>JAGQAX010000006.1:40368030-41042168 GCA_019142605.1 Cephalopholis sonnerati | reverse complement strand
CTGGTTCCACCTCTTAAGATGCAACGATTTCCTACTATATGCCATATAGAAGTGTATGATGGTATTTTATCTTTACCTTTTGTACTGACATTTTATAGACTAAACAATGAAGAAATTATTAAACAAAAATCAGCAAATCAATCAGTAATGACAATAATATAATCCTATGTTACAGCCATAGTTTAATCACATGTTAGGCACACCTCCAGCCTCATGCTCTGGGAAAACAGTCTATAGGCACTGACCTTTTATGATGAAGCCATTACAGATAAAACGGATTATCTGGCTCATGTATGATTCAGTAGGTCAATTTATGATCACATAAATGTGCTGTAGCCTCAAAGTGATGCATTTGTTACATGAGAGCTTTGCAGATATGACAACAATAAGATGGATTACGGGCAGCACAGTGGTGCAGTAGTTTGCACTGACGCCTCACAGCATGAGGGTTCCAGGTTGGAACCTGCTGGCAAGCTGGCTGGGCCCCTTCTATGTGGAGTTTGCATGTTCTCCCTGTCTGAGTTTTCTTTGAGTTCTCCAGCTTCCTCCAACAATCGAAAGAAATGCAGGTTAACTGATGACTCTCAACTCTCTATACTTGTGACCCTAAATTTCCCGTAGGTGTAAATATGAGCATCAGTGGTTGTCTGTCTGTGTGTCAGTCCTGACAACCTGTCAAGGGTATACTGGCCTTGACCTTTGACCTTTGACCACCACATTCTAATCAATTTATACCTCAGTCCAAGTGGAGGTTTGTGTCAAAATCAAAGAAAATCCTCAAGGGTGTTCTAGAGATATCGCTTTTACAAGAATGAAACAGATGCAAGGTCACATTGACCTTGACCTCTGACCATCTAAATTGCATAAGTTCATAGTTGAGTCCAAGTGAACATTTGTGCAAAATTGAGAAATTCCCTCAATTCCCTTTTTGACAACCACATTTGACATCTCCTAAACTGCAGTTCTGATTGCTAGCAAATTTACTGGTGATTGTTATTGGACCACGGTTATCAAAAGGTAACAAAAATTTGTTGTCCTTGTATTTTTTTCAGATATTGACCAATTCTTCAAAAGGGGCGTGGCTTAACATATTAGTACACACTAAACAAGAAATTTGCAGACTTTGACCACATAATTATCTGAAACATACCCTGAACGTTTCATTTAAATTGACCATCAGCAGTGATAAAAATGCATAAAATGGGCAAATCAGACTATTAATTAGAAATTGTCTAATCATTACAGACCTCGCAGAATATGTTTTATAACAAAGTTGAACCATGTGTGTAAGATTGAAATTGTTCCCTAGGGGGAACCACCAGTTTAAAACATGTTCACTGGCCTTGTGCAAAATTTGGCCATGAATCAATTACACTTTGCCCAAACATCACCAAACATCGTGGATATTTTTGATTAAGTCATGGAATCACGTTTTCGTAATGTTTCTGTAATTGACCAACAGGTTTTGGCAGTGTCTCAGAGGAAATGCATGACCTGACAAAGATTTAGACATAAACAAATGAGGGTCTGTTAATCATGAAACAAAAACCTGTTGGTTGTCTATAGTGTAGGTGTTGTAAACCTGTCAACATTGTAAAATAATGTTGTCTTTGAAACACAATACAGGATGTTGCAGAAAATAATCAAATTTCAACCTGTGTAGGTTGAACACAGGTTGGTGGTAAAAGTTCCACTAGAAGGTCCACCCCCTACCTGCATTTATTCCATACACGTTCAGTGCAAGGCCTGTATGCGTCTATCCTCCTAGTTTAGCCATAATGTCTGTCAGAGCCTGCAACTGTGGATGGTCACACACACACACACACACACACACACACACACACACACACACACACACACACACACACACACACACACACACACACTTACAGCTAATTAAAAATCCATTTGCTGGGTGTTAATTTTCATAGCCTGGTGAGCTCTGTACAATGTGCGCCAGGCTGTCACTGAGCAAAATGCTCTGCCATTCAGACAGGATTTAACAAAGCTGACTCACTGAGAGGCAGACATACATGCATGCACTGCTGCTGATTCTTTAGTTCTGCATGTACTGATAAGTTAGTATTTTCTGTTAGCCCCCTCCACCGAGAGGTCAAAGGTCACAGTCAGTTATGAAGCAGTTGCTCTAGAGCTGATAGGCATTCAGTGTCTTGCTCAAATATCAGCAGAGTAGAATTTGGAAATTCATTAACACAAATACACTGGTTGCCACTGAAGAAGAGGATGCCTTACCTGAAACACTGGTGAACAGTTTTCTCTTGTAACTTCACAGTGTTGCTCACTCACCTGCACGCTTGGGTGCCAGCTAAAGGTGGATTTATAGTTGTGCTTCAGCTCTATGCAGAGCCTACGCCATAGCCCACCCACATTTCCTATACTGATGTGAGCATGTATACTGGTGTGGTGGTGTGACTGTGTCCCCTTGCAGTTACACCTCCAAAATGTTTCTTTGAAATGCCGTAAAGCTTAATTGATTCAAAACACACCTAACACACGTTAAACATGGCTTAGTAGCAACCACAAATACACAAATCAGCTTCACTATAACTTTCAGGATTCACAGAGAAAACACTTGTCTTTTGCTGCAAGGATATTCCCCCACAAATACTACATACTAATGCTATTAGCAGCCTATGGCATTTTACAATGCATAAATTACAATACAATGCACATTTTACAATGCCTAAATTAGCCTAGTATGAAGCCAAGAACAACAGCAACATTTAAAAATAATTTTACAGAATTCAGCTCTAGCATAACTCATAGGGTTCATCGACAAAACAACTGGCTTATACTAGACACATATTCCCCGTAGTTACAACATGCTAAAATTATTAGCAAAAGCCTTTGGCATCTTACATTGAATACATTAGCCTTGTAGCTAGCTCAGTTTTCCTGTACTTGTAAGAAGTCAGGAACTACAGCAACATTTAACAAAGATATTATTACAAAATTCAGCTCTATTTTAACTTACAGTGTTCACTGACAAAACAACTGCCTTATACTAGATACGTTTTCACACAAATACAATATGATAATATTATTAGCAAAAGCCTTAGGGATTTTACATTTTATAAATTAGCTTAGTGGCTAGCTGAGTTTTTCTCCATTCATATGCAGCCAGCATAAATCACACACAAGACTTAAAATGCTATTTTGTGGGGGCTTTACTGTCTTCAGAATCTATTGTTTCCTTTCCATAAAATAAAGTAAATAAATGCTTTGTTTCCACTAAGAGAAATGTTTTTCAGCTTACAAAAAACAGGATGTCTGCATCAACGCGAGGAGTTACATTTCTGGGGAGGTGCATGTCAGGCTATTGTGTAGGGTACGTGTCTACACAGAGCCTACGCTATAGGTACAGAACAGCATCAACATGATGCAGAAGTTTAAATCCTGCTTTATTCCTATTCTTGTGATAATGACCATACTTTATGCTTTGGGGTCAGTTTTTATTTAGGTTAACAAATAGATGCAGACAGAAACTAAACCAAAATAACGTCATAGTTGAGAGTTATCAGTTATTATTCATCTCAGTCTCAATAAAAGAGTTGCGCTCTTCACAGCATGTCGCTCTCCTCTCTTTGTCCTCTTCTCTCACCTCTCCTGCATCTCCGATCTGGTTCATATTTGGTAAGACAAAGACAATAGTAGTTTGACATCCTTCTTCAGTGCCAGTGACTCACTGTTATCTAAACTGAATCATATCTTTAATTAAATCCAACAGGAAACCAAATTCCTGAGCCTCAAGTGCTGCCTTAAGAGTGCGAGCCAATCAAAATGTCCTCGGTTTGGAGTATTTTCATCATGTTTCCATCTTTGATCTACATGACAATACATGTGCAGCGCCGACACATGTGCACAAACTAGTCCAGCCTGCTCAGGCACGCTTGCTTTCTCATATTTTCTTAAGGTGAGAACTAAGCTTTTCATTTCTTTTTTTTTTGCCAGCCACACTTTGGCTTTTCTTGGGGTCATTTTAGTCAAGCTAGATGCTGTGTGTTGTGAATTATTAAAACACAGCCATTTGACATGGCTCTATCACATCTGACTGGCAGTTTGAGGCATATGAATGCTGTATTGGACTATAAAACTAATAAACACATTTCAAATTTGGGAACCTTTAAGTACCTTCAGTGCTGTGGCAAACTAAAAACATGCTCTTTTGGGAAAGATAAGTACTTAAATGGAAGATAAAATCCTCAGAGTACTTTTCTGAGACAGTGTCTAGACAGCTGAAGAATTACCTACCAAAGCGAATTCATTGCGATCAATATTTACTTACACTTTATTCAAACACAATTCGCTTCAGATAATCTATAAAAGCCCTAACATTTACTTAAAATGTGGGCTCACATAATGTTTCATTTTTGGTTCTCTTATCAGTTGATGCAGAAAAAGCCTTTTGTTTGCTTTGAGTGTTTTTTTTTCCTGGCCTTTTTACAATGTGTGAAGTTTGAGTCTAATGTTACTGAGTGGGACAAACTTCTAAGCTACAACTTGTTCTGTAAAATAATATCCTATGTCATATCCAGAAAAAAAAGCATTATAGCAAATGTTGTATACACCTAACTCAGATGTTGGCACTTACACAGTGAGTGTAAGGTTATCTTGGCATTGCTATGTATTGCCACTGTAGGTTTATTATTTCCTCTGTGATCCTGCAAACTTCATGCATATGTAATATAAACAATCGATATCCTCCATGTTTCCAGTGCCGGCCTGTGGCATAGGCAGTATAGCCGAATGCCTATATAATAGGCCCCTTCGTAGGGGGCACCACAAATGGCGTAAGAAAAAAAATTTAAATGTTTATCTTTTACTATTTTTTACTAATACTATTACTACTATTATTTTGAAATGTTGCATAAGGTCACAACAACATAACTAAATAGCAAAGTCTACTAAATAATGGAGAAGCCTTTCTTTTATTGGGTTCATGCCACCCCCTGGCCCCCTGGCCAGGGGGTGGCATGGACAAACTGCTCACAGGTTGCACTGATATACACTGTGAAGCATTCAAGCTGTATTTAGTAAAAATGAGTATTACACCGTATGCTAATTAGATGGGAGTGTCAGACTATCGTGCTGCATCACATTATATCAGATGCTCTCTGTCCACACTGGATCTGCTAAATATGGAACTCCGTCATGTTCTGTAAACAAACAGCTTATCTAGCAGCTGTGGTATCAGAGTAACCACTGAAAAGATGGGTGAGTGCATAGCTCCTTACTATTCAACAACACTATTACAGGTAACTCTGAGATATCATTGTTGTAGCTCCTATACTATATCTTACCACCTTCTCCACTTTCTAAAACAAGCTAGCTTGCTAGCAAGCACTGCTGAGCATCCCACACAACACTAACCAGACACTATCAGCTCCATGGTGATTTCCCTCCAATCAGATACCAACTTCTTTGGGTTTTTGTAGTGAAATAAGCAGTATCATGTAAGTAATTCCTCATTTCAACTGTGTGAATCAGCTGTTGCTCGTCCATTGCAGTGCTTTCAACTCGAGCGACAAGCTGAAGTGATTCCATACACAGGCTTGTACATTCAACTTTTAATTAGAGCCCAAATAATATTATTATCAGCAGGTATAGAAAGTTGTAAAGATGTCATGTCTGGGCATCCATTCCACTACCTTCTGTAACTCAATGCAATCTCTCATTCAGTGTTTCCAACCCATTCTGACTTCCAGGTCATCAAATACCAATTCTTTGTGACGCCCCTCGGCATGTGATACTGATGGTGAAAGGCACCTTTTGGCATCTGTCTGAGACACAATGGGCTTTGAACTAATTGTAATGTAAACCCATCCTAGCAATATCTGACACTCAGAGCAACTGACGTAGTATAAAGAAAAAGAAAGTCTGTGTATGGTGGACGGGAGTGGTGGTAATTGGATCAGACAAACAGACATTTATCCAGGACACAGCTGTTAAACACAGCTGTCTCTATTACTCATGTGACATTTTCACATTATATTATGTACTTATTTAAACCTTAAATTATGTTTTTTCTAAACCTAACTATGTTTGACCTAACATGTGTTATGAGTTCCACCCAGGAGACTGTGCCACACAAAGAGATGTGAAAGGGTGTGCTACAGAGATGTCAAAGTGTGCCTTTAGCGTAGGTATCATATGTAGCAGGCACAAGAAAGCATCAGTATTTTACAACCTGAGAGCCTCTGTATTTGATGGAGTGGAATGAGAACAGGCTGGTATTTCTTTCATCAGCCTGTTTTAAAAATTGAAGCATGTTCCTAAAGAAAAACACCCTACTTAGAAGCTGAATACGGTTTTTTCTGCCTATAAATTATCACAGGGGTTCAATTAATGATTCAATACATGCAATTTTAACTAAGCTAAACAACTATGCATTTGTGATTGAAACATGACTTGAATCTCCTGAAAAGGATTGTCTTGACAGTTTCAAAACTTTGATAACACACATTTGTTACATTGCCCAGATTTTTGGGTGGCACTGCTATATGTAGCTGAGTTATTGTTGCTCAGGTGTGCATTTCCTACCTGACTTCTATGTTGATGGTGTGGTCTGCAGTTTGGCATGACTGAGCCTGTGCCTCTGGTCTGGTTTCCCAGTGATTGTAAAGGAGGCATGCTTGTGGTTCTGCTAAGCTGTATGTAATTAGCAGGCCCATACTGAATCTTAGTCTGCAGATTTTCCACAGATTTTAGGAATATAGATGCTGCCTGAAAACTCAGAATGTTGTCACTGTCCTCTCCACCTGCCTGTGCATGTGTGTGAAAATCATGTGTTGTATTCAGTTAGCATTAAATTTAGGTTAGTGGTGTAGTGAGAAGAGATGTCAAAATAAGAATCGCTGTTAACAGATTGTTAATAGATTGGCAAATTAATTTCTCTCACTCTCTGCTCCATATTGAACTTTTCATTTTAATGGCCATGTGTCCCACATTTTGTTTGATTGACTTCTCCAGCAAATGCTTTTTTTTCTTGAAATATTCATGATTAAATAAAATTTCTGATTCAGAGTTTCTACTAAAATCTTTTTAAAATTTTAGGTTTTAATGTATTGTGTGAGGTTATTTTTGTTCAAAAACATTTTTTTTAATCATAAATGAATATTGTCTATCACATCATGGGCCAAACAAAAAAAATAATAAATAAAAATCTGCAGATTGAATACAACTGAAAAATCAGCAGATTCCATCTCAGCCTGATTATTAGTGTGTGTGTGTGTGTGTGTGTGTGTGTGTGTGTGCGTGTGTGTGTGTGTGTGTGTGTGTGTGTGTGTGTGTGTGTGTGTGTGTGTGTGTGTGTCATGGTGTTTTATCTGCCTACGCCCCTTATTTTGCAGTGGCACAATAGCACAGTTTTCCTGTTTGGCCTGGTCTTTGTTTTGTTATTGATAGTGATGAGTGACAGCTCTCACCCTCCTTTAGTGTGGGAAGCCATGCCTCTGCTCTCTGGTATGTATATGCAAATCTGCATTACTTTTAAATGAAGTGTAACTCCAAGTTAAGTGTTTCCGTGCACTTTGCAGGCACTTGTATGTCAGACTGTGCATCACCATGCTATCCTATTTTATGGTCCTGGCCTCCACCTCTTGGTGTAACTTCTTTTTTAATCCTCCATGCCAGCGAATAAAAATGGCCGCAGACATTATTTTTTCGGCTTGTCCATCCATCCATCTGCACGTCTGTCACATATGTCCACCCCATCCTTTTGAATATGATATCTGAAGAAAGCCTCAAGGGAATCTCTTCAAATTTGGAACAAATGTCCACTTGGACTTAGATTTTGGTGGTCAAGGATCAAAGGTTAAGGTTGCTGTGAACTTGCATCCTCATTTTCTTAAACGCTATATCTTAAAAACAGTTTCAGGGAATTTCTTCAAATTTGGCACAAACATTCACTTAGACTCAATGATGAACTACTTAGATTTTGGAGGTCAAGGTTAATGTGACCTTGCATCTGTCACATTCTCGTGAACACAGTATTTCAAGAACACCTTGAGAGAATTTCTTTAAAGTTGACCCAATCATCAACTTGGACCAAAGAATAAACTGATAAAAAATTTTGTAGACAAAGGTCAAAGGTCAAGGTCAGTGTGACCTCACACAATGTTTTTGGCCATAACTAATATTAATATTCTAATTATGACAAAACTTCACACAAAAGTCTAATGGGATAAAATGATGAAGTGATGACATTTTATATCCAAAAGGTCAAAGTTCAACTTCACTGTGACATCATAATGTTCTGCATAAAGTGCTTTTCTGGCCATTATTCAATGTCATATGTCAGGAACAGAAGGGGAAACATTTGGTCAGATACTGAATTGGTGACACTCACTTGTGTGTCCACCTTGAAACTGTGCTGATTGTATAGATGTTCTTTGCCGCTGGGGGCAAGATGTGTGTGAAGCATCCACGTTTTCACAGACATGGATGTAAACTATGAGAAAAACTTGACTGGTGCGCAGAGGCATAGAACCATGGGTCAGTAATTCTAGTTTTCTCTCTGAGTTCTGCTGTGCCTATGGTGATTGGTTTTACAGTTATTGTTTCTTTTTCTTTACTTTTCTGTAACGTAACTGATTTGGCTTGATGACTGAATCCATGCTGTCTTCAGCAGAGAGAGGTGAAGCTGTCCCTTTAGGACACTGGGAATGTAAATGGTTTCCCAATGAGAATACAATCAGTTTCTACTTTGTTTCTTTTTCTTTCTTTTGTTGAGGTTAGTTTAATTGATTGTATTGAGTTCAGTTTTCAGTTTCTTGTTTTGTTTATTATGCAAGAATTATGCACCGGTTCGATCCCCGGCTCCTCCAGTCCGCATGTTGAAGTATCCTTGAGCAAGATACTGAACCCCAAATTGCTCCCGATGATGCTTCCATTGGTGTGTGAGTGTGTTAAAAAACTGAGTAACAGGTGGCACCTTGTATGGTAGCCTCGGCCACTAGTGTATGAATGTGTGTGTGAATGGGTGAATGTGACTTGTAGTGTAAAAAGTGCTTTGAGTGGTCAGATGACTAGAAAGGCGCTATACAAATGCAGGTCGATTTACCATTTCAAAGACTTTTAAAAGAAATACTTTTTTTTTTTCAAAGACTTTTAAAAGAAAGAACCATTGTTAAAATATGATTAATGTTTTTATTTTGGGAAAAATATAAGTAATTATTAAACTAGTTGACATTTTTGATTCTCAAATTGGTGTAATTCTTTTATAATTTCTCAGGGTGAAATTCCTCTGGGAGGTGTTGTCAACCACATCAAAAAACAAATAGCCCCTCCTCCTGCCCAGACTGTTCCCGCAAACTGTTTGTATGTTTTTCTTCGAAAAGTAATGCACCCAAATTTGTACATATCTCACATATTGTGAAAGACTGCGATCACATGACCAATGTGCTGATGGGAGCAAACAAGGAAGTGGTCCCAAGAGACCTTTTAAGGATGCAGGTTGGGGGTGGTGGATGAGTCACAAAAACCCAAACTTGACATAATGTCATTCATAGGGCGCTAATTTGTAGGACATCATATGAACTGTTGTGTAGGCATCTTTGTGGGATGTCATATGAACTGTTGTATGAGGATAGTTTAATCAGTGCAGCAATGCTGGTGTGAGATGTTCAAACCATGTAAATATTAAAATAGACGTTGAAATGTCAAAATCTTCAATTAAAATCGTACTAGCAGTGTGTGGTTAGATGAGAAAAGATCTGGACTGATCATTAGCTTTTTATCCAT
Organism: Cephalopholis sonnerati; assembly: GCA_019142605.1. Taxonomy (NCBI): domain Eukaryota; kingdom Metazoa; phylum Chordata; class Actinopteri; order Perciformes; family Serranidae; genus Cephalopholis; species Cephalopholis sonnerati. The sequence continues at coordinate 41,032,406 of JAGQAX010000006.1, read as the reverse complement.
TCTGTACATTCTTTTCCTGTCCTAAAAACAACTGGTACAAGTAGGGTAAGTACCGTCAAACTTTAATTAAAAGCCTAGTCCCAATTTAACTCCCAGTCCCTTTTACTAGCCCAGTGTGGCTGCACATTTTGACGAAAAATAATTTATTCAATTACAAGGTGTCACCATTAGATGGCGCTTCCCTCACAGAAACACTAAAACTAAAATTGAGAGGTGCTAGTATTTTCCCTGGTGGTATTTCCTTTCTATGCCACATCACTAATCTAATCTACTCAACTCTCTCAGATGCAAATATTAAACTTTTGTTGCACTATTTTTATTTTAAAGATTTAGTTTGGCCTATAAGTTACAGTACTTTTGAACAATAATGTAAATTTGTTGCTGTGTTATATTATTATAGGTTACAATAAGCCACCCAGCAGTATTTAAGTTATTAAAATGACCACCTTTATTTGCTGCAGCATCGCTGATATAAACACATTAGTTATTAAGGAAAACCTAAAATTTTGTAACAATTGGCCCTGGTCTCCCCTATCTGAAAATACTTAGGTAGTCACTCAGAATAATAAGAAATGTTCTGAAAATAACTTGGGGAAAATTATTACTTAAATAATTTTGAAAAAGTTGCTCAGTAAGAGACTCAGTCAGTGTGATGATGTGTGTGACAGTGGGGGGTGGAAAGCTGTTCAGATCACACATTCACACATTCCGTAAGAACAAAAAGGTCCTTGGTAATGCTAATGATGTGTAGAGACTACCTCCACAAGACCACTTTATTTCACGTGCGCTCCCTTTGAGTTAATAAGTTGCAGGAAACTTAATCAACTTTTTGTAAGCTGCCTGTGACAAATTCATAATAATATTAAGAATTTACAAATATGGTAAACATGACGTCATCGGGAAGGAAATCCCTCGGGCACACCCTTACAAGCCACGGGCTTCAAATGACGGGGGAAATGAGAGGATGCATGTTTTTAAACATTGTATTCAAGCAGGATCAAAAATAGTGATTTGAATGGGTTTCCATCTGAATATTTGTTCATAGGATCTTTAACGTGAGTATCTCCGTTCACGTTGTTTACAAAAGGCTACAAATAAAAAAAATTAAAAAAACAGGAGAAAATTACAACACTCAGAACTGCACCACCTGTATCAATAGAACTGTAAAATGTCACTACTATGAGGTAGTTCAGACATCGACAGTGACGATGTGTTGTAAAATGTTTGCAACAAACGTGGGGGCTGGGAATCCCATTCAGATGATCGCTGCCCATTCAGAGGGAACGAAAAGGTTGATGCTAATATGTTTGAGCCAAGGAGTCATTTTCACACTATGTATAACAGCTGAATGGGCGACACTCTACATGAACGCCAGAGATTGTTTAGAAACGGCCATTGCTTACACAAGACATCTTGTTCAGTTTATCGTTGAGTGATCGGTGACTTTATTGATTATTGAGAAACATCGCAGCACTCGCAGCAGCAGCCTGTGAACCGAATGAAACGAATCTGTCTCAGCTTGATATCATGACTTTGCAAACACCAAATGACTTGCTTTAACAAATTCCGTTAGATTATAATATAAAGAATTATGAAATATCATTTCCCTGAATCTGTTTAGACAGACAGCGACAGATCGCTGAGGTGAAGCCTGCTGTGTGTGGCAGGCAGAGCGCTGTACAGTCCGGACATCAAAATAATAGGCTAATTAAAAAAGAAAAGATCTACATCTTCTACAGGGACTGCTTTGTGCGGGGAGAGCATCGGCCCGACGTATCTGCCGCCAGTCTTTTCATGGCTCTTACACCATTTGATACATATGAGAGCTGGGTGAACAGGGCAAATTGGTCAGGCACCAATGAGAAGATGGCACTACCCGTGAGCCTAAAAGAAAAGGTTCACTCGCACGTCGCACAGAGGTCAAAACTATGAACACATCAAAACTATGAATGAACACGTGGAGTTATGTACTTAACAAAAAAAGGTGAAATAACTGAAAACATGTTTTATATTCTAGTTTCTTCAAAATAGCCACCCTTTGCTCTGATTACTGCTTTGCACACTCTTGGCATTCTCTCCATGAGCTTCAAGAGGTAGTCACCTGAAATGGTTTTCCAACAGTCTTGAAGGAGTTCCCAGAGGTGAGAGAGGTGAGATCACCGCCAAATTAAAAAAATATCCGCACAAAGTACAGACAAGCAGTGGACACCGGACGCCGGAGTGGCCAGGGACAAGTGGTCACTCATTTGTCCTAATAACAGTCCTTGTGATTTGTTTGAACATTTCCAGTAATTAAAATAATAATAATAATAATAATAATAAAAAAATACTGCTTGAGAAGTTGTTGTCGTTGTCATGTTTATTTTCACTAGACACACAATTCACACACTTTAAAACTAGCAGTATACTGTACAGGTCACATTTGGAGAATGCACAAAGCTTTGAGACCAGCTGGTGTTTTGATCAGTCATGATGGCCAGTCTTTAGTTAAGGGTCAAGATACTCTGTAAGCACTCTCCTCACTCGCTACATTAGAAAGTAAACTCAGCAACACACTGTGAAATATGTATTTAGTCATTAGGGCTGAGAATGTGTTAGTGATTTACCCTACTTCCTTTATATCATATGAACACATGAATGTCTTTTCCTCCTACTTTATATTACTATGACTGAAGTCTGCTGCTAAATTCAGCTTCATGTTTCACTCAGAACAGTCTTTAATAAATCACAAGTTATAAAAACGTGTAAACTGCGTGGTTAACACAGACGAGCGGAGGATTAGCTGGGAAACATCCCATTTATTCACTTTACATGGAGCCACAGTTAATACTGAATGATGTGTTAGTATCTCTTAATAAGTCATCAGAGATCATAAATCATCTTTAGAAGGAGCAGATGTTTACCTTAAGCTAGGTCGGGACATGTTCCTTAGGGGCGTTACCGGCCGGTCTAGTATTCGCTACGTCATCACGGGGGATTTACGAGCCCGGCCAGGTCACGGCAAGGACCTGTCAGGATCGGTCACGGATCAGTCACGGCTCCACCACGGACCAGACAGACATTTGAAGTGGCTGCATCTCTATATATATGTACAGCAAGAGGGTTCCTGGTTTGAACCCAGGAGGGAGCCCTTTTGTGTGGAGTTTGCATGTTCTCCCCATGTCAGTGTGGGTTTTCTCCGGGTACTCTGGCTTCCTTCCACAGTCCAAAGACATGCAGGTTGGGGACAGGTTAATTGGTGACTCTAAATTGCCCATAGGTGTGAATGTGAGTGTGAAAAGTTGGGTCCAGGGTACTGTCCTGCCTCTTGCCCCCCCTGCGACCCTCCAGGGGATAAGTGGTTACAGAAATGGATGGATGTACGTATATATACCTTTCAGTCATGTGATATTCGAGTTGATACTCTCGGCACTGCTGGCCTTTTATAAATATATTTTTTGTAAATGCATTTCTTGTAAATGTATTTTTTTTGTAAATGTAATGTATGTTTTATTTCCGTAGTGAAAAATAAGTCCAGATGTTTGATTAAAACACTGACGCCGTGTTTCTGATTTCTTTCTCTAGTGCCTCCATCTTTGTTTTGATAAACTTCCTGCCAAATGCTGCTGACTGAGACCGCTTCTGACCCCACCGCGTATATAAAAAACATCAGCATCATCTAGTGAACCAAAAAAGCAATTGATTTTATTATTTTAGTACCAACAATTGTATTATAATGTGTATTTGCAAAAATGAATAATGTATATAATAAGGATTGATACTTGGCATCTGTGTATGGATACAATATCGTCACCCAAAATATTGCAATACTATGCTGTATCAATTCTTCACCCCACCCCTACCAAATATATTCTGAGCAGCAGCATCAACTACAGCACGTGATTTTAATTTACTTAAACAACCATTACCTTGTGAGCATGTAAAAATTAACAGCTCGCATTAAAACTGAAAAAAATGTTATTTGAATCTCTGGAAAAGGATTTTGACTCTTGAAAAAATTTGAAGTCACATTTATTACACTGAACAAAAATATAAATGCAGCACTTTTGTTTTTGCTCCCATTTTTCATGAGCTGAACTCAAAGATCTAAAACTTTTTTGTTTTTATATACACAAAAGACCATTTCTCTCAAATATTGTTCACAAATCTGTCTAAAGCTGTGTTAGTGAGCACTTCTTCTTTGCCGAGATAATCCATCCCACCTCACAGGTGTGGCATATCAAGATGCTGATTAGACAGCATGAATATTGCACAGGTGTGCCTTAGGCTGGCCACAATAAAAGGCCACTCTAAAATGTTCACACAGCACAATGCCACAGATGTCGCAAGTTTTGAGGGAGCGTGCAAGTGGCATGCTGACTGCAGGAATGTCCACCAGAGCTGTTGCCCGTGAATTGAATGGTCATTTCTCTACCATAAGCCATCTCCAAAGGCGTTTCAGACAATTTGGCAGTACATCCAACCGGCCTCACAACCGCAGACCACGTGTAACCACACCAGCCCAGGACCTCCACATCCGGTATGTTCACCTCCAAGATCGTCTGAGACCAGCCACCCGGACAGCTGCTGCAACAATCGGTTTGCATAACCAAAGAATTTCAGCACAAACTGTCAGAAACCGTCTCAGGGAAGCTCATCTGCATGCTTGTTGTCCTCATCGGGGTCTCGACCTGACTGCAGGTCGTCGTAACCGACTTGAGTGGGAAAATGCTCACATTTGATAGCGTCTGACATGTTGGAGAGGTGTTCTCTTCATGGATGAATCCTGGTTTTCACTGTTCAGGGCAGATGGCAGACAGCATGTGTGGCGTCGTGTGGGTGAGCGGTTTGCTGATGTCAACGTTGTGGATCGAGTGGCCCATGGTGGCGGTGGGGTTATGGTATGGGCAGGCATATGTTATGGACAGCGAACACAGGTGCATTTTATTGATGGCATTTTGAATGCACAGAGATACCGTGACAAGATCCTGAGGCCCATTGTTGTGCCATTCATCCACGACCATCACCTCGTGTTGCAGCATGATAATGCACGGCCCCATGTTGCAAGGATCTGTACACAATTCCTGGAAGCTGAAAACATCCCAGTTCTTGCATGGCCAGCATACTCACCGGACATGTCACCCATTGAGCATGTTTGGGATGCTCTGGATCGACGTATACTACAGCGTGTTCCAGTTCCTGCCAATATCCAGTAACTTCGCACAGCCATTGAAGAGGAGTGGACCAACATTCCACAGGCCACAATCAACAACCTGATCAACTCTATGCGAAGGAGATGTGTTGCACTGTGTGAGGCAAATGGTGGTCACACCAGATACTGACTGGTTTTCTGACCCCCCCAGACCCCTCCAATAAAGCAAAACTGCACATTTCAGAGTGGCCTTTTATTGTGGCCAGCCTAAGGCACACCTGTGCAATATTCATGCTGTCTAATCAGCATCTTGATATGCCAGACCTGTGAGGTGGGATGGATTATCTCGGCAAAGGAGAAGTGCTCACTAACACAGATTTAGACAGTTTTGTGAACAATATTTGAGAGAAATGGTCTCTTGTGTATATAAAAAAAATGTTTTAGATCTTTGAGTTCAGTTCATGAAAAATGGGAGCAAAAACAAAAGTGTTGCGTTTATATTTTTGTTCAGTGTACAATGATAACATTACACCGAGAACATTGTAAAAGTGAAGCATGTACTTCAGACATTCAAAGGCTGTGTTCAAAGGCAATATCTTTAGTTGTTAGTGTAGTTACAAATGTCAATGGGATTATGAATGATATTTCTTAAAATCTTCTTGAACAAAACTCAGAAATTTCACCTACCCTGTGGCTCACAATGTATCATAGATATCCCAGCACTGTCACATGTTAGGTAGTATGTCATCAGAGAATGAAATGTTATCAGATCTTTTAACTCTTCAATGATGGTTCACTTTTTATCACTAAAACCATCCATCAATCACACCTTCCAAATGACCAGCCAGTCTTTAAATCTCCCTATTCTGTAAATTGTAACAAGATCAGAATTCTATACAGTCCTCTGTTAATAATTATAAATTGTACATGAGCTTCATGTAAACCCAGAAGTATGATTAGCTGACTCCCATACACGCAATTAAAGCAAACAGGAATACATTATTTCAGTTGTAGATTACACAGGGAATGCCCCACAGCCATGCAATTTGGGGAACAGATCTGTAAGTTAACTTCTAAATGACTAGGTTTGCCATTGCTCTGCCCTCCACAGTTAATGCTATTAACTGATAACTCCTCAGAGAGCCCCGATGGGACTTGGGGAAAACTTTGGCTAGCGGGAAACAAGATGTCGGCTATTAGATGGAAACCTCTGCACACTTTCTCTCCCTGCACCAGTGGAGTGTGTCATTAATTGACATCCTAGCCATGGAGCCACCCACTGTTAGGATGAATAAGGCTGGCCAGGATGTGCTTGAGGCCTGGACGGCACTTGAAGCGGCGAGAGTCCACTTACATGAAAATGAACTTCCTGTGCTATCTTCAGAGCCACAGAGAAAGGGTGGGGTGGGAAATAGTTTCAAGGGGGGGACGGTAGGTGGGGAATGGATCTAAGGAGAGGAATAGGAAGCAGAACCAGAGGACTGGGGTGGAAAATAAATGAAGCAAGGGAAACTGGGCAGTGGAGAAAAGGAAAGAAAGAGGAGAAGGTTTTCTTGGGCAAGGAATGTGTGTGTGTGTGTGTGTGTGTGTGTGTGTGTGTGTGTGTGTGTGTGTGTGTGTGTGTGTGTGTGTGTTTGCGAGTGCTTGTGGTAAGTCTTTAAGGTCGGGACATGTTGCTTTAACAATAAGATTTAATTAGACTTTGATAGAAAGTCAAATTATACTGCAACTATGTTTTGGGAAGTTGTTAGCTGGTCTGACTGTTTGACCTCAACAAAAATATAATTGCGGGGTAATGCCAATTTGTAAATAGTTTTTCTGGGTTCTGCAAATGAAAATGGTCCAATTAAAAGCTGATATTAGCAGAAAATATAAAAATAAATATCAATTTCAGCATAGAAATCCTGGCATCAACTTTAAGTTGCAAATGCAATACAGCCAAATGTTTTTCCTTTACAGGGTTTTTAAGATAAGTCTTAGATATACAAAAAGTCCATTGCTATAGTACAAGGCTTGGTTAGGATTAGGAACAAAAATGACTTAGTTACGGTTAGGTAGAAATTGTGATTATAGTTGAAAGAAACAAGTACTGCCGAGAACAAACAGTGCTCAGAGATATGTAAAGTCAATATCAACATTATTTTTTACAACATGCTAAGAAATATGATCATTTAAATTATTTCTGTAAATGAAGTTACAATAAATTATAAGATCTCCATGCTTTCTGTGACAATTTTATATGACAATTTTTGTCACTATTTTTCATGGATATTGCTAGGTTTTCTTTTTTCTTCACAATTTCACAACAAGAGAAATAACTGTAACTAGCTAGCTATGTAGTAGGATGATGTGACCATTTTTAATCCAAACTAAAAATTTACTGTCTGACTGGTAAATGTTTTTCCAGCTGATAGAAAAAGCAGCCAACACTAGATCCATTTGAATAACTGACCAAACTGGACATTTAGGCAGAGATTTAGAGGTCTGGAACCATGCTGGATTTTTTTTTCCTGAAATACCTTTTGATTTGTGCTGACCACAGTTTCATCTGTGATTGTGGGAGGTGAAAAGGTTATTCTGCCCAGCCCCAACAAGGGCTGAGTTTGGTGACATGGTTCTAGTTCATTCTGGTTAGTTTAACTGAAGCAAATGACAAATCAATCTGTCAAAATTAAGTAGCAAAGCTTTCAAATCTGTGATGTTGCATACAAAGATAGGCACTGTACGGCAGCTATGAAATGTCAATTACTTATTCTTTCAGTTAGGCAGTAAACTGATGACTGCTACTCTTCCTGGTGATGATACATCACCAGGGTGATGTATCTGTGGCTGTGGCTCAGAGGTAGAGCGGGTTTTCAACCAATCGGAAGATCAGCGGTTCGATCCCTCGGCTCCTCCAGTTTGCATGTCAAAGTATCCTTGAGCAAGAGGCTGAACCCCAATGTGATCACACTGGTGAATGTGACATGTAGTGTAAAAAAGTGCTTTGAATGGTTGGATGACTAGAAAGGCACTATACAAAAGCAGGTTCAGGTCCATTCACATATGACATTTAGTGGGACATCTGCTTTATGAAGACCTAAATCTGAATGCAGGAAACTATGCATATTAATTAGGTCTCAGTTATAGAAATAGAATAATTTATTTCAACTAAATGGTAATGTATATTTTGACTAAATCAGTGCTGGTGATTGTTTGAACAGTGAACTGACTAACTAGGGGACTAACGGAACTAAGTAAGTAGATTGTGGTGAGTTTTATTTTGTTTCTTTCAAGGTTAAAGTGTGTTTTGTGATTAGTTACAAGGTTAGCTAACCTTGTAGTTAAGCTGGTCTTAGTTTGGTGAAAATGAGAAACTTTGATTGGGGTGTGTTTATATTTTTCTGTTTAATCAGGACAACACGTTTAAGATAATGCCTTTCCTTGTGATTTTATACATACATACAAAGGTTGTAGAGTCTCTGCTCAAACATATATTCCAACTGAAACTATGGGGGGAATGCAAAAATGGTCTAATGAGTTACTTTTCTCAGTGGGTAATACTAACGTTAATCTAGTAATCTTCAATTCCTCTCTAACATCAAGGCAACAGAGGTTGTGCAAAAAATACGCCTCTCCATGCTTTGTATTACTACTCCATTCCTTGTTTGGTCCCTGCTGCAAAACCTCACCTCAGTGAGTTTGTGACTTGCCACAAGTACAGGAGTTTACAGTGGCATGCAAATGTTTGGGCACCCCTGGTCAAAATGTAATTTACTGTGAATAGTAAATTAAGTAGAAGATGAACTGATCTCCAAAAGGCATGAAGTTAAAGATGAAACATGCTTTTCAATTTTTTTTTTTTTTTTACAACATTATTTTTGTTTTGTACGGAGCCTCTCTGGTGACATTGGATAAAAAAAATAAATAATGCGTGGCCACGCGTTATTATCTCGAGGCCACAAGATAATAACGCGTGGCCACGAGATAGTTCATGTGTGGCCATGAGATAGTTAATGCGTGGCCACGAGATAATAACGCGTGGGCACGAGATAATTATTGCAGTCATTTCCATGCAGAGACTGCTGATTGTTAACATGGACAAGTTTGAATTAATTTCATTTTATTTTAATTTAGGGATGAATTACAGTGACATACTTCAGTCACTTGCGGTTAGGCATGGAGTAATTCTTAGCAAGAGACACTTAGTTCGGCTGCTCAAAATGCATGGGCTTAAACGCAAGGAATATGCTGATGTCGGGGATGTCATAGATTTCATCATTCACCAGCTGGAAGGACCCGGGAGACTACATGGCTACAGGTGGATATACAGCAAATGCTTAAAGAATGGCATTCGTGCAAAAAAGGAAGATGTTCGTTTGATTCTTGCAGCTCTGGACCCTGACGCCTCAGCCATCCGCTGTTCCAGGAGACTAAACCATAGGCAATATTTTGCTCAAGGACCTAACTATATCTGGCATGTACTTCTTACGATAAGTTAAAGCCATATGGAATCTGCATCAGTGGTTGCATAGATGGCTTTTCGCGCAAAATAATTTGGTTGAAAGCTGCATACACAAGCAGAGACCCACACGTCATAGGGGGCTACTTTATACAGGCCGTGGAGGAGTTTGGTGGCAGTCCCCGGATCATCCGGACAGATGCAGGAACAGAGAATGTGGTTGTCCGAGACATCCAGACCTGCCAACTGAATGAATGAATGAGTGACATCATTGTATTTTTTTTTTCCTGCCGTGTAGCGCATCGCACATCACCACTCACTAGGCTGCTGACTGGCTGCCATAAGCTACACACAAATAAAACATTAAGAAGTTCTAAGTTGAGCAGCCACCAAGGACAGCGCTTTACTGCTGCCTGTAACAGGCTCGGGGACATCTTCAGCACCAAGGACAGCGCTCAAACTATGGTAGTTCTGGTCTGCTTTTATCATGTGGTGAATTCTACTGTTGGCCTCCTTATGGAAAAAATGTAATAAAATTTGCATTTGTTAGAACTTTATAAATAGCTTTATAAATATTCTGACCCCTGAATCCTTGTCCCAACAATCAGCAGCCACAGGCTCATCTAAACAGCTGCCTAGCACTCTGAAAACTAAAATAACTAATGCTCACAAAGCAGGAGAAGGCTGTAAGAAGATAGCAAAGTGTTTTCAGGTAGCTGTTTCCCCAGTTTGTAGTTGAGGTCTGAAGGACCAAGAAAGATTTCTGAGACTAAGACAGCTGTTAGTAAGATTGTTAGAAAGGCAAATCCAAACCTCTGGTGTGGTGGTGCACTGTTCTACTGTGCTGCGACTCCTGTACAAATATGACCATGGAAGAATCATGAGAAAGAAACCTTTCCTGCATCCTCACCCATGAAAGTCAGCATCAGAAGTTTGCAAAAGAACATCTAAAGGAGTCTGATGCTTTTGGAAAGAAAACCAGTGGACTGATGAAGTTAAAATAGAAGTTTTTAGACACAATGAGCAAAGGTATGTTTGGAGAAGAAAGGGTGTGGAATTTCATAAAGAGAAACCCTGTCCAACTGTTAAAGACAGGAATGGATTGATCATGCTTTGGGCTTGTGTTGCAGCCAGTGGTACGGGGAACATTTCACAGGTAGACGGAAGAATGGATTTAGTTAAATTTCAGCAAATTCTGGACGCAAACATCACACCATCTGTAAAAAACCTGAAGGTGAAGAGAGGATGGCTTCTACAACAGAACAATGATCCTAAACACACCTTGAAATCCACAATGGACTACCTCAAGACAAGCAAGCTGAAGGTTTTGCCATGGCCCTCACAGTCCCTCGACCTAAACATCATTAGAAATGGATAGACCTCAAAAGAGCAGTGCATGCAAGACGACCCAAGACTCTCACAGAGCTAGAAGCCTTTTGCAGGAAGAATGGGTCAAATCCTCCAAACAAGAACTGACTTAGCTGGATACAAAAAGTGTTTCGAAGCTGTGATACTTGCCAAAGGGGGCGCTACTAAGTACTGACCACACAGGGTGCCCAAACTTTTGCCTCAGGCCCTTTTCCCGTTTTGTTATTTTGAAACTGTAAAAAATTGAAATCGGTTCATCTTGTGCTTGCTTAGCTTATACACAGGAAACAAAGTTTTGACCAGTTGTTCCCAAATATTTGCGTGCCACTGTATATGGAAATTTGCCCGCTACAACGGTGGGAATGTTTGTTGTAATTTTATTGTATTTCTATAGTTTCAGTTAATGTCATCCACAGTATATCCCAACTAACCAGTTAACTAAATGGCTACACACCAACACATACATTCCTACATATAGTTTTCTGCACTGCTTGTCTCACTACACACACACTAACACACTTTTACTGTTATTTTTCACTTATAGTATTTCCGTCTCACACACTGCTCCTCCCATTTCTTACTTTCAGACTTTGACCACACACACACGCTCCCACTCATAACTCAGTTTTTCTTACATGCACAAACATATGACAGAAAGAGGGCCAGCTGCTGCCTTCTCTCTCTCTCTCTCTCTCTCTCTCTCTCTCTCTTTCTCTCAGTTCATAAATATTCAGGTCCAGTTCTGCTTATTGCTGTGCATAATTTAAGACTTTATTAAAACAAGCTAGCCTAGTTCTCGCTGTTGCTACTGTGCTGCTCAAAGTGTTCCTTGATGATACTACACCGGAGGCCATCCTGGCACACATACACACGCACGCACATACGCGCGCGCGCACACACACACACACACACACACACACACACACACACACACACACACACACTCATAGTCTAAACTCACTTACCCTTAACCAAAAATTGACCTTTATTTAAAGGGAAATTCTGCTATTTGTTAATCTCTGCCTTGTTCTCACATTCTTGTCAGTTATGACTATTGTTCATGTAACGTTACTCACCCCCACCATTGTAGAGATTTGGGTAGGACTTACTCAATGGCAATGTGACAAAGTGGTTGAGTTATCTTGGCAGTCTGGTGAGGAATAATGGAAGCTGTTGCACTTGACCATGTCTCACCTTATTGCGAGAAAGCTGCACCATTAATACAGTTGCATCACACTTGTGACACACCATAGCATGTGTCACAATACAATTAAGGTAAACACAGCTTTGCGTGGGTGAAACGACTACTGCACTGTCATTCAGGATCTGATGTCACACTGTATTGAGATTGTACAGCACACTGCATTGTAGTTGTTGAGGGAAACTACATGTAGCCACACAATTCAACAGTGTTGTGCTCTACCACAGTGATAGTTGCTGTCATTAATAATGTCTGTTTTGTTCATCCAGCAATAAAATACTTCCTCAGTGTTTTATTCTGTAAGATTAAAAAAATGTACATCCCTACAGCTTTAGGCCTTGTGCACTGCAAATTTGAAAACGCAAATTTAACACCCTCAGAGTTGAAATCAACACTGACCCGGGGTTTATATGGGAACCACTGCTTAAGTGTTAAATTAACACTTTCAAAAGCATTAAAATTATTAACACTGTGACAGTGTTACCAAACAAGCTCTTTTAGTGTAAAATATTAACACCACAATAGATGACAAGAACACTAGATTAGTGTTCAAAGTTCACTAATTAGTGACACCAACAGAGTTAACTATTCAACACTGCACCAGTATTCAAGTAACATTTTGTGGTGTTAAATTTAACTAGTGTTTACTATACTACTGATAAGGTGTACATTGTCCACTGGGATTAACACTATTAGAGTTAAAATGTACAATCTGTAAGTGTTAGTCTAACCATCCACCCATGTACAATAATCACTTCAAAAAGTACTGCAATGAAAAATTTTATTTTTTCTTTGACAGGGGCTTCACATTAAATCTGACAAGGTGCAGGGCACCCCTAAAACCGTGGACAATACTGCCCAAAACATGAGGTAGCTTGTAAGTGTTGCTTACCCTATACAATGCAGCTGTCTGGCTCAACATAGAAAAACGAGTCTGTACCATAACATAACTGAACATCAAAGGACTTGAAGTATCTCAAATTATGAGGTGTAACAACTGAAACATTATGAATATTGTCAACAACATGAAAAGCATGAAAGTGCTCCACAAATGAGGTCTCCATTTCAGATACCAAAAAATAAACTTTATTTCTAAGAAAGATGCAAACAATCTTATTGAACACTGGCATCTCATTAACAACATCTGTGCAAACAACAAGACCCGGGTGATATTCAGTGCCATTATGTTTGATCCAGGTTGTAACATTTATTTCACTTGACATATCAATATGAAAATACTCTGAAACCAAATCACCATTTTCAACATCAGTCAGAATTTTCGATTTGACAGGCCCAGACTCAATACCTTTGGCGGACAGTGATTCCCAATGACAGGCAACAGCTATTTGGTGTTTCTTTGCGAGCGACTTCGTTATGTTCTAGAAGTTTTTAATGCTAGACTTAAAGAATTTGTGTTTTGCTTCATACCTCATACTCCAAACATATACTAAAGGACCAACTTGGCGAATACATTCAGGATAATGGATCATGAAGTGATGTTTTGGGATAAAAGTATTTTCAGGATACAAAACTGTAAATAACCTGTGGTGCTCTTCAATATGATGTTTTACAGTAAAAATACAGTCATTCCCTCAGTAACACATGGGGAAAACACTATGTTCACAATATGCAACAACAGTAACAACAAATGCCAGTGTGTGTCACCTTCTGGAACAACATCTCCGAAGATTAGTGGGAGATTCCGAATAAGGCAGAATGTTTGACTGGCATTAAGCCCAATACCACTGCCACTGCAAAACACATTAATGTGTGTTGGACGATTTTTTTTATCCATGAAGCCATAGCTGAATGCATATACACGTTGGAGTATGTTTCCATTAGAAATAAAGTTCTGATTCAAATACTCAAACAACAACTTAATCTCATATTGTGCTACGCCTAACCCTAACCCTAAAAGGATTGAAAGTATTGTTGAAGACTTCTTCCACTGCACTTCTACTGGGACTTCAGCAGGCACTGCATTTAACACTTGTTCTTTAAGATTTGCATGAACTTCATTGACCTACTCCTCCATGCCTTCAACAACAGATAATACAACACTGTTGGCAACACCACTGCCCTGTAACTTTGCAATGATTGAAGCGAACATATCTTTTGCTTGATCTTTTGACATCTCAGATCTTGAAGGTTGATTTATAAAATCAAGGTCCATGTCAGAGGTATCCGGTTGTGAGCTCTGTCCACCCAAGTCTGACAGATGTGGTGTTTGGATATTATCATTGTTTGTCCCCATGTTAACAATACTATGACAACCATTTAAATGCTTCCTAAAACCTGCAAAACTTTTAGACTGCAATGAACATCCCTCTTGAGCACAAGTAACAACAAACTTTTTGCCTGGATATAACCCATGAAAAAACTTAAGGTGCTGAATTGGTGCACTAGGTGCATCATGCAAAGATCTACAAATATGACATCTATACATAGTTCAAGAACTCTGCTTTTAGCTTCTTATTCGTAAACCAGGCTTTATGCCATTTGGCTTTCTTTGATAACAGAAATGCTACAGACTAAGAAAATTACACTTTTGCCAAAATATAACCTCTGCAAAAAACAAAACAAATCAAAAAACAAAGTGCTGAGTATATGCACCAAGTACATTGTGCAATTACATACAAATGTTGCACGTACTTTGTTAAGGAACTTGGCTCTTAGCTCCTGTTCATAAACTTGGCTCTCAACTCCTTCACCTTTGGACTCTCTTTAGTGGTGTCAGCATCAATACTATAGACAGTTGTCTGAAGGAATGTGTACATGTTGCTGAGAGCATCATCATAGCTTACACTGAAAATGAAGTGCACTTTAAAAAGTTCATCAAAGGCTGCCAATGACATGGCTCCCTGACAGGGGATGAGCTTCTTGTCCATCACAATGTAATAAGCACTGATGGCCTATTTGGAGGTTCCAGAAGATATGGTTGGCGATGTCCCTCCTGGTTCTCTAGGTGTTCTTGAAGGCTTCTGCATGACTGTGGGAAAAAATACTTGTCAAGTTGTATTTGTAATGTTATCTAATTCTGTGACACATTTTCCACTTAAATCTCAAAATGCGGCCCTGTACTTACCTTGTGAAACACAACTAGATGGTCCATGGCTTGAGCTGCGCTGATCTTCTGTTTTTTCTTTTTTTTATTAGGCTGAGGTGGTAGGATATGCAGGAGCAGTAGCAAAGATGCCATGTCACTGTCCCACTCTGTAAGAAGAAAAAAGGGACCCAATGGACCATCCTGTTTCATCAACTGTTTAGTTCAAGTCACATCTTAAAAAAAGGGATAGCTTGGTTTTTTTTAAGTTGGGCTACATGAAGTACTTATGGATAGTCAGTATAGTAACTATAACAGATGGCGACTGGCATGCCCCTAATTTTGAGCAGCAGAGAGGGGTACCAAGGAATCTAAGAAATGAACTGCTATGGACAGGGTCTTGCCAGCAGTACACGCTTAGCCTCTGCCAGTACTCATTTCTGCTTCTCCAAACTGGATGGTGCTGACCAACACCTACTGTAGGTCATGCACTGACTATGGAGAGGTACCTTATACAAACACACTTAAGATAATCCGAACTATCCACTTAAGTTGTTGTGCATAGAACAATACATCAATGTCATTTAGCATTTAATTGAATACCTGGGCGATCCTCAGAGGATTCATCATTGTTCTGATTCTTGGCAGACTTCAGCAAGCTCTGGAGCACAGGGGTGGTTGTAAGGCTCTCTGCTTCTCTGATCACCTTTCCTTTAAAGGACGTATGCCACTTCTCAAGCAGTTTGGCAGCTGTTTCTGGTCCAAAGAGGAGGCTGAAATCTTGATGTATCTGCAGAGAAATGGAAGAAGATGTGTGGTGAAATTCACATTTCTGGCAATCACAAGCTTCTAGCCATGAATGGTGGATGCCTATACTTACCAGCCCTTTAATGTCCAGCAGCCTTGGAAACACTGAGAGTATGTTGTGAGACTCATCAGGATTGTGGATGAGGTGCTGTCTGTATTCAAAGGTCTCCTTCATCTTCTGCAGGATGATTTCTCTGTCACTTGTGACTTGTGGTTCATCAAGGATATGACCTCTTTACAGCACTCTCCATCGAGCTGACCACCAATCTGAGGCAGCTCCCTCTCCTGTCTTGGACCACCTCCTCCTGTCTGTATTTTTGGTTCCATGGACCCAAGCTTTGTCTTTCTCTGAACTGTCTTGAGCTGCCATGCCAGAAAGCCAGAGCCACTTTGGCTGTCGTAACAATGTTCCTAACCAGGCACAGACAAAATCAAGTTACTTCATAATCAGCCATAGGAGGAACCCACTTGTAACAGTGTTCAAAGTATGAATCCAAAAATGACCACGAAGTTGAATAAACACCTTTCAGAAACAGACGAACAACAAAAACTACAAACAACAAAAATGGAAGGACTGTTGTGTTTAATGCATTATATTTATCTAAGTGGACCCAATAAACTGGTAAATTACTATTTTTGTGCATTAATAATAAAAGGAGCACTGTACAGTGTCAAGCTCATTCAGTCTTAAATCAATGTCAATCAATCAATCAAGGTTTGT
The DNA here is from genome assembly GCA_019142605.1 of Cephalopholis sonnerati. NCBI lineage: Eukaryota > Metazoa > Chordata > Actinopteri > Perciformes > Serranidae > Cephalopholis > Cephalopholis sonnerati. Next base: position 41,015,694 of record JAGQAX010000006.1, on the reverse strand, counting down.
AATTACAATAAATATAGAACTTACATATCCTTTCCTGGAGAGGGGATCCTTCAATGCAGGAAATAAGGTCACAATTCCCAGTGCATATTTCTCTTTAGTAATTCGCTGAGGGATTCTCCTGCAACGAACAAAAAAAAACCAGAAATGGTTCTTTGCTTATACATACTCAAGCATCTGTACTTTCTTGGGCCTGACCAATTACCACATTGTTTAAGTAATGTGAGTCATCTAGCGTAGAGTTTAGCTTTCAACTGTCATAGCTGCTTTTTTCTTGTACCTCATTCAAGCAAAAATTAAGTCTTTTCACAATTCAACATCATTAGTAACATACTATCAATTTGGCCCCAACTGACCTACATTTTTAGTAATTATTCAGTATGTAAATTCATTTAAAAGGGAAAAAAAAGTTAAATAGGTGCCAACTACTTAACTCTGGTATCATAAACTTACCCTTCTGTCTCAACCATGTGTGCAGCAAGAATGTTTACCATCTGCCTTCTTCTAGTGTCACACAGTGTCCCCGTGTCTTCATATTCTTCAAGCACTGTTGTCCCTCCTGGTTTTATCTGCAGAATCTGCTTTATCAGCTAAACAGATTATAACAACAGCAGTTTTAATATAAACCTAGAGAGGCAAACTAGTTTGCGACACCATTATAGCAGAACTTTAATGATTAAATCATGGCAAAGCTAAAAGGAAAATCCAGATTTTTATAAATGCAAAATCAAGCTTTCGAGTTATTGTACTTGTAATGGATTTTTTACATCAAGCACATGAAATAAATCAAAAAGGGAATAATTACGATGATGAAACTTACATCTCTGGCTGAAGAACTCTGAAAGGCTTCTTCATCACTCCTCTTTCGCTTGGATGGTCTTGATGTTTCACCGTCACTGCTACTAATGGACACAGAGAGGACACTCCCACTGGGTGAAGATAGTGGTGTGGAAAGAGGTGACTGAGATGTGCCTAAATCTAATAACAAAAGATTAAAAACATACACAATTCACCTAATTTGCAGCAATGCTGTGGATCACACTTGTAATCAACCACACAAGAAACTTTGCTTCTATTCTTAAGAATGCAGAGAGAAAGGGAATGAACGGAAAACTGAACAGAGGACATGACTTGTTTTTTAAGCAATCAATTAACGCTTCAAGTGTTTAATACTTCATTTGATAATCTTAAAATTGGAAGCAAGATAATTTAATGCAATAGAGGCATCTGAAATAAGAACTGCTATTAATGCCATGTAAAACTAGAACACCCTAAATTTACCATTGTTGTCCTTCCAATGTGGCTAATTCTGCAAACACAGCTTCATCAACCTCAGTGCCGGAATCATCTTCCACAGTAATCTTGTCCACAGGGATGGAGAACTTCTCTCTCACTAAATGATGAGGTTAAAAGACAACATGGAAATTATTTACATCATAAAATATCATGGCCACAACTTGGTGTGAATTACTGGTTAGTCATATGCCAATCTGGACATTTACCTTCAGAAATGAATTCTTCAAAATCAGGAGTTTGTAATTTGATGTATTTCTTGCGGTTCTGATACTGCACCTTAATTATCATTTTGCCATCTATAACATGAGCCTGTGGAGGTGGACACAGAGTGACGAAAAGACATTTTAGACATCCCTTAGATGCTAATTTAAATGATAAATATTGATCATAACCTGAAGAACAATCAAAAGCTTTCACTACACTCAATTTCTCTCTGATGGACTAAAATATACTTTTTGTGACTGAAGCTGGTGGGTATGCAGATGTTCTGTTTCTGCCTGACAGGTCTGGAACTTTATATACTGCTCTTCACACTTCTTATGGTGACTGTGGCATCTTTGTGTCCTGTCAAACAAACGCACTAAAAAACACAAAATTGTATCTTTATGCCAGCTTCCCTGTTACAGCATATGTTCTTGAGCTTAACTAATTAGAAATTAAATGTAAACAGTGGACAGGAAATACCCTGCCATTAACTGTTACTTGAGTAATTTTACTGACCTGGATTCAGAAAGTCAGAGCACTAAAATAGAATATTAGACAACTCCCAGAAATAGTAACATCTAAAGTTCAACAAAAAATAATATCAATATCTTGAAATAAATATTAGTCTTCACCTGTAAACTTAGTAACTTTATATGCTGAGAAATAATATCTGGGAATAGCATTATTGTGTTGGCAGAACACAGGACTCTTTCACTACTTAAACACATTCCTACACATTGTAAAATATCTAACCTACACGTTTGCATTGTGGCACCTTAAACGTTAACTATTTAAAGGTAAAGGTGCTTTATTTAGTCACATATACAGTACAGTACAGTGAGATATGTTCTCTGCATTTTAACCCATCCTAGCATTAGGAGCAGTGGGCAGCCGCAGTGCAGCGCCCGGGGACCAACTCCAGTGGAGGTCAATGTCACTGACAGGAGAGAAAGCGCCTAACATACATGTCTTTAATGGTGGGAGGAAACCGGAGCACCCAGAGGAAACCCACGCAAACACAGGGAGAAAATGCAAACTCACACAGAAAGGCCCCGGGTCGGCCAGGGTTTGAACCCGCGACCTTCTTGCTGTGAGGCAACAGTGCTAGCCACTGCGCCACCCGTATTTACGTCAACTTCACTCACCTGAAATCTGAGATTTTGAATGGGGACCCTCGTAATCATGTAGATTGCTACAAGGCAAGAGATAAAAAGATAAAAAGCAGCAAGCTGGTATAAATTGGTTACTTCACCAACACAATTCCAATTTATTCAGTGATATTAAGTTATTAACAATAGCATTAGTTAACCGACAGTGCACGCATTGCAGACAAACTAACCCTGTCAGTTGAAACGCAGTTTAAAAATACATTTTGCTCGACTTAAAGAGCTTAAAACTATTTCCAAATAGAGTTTCACTGGCTTAACGGTAGCCCATGATGTCAAAAAACGAACTGAAATCCAAGCTAACCGTCGACGTTATCCTCATTGGGCACGTCTAGCATGTCTGCTTACCGTGCAACTTTGACGGCGGCCACTCGTTAATAATACCACAATGTTTCAACATGTCTCAAAAATGTGAAACTATATGACAACATAAGCACATTTTACTGCAAATTAACAATAACACGGCAAACTTTAGTAGCGTCATACTCACAAATCTCTCCTTTTCATACTTCATGCGAGTGACAGAAAATGGCGGCCGTCCAATTCCTCTCCAAGCACCTGCCCAAATGCCCGGATGTTGAAAACAACACTGATAGGTGTTGAGTACCGTTAACTCTGTAATGTTACACCCATAATATGATGTTTTCTCACCAGTGCAGAGTTCATTCTCCTAGAACCAACACCAGAACCTCAACACTCTAAACTGGCCAACACTAGAAATTTAACTCTGGTGAATTTGCTGTGTGTCCACATAGTGATTTTCTCTAGCGGTAAAGAGGTGGCAGGGCGCTGGGGAGTGCATAATAAAAAAGCGCTTTTTTAATGATGCGCTTTCTGTAGGTTTTATTTCTGTGACAACAGTATCTTGACATTAATGTTAGCTTTAATGTTAGCTAGCTGGCTAACACAATGCTACATTAACAGCAACTGACTACACAGTTAACAGCAAGCTTACAATGGTACAGTGATAAGAGCACGCTCACCAGCAAAATCCAGTGTCTGACGGCTGATTTGCTCTCACAAATGGGCATTTTGTCTTTGTTGTAACCATAGCCTAGCTAAAGGACCAGCAGTAACATCACCAGCAACTTTCTTTTTAGTTCAGAGATTTTCAACTATGAACGCTCGAAACGCCGGCACAAAAAAGGCAGGGCACTCTAAAAAAAAAATGCTGGGTGGTATGGGGTGCCGTTTGTAAAGTTGGTCATGCTGAAAATAACAGCAACATTTTGTCACATTTAGCTTAAAATCACGTTTTAAAAAGTGGTGTGAATTTTTGAAAGTCACTTTTTAGCACATTTAACACAATATTTGTTAACTTTGAAAATGTATTAAATAATTAAATCTAAATCTAAATGTTAAATCTAAATGTTTAATCTAAAAGTTAAATCTAAATCTAAAAGTTAAATCTAAATCTGAAAGTTACATCTAAATGTTACGCCTAAATGTTAAATCTAAATCTAAATCTAAATCTAAATGTTAAATGTAAATGTTTTGAGTGAGACTAAATATTTAACTAATATGCAAATTCAAGATGCCGGCAACCGGAAGTACCAAAATAAAAGCTCGAGGAGGTCAAAGTCTGTTTGTAGTGTCAAATAACGAATAAACAGCGATCTTTTCTGGAGAAATTGACTCTTGGACATAGATTACAGTGATACTACCCAAAATAACAAATCCGTTTGGAGAAACTATATTTTACGAGTACCTTGAGTTTTAAGTGTCACTTTTTTGCGGGACTTATAACCTGTAGCCACTACAGTCAGTCACAAGGGGGCGCACTTTGACTGATCTAGCCCCGCCTGCCTCCACCCGGTGCAGTCTGCTGTTGGTCATACATACCCTGCTGGCATGGCCAAATCGGCGTTAGCCGTAAACATCAGGAGAGCCGTTTTGGCGGCCATTCGCACATTTTCGGCAACCACCACAGAGCCAGTGCCACCACAGGCCAGAAAAGACCGCTGTTTATTCGTTATTTGACACTATAAACAGACTTTGACCTCCTCAAGCTTTTATTTTGGTACTTCCGGTTGCCGGCATCTTGAATTTGCATATTAGTTAAATATTTAGTTTCACCCAAAACATTTAGATTTAACATTTAGATTTAGATTTAGATTTAACATTTAGGCGTAACATTTAGATTTAACTTTCAGATTTAGATTTAACTTTTAGATTAAACATTTAGATTTAGATTTAATTATTTAATACATTTTCAAAGTTAACAAATATTGTGTTAAATGTGCTAAAAAGTGACTTTCAAAAATTCACACCACTTTTTAAAACATGGTGTTTAGCTAAATGTGACATAATGTTGCTGTTATTTTCAGCATGACCAACTTTACAATCGGCACCCCATAGGGTGGAGCAATTTTTCTCTAGGCGGCCACATACACTCTGTCTTCATTGCAAACAATTGAAAAAAGATGCCGGCTCTGAAAAAAATCCCCAAGATTATTTGTGAGAAGTGTGAAGCGGTCAGGATCAGAGTCAGCACCTCCAAGTCTGAGGCAATGGTTCTCTGCTGAAAAACGATGAATTGCCCCCTCTGGGTTGGAAGAGAGTTACCCAAGCAAAGGAGTTCAATTAACTTTGGGTCTTGGTCACAAATGAGGGTAAAATGGAGCATGAGATGGATCGGCGGTTTGGTGCAGTGTCTGCAGTGATATCGGAACTGCACCGGACCGTCGTGGTGAAGAGGGAGCTGAGCTGGAAGGTAAAGCTTTCAATTTACTGATCCATCTATGTCCCAACCTTCACCTATGGTTATGAGCTTTAGTTTGCAGCCTTAGAGACAGGGTGAGAAGCACAGACATGCAGAGGGAGCTTGGCGTAGAGTTGCTGCTCTGTTGCGTTGAAAGGGGTCAGTTGGGATGGTTCGGGCATCTGATCAGGATGCCTCCTGGTTGCCTCCTGTTAGAGGAGTTCAGGCATGTCCAACTGGTAGGAGGCCCTGGGGTAGACACAGAACACGCTGGAGGAATTACATATCTCATCTGGCCTGGGAATGCCTTGGGGTCCCCCAGGAGGAGGTGGAAAGTGTGGGGAAAGGGACATCTTGGGCGCTTTGCTTGGCCTGCTGCCCTGGCGACCCAGTCCTGGATAAGCAGATGAAAATGGATGGATGGGTATTTTACTTGCTCTGGTAGTTGCATCTGGTCCCCATCCCATTCAAACAGATAAACCTAGCTTGGTAAAGAGGAGTTCCGATAAACAGCAAAAATGGCAGCTCATCTCTACATGCTGTGGTCTGTTTACATTTGTCCATCGCTCAACACTACGTCATGTTTCGTTGTTCTGTCAGGTTGTAGGTCTATTCAGCTGCGTCCAGAGGCATTTGATCTATGGCTGTTAAACGCTCCTTGGAATCTGAAAATAAACTGAGAGGTTCCAGCCTAACTTGCATTTGTAATTTGGTCTGGCAATGTCAGGCTAAAGTTTGATGGCCACTGTCAAACAATCACCAGTTTACCAGGGAAATAAAACCAAAAGCTGTGTACATGTCCAGGCTGAATGCAAGTTTTATTTTATAATCAACATATGGCTCATACCATTTATTGTGTTTTATATTATTGCCATGCAAAGTTGTCTATTATAAAAATTAAAAAGTGCATGAACATAAGTTATTGTGAGTATGCACATACTGAGGGCTGCCTTCCTCTACAGAAAATACTTTCCTACATGCCTATGCAGAAGAGCAGCAGAACCCAGAGTTGAAATGTTTTAATTAGACTGTATTCACAGATTTTGTCATCCCACCCTGGAATAATAAATGTGAAGATGAATTAGATCAGATGATTTTATAGCCTGATATGTACACTGCCTGGTATAATTATATCAGTTACATCAAGCCAGAGTTGCACATCCAAGCATTGTATGCTCTGGTTTTATGTGCAGCTGATTTGGTCATACACACATAGTTTTGTGTATAAACAAAGCTGTTAAATGTCTTGGTAATAGTTTGAAGACTGACAGTGAAGTGTGTGAGCTCATACAACTCATGGACTGAAAGTCAACCGCTGCATTATTAAACTGATCATTTAAATATTCTATATAGATATTCTATATTCTATCATGTTTCATTTACATGTACACATTAGGAGAAAATGTTGGGAAGCTGTGACACTGAGCGTAAATTATATCATAGGCTAACTTAATGCAACATTTCTGTCACCCTTTTATGACAGCCTATACTTTGTTGTAATAAAGCTGAATTCACAATATAGTTGTTCTTACTTACATATTTTTCAGGTTCTGTTGTCAGACAATAGATCAAGGAAAAAAGATTCTAATGATCCTCCAAAGTTATCCAAGTGGCTGCACTGTGGTGGTAGCCAAATTATTTTACAATCGCGACATCGCCTGACATAACTACAGGTTAATTACCACGACTGTGTGGGCTCCATCAACATTTAAATGAGTGATTAGAGAGAAAATTAGAGATGACAGAAGTTATTCTGAACTTCACTGCCACACAGCACCAACTGTGAAATGGGCGAGCAGACAGTCAGACAGAGCAGACAGACAGTGTGACTCAGCCCGTTGAAACACTGTTACCTCTGCTCCCACTCATTGTCTTCACCTATACAGTGTTTAATTTATACTGTACAGATGAATTCAATATATGTTGTACTCATTTACATTTTTCTGTTTCTGTTGTTTGACAGGACAAATTTGATCATAGCCCATAAAGACTACCTGTTAACCAGCAGTAAGCAACTGACTTCTGATCAGATCTATATTTTACAACATCATTTGAGAAAGTCATCATATATACAGATGAATGACAGCTGCTGAGTGATTTATCGGCATAAAAACGAGGTGTCACAGAGAAGATGTCTTAACTTTACATCCCATTTAATATTCAACTGATTTATGGCACTGTGTTAAACATGTTCTAACAGATCTTTGACTAAATATCTCCAATCCTGTGTGCAGCAGATTGAGATTATTTATCCATTGCAGCCCCTGCATCATATGAAATACGGTAATACAATTCACAAGAGCTTTAGGACACACTGCATCCAGATGGAAAAGTGAGGAGAGAGGACCTTTGAGACTCCTTGTGGCAGAAAAGAGAACAGCATGTTGGAGTTTTTGAGATTGGAGGACACTGTGCTTGCAGAGCCACAACTTTACAAACCAAAAGTACCGCCCTGTTGTATGCCTCTGTGCACCAGTCAAGTTTCTCTTACAGCTTCACATCATTGTCCCCTGGCAGCACAGAAGATCTATACAATCAGCACAGTTTCAGGGTGGACACCCAAGATTAGTGTCACCAATTCACTATCTGACCAAATATTTCCCCTTCTGTTCCTGAGGTATGATGTTGAGTAATGGCCAGAAAAGTGTTTTATGCAGACCATTATGATGTCACAGTGAAGTTGACATTTGACCTTTTGGATATAAAATGTCATTATTATATAATTTTATTCTATTAGATATTTGTGTGAGGTTTTGCTGTAATTAGCATGTGAATTCTTGAGTTATGACCAAAAACATATTTTGACCATGACCTTTGACTTTCAAACACAAATTTCTAATCAGTTAATTTTTAAGTTCAGGTGGAAGTTTATGTCAAATTTGAAGAAATTCTCTTAAGGTGTTCTTGAGGTATCAGGAGAATGAGACAGATGCAAGGTCACACTGACCTTGATCTGTAACTACTGAAATACATACTGAAATACAATCAGTTCATTGTAACATTCAAGTGAACACTTGTGTCACATTTGATGAAGTTCCCTCACTATGTTCTTGAGATATCGCATACACAAAAATGAGACAAAGTCACAATGACCTTAATCTTTGACCTCCAAAATCTAATCAGTTCATCATTGAATCAAAGTAAACATTTTTTTCAATCCAGGTGGATGTTTATGTCAAATCTGAAGAAACTCTTATAGTATTCTTGAGATGTCACATTTGCAAGAATGACACAGATAAGATCACATAGACTTGAACTTTCACCTACGACCACCAAAATCTAATCAGTTCATCACTGAGTTCAAGTGAATGTGCCAAATTTGAAGAAATTCCCTCAAGCTGCTGTCTTGAAATATTGCATTCATGAGAATTTGATGAATGCAAGGTCACAGTGACTTTGACCTTTGACCACCAAAAACTAAAAATATCTATTAATCTCTATTATTGTTGAGTCCAAGTGGACATTTGTGCCAAATTTGAAGAAATTCCCTTGAGGAGTGCTTGAGATGTGTTGTGCCACAAAGATGGGACAGATGGATGGACGGATGGACAACCCGAAAACTTAAAGCCTCCAACCATGGCTATAGGGGGTGAGGAGGCATGAAATCAGATTTTGACAGAAAGCATCTGTCTTTGAGTTTTGAGTAAATATATAGTAGTCCACTGTAAATCTCTCTAATTGTTACATACGCATTTGACTTACAGTGGCTAACACCAATACATCCAACAGGATATCAGCAGTTGTAATATCTTCAACCAGGTGTTGTGTTGTTCAATATGCCAATCTGACAAAGGACTCTGCAAGAGAAGGAAAGGAGGTGTGTGTATGAAGGTAGATTTGTGTCTTTATTATTCAATCAAAAAAAAAGTTTCCTCAATCAAAAAAAACTTCACTTCAATCAAAAAAAACCCTTTTCAATCAAAAAAAAGTGTTTGAATGCAAAATATATATATATATATATTTGAGACCCCAAAAATTGCATTTGAACACTTTTTTTTATTGAAAGGGTTTTTTTTGATTGAGGTGAGTTATTATTTGATTGAAAATAAATTTTTTGATTGAAGTAATCTTTTTTGTATTTGGGCCATATTATGGGTAGGACATTTGTGCCTTTATTATTCAATCAATAAAAAACTTCACTTCAATAAAAAAAAAAAACATTTTCAATCAAAGAAAAAAAGTGTTTGAATGCAAAAAAATATTTGAGACCCAAAAAATTGCTTTTTTTTTTGATTGAAGTGAAAAAAGTTTTGAAGTCTTTTTTTTGGATTGAAGTGAAAAAAGTTTTGAAGTCGTTTTTTTTTGTCAATGTGCAGGTATGCGGTGAAAATCCGTCTTCCATTGATCCATTCGATACGCACAAACTTTTCAAACGACAGCATTTTTTTTCCACAGACAACATTAGATGCCTATTCAAATGTACACCCAGGGGTTTGTTTACTTCAAGGATGTGCACATGTTTGTAAAAGGAGTAATAAAAAGTCGCACATAATAAAAGAGAAAGTGATAGTCTCCGCTCAGCATGTTTACAGCAAGTTTGAAGTACTCCTGTAAGAATGTTTTCGTAGCAGTAAGTAAACAAACCCCTCGGTGTACATTTGAAAAGGCATCTAATGTTGTCTGTGGGGAAAAAATGCGGTTTTGCAGGATGTAAAAAAACATAAACAGCGTAAGATCCATCCGCTTCCATTATAACCTGCTGTGGTGATGCAGAGACAGACAGAACTACTGCATAACAGGAGCAATAATAAAAAAAATCTTCAGATATATTATTTGTTCCTGGTTTGTTAATAACAATGTGTTAACTTTCTTTAAAAACATTAACGTTGAACTACAGCGCAGCTGACCAAATTGTCGAGTCATGTGACTGAAAACTATGAATAGCAGTGACGTAACAGTGACGTTGACTGCGAAGTGTTTTTTTCTGCCAAGAGCTCCTCGAGAAGTCTCCTTTCTTCTTCTTGTGGACTTCCGGTGTTGTGCCAAGGTACTTATCCCCGATAGAAAAAGTATCCCCTTCCGCGGGAGCTCGCCTGCACTCAGTACAAATGGACGATACTACGCTCAATGAAATAATGAAATATAGCAATATGTGGATTGTATGATTTATCGTGCGAGTACTGTTGTTTTGTCAAGAAGGCTTTAAAACGTTTTACATGGCTCATGCATTAAAATAAATGTTTTTATTCTTCTGTGGTTGTTGTTGAAGTTTATTGCACAAATGCAATCATATATTTTCCTTTCTTTGTGAAGGACATGTTTTCGTTATTATTTGACAATGTTATTAAGCACTATGCAGGCTAGTTCATTACTTACTTTTCCAGTGTTTGGAGACTAGATCGAATTCAATAGTCTGTAAGGAACTTGTTCATTCTGTAGATACAGTAAAGTCAAGGTCGCTGGTTTAATCTTAACATATTTTTCACTTCATCTGGGCTACGTCTACAGAACTCAAAATGTATATTAGACTGCATGCACCACTGCAAACAATTAATCCCTGCTTACATTGCAAATGATGACTTTCCTTTAGATGGGGTTGACTTCGCCCCCCTAAAAGGCTAAATAATAATCACAATAATAACAGGTCCTCTTGTATTTATATAGCACTTTTCACGACACAAAGTGATTAAGATATGCTACTTACCAGTCTGGACATGCAGTCTGTCAAAATGTGTATCCCCCATTATACGGGGACACACATTCTGTCAGGCTGTATTTTCAGCTCGCCAAAATCTGTATCCCCTGTCTATAAAGCCCAGTCTTTACCATAACATCAAGAAACTTTTTTTTGATTGAATAATAAAGACACAAATGTCTTACCCATAATTTGGCCCAAATACAAAAAAGATGACCTCAATCAAAAAATGTATTTTCAATCAAATAATAACTCACTTCAATCAAAAAAAAAAAACCCTTTTCAATTAAAAAAAAGTGTTCAAATGCATTTTTTGGGGGGATCAAAAATTTTTTTGGGACTCAAACACTTTGTTTTTTGATTGAAAATGCTTTTTTTTTATTGAAGTGAAGTTTTTTGATTGAAAATATTTTTTTTGATTGAATAATAAAGACACAGATCTACCTTCATACACACACATCCCTTCCTTCTCTTGCAGAGTCCTTTGTATGTGTGTTTTGTAGTGAGTAAGGTCTGGTGTGACAGTAGCAATGTGAGTGGTTGTCCCAGTCCTGCTCACCCTGCACCACAGGAGAAATAAACAATCTGCACTGCTGCTTAGGACCATTTGGAGGGGGCTGAGGAGCACTGTTTGACATGGATGTATTATTAGACTCAGTACCCGAATAATTAGTGCTGCTTCCACATCATTGGGCCCATAGAGCAGGCACACTGGAGACTTCCACTGGTCAAGCTGTCTACTTCCAGGTTAGCAGAACGCTAACTTTAATGGGGATAAAAATATTTAATCTTGTGTCTCTTCTTGACTTTCCAAATGTTATTGGACCAAATTGATTAAATTTTGATAATGAAATTAGTAATTTTACCAGGGATGTGATGCTCAAAAAAACACATCCATTGATTAACAGATGTCTCTTTCCCAATGTAAAATTTTCCCAATTAAAAAATTTGCTCTAAAGCCCAGTGCATTTCCTGGTTGGCTTGGTGTTCAAAACTATAGTTAATCATTCTCTTTACCAGAAACCATGATTACCAGAACCATCCAGAATGGCATCCTCACACACTGCAGCCTACAAAGTAGGGTTGCAGTCTGGAAATGAAGACAATAACAAAGCAGCAGGACTTTTTAAGCTGTTGTCTTTATGCCACTCTGAAAAGGCATTAGGGTGTGAATGTGTTTGAGAGTGTGTGTGGGAGCGCTTTACCTGGTCTCACCCGTGAACAACACCTTTTGCATATTCAGTGAGAATAAGGATTACCCCTCCCACTGCCAGTTCTTTGTCCCAAAACAACAGGACATACATTTTTAGATAGACATTAACTTGTCAAAATCAATGGAGCAGATAAAAGTGTTGATGCTTAATAGATTCCTAAGACTGAACTGAATCACCTCTGTGGTTAAGGTCAGTTTTTTCCACATTGTAGCAAGATTCTAAACTCCTTTTTTTTTTTTTTTTTTTTACAAAAGTTTAATTTAACCTACCTGTTTTTTCAAGTATAATCCAGAAATATATTCTCCCTAAAATCTGCCTTCAAACACAGCTATAAGACCTGATACATATTTAGATTGCTTCTCCCTGATTTCTCTTCAACAGTTGACCTCAATGATTTCTTCATCCAAGTCATCAACGTGTCTCTTAGACCCTATCTCTACTAGGCTACTTAAGGAAGTCTGACCTTTAGTTAACACTTACATATTAGACATGATCAATATATCTTTATTAACAGGCTATGTACCAGTCTTTTAAGGGAGCTGTAATTAAACCTCTTTTTAAAAAGCCCACCCTGGATCCAGAGGTGTTAGCCAACTACAGACCAATATCTAATCTTCCTTTTCTTTTAAAGATCCTTGAGAAAATAGTTGCAGACCAGCTGTGTGACTTTCTCCATGATAATAATTTATTTGAGGAATTTCAGTCAGGCTTTAGAGTGCATCATAGCACTGAGACAGCACTCGTTAAAATTACGAATTTTCAGACAAAGGACTCGTCTCTGTACTTGTTTTACTAGATCTTAGTGCCGCATTTGACACAATTGACCATCAAATTCTGCTACAGAGGCTGGAACATTCAATTGGCCTTACAGATTCTGCACTAAGGTGGTTTAAATCTTATTTATCCGATCATTTTTAGTTTGTTCACGTTCATAATGAATCATCTTTACATACAAAAGTTTGTTTTGGAGTTCCACAAGGTTCTGTGTTTGGACCAATTCTATTCACTCTATATATGCTTCCCGTAGGTAACATCATTAGAAACCACTCTGTAAATTTCTATTGTTACGTGGATGATACACAGTTATATTTATCGATAAAACCAGAAGAAATGGATCAATTAACTAAACTTCAGAAATGCCTTAAAGATATAAAAACCTGGATGAGCTCCAATTTCCTGATGTTAAATTCAAACAAAATTGAAGTTATTGTTCTTGGCCCCAAACACCTCAGAAACACTTTATCGGATGATATAGTTTCTCTGGATGGCATTGCTCTGGCCTCTAGCCCTACCGTAAGAACCTTGGCATAATATTTGATCAAGATTTGTCTTTTAACTCCCATTTAAAACAGACTGCATTTTTTCATCTGCGTAATATTGAAAAAATTAGGCCTATCCTGTCACAAAAAGATGCAGAAAAATTGGTCCATGCTTTTGTTACCTCGAGGTAGCTCTAATAAGTGCCTAAAAACTCTCCAGCTAATCCAGAATGCAGCAACAACTGACAGGAACTAAGAAACAAGATCACATTTCTCCTGTTTTAGCTTCTCTGCACTGGCTCCCTGTAAAATCCAGAACTGAATTTAAAATCCTATTCCTAACTTACAAAGCTCTAAATGATCAGACTCCATCATATATTAGAAAGCTCATAGTGCCCTATTATCCCACCAGAACACTGCGCTCTGAGAATGCAGGGTTACTCGTGGTCCCTAAAGTCTCCAAAAGTAGAACAGGAGACAGAGCCTTCAGCTATCAGGCTCCTCTTCTGTGGAATCACCTTCCTGTTTCGGTCCGGGAGGCAGACACCAGACACACATTTAAGACTAGACTTAAGACTTTCCTTTTTGATAAAGCTTATAGTTAGGGCTGGCTCAGGCTTGTCTTGGTTAGGGTGACATAGACCTAGTCTGCCGTGGGACCTCCCTTAATACACCGAGCCCCTTCTCTCCTTCTCTCTCTCTTTCTCATTTGCTAACATTCATGTCCTGTTACTGCACCTCGCTAACTCTGCTTGGTCTCTGGAGCCTTTGTGCTCCACTGTCTCGCAGGTTAACTCGTATCGCAGCTGTGCCTGGATGGTGTGTCACGGTTGTGCTGCTGCTGTCGTCCTGCCTGATGCCTCCCACTGCTGCTGTTGCTATTAGTCATACTTGCACTGTTATTACACACGTGATTATTGTCACATACATATAATATTATATATTAATATATGCCTACAACATATTGTACCACAATTACCATAATTATTACTATAATATCGTTACTTAAATTAATGTTGTTGTAAGCTATTATCATTGCGCTCTGCCCTGCATCTCTCTCTGGCTCTGTCTCAACTTCTCTCTCTGTCTCTGTCTCTCTTTATGTCTCGTTGTATCATATGGATTACTGTTAATTTATTATGTTGATCTGTTCTGTACAACATCTATTGCACGTCTGTCCATCCTGGAAGAGGGATCCCTCCTCAGTTGCTCTTCCTGACGTTTCTACCATTTTTTTCCCCATTAAAGGGTTTTTCTGGGGGAGTTTTTCCTTATTCGCTGTGAGGGTCCAAAGGACAGAGGGATGCTGTATGCTGAGGCAAATTGTGATTTGTGGTATTCGGCTTTATTAATAAAATTGAACTGAATTGAAAACTAAAAGTCACGACCCTAAAATATTGCCTACATTTGTTCAAATTGTACAACAGTACCCTGTACTGTTGTACATTAGTACCCTGAAACCATAACCATCTTGGTTAGTCTTGTTGAGGCTCATTGATACTCCCTTTACATACAAAAATAGATGTCTGTTTTAAACACTGTAAATGTCACTGCACTCATACTTCCATGCATTGTTTATGATGGCTTAGATACAGCCAAAAGATGGCACTAGAGGGCGGAGTCAAAATTCTCACACAACAAACAAGGCAATGGTGGAGGAGGTTGTAATATTGTACCTTTAAAAAGATGCAGCTTTGTAGACAGTGGTGGTCTGTGTGGCCATTACATTCATCCCAACGTGTGGACGTAGAATTCTTTTCACTATAATACTGATTTATTGTTTACCCATCATTTAAATTTCTTTATTATCTCCTACAGTCATGTCTCGCTTGAAATATGCCACACTGCCTCCATGATCTCGGGTGATAATTCTCTTTGTCTGTACCCTCCAGATTTCAGGAAACATGCAGAAATATGGATGAAATCAACACAGAGTATGGATAGAAGGCTCCATCCATCTCCGTCTGTTGGTCAAAATAAATCCTCAGTTCACCTCAGTTCAGTGAGATGAGAAAATAAGCTGTCTCCCCTTGTGGTGTCTTAACTCTCTTTCTGCTGGTATGGGAACCACACAACATGGCCGTTTACAATCCTGTTACTTTATCCCCGCCATTTCCAGTCAGTAAGCTCCCTGTCACACCAGACTGACCTCTGGTGGTATGTAATGTATACTACATGCATACCGTCCTCATTACAGCCTCTCCAGTATGAGGTTAACAGAAAAATGAGGGTCTGTGTTATTGATGGTACTGAAAACCATACTGTTAGGGTTTCTGAATACCCTGGTATGCTGCAATACCGTGATACTGCCCAAGCCTACTCAGCACCAAACAGCCGACTAACAGGGTAACTCTATCAACTTAGTTGATATGTCCATGTTGTATTCACAACTTGTTACTGCTGCTCCCAAGTTGCCAAAAATTCCGTTATTATAGGTTTATCAGGGTGAGGTCTCCAGTGAAAAAGATGGGTATAATCGTGTATCATCAGCATAATCATGGGAACATATGCTATATTTCCAGATTATGTAGACATGTAAGGCTTACTAGCAGTGGACCAAGTAAGGGAGGAAACAGACAGTATATAAAATGCTGCACTCTAATTATTATATTATTTCTGATTATTACATTATTTCCATTGTTGTAATATCAGATAGAAGAAATGGTTTTTTTGTACAAGGTACACAGTGGCACAGGTACACAATACAGTACACAAGGTACACATGTACAGGCACATAGATTTTATATCTTTTACAAGTTATCTTCTTTTATACAACATGTATACACAGTCCTTGGCCCAGTCTCAGACTGCAACAAGAGTGAGTTACTTCATAATGACCACAGTGGAAGATTTTTTGCTGTCATACATTCTCCATCACAATAGAGAGCTGTTAAAAGATTGCTAATGTCATACAGGGGGCAGAAGCCATACAACAAATCTTTTATTATGGTATTATGTATGATCCTGAGTCATCAAAACATTCTAGATGCATATTCTTTTTTACCTAACAATGCAATACTCATACTGGGTTTTTAAGCCCTGTTCCAACATATAGGCTACAACAAAGTGAATGATATTCTGACCACATATAATAAATACACCAACATATTTTTATAGAAATCCCTTTAATTTGACTTTTAAAGAACTGTGATGACATATAATCTGCGTGGGACATTTTTTTACTGAAGTCACCTCCCTGTTGCAGACATAGACTTGTCTTGTGCTGAAATGATTATTTGACTGATCAATTAGCTGACTGACAATGTTGTTGACTGACGCCCTCTGTCTACACTCAGTCTGTTAAATATGAATCTCTTACATCATATAAACAAACAACACACCTATCAGCTGTGTGCTCGGAGATGTTAGACTGGAGATGTACCACTGAAAAGATTTATTCATGTATTTATTTACTTGTTTATTTTACAAGGACAAATGCACAAGACATTGCCTCATATCTAAAATACAAAGTAGATGCAATGCATACAGGTTTCTAGCCATGGCTAATTTGTGACCCCTCTCCCTGGTTAGGCATTTAGAGTCAAAATAGTAAGACAAAAAACAATTTTGATTGACTATGTGACTATGACTATGTTATTTAAGTATGAGGTCTGTGTGTGTTTGTGCCCATGCATGAACGTCCATGCATTGTGCTTAACGCACATCCATGCACGTGTTTATATGTGTGATTGAAGATTGTGGCCTGCACAATCAGTGTTCACAGGCTTGCTTCAGTTTCAGCCATTGCTTTATATTTGTGTTAAAAACTTTGAGTTCTGCCACAATTGTTTATGTCTTACTGAAAAGGATAATTGACCAAATGTTGTTCTGCGTTTTGCCGTTCTTCAGTTTTCATGGGCGAGTACTTACTACCTTATTATTGTTCATATTCACAATATCATTGTGGGTATGGATATCATTGTTGTGGCTACCACACAATACCATACCACCATCTCCACTTTGTAAAACAATCCACAATGCTTACTAGAAACGTTCACCACCCGGCAAACTCCCATAAACTACCATATTTAGGTTTTTGTGGTAAAATGAGAAGGTGTTGTATAGATAACTTTTTGGGGAGTTTTTCCTTGTCCGCTGTGAGGGTCCAAAGGACAGAGGGATGTTGTATGCTGTAAAGCCCTCTGAGCCAAATTGTGATTTGTGATATTGGGCTTTATAAATAAAAATTGATTGATTGATTGATTGAATTGATTCAAATCCTGTGAATAAACTGTTCTTCATCCACTGCGACACCTTCAGTGTGAGCAACAGGAGTAAAATAGAAAATAGGTGTCCCACAAAACTTAAGCTTAAAATGACTTGCTGGAGCGTGCTGCATCGGGCTGCATCACTTGTGAACAGGTAGGTCATTCCAATAGAAAACAATGCAATTAATTTAATTTAGTCCCCGATGCTGGCTTACGTGGCATTTACTTAGGACACAGTGTGACAAAATATTAATCAACAACTATTCTGTTTATCAGTTAGTAACTGAAAACATTGATTTGTTATTTGTTTCTGTTTTATATCTGTTGGTAAGGCAAAACAAACAATTAGAGGATGTTGAGATGTTTTCAGAGACTTGCTGAGTCTAAATTTAGTCAAACTTGCGTATATCACCGCAACAGTTGCAGTAAGAACACTATTTCACTTCAGATTAATCCTGATTCACAGTGGATCTTATGTGGATACAAATACATAGAAAACTCAGACATATTTTCACAGACAACCCACAACAAACAACCCCATAAACATTTCAGTTATTAGCCACCTACACACAGACTGTACAGCTGCTAATCAGGGTGTTTTCCTGCTGTTTGCTGATCTGTTGCAGGTAGGGAGTGGTGGCGCGCTGAGCCTGGCAGCAGAGCAGTATTGTGCTGTGCCCTATGTGGTAGCTCAATTTTACCCGCAGGCCGCCACACTGAAGCCGCTCATTAAGACTTGATCCCTCATCCATACCTGACTGAGGGAGAAATACAACACACAGCATGCACAGAGAGTTGAAGTTTTAGAGGTGTTGCAAGTACATGGATGACGAGAATATGCGTAGAGTTACAAGCATAAGTGATGCAAGCACACAAAAAACAGGGTACATGTATGACTGGATAGTCACAAAGGGGAATCAAGGAAGTACAAATTGGAAAATGAGAGACTTCTATTGTGTTTGCTTCGGCTTAACTACCATGGCTGGCCCCAGCGCACACTGCAGTGTTTCCCATTAATCAATGAGACTGTGGCGGCCCGCCACAGTCTCATTTGGGCCCGCCACAGTCTCATATGGAGAAAAAAATACGATCTGTCACTCTGTCAGACCATTACACAGCTGTACTTTCCTACCGCCCGTAAACAAGCGAGAACAAGAGTGCGCGCGCACTGGTCACGCTCATAGACGTCGCTCTTTACTAGATACGTTTGGCGCGAACCAGATTCCAGCGACACTGGAGCGGGACGTCTGACTCTGAGGTAAGTGCAACTTCTTTTTTGGGCAATAGCGCCCATGCTAACTGCGGCCGTGGACACAGTATCTCACTGCGCTGTCTGCCCCCCTTCTCGGGAAGAGGAACGGCTGCACCGCACACGTCTCGGTTCCAGAGTTTCAGTGACGAGAGCGGCCATGCTGCTTCATTATCACCGCGCATTCAGAGTCCGTGCAGGCACACAGTACAATCACCCGTTACCATACCAACGAGCTGACGCGGCTTATTATTTCATATTCTCCTCTCCTGGGGCCTCATTTATTACAGCGTGTAAAAGTCCTCTTAAATTTCACTTATGACGAAAAGGCAAAACGTGCATACGACCAAAGTATATACACTCTTTTCAGATCTATCAAACTCTGCGTACATACGGCTGCACGCTATTACCCGTGATAAATCACACCGCGCAGAGAAAAGTGTGGATGTGAACACACCTCGTTTCCCGCCTTGAACACGCCCGAACATAACCATAGCCTATATGGTCAATGCAAATCAGTACGTGCATATTAAGTAGCCATGTGCGCTCTGGGATTTTGTAGAGTGACGTCAGTGTAAGACGGTGAACACAACAGACGGAGAGAGCATGGAAGAAGCTGAATTTCTCTCAAAGCAAGATACACAGCAATATCGGGAAATATCAGTCAGATGGCCAGAGTTTGTAAATAGCCCGAGTTTGTAAATAGTTGTGTAGTGTAATGTGTAAATAGTGTAAATAACCTGTTGTTGAAATGTTGTTCAGTAAATTGTTCAAAAGATTGTGAGTGAGTGAGTTAGTGAGTGAGTGAGTGAGTGAGTTTTTGGTTTTGTTTCTGAATTAAATTTAAAATATTTCTGATATGCCTTTGTAAGTTCTTATTTATCAACGTATGTTCATGTCCATGGTCCCAAAATGCACTTACTGTAAGGGCGATACATCACGCTTAAAAACGTACACACACATTAAAACCGCCGAGGGTCAGAGACTCTCCCACCACAGTCTCCTAAAATCCTGTGGGAAACACTGCACTGTTATGATGGACCCTAGTGCATGTGATAGTGTCACATATCATTTCGTCACATGATTGCAAGGGCATATATAGCAAATGGCACCATTCTTAATTTAACAAGAGGTGTTCTTTGAACACAGACATACAGTAGTGTTTGGATTCACTGGACCACAGATGATTTGTCATTTGTTAAAATCTGAACTGGACATGTGAAGGCTTTTCCTCCCTGAGACCTCATGTTAGAATAATGTAAGTTTTGGACTGCAGGATTCCACAAGTTCTCTGTTAATGGAAGTATTATTGATTTTGACCAATTGATGGAGTAGTCTGAAAGACGCGAGGAGGTGGTGATGAGATTACACACTTCCTTCACTGATGTTTTGGGTTCTTGAAGATAAAGTAGAATGTCATCTGCATATAGATTAATTTTGTGTTCGGCCCTCTGAAAGCAGATGCCTTTAATATTGGTATTTTGACGTACTGCTGTTGCCATCGGTTCAATAAATATTGCAAACAATAAGGGCGAGAGTGGGCATCCCTGTCTGGTTCCCCTTTGCAAAGTGAAACTTTGTGAGGTGATCGCATTAGTGGTGACTGTGGCCCTGGGTGAGTTATACAGAACTGATACCCATTGAATAAATGACTCTCCGAAGCCAAATTTGTGGAGCACAGCGAAAAGAAAGGACCAGTTAACTTTGTCGAAGGCTTTTTCTGCGTCAAGTGACATAACGATTGCTTCTTTGTTGTGTCAAACTGATCAGATTAAGAAGTCTTCTGACGTTGTTAGTGGAGTGCCTACCTTAAGAAATCCTGTTTGATCATTGTGAATTATTGAAGGGATAATTTTCTCCAGCCTGGAGGCGAGCGCTTTAGAGATAATTTTGATGTCGGTGTTGATTAGTGACAGGGGTCGATAGCTAGAAGGATGCGTGGTATCTTTGTCTGGTTTCAATAATAACTTTATTGAGGCTGTGTTCATGTGAGCGCTTGTATAACCGTTACTTTTAATCTCTGTCACTGTCCTGAAGAAAAGTGGTGCTAACATCAACCAGATGTGTTTAATGAATTCCACAGGGAAACCATCAGGACCAAGTGCCTTGCCTGCTGGCATGCTGTCTAATGCACATTGCAACTCACTGATAGTCAATGAAGCGTCTATGGTGTCTCTGTGTTCAGTCGTTAGTTCAGGTAAGTTTAGATTGTTGAGAAAATTATGAATATCTTCTTTGTTTGGGTTAACTGTTGCTGAATATAACTTATGGTAATAGCTGTAAAAGATCTGATTAATTTCCTCAGGTGATTGAATGTATTTTCCAGTGGGATCCTGAATTGCTGTTATGAGGGATTTTTCTTTGTTGCGCTGGAGTTGATTAGCAAGAAATTTGCCTGATTTGTTGTTGTGTTCGAAATCATTGTATCTTAGTTGTTGTAGTAAAAATTCTGTTTTCTTTGATAGGATATTGTCGAGGCATAACTTTGCATTTTGTAATTCAGACCATAATTGGTCGCTTGGATTTATTGCATGATCCTGTGTAAATTGTTTAATTTTTTCCTCCAAATCTGTCTCTGTTTGTTTTTCCTTTTTTTTCTTGTATGAAGAGTACGATATTATTTTACCTCTGATTACAGCCTTCCCAGTTTCCCAAAGTAAAGAAGGAGATAGATCAGGAGAGTCATTATTTTTTAGAAAGTCTGCCCACTCCTTATTATTTGATTGAATTCCGGGTCTTTAAGTAGAGATATGTTTAGGCACCAAGTCTGAGGAGGTTTACAGATGGGATCGGTTTGCAGGCTGAGGGATATTGGTGCATGGTCGCTGATAATGATTGGGTGAATCCTAGTGGTAATTTTATGTGCGATAGAGTTATCTGAGAGGAAAAAGTCAATTCTTGAAAATGTTTGGTGCACCGGAGAGAAGAAAGTATAGTCCCTCTTTGTTGGATTTTTGAGTCTCCACACGTCGTCCAGTCCAAAATCTTTCTTATAATCCTGTATGACTTTGACTGATTGTGATTGTTTTGTATGTATTTGACTACTAGATCGATCTAATGAAGGATTCAAAACTACGTTGAAGTCGCCACCGATGATGGTTGTTGAGTTAGCAGATAAGTCTGCTAAGTGAGAGAAAACTGTATGAAAGAAGGCTGGGTCGTCATTGTGAGGAGCATATAGGTTGGCAATTGTATAAAGTTTCTTAAAAATTGTTGCCTGGATAATAATGTATCTGCCCTATGGGTCTGTTACTACGGAGTTTAAAGTGAGCAGTACTCCCTTGTGGACTAGAATGGAGAACCCTCTCTGTCTGTTGTTATAACAAGACGAGAAGATGATATTATAATTTGGATTGTAAGAGATTTTTCTTCTGATTGTAGTAAATGTGTCTCTTGCAGGAGGAAAATATCTGCCTTTAGTTTGGTCACATAGTCCAAGATTTTAATTCTTTTTGTCTGTGAGCGTATGCCATGTACATTCCAGGATGCTAAATTTAGCTCAGACATGGGGAGAGAAGATGTTCTGTCGTTGAGTAAGTGTCCATGTGATATAACTTCTGTGTGTGTCTATGTGAGCTGTCTGTAGCTGTCTGTAAATTGTGTGCTCCATTCTGTGAGCAGTGGGTGTTAGGATGGTGAGGTCTGAAGTGTTGGATAGATGACGTGTGGATGTTGGAGAGAGATATAAACAAGTCATGATCACTATATATAACATATAAAAGCACCATGAGGTCTGATAAGCTAACACACATTATAAAGCATACAAGCACAACAAACAGAGGGGGTACATAGGGTGTGAGTGAGAGTGGGAGGGGGAGAGGTGAAGGGGGGGTACCTGGAGATAATCAGAGAAGGGGAGAGAGAAAAATAAAAAGAGGGAAGGGATCCCAAGTGGAGAGTGGAGTTTAGGAGGGTGAAAAAATATACACCTGTGAGATTTATTTTTTTTTAAATTGCGTTTTCAATTTTAAATTAATAAGTAATGTGATTGAATATCAAAGCCGTTTTTTCCTTTTTTTTAGGGTACAACTCCGTTGTTTTGTTTTTTTTTTAGAAGAGCCAGGGGGTGATGGAGGGTTGCCAGAATAGCTGACCATCCACGTATAGCTTGTCCACAACCAGAGAAGTCCGTTTGCCTTTCTGTCGGTGTTCTTTCAGGATGGGATAAAGCACTTTGCACCTCTCGTTAATTTCCCTGGGGAACTGGTCGTTCATCCCGAACGAGGTGCCTTTCAGCTCCCGACCTCTGCTCTTTACGAGCACTTTCTGCTGGAAGTGCTCGAATTTGGAGATGATGGGACGGTGTCGGTTTCCTCCTCGGGGTCCGAGTCGGTGAACACGGTGGAAGGTGATATTTTTGACAGTGTCCGTTTTAAGAGCAGACACCAGGAAGTTTTTGACGCCGGACTCATGATTATCCGGTGTTGACTCTGGGATGCCCTAAAAGATGCGGTTGTCCTGCATGCTTCTGGACTGAATGTCCAGGATGGACTCTTTAAGGGTTTTATTCTCGTTTTTGAGCATACTTACCTCCGATGTGACAGCTGTCAGCGTGGAGCGGAGTTCGGTGTTGTCTCTCTGCAGGTCGCTTATCTGCTGGTGAGTGAACTCCAGACTAGCCTTCAGGTCCTTAATCTCCTGGTGAAGCATGCCCAGGACGTCAAGCTTTTTATTAATTGATTCCAGGACGCTAATCTGGACATCGGCGGTCTCCAGGTCCCGTGTGTCCGTAGAGGAATCGTTTTTCTTCCTCTTGTTTGGGTTCTCTATGATAGTGGCGGAGTCGGAGCTTTCCATGGCGCACTGGATGAAGTAACCGTCGATAAAGTTCTCGAGGTCCTCCACTGTGAGCGATACAATGTACAGACCTAAGCAGGGTACCTAAATAGGTTATTTACGTTTTTTTTTACTGTGATAAATAAATCAGAGAAGACGGCGATTTGTTTGTCTAGTCTAGCAGCTAGGGGCCGCCATGTTGAATCTCGCAAAATCTCACTGACCCTCGCGATCTCACAGCATCACCTCTCTCTTGGAAGAAAACCTTCCAAGAGAGCTGCTTGTAAGATTGTTTAAAAGGCAAATTAAAACCCTCATTTGACAAAATGATGAAAGAGTCGTCACAAGAAAACCTTTCCTGCATCCCCACCACAAAATTCAGCATCAGAAAATTGCAAAGGGATATCTAAGAGAGTCTGATGCTTTTTGGAAACAAGTCCTGTGGACTGGTATTAAAATATAACTTTTTTGGACGCAATGAGTAAGGGAATGTTTGGAGAAAAAAGGGGTGTAGAATTTCATAAAGGGAACACCTGTCAAACACTGTGGTGGATTGATCACACTTTGGGTATGTGTTGCAGTCAGTGGCACAGGAAACATTTCACGGGTAGATGGAAGAATGGAGTGAGTTAAATCCAGCAAATTCTGGAAGCAATCATCACACCATCTGTAAAAAACCTGAAGGTGAAGAAAGCTTGGCTTTTACAACAGAACAATGATCCTAAACACACCTTGATTTCAAGGTGTGTTGGACTACTTCAAGAGGAGCAAGCTGAAGGTTTTGCCATGGCCCTCACAGTCCCCCGACCTGAACATCATTAGAAATCTGTAGATATACCTCAAAAGAGCAATGCATGCAAGACAGCCCAAGAATCTCACAGGACTAGAAGCCTTCTGCAGTAAGAATGGGTGAAATCCTCCAAACAAGAACTGAAAGACTCTTAGCTGGATACAAAACGTGTTTAGAAGCTGTGATACTTGCCAAAGGGGGCACTACTAAGTACTGACCCTGCAGAGTGCCCACACTTTTGCTTCAGGCCCTTTTTCCTTTTTTGTAATTTTGAAACTGTAAACGATTAAAATTAATAAGTAATCTTGCTTAAAATATTGAAGAAATGTGTCATCTTTGACTTTTTGTCCTTCTGAAATCAGGTCATTTACTACTTATGTAAAGGGTTGAAAACCGTTAACCTTAGAAATAAGACAAATAGAAATCAAGATGAGAGAAAGACAGACACCCCTCTTATTATTTTTATTTTTCATTTATATTCATTGATTTCATCACTCAGTTTCATTGCACTTTAAATCATTGCACTGCTGTGTCACAACCAGGCCGCTAGGTGGCGCATTGCACTTGTGGTAGAGAATAGGACTTCCACGTAAACAGGAAGAATAAATTGTGCTGCCGTGAAGTTAACACCAGCACAACGTGTCTCTTCTATTTTTGCCACAGGTTGGTAAATATGCCTTAAATTGAGTGGACATACTAGATTTTAAGAGTTAACATGTAACTCATGAGAATGTTTTGCCCATGTGAGTTAAAGAAACGAGTTGTTAAGAGAATCTGATGTAAATAGAGATGAAGGCATGTATGCTAACTAGTTAATGCTAAGAGGACCTGTATGTGAAGGAAGTTGACCCAAAATAACAAAAAAAACCCAACAACATGTGAATGCACTAAATACACTTATTTCATTATGCACTTTATTAATGAAATCGTTTTCATACAATATGTGATTTTCTGGTTACTATCTGAAGCCAAATGGACATATTTGTGGTTTATTGAAAAAAATCAGAAAATGCTATTGTGAAGTAATAGTGCAGTGATATTGAATGAGTGAATATTGTAAGATTATAGTTGTTGTAGTTCAACTCTGTAAAAAAATGTGTTTTATGATAAATGGGTAATGCTTTACTTATGATAAGTGAATGAAACGTGAACAACAGGAGGTTATATTGCCTATAGAGTAAAAAGCCATCTTAGTTTTGTTTAAAAAGATCACACTGTAAAAACTGTTCTGGTTAAAAAGTATAAGGACATAGTGACAGTTCATGTTGATTGTAAAAAAAACAAAACAAAATGTGCTGATTAAGAGAGCAGGAGAGAGTGTTTTGAATACATATTGTGTTGAAGTATAATGTTTCGTAACAGGTTAGGGAGGCAACACTTACTTAACTTCTTACAGTAAATGGAATTTTGACCAAGAGTGCCCAGATTTTTGCATGCCACTGTATTTCCAATGTTGCAATCACTCATAAGGGCCTATTCTGCGCCCAACTGTCTCTATGGGCCCCGTGACTGCACAAGCCTGCACAGTCTATGTCGCCGGGCAGATGGAACGTTATGCCATGGCCACAGTTCAGCCTCCATCACTGTTTAACTGGTTCCACTGGTCTTAGTAATGGCCACTAATTAGCAAACCCTTTGGTATCAGACACTGTCCGATGGATGAATAAAGTGCACCAAAGACCTTCACTCTGAAACCTCTCTCCAAAGATTTTCACTTTTTACATCACTTCACTATGACATGAACAAACTTTGGACCTCAACCTTTATCCATTTAACAACTTTGTTCTTTTTTTTAAACAAAGAGTATTACAGCCTCACAGACTGAGGTCTTATCAGACTAGTTAGAGTTATTCACACCAACGGTGCTGCTGAACTTGATGATTGTGTTGCCACATTTAGCAGATTTCAGACGTTGTGAAAACTGAGTTTTGACAAACAACAACAGGGAGCATTGTTAATGTGTTGACTCCATCAGCATTCGGTGACAAATTGGCACAGCTGGTACTGATGGATATAAATGTGAAGTGCTTGCTTGACAAATCCATAGAGGTGCATCACAGTGCTTTCCTATGCACAGCGGATCTCCATACATCTATTCTTAGCAAAGAGACAGAGATAGTATTATATGCAAATTAGCATATAATGTCAACTGGCAGCTTTTCGCAAGTTTTTAAGCAGCCAAGAGCTAGTCTCATTGGAGGAGAGTTGGCAGTACCTGGTCAGGGAGTTATGCAGAGCAGACATGGTGGCGGGTGTTTCAGATTACAAAGCCAAAAGAAAAAAGCTGTTTCTTTGTTCATGACAGCAACAGTTTCCTTGGGTGGGAAGTGATGAATCCATTCCATACCATTTGACGGCAATTTCGGAAGAAGGCCAACAGAGCTGGCTCAGTTTTAAAGGCCTCAATAATTACTGCAAACACACACAGATGATGCCTAATGAAGCGCCAGCAGCACCAAGCCAGTATGTTGGCAAAGTGGCTGGATGACACCACCTCATAATGTCTGATAAATGTACTGGCAAGATGGATGAAGAGAGATGTACCTGCCTCATCAATTTCTGCTCTGACTTTTCTTTTTTTCACACCGAATTTGGTTAATTGAACAGAAAAGTTTTACCTCTTAGTTATAAGGCTTGTCTGCAAATTCAGTTAGAGCAACATGGGGCAATTTATACTTTGGATTAAGGAGCGCTTCAATTTCAACTTTAATTCACATTTATCATTCTGTTTGCTACTGTAAATTCATAATCTTTACACTGATTCTCATGGTACAGAGTGAATTAAAAAAAAAAAAATCATCAGATACAACACAAATCCCTCACAGTTTCAGCACAAAGTAGAGTGATCAGAGATATGACAATGGTCTTATACATAACATCTAACTTGTTTCTCTGTCTTCCACCCCTTGTTCATCTGTCATGTCCTGCTGTGTGACAGTTTTCCACCAGTTTACTACTCTTTGATGTTTCCCAGCTCCTACTGTTACTGTATGTTTGCTGATTATGGTTTTTATGGCTTTACGCTGAGCTTTTGAAAGGCTGCCCACTAAGCTGAACAAAAGGCTCACAGGATTCACGGGGATTCACTGGACCACGGATGATTTGGGGACGTACCTGACGTACTGCGGTAAGCGTGTTGTGTCATTTCCGGTGTTTCTGTGTTGGTGTCTCTCAGCTGCTGCAGCGATCTCTCACCAGCTACTTTTCTGCTTTTTCTCCTCACTTTAGCTGTTAAACATCCACTTCACTCCTTAAACCTCACTAGTTGTAGTGTTAATCACTCTGCTTCTTTAAACGACTGTCTTATTCATCTTTGCTTGCTCACACACCCTCGGCCTTGTTAGCTACCTTAGCTTAGCACCTAGCGATGGCTTCCTCTCCTGCACTCTCTTGCTCGGTGTGCCACATGTTTAGTTACTCCTCTGCCTCCTTTAGCGATAATGGTACATGTGAGAAATGTAGTTTATTTTCTGCGTTGGAGGCGAGGCTTAGTCAATTAGAAGCTCGGCTCCGCACCATGGAGAGTCAAACTTTAGCTGCGGTAGTTAGCCCGTCCCCTGTACCCGGCGCGGAGCCACTTATCATAGCCTCTGCTAGCGGTTCTCCGGTAACTCCTGTGCAGCCAGGAGGCTGGGTGACTGTCCGAGGGAAGCGTAGTACCAGGCCGAAGTCCACGGCTCACCACCAACCCGTTCACGTTTCTAACCGTTTTTCCCCACTCAGCGACACACCCGCTGAGGAGAAAACTCTGGTAATTGGCAGCTCCATTTTGAGAAACGTGAAGTTAGCGACACCAGCGACCATAGTCAAATGTATCCCTGGGGCCAGAGCGGGCGACATTGAGTCAAATTTAAAACTGCTGGCTAAGGCTAAACGTAGATTCAGTAAGATTGTTATTCACGTCGGCGTTAATGACACCCGGTTACGCCAATCGGAGGTCACTAAAATTAATGTTGCCTCGGTGTGTCAGTATGCCAAAACTATGTCGGACTCCGTAGTTTTCTCTGGACCCCTGCCAAATCTGACCACTGATGATATGTTTAGCCGCATGTCATCATTCAATCGCTGGCTGTCGAGGTGGTGTCCAGCAAACGATGTGGGCTTCATTAATAATTGGAAAACCTTTTGGGGAAAACCTGGTCTTATTAGGAGAGATGGCATTCATCCCACTTTGGATGGAGCCGCTCTCATATCTAGAAACCTGGACAAGTTTATTAGTGATCTAAAACCGTGACAACACAGAGTTGAGACCAGGAATCAGAGTCGCAGTGTAAAACGCTTCTCTGAGCTTCTAGAGCAGTCACCCACCCATAGTGTCATACCAACGGTGTCTGTCCCCCGACCTCCTAAATTATTTAAATATAAAGTTAAACATAGAGGAGTTGTACATAATAACCTGATTAAAATTAAAACCTCTTCTGTGACAGAAAGACAAAACAGGAGAATTAAATGTGGACTGTTAAATGTCAGATCGTTATCTTCCAAAGCAGTGTTAGTAAACGAATTAATATCAGATAATCATATTGATTTACTCAGCCTCACCGAAACCTGGCTGTGTCACGATGAATATGTAAGTCTAAATGAATCCACTCCTCCCAGTCATAATAATACCCACGTTCCTCGAGGCAGCGGCCGAGGAGGAGGAGTTGCAGCCATTTTTAACTCTAGTCTATTAATCAGTGCTAAACCTAAACTAGATTATAAATCCTTTGAAAGCCTTGTCCTTAGTCTTTTACATCCGACCTGGAAAACCTCGCAGCCTCTTCTATTTGTTATAGTGTACCGTGCTCCTGGCCCGTATTCAGAATTCTTATCTGAATTCTCCGAGTTTTTATCCAGTTTAGTCCTGAAATCAGATAAAGTTATTATTGTAGGCGATTTCAATATTCACGTAGACGTTGATAATGACTCCCTCGCTACTGCGTTTATCACTTTACTAGACTCCATTGGCTTCACTCAAAGTGTACATAAGCCCACTCACCGTTTTAACCACACCCTCGATCTAGTTCTGGCATATGGAATTGAGATTAATAACTTAATGGTCTTTCCAGAGAATCCCTCTCTATCAGACCATTACTTGATAACTTTTGATTTCTGTCTACTTGACTACGCGCCACTCAGTAACAGTTACTATACTAGGTGTTTATCAGATAGTGCGGTAGCAAAATTTAAGGAAGTGATTCCGTCGGCGTTAAATTTAATACCCTCTGTAAGTAAGGTTTCCCGTACTGACTTTAAAGTCTCCCAAATTGATCATCTCGTCGACAGCACTGCAGGCTCACTGCGAACAATTCTTGACTCCGTAGCACCTCTTAAAAAGAAGTTCGCAAAGCAAAGAAAGTTTGCTCCCTGGTATAACTCCCAAACTAGAAAATTAAAGCAAATGTCGCGAAAATTTGAAAGGAATTGGCGATTAACCAAACTGGAAGATTCTCGTTTAATCTGGTTAGACAGTCTAAAAACATATAGGAGAGCCCTCCGCAATGCCAGAGCAAACTATTACTCGTCATTAATTGAAGAAAATAAGAACAACCCCAGGTTTCTTTTCAGCACTGTAGCCAGGCTGACAGAGAGTCACAGCTATATTGAGCCTTGTATTCCTTTAGCCCTTAGCAGTAATGATTTTATGAGCTTTTTTAATGACAAAATTGTAACTATTAGAGACAAAATTCATGACCTCCTGCCGTCTAACAGTACTAATCTGCCTTCAGATACAGCTATAAGTGCTGATACGTATTTAGATTGCTTCTCCCTGATTTCTATTCAACAATTGACCTCGATCATTTCTTCATCCAAGTCATCAACGTGTCTCTTGGACCCCATCCCAACTAGGCTACTTAAGGAAGTCTTACCTTTAGTTAACACTTGCATATTAGACATGATCAATATATCTTTATTAACGGGCTATGTACCACAGTCTTTTAAGGTAGCTGTAATTAAACCTCTGTTAAAAAAGCCCACATTGGATCCAGAGGTGTTAGCCAACTATAGACCAATATCCAACCTTCCCTTTCTCTCAAAGATCCTTGAGAAAGTAGTCGCAGACCAGCTGTGTGACTTTCTCCATGATAATAATTTATTTGAGGAATTTCAGTCAGGATTTAGAGTGCATCATAGCACCGAGACAGCACTAGTTAAAATTACAAATGATCTTCTGATTGCTTCAGACCAAGGACTCGTCTCTGTACTTGTTTTACTAGATCTTAGTGCCGCATTTGACACAATTGACCATCAAATTCTGCTACAGAGACTGGAACATTCAATTGGCCTTAAAGGTTCTGCACTAAGCTGGTTTAAATCTTATTTATCCGATCGCTTTCAGTTTGTTCACGTTCATAATGAATCATCTTCACGTACTAAAGTTTGTTTTGGAGTACCTCAAGGTTCAGTGCTCGGCCCAATTCTATTCACGCTATATATGCTTCCCTTAGGTAACATCATTAGAAATCACTCTATAAATTTCCATTGCTATGCGGATGATACACAGTTGTATTTATCGATAAAGCCAGAAGAAACGGATCAATTAACTAAACTTCAGAAATGCCTTAAAGATATAAAGACCTGGATGAGCACCAATTTCCTGATGTTAAATTCAGACAAAACTGAAGTTATTGTTCTTGGCCCCAAACAGCTCAGAAACTCTTTATCTGATGACATAGTTTCTCTGGATGGCATTGCTCTGGGCTCTAGCACCACCGTAAGAAACCTCGGCGTAATATTTGATCAAGATTTGTCTTTTAACTCCCATTTAAAACAAACGTCTCGGACTGCATTTTTTCATCTGCGTAATATTGCGAAAATTAGGCCTATCCTGTCACTAAAAGATGCAGAAAAATTGGTCCATGCGTTTGTTACCTCGAGGCTGGATTACTGTAATTCCCTATTATCAGGTAGCTCTAATAAGTGCCTGAAAAATCTCCAGCTAATCCAGAACGTGGCGGCACGTGTACTGACAGGAACTAAGAAACGAGATCATATTTCTCCTGTTTTAGCTTCTCTGCACTGGCTCCCTATAAAATCCAGAATTGAATTTAAGATCCTTCTCTTAACTTACAAAGCTCTACATGATCAGGCTCCATCATATCTCAGAGAGCTCATAGTGCCCTATTATCCCACCAGAACACTGCGCTCTGAGAATGCAGGGTTACTCGTGGTCCCTAAAGTCTCCAAAAGTAGAACAGGAGCCAGAGCCTTCAGCTATCAGGCTCCTCTTTTGTGGAATCAGCTTCCTGTTTCGGTCCGGGAGGCAGACACCGTCTCCACTTTTAAGACTAGACTTAAGACTTTCCTTTTTGATATAGCTTATAGTTAGGGCTGGCTCAGGCTTGTCTTGGACCAGCCCCTAGTTAGGCTGACATAGGCCTAGTCTGCCGGGGGACCTTCTATAATACACCGAGCCCCTTCTCTCCTTCTCTCTCTCCCTTGCTAGTATTCATGTCCTGTTAATGCATCTCTCTAACCCGGGCCTACTGCATGTCACTAACTCGGCTTGTTCTCCGGAGCCTTTGTGCTCCACTGTCTCTCAGGTTAACTTGTGTCGCAGCTGTGCCTGGATGATGTGTCGTGGTTGTGCTGCTGCCGTGGTCCTGCCTGATGCCTCCCACTGCTGCTGCTACTATTAGTCATACCTGGACTATTATACACATAACATTATTGTCACATACATATATAATCATATTATTAATATAATATCTGTTTCTCCTTATGTCTCATTGTGTCATATGGATTACTGTTAATTCATTATATTGATCTGTTCTGTACAACATCTATTGCTCGTCTGTCCGTCCTGGAAGAGGGATCCCTCCTTCAGTCGCTCTTCCTGAGGTTTCTACCATTTTTTCTCCCCGTTAAAGGGGTTTTTTTGGGGAGTTTTTCCTTAGCCGCTGTGAGGGTCCAAAGGACAGAGGGATGTTGTATGCTGTAAAGCCCTCTGAGGCAAATTGTGATTTGTGATATTGGGCTTTATAAATAAAATTGATTGATTGATTGATTGACAGCTTCACTAACAAAACAAACCACACTGGGGAATGGCTGTTGATACATATGGAAAAAGGCCACTGATAAAGATGGTTTGAGTTAACAAAATTTTAGTGTGCAAATGTCACAAAAAACTGCCAGGAATTTTACATTTGAATTTTGTTAGTTAACACAATTACAAGCAGCATAACTAACCCCCATCATTCCTTATAATGAGAATACATTGAGGATATAGCAGCTGTGTACACCAAGTGGTGTATGTATGATGGCATTTTACTCAGCAAGTTATTCCCCGAGATCTGTGGATGTTGGACAATCACAGCAGACATTTTCACTTTTTATAGTTGGAAAAGCACAGGTGTTAGTAATGAAAATGATGATGGCTCTGTTCTATCAAAGTATCCCAGTAAGTTATGACAGTTTGACAGTAAGCTACAGTCAGGTCCAAAAGTATTGGGACATCGACACAATTCTCATCTTTTTGGCTCTAAACACCACCACAATGGATTTGAAATGAAACAAACAAGATGTGCTTTAACTGCAGACTTCCAGCTTTAATTTGAGGGTATTTACATCCAAATCAGGTGAACGGTGTAGGAATTACAACAGTTTGTATATGTGCCTCCCACTTTTTAAGGGACCAAAAGTAATGGGACAAATTAACAATCATAAAACAAACTTTCACTTTTTAATACTTGGTTGCAAATCCTTTGCAGTCAATTACAGCCTGAAGTCTGGAATGCACAGACATCACCAGACACTGGGTTTCATCCCTGGTGATGCTCTGCCAGGCCTCTACTGCAACTGTCTTCAGTTCCTGCTTGTTCTTGGAGCATTTTCCCTTCAGTTTTGTCTTCAGCAAGTGAAATGCATGCTCAATCGGATTCAGGTCAGGTGATTGACTTGGCCATTGCATAACATTCCACTTCTTTGCCTTAAAAAACTCTTTGGTTGCTTTCGCAGTATGCTTCGGGTCATTGTCCATCTGCACTGTGAAGCGTCGTCCAATGAGTTCTGGAGCATTTGGCTGAATATAAGCAGATAATATTGCCCGAAACACTTCAGAATTCATCCTACTGCTTTTGTCAGCAGTCACATTATCAATAAATACAAGGGAACCAGTTCCATTTGCAGCCATACATGCCCACGCCATGACACTACCACCACCATGCTTCACTGATGAGGTGGTACGTTTTGGATCATGAGCAGTT
This sequence comes from Cephalopholis sonnerati, assembly GCA_019142605.1. Taxonomy (NCBI): domain Eukaryota; kingdom Metazoa; phylum Chordata; class Actinopteri; order Perciformes; family Serranidae; genus Cephalopholis; species Cephalopholis sonnerati. The sequence goes on along the minus strand of JAGQAX010000006.1, from coordinate 40,982,011 downwards.
CCTTTCCTTCACCATACTCTTCTCTTCCCATCACTCTGGTACAAGTTGATCTTTGTCTCATCTGTCCATAGGATGTTGTTCCAGAACTGTAAAGGCTTTTTTTTTAGATGTTGTTTGGCAAACTCTAATCTGGCCTTCCTGTTTTTGAGGCTCACCAATGGTTTACATCTTGTGGTGAACCCTCTGTATTCACTCTGGTGAAGTCTTCTCTTGATTGTTGACTTTGACACACATACACCTACCTCCTGGAGAGTGTTCGTGATCTGGCCAACTGTTGTGAAGGGGTTTTTCTTCACCAGGGAAAGAATTCTTCGGTCATCCACCACAGTTGTTGTCCGTGGTCTTCCGGGTCTTTTGGTGTTGCTGAGCTCACCGGTGCGTTCTTTCTTTTTAAGAATGTTCCAAACAGTTGATTTGGCCACACCTAATGTTTTTGCTATCTCTCTGATGGGTTTGTTTTGATCTTTCAGCCTAATGATGGCTTGCTTCACTGATAGTGACAGCTCTTTGGCTCTCTTATTGAGAGTTGACAGCAACAGATTCCAAATGCAAATAGCACACTTGAAATGAACTCTAGACCTTTTATCTGCTCCTTGTAAATGGGATAATGAGGGAATAACACACACTTGGCCATGGAACAGCTGAGCAGCCAATTGTCCCATTACTTTTGGTCCCTTAAAAAAATGGAAAGCATGTATACAAACTGTTGTAATTCCTACACCGTTCACCTGATTTGGATGTAAATACCCTCAAATTAAAGCGAAAGTCTGCAATTAAAGCACATCTTGTTCTATTCATTTCAGATCCATTGTGGTGGTGTTTAAAGCCAAATAGATGAGAATTGTGTTGATGTCCCAATATTTATGGACCTGACTGTATATGCACAATACCAGGACCCTAAAACTGAAAAAAGCTAAATAGCTATCATTCATTTTATCATTGTGCCCTCAAAATGTCTTCTGTGTAACATACCTGCTGCTCCAGGGCAGAAAAACAGAAGGTAGAATCATAGACTGTATGAAACAATGGACGTCGCAACCATGGCATCACCCATTGGTTCATAGACTGCCATTTTGAAGCCTGAGTTTGGCATTTCAGCTGTTGCCATCTTAGTTTTTTTAAGCTAGAAGTGACCATTTTTGGACTAGAGGGTGGAGCTGTGGATGAGTAAGGGGTAGGGATTCACCAGTTTATCAGCCACACATCGATATTGGCTAGGCTTGGGTGGTATCATGGTATTATGGCATACCGGGGCATTCGGAAATCACAAAGGTATGATTTTCAATACTGTCATAAATACAAGGGTGTTCTCTCTCTACTAATCTCATTGTATGTAGTGGCACCAGAGGGCAGTCTCTAGTCTCTAGTGATGGAATGGGCAGCTGAGCTAGAAGACACGGTGACACAGAGTAATGGAGGAATAACACCCAGGCCGCACTGGCTGCGTGAGCAGTGTGTGTGTGTGTTGTAGAACCTCTTTTTTTTCTCAGGGCCCATCCAGTGCACAGGACTGCAAACAGCTGGCCAGCAACAACTGAGAGAAACCATGGGGAAAAACAGCATGTTTTCTACATGTAACTCAGTGAATCAAGGGTTTATTTGATGAAACCAGAGCTTTTGATTGTTGGAACAGAAAACTAATTAACTTGATGAATAACAGGAGTAACCAAGATAGTTTGGCTGAGATTATTTTGTTTCTGTTGAGTTTGGATGAAATGTAAATTAATGAGGCAGTTAAGCCAATCACAGTTTAATGTCTGGGCTAAAAGAGAATTCAAAAAGTGTACAGTTGTATTTCTCTGTTTAATAAGGAAAACAATATAATGATAATATTACTTTTCCTATTATGATGGTTCACCTTGTTGACTGCCATCTGCCTGTTGGCTAATACGATGACATTAACTGATAATGGTGGCTGGTGTTTTTCTGTTGTGTCACATTAATTTTGCACAGGCTAAAGCAGGGCTCCAGACTAACAGCATCACGTTGTTCTGGGGACAATGGAAAATGTGTTGGGAAGAACATGGATCTTCCCCGGGACACCGTTGGGACAAAAGGATGCAGTAAACTAACTAACTGCTGACAGAGGTTGCATTTAGTTACATTATTAAATGTTCAAGATCTCGTCAGTAAAAGTGGGTAATGGGCCTAGGTAAATTATAACCTTATCATGATGTATTCAATGTAATCTTTTTGTTGATGTTTTCACAGCAATTTAAAATAGATATTACAGAGGGAATTATAATACATAGGAAAAAGACTTTTGAAGCAGTTACAGTTACAGATAGGTAGGTTACTGAGGAGGAGGGGGCGTGTACTCCTGTATATTCCAATGGCTTTTTGGCTGATACCCTCCACTACACCACTGAATATAAGCTAAACAAAATATAGGAAAGACACAACAGATATAGCAGCTTTTTTCATGTTACATTTACACGTAGCCGGCTATTTTCATAAATGGACATTTCACCCTCTCCGTTTTCAAAAATAATTTCGTGCACACATGTCCGTTTACAGAAAACTTTCCGTTTACACCAACCCGTGTATGTATGCCGTCAGGACATTCCAAAACTGTAGGTGGCAATGTGACGAGAAGCTGAAGCCCACGCTAGCCAATCAGGATCCCTAAAATAGCAACAACAGCCATGAATCACTTCCTCTTTCTTGTTTCTGCTACTCTGAAGGCATCCATGATCACCATAGCAACATGTAAACATAGGTCAAACTTTTGATGCGGGTTCAAGTTCTGATGCATAATGTGACGTCTGCTGCCTGAGTTTTCTCCGTCTTGCTCACTTTATATGCAAACGTGCAACCGGTGTTTTCCAAGATCTCCACTCTGGCCAGAGTTTTTAGAATGAATCGTTTTCAGAGGCGAATTCTCCGTTTGCGTGTAAACAAAGGGCACAAACGAAGGGATATGTCTCCGTTTCTAAAAATAACCATGTACATGTAAACAAGGCTTCAGGTTCTTAATGTCACAGCTCCATTCTCCCTGCCTCCCCCCTGTCCTCAGTAATTTTCCACTCCACCTACCAGCCACGCCCATCTCATCAGCTCAACTCTGCTCACCTGTCAACGCAGCTGCAGCTCATTCTAATCAGCCCAGTATATAAGCCTCTCCAGCACATTCACTCATTGCCAGATTGTTCTTCAGCGTCATGCGAGACTTTCCAGCGTTCCTTACCCATCTGATCACCCGGCACCAACTCTGCCTGTCCCCGACTTGCTCTCCTCGCCTGCCTGCTGGTAAACTCACCTGCCTTCGTCCTCGCCTTCCGTCCCTGACCACGTGCTCTGCCTCAGCGTCTCTGTCATCTGTCTGCTCTCCTGGCTTCGACTCTTCCGCCTGGCCCTGGCTCTCCCTCTGCCTGCTCCCCATCTGTACCTCTGTCTACGCGGACTGCTCTCCTGGCTTCGACCTCCTCGCCCGTCACCGACTGTTCCCCAGCTCTCTTCTCGTCGGCACCTCTGCACGACCGGCTGGATCTTCAGGCTTCAGATCCCTCTCTCGTCATCAGCGGCTGAAGTAAGCTTCCTCTTTTCACCGTACGTTGAGAGAAAACTGAACTGTTTGGATCCTAGGGCTCTGGTGCTTCCCCCCAGTTCCGTGGCTGGATTCGGCTTCATCGCCTTTCCTCATCTGTGCTTCAGAGACTTTGTAAGGGCGCTCAGCCTGAAGATTGAACTGTACGCGGTGTTAGCTCTCTCTGCTCCGCTGCCTGTTAGCTGTTGTGACATTTTACACCTGTTCCTGATTACAAGAGTGCTGCATTTGGGTTCCACAGACACCCATCACACTTCTTAAATAAGAGATGGCAAGGACATTAAAACACTCATTTCTCCCTCCTGTGCAGTATGGGTTGCCATTTGTAAAGTGGCTCACACTGAAATTAACAGCAACATTTTGCCACATTTAGCTTCAAACAACATTGAAAAAAGTGGTTTACAGCAATATTTGAAATATGTTTAATATAATGTCACAGTTAAATCTAAATATTACATGTTAAACCTAAACATTAAATCTAAATGTTAAATCTAAATCTAAATGATAAATGTTAAATCTAAGTGTTAAATGTTAACTCTAAATGTGCTTTGTAAACCGGCATTTTAGCTGAAAACATTGGAAGGGCTGTTTTGGCCGCAAATTCAGAATTTCAGCAGTGCATTGTTGGCGACAGTATCCACCATAGAGCCACCACAGCAGTCGGTAAGTTTGTTTTCTAACTCGGGTAGCATATGTTCCTTATGTTAGCATGTAAGCTATATGAAACTAGCTAAGGTTAGCCCAGTGGAGACTTGCTACTAGCATCAATGTACTTCATGCATAGCACATTTGTTTTGTTTTTGACCACTGGACATCGTAACATCACAACACACAATAGACTGGCAGTTTGCATTTGCATATTACCTAAATATTTAGTTTTACCAAGCACATTTAGATTTAGATTCAACATAGGTTTAATGTTTAATATTTAGATTTACCTGTGACATTATATTTAACATATTTCAAATACTGCTGTAAATGTGGTAAGTTTTAAACAACGTTTAAAAAGTTTTTTTTAAACGTTGTTTGAAGCTAAATGTGGCAAAATGTTACTTTTATTTTCAGTGTGAGCCACTTTACAAACGGCACCCCATAGTGCAGCAGAGTTTTAGTTTTGTATTCATGACACGTTTTTATTTTAATTTAATTTTAATGTATTTTTCCCAGTTCAGATTAAGTTAGTTTCCAGAATGGGTTTGCTTGATCCGGTTTAGTTTATTTTTTAATGTTTCAATGTTAAATTTATTTGTATTAAAATATGGGGGGTATTCATCTGGGACAAGACTTTAGAAGTTCAAACTAGGCACTCTCAGTCATGCAGACATCCCAGTCTCAACATATTCACCAATGCCTCTTCATGCTTGTTTTGACAAATATGACAAGTCGTTTCCTTTATGTTCAAAATAAGATATGTTTCAGTTAACTAGATTTCAGAAAAAAGAAAATTTTCATTTTTATTTCAGTTTTCAAGCCAACTTAGTTTATTTTTAGTTAACTATAACCTTGTTGTGTAGTGGACTCAAGGTTCTGCAGATAACAAGACCTTAGAGGGTCAGTATGCCATGCCCCCAGGGTCAACATACACACATTATGCACACACAGATGAGAATAAAAAAGAATGTGCTGGAAATCATGGTGGAAAATCTGTTGTTCTTTCAGTCTTTTCTTTGTACTGGTCTGTTTTTTAGGACACTCTTCTCCCCAAATCCCAGATGACTTCTGGCTGATGGAGGTTAATGGAGTCTAAATGACATGTATGTAGCAACAGAGACAGACACACACGTGTGCACACGCACATGCTGTGTACTCCCTGAGGTCTGTGTGCTCTACTTGTGACACTATTCTTGAGAAAGTAAGAGGGTAAAAGGCAAGAAGACGGATGGATGGATAAGGGCAAGTGTTCACAACCTTCACGTTGGGTTCACAGCAGATTTTTGATTTTTCTGTACAAAGATGAACCAGAAAAGCAATTTTCACTATGCAATGTCTCCTGTGGCTGCCTGAGGGCAAACACATACGCACACACGCACATGCACGTACTTCTAAACTAATAACATGAAGCAATGCCCTCACTCAACAGTGAAACATAGTTTGACATTTAAAGACAAATACACTCTAAACACTATCTGCATCAAGAGTAAACATGAGCTGTTGGTGTCACTGCCTCTGAATAAAAGTGCAATGGCTTCTGACATGTTCTGGCGTGTTCAGCAAATATGCAATTATAAACAAAAAAGTATATACTTAAAGACTCAAATATTTGAATTACTTAATGGGAGTATAACAATGTATGTATTGAACTTGAACTATTTGTTACAGGACACACAGTTCAGAATACATGATTGTTTTTAGTAAGCAGCGTATTTTGGTTCTGTACATCCCTTGCGTTCAGTTTGCTGGGAGACATACTGGTTCAGCAGGCAACTTTCTTCAACTTGGTAGATGACTTTTTCCTAGCAAAGCACTTTATCCTGTTTGGTACACAACTTTCTTTGGCTTCATAGGCAACTACCTCTCATTTAGCATGCAACTTTCTTTGTTTCAGTACTTTTCCTGGTTTGGTAGGAAATTTTGTCCAGTTCAGTACATGGCTTTCTGCATTCATTGAGCAGATTTCTTTCAGGTCTTTTTTCAGTTTGGCACTCAATTTTCTTCACTTTGGTTATGATGACAGTCATAATTAACCTTAAATTTTGTGTACAGGCTGTAATGACTAGGTCCTATACTTCAGCCGCTACGGGCTGCTAATTGGGCTATGTTAGTTCAGACGTGTACTCGGAAAAACGAGGTCTAGGCTCACCAGTTCTTTGCCATCATCACACTGCGTTTATTCCATCTTCCGTATTCAATAAATCGGTACTTTAAACAACTTAATAAACAAAATACTGCCACGGCGTTGACCGAGCACAGTCAACAACTGATTGCCTCCTTCCAAATTAACAACACCTCACAATGATGCCATTACCTTAAGTCTCTTCTGGCAGTGACTATCCACTACACCCCCCTAGCGTTTGGAGGAGTTATACATATAAAAACAGAAATCAAATACATGGCTCCTACACACCAGCTCCTAATTGCTATGGCAGAAGGCAAAGCAATTCAAAGGAGCCATAAATACAAAATAAAATCCAACTTCAAAGACACGGGTGTTAACAACTCATGCAATGTTTGTTATTGCATAATCTACAGTCAATACCCAAACATGACCCAAACTGTAGCTTCACACAAAAGACAGATTTTAGTCACAGGTCGTTCAGTAATATTTGTCTTTGTCTGTAGTTGAACAGTACGCACAAGACCCTTTTTATCAGGAAAGGCTTTCAATATTCTTCCAAGCATCCATGATCTACGTGGTGCTGTGTGGTCCACAATGACGACAACTTCCCCTGGCAAGAAACTCCTTTTTTTCTTTGTCCATTTTTGTCGTTCTTGCAACAAGGGTAGATACTCATGGACGCATCTCTTCCAGAAGAGGTCAGCAATATATTGGATTTGTTTCCATCTTCTTCTTGCATATAGATCACTCTTTTCAAAGAGTCCTGGGGGTAAAACTGGTTTCCCTTTCATTACAAGCAAGTGGTTTGGGGTTAAAGCTTCAAGGTCATTTGGATCCTCAGACAATTTTGTGATAGGGTGGTCATTTAACATTGCTTCCACTTCACAGAGCACAGTTTGAAAGCCTTCATCATCCAAAATTTGTTGACGGAGAACCGACGTCAGAACCTTTTTGATCATCCGAATGATGCACTCCCACACACCACCATGATGTGATCCAGCAGGTGGGTTGAAACTCCACTTAATTCCTTTCTGTGACAAGGATCTCTCAATAATGGTTTGATCCAAAGAAGCTAAGGTTTCTCTTAGCTCCCTTTCAGCTCCTACAAAGTTTCTCCCATTGTCCAATCTCATATGAGAAACTTGTCCTCTCCGACAGATAAATCTTCGCAAAGCGTTGATGCATGAGTTTGTATCCAGAGAGTAAGCCATTTCCAGGTGAACAGCCCGACTTGCCATGCAAGTGCAGATTACTCCATAACATTTCACAATGTTGCGTCCTCTTTTGACATCAACTGGACCAAAATAATCCACACCGACATTAGTGAATGGAGGGAGATCAGGGACAATTCTCTCTCTGAGCAGGTCTGCCATTTTTTGTTCACCAGTCTTTGCTCTGCAGCGCCTGCAGAGACTGCATCTTGATATGATTTTCCTTACTGCAGAATTAGCATTTGTGATCCAATATTTTTTTCTAACAGTGGAAAGTACATGATTTCTGTCCCCATGGCCAAGCTGTTCATGAAAATGGCAGAGGATGAGGTTTGAGATGTGTTGGTCTTTAGATAAGATGAGGGGGTGCTTTAAATCCTCAGGCATAGCTGCTTTATTCAGTCATCCCCCAACTCTCAGCAAACCGTCTTCTAGGATTGGATCCAGCTTGTAGATGGTGCTGCTCTTTTTTACTTCTGCTTTACTGGATGTTAATGAAGAGATTTCATCATGGAATCTCTCTCTCTGGCAAAAGGAAATTATCGATGTTTCAGCTTCTGAGAGATCATTCAGTGACAAGCTCTGATTTCCAAGTGAGGCTTTATAAGCTTGCATTTCTTTACACACATCTGATAATGCATTTGCCAGCTGCAACTGTTTTCTTTGCTTACTCAGCTTCAGTAGAGTTTCTTTCAGTTTAAGCATCCAAGCAACTGCAGCCTTTAACCTTTGCCAGTCAGAGAAATACATTGTCAGCTGAGAAGTGGCATTCACAGGTTCCGCAATGGTTGCATTTACCATGAGACTGCGTTCGACCTCTGGGTCGTCGGTCGTGACACTGAAATCCACTACTGATGCTGGCCACTGTTCTTTGGACTCCCATAGAAACTTGGGACTTTCAATCCATCTTTGGTTCACCAGATTTTCTGCCTTCAATCCTCTTGAAGCATCATCAGCAGGTTTTTTTGATGTGGGAATGTATCACCACTGTGTAACATCTGAGTGGTCCCTTATAGTAGATATCCGGTTTGCAACGAAGGTTTAGAACCTTTTGTCCTCATTTTTAATGTACTTAAGAACTGATGTGCTGTCAGTCCAGAAGTTAGATTTCTCCAATGGAAGCTGCAGCTCTGATTGGAGCATTTTGTCGACTCTTACAGCAACAACTGCAGCCGTGAGTTCCAGGCGAGGCATCGTAATGGGCTTCAGGGGAGCCACTCTTGCTTTACCAAACAAGAAAGCAACATGAACCATTTTCTCAGTATTCTGCATTCTGAGGTACGTAACAGTGCCGTATCCAGTTTCACTAGCATCAGAGAAGTGATGCATCTGAGCACTTGCAATCCTTCCAAAACCTTCGGGTTTGATACTTCTGTTGACCTTGAAGTCAGCCACCTTTTGAAGATCTGCCAGCCACTTTTCCCATTTCCGAAGAAAGGTTAGAGGGATTTGGTCATCCCAATCACATTTTTTGCCTACATAACTGCTGCAATAACAGTTTACCAGGGAGTATGAGAGGTGCTAAAAATCCCAACGGATTATAAACAGAACTGATCATGGACAATATGCCGCGCTTGGTGTGGGGCTGTTCCTTAACTTTCAGTTTGAATTTGAAAGTGTCGGTCTCAGTGCACCATTGCAGACCTAAAGCTCTCTCCATTGGTAGCTTGTCTCTGTCCAGATCTAGGTCAAACAAGCTCTTTGACTTGTGTTCTTCTGGAATACTTTGAAGCACTTTGTGATTATTGCTGATCCATTTTGTGAGGTTGAATCCTCCTTTCTGGCAGATTGCGATGAGGTTCCTAACCATGATGATAGTATCCTCTTCTGAGGGCATGCTCTTGAGGAGGTCATCCATATAGAAGTTTCTTTTCACTGTCTCGACCACTTCTGCTGGAAAGTTGGTTTGATTATCCTCCACAGTCTTCCTGAGAGCAAAGCATGCGCAGCTGGGTGAAGATACAGCCCAAAATAGATGAACAGTCATGCGATACTCTGCAAGGTCCTGGTTTAGGTCACCTTCAGGCCACCACAAAAATCTTAAGAAGTCCACATGTTCATCTGCCACCTGGACTTGGTGGAACATGGCTTGTATGTCTGCCATTATAGCCACAGGTTCCTGTCTAAACTGTATCAAGACCCCAACCAATGAGCTGGTCAGATTTGGGCCCTGGAGAAGTTGACTGTTGAGAGAGACACCTTTGAATTCTGCTCCACAGTCAAACACAACTCGTAATGTACCTTTCCTTGGATGGTACACTCCATGGTGAGGTATATACCATACCTTTCCTTCCTGTGGTACAAGCTGATGTTGTGGCACCTGTTCAGCATAGATATTGCTAATGACATAGGAGAGGAAGTTCGTATACTCTCTATGAAAACTTGCATCCCTTTGGAATTTTTTTTTCAGTCCACAAATACATTGCTTGGATACACATAAGTTGTTGGGCATGGTGACATCTTCTTTCTTGAAAGGTAGTTTCATTTTATAGTGCCCTTCTTTAAGCTGAACAGAGTTTTCCACAATTTCAACAAATTTCCTTTCCTCTCTTGACATCTCTTCTTGGTCTTCAGAGGTTATCTCATTGAAATCATGGTTGTATTGGTTGACCAATAACTCTTCAATCCGGTCAACAACAGTTCGATTGACAGTTATTGTAGGATGCCCACTTTCACTTTGTCTGTCATTGTTTCCTTGTAATGGACCATTAATCACCCACCCCAGTAGGGTTTTGACAGCATATGGTCCATTTCCGTGACTGTTAATCACCTCCCATGGTTCCATCAACTTGGAGGCATTTGTGCCGATTAACAGGTCAACATCAGCTCTTATACGAGGGATCTGAATACCGTTGAGGTAAGGCCACTTAGTCAGTTCCTCTATACTGATAATGTTGTCTGTGGATACGGGCATCTCTTTCTGGGTAAATACATCAGGGAGTACATAGAAGTGCTTGCCAGAAAACTCTGAGATTTCTAGGCCATTAATAATGGAGCTTAGTACTGCCTTATTATGACCCATGGTGTGTAGATGAATTTTTGCTTTTCGCCCTTCTGTGTTCAGTTTTTTTGCGAGTTTTTCATAACAAAAGGTGCCTGTGCTTCCTGGATCCAGAAAAGCATATGTCTCAATCACTTTATTTCCCTTTGTGTACTTCACTTGTACAGGTAAGATGGGGAGAATACCATTACTGTGGCCAGCCCCTGTATGACCACAAGTCGACTTCGTTGTGTAGCTCTCAGATGTTTTCCTTGCCAGTTCAGTATCTCCATGGGTAACCCTTTGCCTCTTTTCAATATGTAGAAGGCTGGGATGAGTTTGGTTGCACTGTCTGCAAATAATGTGTCTGTCACAATTCTTGCTAAGGTGCCCTGTACACAAGCAAGCAAAACACAGACCTTTCTCCTTCAAAAAGTTTAATTTTTCCCTGTGCGCCTTCCGTCCAAGTTGCAGACATCAATCCAGTGTATGTCCATGTTCACAATACTGACAGGAAATAGGGTTTGTCTTTGGGGAGGGAATAAGTTCCTTCTGAACTTTGTCACTCTTGCGTGCATCTGCATTACATTCATCAGTAATGGATACATGGGTTGCAAAACTGTTTCTTTTGAACTGTGGTCTGACTTGAGACTTGCCTTTGATTCCCCTTTTACTAAGTGGAGTGTCCTGTATGTCACCAAAGACTGGATCTGAAACGATTCTGACCTGTTGTTCAATAAACTTGACAACGTCAATGAAACAAGCTCTTTGATTGTCTCTGTCCAAAATTTCACATGCTTTTACTCTCCATTTTTTCTCTGAGTTTATATGGAAGTTTATGAATCACAGTTTTCATATTTGCTGGCATGATCAGCTCTTCCAAGTAATGTAGTTCCTCCATTGCATTGGAGCATTCACGCGAGTAAAGCGCATATGCTTGGAGTCCTTTAGTGTCCTCAGACGTGACACTTGGCCATCCAGTGATCTTTTCCATATAAGCTGCAGTCACCATTAATCCATTTCCAAAATGCTCCTCAAGCAGATTCTTGGCAACAATGTAACCTCTCTCTGGAGCCATATGAAGACAGCTGCGTACAAGATTTCTGGGTTGTCCCTTGGTAAACTGCTCAAGGTAATTACAAGCAATCCCCTTTGTTATTAGTTTTTGCTTCCACACAGTCCTGAAACGCTTTTATGAATGATTTGAACTGCAGAGGATCTCCATCGAAGACTGGGATTTCCCTGTAAGGTAGGAACTGAGAGTTTTGCATTTGAACAAGAAGTGTGGTTATCTCATTTTGTCGTTGTAGCAATCCATAGAGATCACCTGATGTTTGATTGTCGCCTTGAGAAGACAGAGAGTATTGAATGTTTTGTGTCTCTGTTTGCCGCTGTTGAGGATCTGAAGTTGACTTATATATTGCTTGCATATTTTGTTTAGATTTAGCATCCTCCTGCTTACTACTGTGAGCAGCATTCCTGTGGTGATCAGATGCAACTGCTTTTTCCAATGGCTGAGTATTGTTTTGCCCTAATTGAAGAGACACATGTTGCTGTGAGGCCTGCACATGCTGTGGCTCATGCTTTTTGCCATATGGATTGACAGATGTAGGTGTTTCTTTGGCCTTTTTCCTGAAATATGAATCCATTCCATCGGATTGTCCGTCCGGCATACTGCTGTCACTGGCTTGGAGTACTGCTAACTTAGCAGCAGAAGCTGCTATTTCAGTGTCCAACTCAAGTTGCTCCTTTTTCCTCCTTAAAAACTCTGTCTGCTCCTCCAAAGCGTGCTTTTCTTTTAAAGCAGCAGCACGTGCCATGAGTGCAGCCTTCTCCGCCTCTGCCTTGATGAGTGCAGAGGATATATAGGATTTGTTGCTTTTGGAACTTTTGTGACTTGATTGTTTACCAGAGACATTTGATTGAACATTTGAAATGCTGTCATGTGGCTCAACATGAACTTCCTCTTTATCATTGTCATCACCATTGTCATCATCATCATCATCATTAGCAGGTTTCAGCCAACCACTTATTCACATTAGCTATGAAATCATTGACATTCAACATCTTTGCTTTGTACCATGTTTCATGTTTTGCTGCTTCATCTTTAGGTAATAACCCCAACAAAGTCACATGCGATTTTTCTGTTTCATCACACAGATCGTTATACTTGTTAAATGTACATTTCACCTCATTTACACAGTCTTAATCATTCATCAAGTCAGCAATCGTTTTTCTTAGATTAGACAGTTTGTTAGTTTAGTCTTTCTTTCCTTTTGTAAATTGTCTATTTTTTCCATTAACGCTTTGGGTGTTAATTTAACAGTGCGCTTTTTTACAGCGCCCCCTTCTTCCTCACCCGTATCAAGTTCAGTCTCAGTCCCCAATAGTTTATCGTCCGCAGGTTTAAGCGTGTCATGAGGTCGCGTGTTTTCCTCTTCCATGTTTAGAAATTAGTGGCTTATGCAAGTCCACTCAAAAGTTAACTACATCCGCAAATAACACATCGTATCGTGCTCAGCTGTTTACGATGGTTGCAACCAATGCATTGGATTTATGCTTCATATTAATGTGTGCACACAATCTACAATGGCCATTCATAACTGTGTCAGCGCTGCACATACCCCCAAACGTTGGCCGGCATAGGTGGTCTGACGTCCCGCTTGCTGATGCTTGGCGTCCCGGTGGCTCCAGTAGCTCCGATGTAACTTCAATTCTGCGTGATGAAGACCGATGCAGTCAGCTGTTTTCCACGTAAGGCAGAAGTTATCCAGTGGCGATCCTCGCTGACTTCCAATCAAGCAACAGGTCGCTCTCCAACGATGTAGAATGAAGCAGTTTTTGACTTAAATGTAGTGACTGGGTCCTATACTTTAGCCGCTACAGGCTGCTAAATGGGCTACGTTAGTTCAGACGTGTACTCGGAAAAACGAGGTCCAGGCTCACCAGTTCTTTGCCATCATCACACTGCCTTTATTCCATCTTCCATATTCAATAAATCGGTACTTTATACAACTTAATAAACAAAATACTGCCACGGCGTTGACCGAGCACAGTCAACAACTTATTGCCTCCTTCCAAATTAACAACACTACGGAAGCCCTAAGAGGACGTGTTTTTTTTTTTTTTTTACAAGCCGTTTTCTCGATATAACGAGATATTATCTCGTTATATCGAGAAAACGAACTTTGTTTTCCTGAGATATTATCTCGTTATCTCGAGAAAACAAACTTTGTTTTCCTGAGATATTATCTCGTTATCTCGGGAAAACAAACTTTGTTTTTGAAATTTTTATTTATTTATTTTTTTTTTACTTTATTGAATGAACGTCAGAGGAAGAAGAAGTGGCAGGTGGATGATGTGACCGCAGGTGCCGTGAGGTGTTCAGCGCAGACAAATGCGCAAGGTAAGATGATTATTACAGGAACACATCACCCCAAATTCATCAATAATCATAACTAGATTATTATGATGTTGCTCCGGTGCTTTTTGGTACGTGCAGACGAACTGTGTGGCTAAGTTGTGCAGGGCTGTCGGTCAGGTTTACAGTGAAATGGTTCGGAATGAAGCCGCATCATCCAGATAAACATTGAACTCAATCAGAACTGTTTAAAAATCTGATTTCAGAAGCTAAAACTTTATTTTGGAAATGAATCAGAACTCACAATTAAAGAAATCACCAGCGCGCTCGCTCTCGACATAATTTAAAAAGCAATAGGAGACGATTGAAGCCCACAGTACTGTTAATTATATCTAAATCTTGTAGCTTTTTTAGATGAGTAATCTAACTATTTGCCGTCATTGTAACTCTGGTATCCTCTTGTCTGTTTGTGTATAAGCGCACTGCAGTTTCATATTTGGAGGGTTTGGAGGGAAAATTGTATTTGATTCCTTGGCATTTTACCAAATTGTGTTGTGGCAAGCAAATATTTATTCCTTTGCAGAAGCAAAACGCCTAGGGTCTCTTCATCTCCGTTTGCAGTTCAGCACCGGACAGCGCCGAGTCAGTGACTCTGATTCCAACCTCGAGGCACCAACAGCTCTATGAACGAAAAAATATGGTCGCAGTGTACTGATTAATCCAATTAGCCCATTTCAACATACACGTGATAAAGCTGTGCTAAATCTGTGCCTAAAACTGCCACTGGTTAAAACGAGGCTACGTGACAGAGTCGAGACACATCTCCGCCATCTATTCCATGCACAGTTTTGTGAAATTTCAACCGCTTCAGCGTTTTGAGGGTGGACCGACAGCCCTGCGCAACTTAGCCACACAGTTCGTCTGCACGTACCAAAAAGCACCGGAGCAACATCATAATAATCTAGTTATGATTATTGATGAATTTGGGGTGATGTGTTCCTGTAATAATCATCTTACCTTGCGCATTTGTCTGCGCTGAACACCTCACGGCACCTGCGATCACATCATCCACCTGCCACTTCTTCTTCCTCTGACGTTCATTCAATAAAGTTAAAAAAAAAAAAAAAAAAAAAAAGTTCAAAAACCAAAAGTTTGTTTTCTCGAGATAATGAGATAATATCTCAGGAAAACAAAGTTCGTTTTCTCGAGATAACGAGATAATATCTCAGGAAAACAAACTCCGTTTTCTCGATATAACGAGATAATATCTCGTTATATCGAGAAAACGGCTTGTAAAAAAAAAAAAAAAAAAACCACGTCCTCTTAGGGCTTCCGTACAACACCTCACACTGATGCCATTACCTTAAATCTCTTCTGGCAGTGACTATCCACTACACCCCCTTAGCGTTTGGAGGAGTTATACATATAAAAACAGAAATCAAATACATGGCTCCTACACAGGCACACCCCTATTACCTTAATACTTGGCAATATCTTTCTAGAATATACTGCGTGTTCAGGCTTGCAGGTCATAAAGTGACAAGCAGCATTCTGAGTAAGTTATTGATAACTTTCAGAAACATGCAATAATATCTTCGCCTCTCTCTGCCTCTCACACAAGACGCTTTATCATCAGTGCTGCTGCACTCAGGCTTTCCCTTATGCTACCAATCAGAAAATTCTGTCCAACATATTTCAGTCATAATGTCTGGTAAAAACATTTACCCTTTGCAGATAATGTCTACCTAACTGTCTTAACAGCGAGTGCCTCTCTGTTAGCATGCAATCTGTAACGTCATGCCAAAAAACCACTGTACTGATCAGCTGTGCACTCATGTAAACCAACCACATGGATTATCAGCTGTTTGCTGCAGATCAAAGGATTGAGACCTAACCACTTAAAAGATGAGTAAATACTTGTTGTCTGTCTACGTTTGTACTTAAAACAGAAAACACATGTTTTATATTGTGATACTGGTTGGAAATTACATACAACAGCAAGTAGGTCATCACCAGAAACTTTCAGCTATGGTTTGCAGTTAGGTGTAGGTCATTGATTAATGCATGTTTACAGAATGGGCTAGTTGGATTGGCTCTCATAATGGGCCAGGTTAGTGCAGGTTTTGAAAAACCCTGACATGTGCTTTATTAATGTCCAGTGAATACCTTTGTGTTTTCATTGTTTCTATTGTGCTCATTCTTTTTGACTTGACTAGATGTAACTGTGGCAAGCAAAAACACTCAATCTTAAGAACATATACTTTATTAAAATTCAGTGGGGAAAGTCAATGTTTTTCACTCTATTGTCAAATACACACAGGCCCAAAATAAACACACATGCACAAGCAGGACATTTAAATTCATTAAATGGAGACAAAAAATGAGGGGAAAAAGCAAAGAATGCTGGATCAAACCCTAGAAGTCTTAGGTTATAGCTGGACAGGTCTGAGTGGGATTACCTTGCCTGTGTGCAAGTGTGTTGTTGTGCTGTCTGTGCCGAGCAGGGCTTTCAGCAGCTCCTTATTCCTCTCATGTGTTGGAAATGGGAACACTAGCCAAGTTGTATAACCACAAATACTTCACTGCGCCTTCTCTTTTATCACGTCTTGATCCGTCTTCCGCCTTCATGTTCGTATGATTGCTGCCTGGTGTGCTCTGAAGCAGTTGTGGTGGCTCTCACTGCTGCTGTGCTCGGTGTTCAGTTTATTCAGTATATATTCTACAATTCAGAATGGATCATACTGCAGACTTCCATTTTCTTATATCATTAACATAAAATTTAATTGACTTAAGTCAGTCAGCCATATCATCCTCAGAATAAGCTGACACAGTTATGACTCAAGAAAAGTCCTAAATTAATACACTAGATGAGGTCAAAGGTTAAAACAGCTTGGCTTAGCTTCAGAGCTTGGTGCTAGGGCTATTTGTGTCACCAGCAGCAACAAACTGGAAAGTAAAAATCATGCAAATTTGTTTTTTAAATATGTTTTACATTTTTGTGAATCTGGACTAAAATAAACTAACAGTAAGAGGAGTAAAGAGAAAACTTGCAAAGTAATGTTATCTGTGATGAAGCTGGTAGACTAAGTCTGAGAGATAACTGCAGGGGAAGACAAGACAATGGAGATTTAGAGGAGTCACAGGTAAGAGTGTAAAAAAAGACAGCGAGAGTGTAACATCTATGTGTGTCTGAGGGAGAAGGACAGAGGGGCAGCCTGTGTGAGAGAAAGAGAGAGAGCAGTATGTAATGTTATGTTAGCTGGAAAGACTAAATTTCTCTTTCTCTCACACAATCCGCTCAGGAACTATACTTTATAATGTTTACAACAAAAACGCAAGATTATAATTGGTTTGTATGTGTAAATAAATAGTCATTTTACAGCAATTTGACGACATACCATTTTGTTGGCAGTGGCCATAGTATAAGCAGTAAAATACCCTTCAAGTTTGTACACTCCATGACTCCATGGTTCCTGGTCCCCTGGTCATCCAATACAATCACAGAACATGCAACTTGTTATGTCTGCAAATGCTACAATGTCATTAGTTACAACACTGATGCATCCACATGGAAAAGGCATGTAACCTTATATCAGTGTTGTCAAACTACAATTTCAAAGGTCAAGGATGAACTTGTAAGTCTCAAACTGTTCTTCTTGGCTGGAATGCAAAGCAGGGCCAGCGCTATAAATGTCAACATCTGTCTCTGACTTATTGTGTGAGTAATAAAGTTATGCCATTGGTTGGTAGAGCGCAGTGTTTGGAGGTAACGCTTTACTAGCAACGCGTTACTGGAGTTTTGAGCAAGTGTTTTTCAAAGTGGAAAGAATTTTAATACCACTACCTGCAGCAATCATCTTCTTTCCATCTTTCCTCAAGACAAAATCAAAGTTATGGTGATATTTCCAGCTGCTAAGATAAGCGTTTCCATCTTTCAAAACAGCTTACGTTGTGACTTGCATGTGCAGGGCAACAATTACAAAAATGAATCCATTGCTTTGAATGTTGTATTTTAAGTCAGTAATGGGGTGATAACTTAAGTAGTGTTGTATAAAGTTTTTTTTAGTTTTGGGGTAACTATAATTTGATTACTGAATATTTTATAGTAATTAGTTACACTACTCGTTACTGGCAAAAAGTAATATTTTTACTGTAAAAGCCTTCTGAGGATGTAATTGAGGACATTCCCTGTCTTTTTGAAAGAACAAAGGCCAATGGGACAACTCCAACACATGACCCATGTTGGACTCGTTACTCTTAAAATGTAACATGTAAGGGAAAAGAAGCATACAAGCAGTGTAATAAATTACTGTTGGTGGGGGTAATAAGTAAAATAATAAAATTACTTTTGAAAGACAAATGAGTGATATGTTACATTTGTAAAGTAACAAGCCCAAAACTGATCGAGTGTTGGAGTTGCCTCATTGGCTGTTGCTCTTTTTAAAATGAAAAGGCGGGGGCTATCCTCAATAATGTCCTTATGAGGCTTTCACAGTAAGTAATATTTCTACTGTAATGCATTACAGTAATAACATTACTTTTGCAGTAACAAGTAGTGTACGCAATCACTAATATAACTGCAGTATTCACATTACCTCAAAACCAAACAACTCATTACAGTGTTACTTTTGTTATCACCCCACTACTGACTTCAAATACAACAATCAAGTAATTGGATTTATTTTCATTATCATCGCACCTGCGCATGCAAGTCACAAAGCAGCAAGCTAGTTTGTAAGGTGGAAATGCTTAACTTAGCACCTGGAAATATTTAATTACTTTGATTTTGTCAGGAGGAAAGATGACAAGAACACTGTTGATGCAGGTAGTCATATTAAAACTCATTCCACTACAAAAAACATCTTCAAACCTCAAGTCTTAAACACCTAATATGACTGACAGCTCAACAACGTGAAGCTCCAGGAAATACACCCCACCAAAGGTGAGCTGTCATTGGCGGCAGAAGTTGGATGTAGTCCTACACAGGCTAAACAACAAAACAAACAAAATACCAGTCATAGGAAACAGAAGAAAAGAAATTACAAGCTATCTAACCTTAGCTGCACTTAGTGGCAACTACCATGACATTCACACATGAGAAGTATGAATTTTGAGGGGGTACGCAATTACCAATTTTGTGGGGTCTAACAGAGAAGTAACACATTAGTAGTAATATCAAAAAACTTTTTTTTTTATTTCTACTCCTTATAGAAGAAGAAGGAGAAGCTTTATTGTCACTGTAATAAATACAGTGAAATTTCGTATGGTGCTCTCTTGTAGCAGCTACAATGTCCTTGTCATAAAATAAACTGGGGGGGGGGGGGGTGTCATGGTTCCTGTAGCAGTCTCTTCACAGCCATGGGGAAGAAGCTGTGTTTCAGTCTGTTGGTGCGGGCTCTCATGACTCTGAGTCTGCCAGAGGGAAGGCTGGTGAATAGAGAGTGTCCTGGGTGGGCGGGGTCATTCCGAATCTTTGTGGCCCGTCGGAGGAGACGGCTGGAATAGATCTCCTCTAGGCGTGGAAGTGGGTAACCGATGATCCACTCAGCCGTCTTGATGACCCGCTGCAGTTGTTTCTTTTCAGATGCAGTGCAGCTGGCGTACCACACCGTACAGCCATAGGTGAGGACACTCTCTATTGTGCAGTGGTAGAAGTTTCTCAGCAGAGGTGGAGGGAGTTTGTTCCTCCTCAGTGTTCTCAGAAAGAAGAGACGCTGCTGGGCCTTTTTGATGATGTGGGTGGTGTTCACAGTCCAGCCCAGGTCCTCCGAGATGTGCAGGCCAAGAAACTTAAAGCTGGTGACCCGTTTCACTTTTTCCCTATTGATGCTCAGGCCTGGGTGCAGTGTGGTCCTCGACTTCCGGAAGTCAATAATGACTTCTTTTGTCTTCTTGGTGTTGAGGTTGAGGTGGTTGTCACTGCACCAGGCCGCCAGTGCTTGGACCTCCTCCCTGTATGGTGTCTCATAACCGTTGTTGATGAGCCCCACAACGGTTGTATCATCTGCAAATTTGATGAGGGTGTTGGAGCCGTGAGTAGTGACACAGTCATAAGTGTACAGTGTGTACAAGACTGGACTCAGCACACAGCCCTGAGGAACACCAGTATTGAGGACGATGGTGGAGGATGTGGAGGTACCCATTCTGACATGTTGGGGTCTGTTAGTCAGGAAGTCCTTGATCCACAGACAGAGGGAGGTTCCAAGTTGTAGTGTCTGCAGTTTGTTGATGAGTCTGCTGGGGCTGATGGAGTTAAATGCCGAGCTGAAGTCAACAAACAGCATCCTGATATATGTGTTGGGGCTTTCAATGTGGCTGAGAGCGGTGTGGAGGGTGAAGGAGATGGCGTCGTCTGTGGATCTGTTGGACCTGTAGGCGAACTGATGTTGATCAAAGCCAGGTGGGATGTGGGCCTTGACATGCTGTAACAGCAGTCTCTCCATACATTTCATGATCACCGGTGTCAGGGCCACAGGCCGGTAATCATTCAACCCTGTGATGGCAGAGGATTTGGGCACAGGGATTATGGTGGCAGTTTTCAGGCAGGTGGGGACTGTGGCTTGCTGCAGTGAACGGCTGAAGATGTTAGTGAATACTGCAGCAAGCTGGTGAGCACATGATTTCAGCACTCTCCCTGGTACTCCATCCGGTCCTGGTGCTTTCTTGATGTCGATGCCACGCAGGACTCGCAGTATCTGATGTTGTTGGATGGTGGGGGGCTGGTCGTGCTCTGATAATGTCAGCTGTGTGTCCTCTGCCTGTCTGTTGTCCTCTTCAAAGCGAGAGAAAAAGGTGTTAAGCTGGTCTGGGAGAGAGGTGTCGGTGGAGGGGGGGGTGTTGTGGCATTGTTTGTAGTCAGTTATATTTTGTATGCCTTTCCACATGGAGCGGGGGGTTGTTCTCCCTGAAGCTGGCCTCTATCTGCTCTCTGTACTTTGTTTTAGCAGCCTTGATGCCTCTGTTCAGGTCCGCTCTAGCCCTCCTGTAGGCTTCCCTGTCCCTTGACCTCAGTGCTGAATCCCTGGCCTGGAGTAGCGCTCTGATACTGGCGTTAAACCAGGGTTTTTGGTTGGGAAATGTTTTCACCTGTTTCCTTGATGTTACATTATCCATGCAGAAACTGATGTATGATAGTACAGAGGAGGTGTGGTCTTCAAAGAGCTCCCATATGGTGTCCTCAAAACAGTCCTGCAAGGATAGTGTGGCCTCCTCAGTCCAGCACTGCACTGACTTGTACTGTGGCTTAGACCTGCAGATGAGGGGCTTGTAAACTGGTGTCAGGAACAGGGAAAGATGGTCTGGGTGTCCGAGGTGGGGGGAGTGGGGGGAGTGGCGGGCTCTGTAGGCTCCAGAGATGTTGGTGTAGACCTGGTCTAGTGTTCTGCCCTTCCTTGTTTGAATGTCAACATTCTTGTAAAATCTGGGGAGCACAGCCTTTAAGTTGGTGTGATTAAAGTCTCCAGCCACGATGAAGAAGCCCTCTGGGTGTTTGTTTTGTTGCCTGGTGATGCTATCATGCAGCCTGCTCATAGCTACGTTAGCATTAGCTCGCGGGTGGATATACACGGCAGTTACAAACACTTGGGTTATTTCCCTGGGCAAATAAAAGGGTCTGCACTTCAACATTAGAAACTCCAGGTCTGGACAGCATTGTCTCTCAATGACGGCAGTGTCCGTGCACCAACTGTTGTTAATATAGAAGCACACACCTCCTCCCCTCCTCTTACCGGAGTCCGATGTGCGATCCACCCGGAAGATCGTACGTCCTGCTAGCTCCACGGCTAGGTCCGGGATGTTTTCATGCAGCCAGGTCTCTGTTATCACCATGATACAACTGTCTATCCGGTTGTTAACATCCCGTAGTTTCATCTCGTCCATCTTGTTAACCAGGGAGCGGACGTTGGCTAGAAAGACGCTTGGAACCGCTGGTTAATGCGGAGCGGCAGTTAGCCTAGCTCTGATGCCGGCTCGTTTGCCTCGTTTCCGGCGTCTTTCGCAGTGCCGCCGTAGCCTCCTTTCTGTCCGCTCTCGCCGGCGTATCCTCTCGAGTCGAACCCTTCTGGGGGGGGTCCAGCCGGTCCAGTGTTGTTTTAGGCTTAAAAGTTCAGTTCGGGTGTAAGTCCTTCTCAGTGTGTAGCTGCTAACTGAAGAAGAGCACCGGGTCGCTGCGTCTACACGCGCCGCCATCTTAGAACATTATATTATTTTATTTTATTCTTATTTGTAGTGTAATGAATTACTGTTGCCAGTGGGTAATTAGTAAAGCAATGGCATTACTTTTGAAAAGAGTAACAAGTTATCAGTAATTTATTACATTTTTAGAATAACAAGCCAAGCACTGGTCGAGTACTGGAGTTGCCCTATTGGCAAGAGACTGTCCTAAATATGCCCTCAAGAGGCTTTTACAGTGACATGTGGACAGTCTTAATTATTTCAGTCAAATGTAGTTTAACTGTTTCATGTAGAAATTACAGATGAACATTTAATATCCAACAATTTACGCTGTAGACTTAGCACATTGACCATAAATGGTACAGTCATATACTAGATATTAAAATTGAGCATAGCATTAGTTCAGGCAGGACACGGTGTCAAGCTCAGCTCACATCCCAGCTAAATCAGTTGATCTCAAACAGCCAATCAACTGATGGAGCAGCTCATCCATGGAAGGCAGTCAGCTGATAGATCACATGATTCCTTTCTATGCAACCAATTGGTGAATCTCATTCAGGATGCCCTATTTAAACTGCTCTGGCCTGACTACTGTTGCTGCTTCCTCTGCAAGCTGCTTTGCAAGCTCCCATACATGAGAACAACCAGGCTGTCGGTGCACGCGCTTAAACTTACCCTGCCGCTCGTCATGTTGAACCCTGTGCACGATGAGGATCCACTGTGACTAATCGTATGCATCATGGACTCACAGCAAAAGCAATCTGAAGCAGAGGAAGCCAATCTGAGAGAGCGCCGTTCCCGCCATCGGAGCTCTCATCTGGCAAGTAGTGATTTAAATGTTCCAGCATTACCAAGTGACCAGCACCAGGCCTCCGGTAGCATCGCTATAAGTCTACGTCAGCAGTCGCAGCTCAGCAGGAGACCCATCTCACTGTTTTCGGAACATGAGAGTGGAACTGCCATCTGCAGATGTCTCCACCTGGTCCCAGGGAGTCCACCGAAACAAGCAACAGCTCCCGCAACTTCGCCGCAGTTCCAGTACGGCCGCCGCTCCTCCATGCTAATGAGCCGGTGTTCCAGCGCCGGCAGCCAGCTCCGCTGTTCGGAACGATAATCCCATCCGCCGGCCTTCTCCTCCATCCAGTCACGGCTCACCAAAATGAACTCCAAAATCACAGACTTTGAATCCGGTTCAGCAGCCGCTGCCCTCCCCCACCGCCGTGGGTGCATGCATGGCCGTCATCTGCGACGCGTCTGATGACGTTACCACACCGCGCTTCTATGACAGCTTATTCCTGCAGAGGACGCTGGGAAGTGCAGTCCCAGTCTCTCCCAGGGCTCCTGCGGCTACCATTTCCCGCAACACGAAAAGCCAAATCTAGCAGGTAATGGTATCAATCTTGTTTATATCTCATGTTGCTCAGTGACAGGTTTTATTGTGGCCTCTGGAGATATGTCAGTGATGCTAAAGCACAGTGATCCCTGCCTTCCCTAAACTCTGACCTCATTGATTTAATATGGCATTTGGTGAATCCAGAGATGTGACCTGTGACGTTTATCCAGTACTTATCTATCCATCATGTCTGATCTGGCATGGCCTACAGAGGAACACTATTTATTTATATATTAATTACGAATATAACATACATGCCATAATATGTTACGTCCATTCAGAGACTGGACTGGTCAGTTTTCAATCAGGATTTTATTTATAGGCCTCTCTGCAGCTCCTTCTCCCATTTCTGTGTAGACAATTCAGCTTTCCCAGCTCCAACCCAGGGAGATTAAGGCGATTCTGATAGACTCCCAGTTCTAATTGTTACGGCAACATGTGCAAGTTCTGTATTTTAAATATATCCATGCTGGCAGCTATTTAAATTATTAACATATAATGAAGCTGTCAACCTCCCTGAGTTTGGAAAAGCATAAGCATAAGCATAAGCATAAGCATAAGCAGAAGAAGAAGAAGAGGAATAAATGAATCAATGAATGAATGAAAAATAGCATCCTTACTGCTGTTCTATCAATTACGCAATAACAGAAGTGGTACAAGAGTTCCTAGCTGGCTTCACGTGGTCGACAACTGTCATTGCTTGCAGTAAATTACAATTTGCTTGAAGGAGCCCAAGATGCATGCCTGAAAAAAGAGGCTCCATGATCAGTTCATTTGAAGATTGTATTAATCTTATAGGTATAGCAACCCATAATATGCCAGGCAAGCGCCTAATTATTATTTATCTGCTCCTTATCAAGACAAGCTCAAAGCATCATAGTGTCATCCCTTTGGCACTGTTTTCAGTTTATGCTTTTGGATGATGCCCTTAAGTTGATTAAGAAACAGGAGGGGTGTGCACCTAGCCAAGGCAGTTAGCAACAACGCTTTCAAGCATGTCTTTACACCCTTCCCAGTGGCACCCATTTTTCGTTTAAATGGAGAGAGGGATGCATTTTCAGTTAGGCTCTCCGTTGGTTGTAGCAGCAACCCAAATAATTATTCATCACTTTGTCAGACGTACTTTTCTGGATTCTTTAATAACTGTAAAATGCCTTTCATGCTCGATGTCTTAGATGACCTCCTGCTGGAAGACTGTGCATTCAAAGCAAATCAATGCATCTTGTGCTCAAACATACTTTTGCTAAATTGTTAAATTAGGTATTCATCTTCCTGAAGACAAAACATCTGGTTAAGATATCAACCACATGCAAGCAAAAATAAAAAATAAAAAAATCGCACATGTAATCACATCAGAGAGGTAATGAGAAGTATAGGAGGCAGTAGCATGTCAAAGAAGAGTCCTGTCTTCACTTGGGTATCTTATTTGCACATGCTATTCCCCAGGGATTCTTCTTTATATCCAGGCTTCTCAACCTCTAAAACTGTGCATTCCAATACCCATACTGCCATAATATGCCAGAAAACCACAGGATGTTCTCTACATCCATTCGGATTTTTAAAACGCAACTCAGCATGGCTTCCTGGCTTTTCTGACCCACAAGCCTTCGCACAGTGAAGATTCGTCATATCAACTGAGCCACTGCAACAGTATGTTCTTTTAGGGCAGCTGCAGTACATACTAAAGTGAAAAGTGAAGCATGCGATTTGGACCTCTCCCCAAACCCGTAGAGTACTCCATGCTTGGATGCAGGCTGCAGATCTGAGCTCTGGTCCTGGTCTCTTCTGTTTTAAAATCTAAAAGTAATGCACACCAAAAAATTATGATGAGGTGCTGATCACTGGCAATAGACTTGATTGTAGAAATCAAATGTCGCACACTCTGGCTCCATATGCATTTCTTTATTTTGATGATGTTCCGGCCTTTGGGCCCTCTTCAAGATCACAAGCATGTCTGGTGTCAATCTGGTCGCTTCTGTGCCACAAATGAAACAACATCCCATCCTCTTATAACAAGAACCTCTGATCTTCATTAGCCATCAAGTTATACTGATGAAGCCCCTGCAGTTGGTTTTGGGGGAGTTTTTCAATAACTACATTCACTGGTGTAGGGCCGAAAGAATTCTGCATGTATTTTGCCTATCAATCTTTCCGTCATATGTGCATTTAATATTCACTGTTTGAATCCCGCAAAAATGCAGCCATCTTCCATTAAGGGAGTTGCCGCAGGTAATAAATCCCACCTGCGCTATCTGGATCCTTCTACCAACAGCCTGCTAGAAAATCCATCTGCTGACCTCTTGCTGATGGCTTTAGAGAGGAAACCACAAGGCAATGATACTTATCACTCTTTCACTCTCCCCCTTACACAACGCAATCACTTACTTAAGGGATGGGTGCTCTGGTTCTTAGACTTACCATGAGAAAGGTTTCCCACACAGCTTTATGGGTTTCTTAGAGGTGGTTAGTTAACTACGCGCTCTGAATCTTATGATCCATGCATGACCTCACGGCAGCCGATGTAATCGTTAACCTTCACTGCATCTCCACATTATTATTAAAACTCAGAAGACTGACAGAGATAGGTGAGGAACGCAGTTTAAATTGGAAACTAATTCTGCTTGTTTTCTGTCTTTTATGACTCACTACCTGACAAGCTGACCTCAAGCCATCCGGCAGGAGCCTCTCTTTTTCACGGAGGAGGGAAATCCCATGCATCTCACCTTGCTTCCTGCCTTGCCTCCTCTGCCAGCCCAGCGGGCTACCACATGAACACTATATTGCTCGATCTCTCCACATGAGAGAGGCTACAAGTGCAGCATCCATTGCTCCTGTCCCAACACCAAGGCAAAGGGCTGATGGACATCATTTGCTTACAAACGTTACCTCCGACCCGAGACTCAAATCATCCTCTATGCTTAAAGACTATATTAATGCCCGTAAACTACTGGCCGATGTTATGGCTTATCTGCTGGGCCCTCTTATTAACTCACGAGCTATGTAGTCATCTATCAATCCATATTGGTTCTATTAGCCTCATTGCAAGTCATTAGTCTAACTGGCTGTCCACCTAAGCCGCTCCTCTGCAGGCACTCTGGGAGGCCAGCAGAGGTTTGCCTGGTATGGTTGTTTTGGGGGTCTTTGCTGCTGCTCTCCCTGCCTTAGGTTTTCCATGTAGGCGCATGGAAGGGCAGGGAGGTTTGTCTCTCTGCCTCAGGCTTTCCTCATTTGCACGTGGAAGGGCAGAAAGGTGTGCTCTCTCTGCCTTATGCTTTCCACGTAGGCGCGTGGAAGAGTCTTCTGCATAGGCTTTAAGAGAGGCAGAGGGGCCCCGGAACGGAGCCATACCGCCAAATATAATACTGCAAATGGAAATAAAGTTTTCTTTGACAAAAGTGTTCCTGACTGAACTAGTCTTGTTGTGAGTACATCAACCGACCCTTGTCCTATTTTACTTCCATGACATAACCACAGCCAATATCTTGGGCATTTCCAAAGCTACAGCTATTGGAGTATATTGAGAGGAAAAATAGGAACAGCTTCTAGCTGAAGCCGTTTCATCATAGAGGACATTCATCTGGTGGGACATAAGTAATAAAATAACAAAGCTGGAATTGCACGCCTGTCATCGACCCAGTGGGTAAAGGTAAATAATGAAGCAACAGATGAGCGTATGCTGTTTCAGGGAAAAAACTCATCCAGGTTATGTGACAATGAAACACATTCTTCCCAGAGTAATTAACTGTGACGATTAGCCATTGATTGATTGATTTTAGCTTTGTGAGCTCCAAGAATGAGATGAACAGAATGTGAAACAGTGTGAATGAGGATCTGACTGTTCTACAAAGTAAGGACCACTGGTACAGCTCTGACTGCTACACTCTTACATCCAAATAAGCCTGCTCTTTCTTCTTTATCACCTTCACTCTTCTAATCCTTTAATCTTTTCTGTCTGGGTCTTCATGTATCACTGGTGGATTCTGTTAACAACTCCAGCGTTATAACACCCTCGTGGAGATACGGCTTTTGTACCCATTTGTCTGATTCAAGGCTCAATCATTTCCTTGCAACTGAGCAGTTTTATCAGCCAGAAAGAAAGATGTTCATTCGGCTACTGGTCCACCAAAGCTTCACTTTTGCAAATGAACTGCTGAACACACTGAACAAATCATACATCAGGATGAAGTAGTTTAATGTTTGGATGTCATGTAATCAAGAAAATAAATGAATGGACACGGAGCTTTGAGAATTTGAGGGATTATTGCAACTGTGGTTGATTAAGCCCATTTTGGAGGGTAGCCTAGCTCTGAAGTAAGTGCCAAAGTGGGCAGATAATAACTGAGTCTGTCTTGGTTGTTGATCTGTATGATCCAGCAAAAACAAAGCAACAAACTTATTTTGTGTTTGCAGTCCTTCCACAGACAGGAGAGGTTTTAAAAATTCTGTTTTATTTATGATTTAGTTCCCTGCCTTTACACAAGTGTTTCACCCAAAACAGTTGATGTGCATTTAATGAAATTAAAATAAAAATGGAATCAAATGGAAAATATGGCATTCTCAGTCACCAGATTTGAACTCTATTGGACATCAAATAATGTGTTAACAATGCTCTCTACTACACCCCTCAAGACACCAAATGACAGAATATCTTTTAGAAGACTGCTGTTCATGCCTCCAGTAAAGTTCTACCAGTGTTGGGCAGTAGTGTCAAAACAAGTAGGGACATTTCTGGTAACATCATTACTTTCTGAGTCATAAGCGAAGTTGATTAATTAACCTAGTAGCACAGTAGCATCCACAAAAGTTACAAACTATTTTTCTCAGGAAAAGCTCTGAAGTGCAGCTGACTTTTTTTCTGTGGAGGACTGGATAACAGTAAGGATAATAAAACTGAGAATAAGTAAGGTGACTGACACCAGCGCCATACCGAGGCATGTAGATGAGGGAAGCATGTCCTTATCACATCACATACAAATCCTTCAGTTTATTCTGCTTGCTGCTTTCGCTATTGGCTTTTCTTGGCAAGACCCGCCTTCTCTGCCTCTGATTGGCTACACTGCACTTCTTGACAGGTGTCTCTCATGTCTTGCCCATAGACGTATATATCTAGAGGATTTGCAGTGGACACTAAAGAAATAGACACAACAAGGGCCAAGAAAAGAGACAGAGAACAGTTTTAAGAAGGAAGAGAGTAGAGAGTAGTTCTAATGTCCCCCAAAAAGAATAGTTTTTATTTAGGTCTGTTATTTTTATTGTTTATATTACTATCTTTTATATATTATGGATTTATTGACTGAAAAATATATTTTAAAATTCTGTACCTGAATAGCTGACAGAACCAGATAGCCCACTGAAAGAGGCCAAGACATAGAAATGCATTAAGTAGGAAGAGGAGAGAGAAAGAGAGAATGTAATAGGCAGACTTAATAGGCAGACTGGTGATGTCATATTATTGGAGGACATGTTCAAATGTTGCCAAGTCTCCAAAAGAAAAAAACAAAGTTTGTAAGTCTGTTATTTTTTTAATAAACACTTTAACTGAACAGTTGTTTGCCTACCTATTTGTTTGGCTGATAGTTTTTTGATCACTGAGGAAACACTGATTTGACATAAAGTCAAAAAATGAAAGCAGCTTTGCAAGTAGAAAGTTACTTTTGTCATTCTTTTGTAGCTTAGCCTGCTACATTTCTCTGGGGATAGCTTCAGTGTAGTGAAACTTTATTGTGATGTAGAGTAACTGATAGCTTAGCTCACTACATTTTCCCACTACTGAGTTGTACACACCAGTGGCAGGATGGAGACATAATGTGTATGCACATAGCCAAGTGTACACCTTTTCCCACACATTAACTTGTATTTAAAAAGGAATCATGTATAGTATGTACATACCTCATGTGTACACCTCACCCATTCTTCAGACTAGGAATACACATGGTTTAGCTGTGGGTAATATGGTAAGGATGAAATTAAATGTAAGTTGAGAGACAGATTGAAGGTTGTTTGCCAGTTTCACTGTTTGTTTGTTTTTTTGTTAGTTTTTTGTTTTTTGCAGGCTACACAGTGTTCTGTAAAATATCGATCACAGGATTGCATTTGAATTTTAAATTATTTACGAGTGATGAATTTCAGCATTCTTTTTATTTACATTTATCTCCCTGTTTATGATCATTTAATTTTATCCTGTTAAGCTCTTTGTAAAGTCTGTTTTAACATGAGCGCTATATAAATGAATAGTAATAAAGATGACTGTGGTACAACCAATTTGATAGTTTGCATGAATTTGTGGTATGGACGCTTCAAAATGCCACAGTTGTGCGTAATGATGGCTGCTCTGGCACCGTTGGAGAACCTCACTAATGCAACAGTCAGTGAAAATGCATTTTCTTTACTGTATTTATGACTGACAGTTATAATAAATGGTGGAGGGGAACAAGCATTGATATGCAAACACATGTTTAAGGGCGTTTCTACATCTATTCACGGCAAACTATGGATGTGGAAATGTAGCTTCTGCACCCAGTGCCACAGTGATCAAGATTTATAAAATAGACTCAAGTGTGTGTATGGTTTATTACGGTTCAACTCTATTGTATATTTTGAGGCAATAGCAATGTTAGCGGTGTTGAGTTAGACTGCATTAAATTTAAATGTTTTAAATATTTTCCCAACCTTACTTACATACAAGTCATGCAGTGTGTGAAAATAATGTTGGTTCATGTCTTGAAGGAACAGTGTGTAAGACTTAGGGAGATTTAGAAGCGTCTAGTAGTGAGCACTGCAGATTGCAACCAGCAGAAACTTCACCTGGTTAAAGTTCTGTCAAAAAATTCAGTACCTGGTAAAAATCTTCAAGAGGTTTTTACCAGGTCCTGAACTATCAGCAAAGGTGTCTTTCTTTCCAAATCTAAAGGGCCGGGTTATCATAACCGGTAGGAACATTAACAAAAAACAGTGTTTAACAATATTCTCATTGTTGACTTTTGTAGAAACATCGCAGCACATTATGGCAATCTCTGTAGATGAGGACCCGCTCCTTATGAAGATATAAAGATGTAGAGTCAAGGGTGCCAGGGTTCACACCCACACAGAGCTTAAAAGCGCGCAACTCCGTACCAGTCAGTTAGAACTGAAGAAGCTTCTTGGATGAGAGGCAAAACGTCTTCAAGAAACGCAAGCAAGTCCAGTTGCCTACAATATAGCACTTAGCATTACCATGACCTGGATGACTGAGAACCTTCACCGATGGTTCACTCTACGGTAATGATACCACAAGGAGTCTTATTTTCAGGTGATCATATACCAAAGAAAACATACTTATTAAATGGCATTCTATCCCTGCCAATATATCCCCCTAAATCCCACACACTGGACCTTTAAAGCTGCACTAATCTATATATTTATATTAACAACGGTAAACAATGGTTTATGTATAGCGTCTGCTAATGTCTACAGTATGTGTAATCCAAAAACTATAACTCAGGTTCAGCTTTTTATGCTGCCCCTATGCAGCCAAATGAACAATAAATACTTCTTAAAGTAAACAGTTACAGTAAAGATCTTAATACAGTTTGTTGTAACTGCAAAAGACAGTCTGGTAACCCACAAACTCTGTTTTTAAGACAAAAATATTTTTCTGCTTGGGAAACAACTTCCTTGAGACTGACTATTGCATCGCACTGCGTTACATCGGACACTCTCTGTCCATACTGGATCTGTTAAATATGGAATACTTCATTAAATACTAAATACTTTGTCATGTCTTGTAAACAAAGCACTTACATAGCAGCTGTGGTCTCAGAGTAACCACGGAAAATACTAACCCAAACTATTCAGCTCCCTGACGATCTCCTTTGAGCTAGATGCCAACTTATTTAGGTTTTTGTAGTGAAAGTATATTTAAGTATCATAAAGATAACCCCTCATTTAAACCTCGTGAATCAGTCATTCCTCAGCCACTGTAACACTTTGAATACGAGGGACAGAAATAAAATAAAAATGGGTTGTCCAGCAACAGCTTTGCTCAGAACGGGTCATCGCGCTGCATTATGCTACACTGTGTTACACCATGTCCTAACTGGAAGCAACACGAGCGAACATCAGTGACTAAATCCTTATAATTTCAGTGTTTCCTACTGGACTGCAATGCAGTGCTTTTTTTTAACTAAACTGTTGTTGGACACCCAGTTCTATTTTATTCCTTGAGCTGGCATTGAGAGCATAATACTGGACTAGGAATGGCCGATTCATGAGGATGAAGTATTATTACGATACCTCCTCATTTCATAACAAAAACTTAAAGGAGTTGGCAGCTGGCTAAAAGTAGACTGCCAGGGAGCTGACCATTTCTAGCAGGATGCTCAAAAGAGCCTGCTAGCAAGCTAACTTGGTTTACAAAGTGGAAATGTGGTATGGTACAGTATGGCAGCTACAACAATGGTATAAGTGCTTTGTTTGCATGATGTGATGGAGTTCCTTATTTAACAGATCCACTGTGGACAGAGAGTATCCAATGTAACATGATGCGGAGCGATAGACGCTCGCTTGCTGTTAGGACACAGTGTTATGAGTTTCTTCCTACCTCTGTTGCTGAGACTCAACATTGTTTTTTTTCATGGTGTTTTCCACATAACAGACAAAGACACCAGTCATCATTTAAGTACCACTTTTATGGTTACAGGTACAGGAATACCTGGATGACATTCAATTTGACAGCTTTTGTATTTTTAAATTCTGACTTAACTCAGGAAGCATTTTTGATGTAAATTTTATGTCAAATATTTGAGATCTGTTTATCTATTGACCTATTTTTGTAGCATTTTAGAACATTCATAAAAAATTTCACTGATCTGAATTTGAAAATAAACTTATCCTTGTTATTTTTAATGAGCCTATTTTTATCCTTATTGAAATTCAACTGAAGGCTCAGTAGCTGGCCTCTAATTGAGTAAAATATGTCCACGTTCTTTTTGGCCTCTGATATTTTTGGACATTGTTAAGATTCCAGAGGCAACTCAGATAAGCTCTGCCAGGAGCATACTGAACTCACACATTCTTGCCATTGTTAAATCCTGTATGCTACAGGCCATGGAAGAGACTGTTGACTTATAATACCACTGACTCAATTGATTCCACCATGCCAGAAGGCATTGCACTACAAGACCCCAACACACACATCTCAGCCTGGCTATTCTCCTGAATTCCTGGTAAATACAATAGCATGGCTCTTTTCCTTCATCATTTTACTCATGCTTCCCTCCCCTTTTTGGGTAGACAGCCCCATTAACCACAGCCAGAGCAGCTCTGACCCACTAAACTGCTTTCACTCTAAAGAAAAGTGGGTTATGAGGGGTGGTTGCATACCCTATCTATTGTGGGGAGGGTGGGGTGGTTTGCAATGTATAATGTGGCAATTTTAATGTTGTGTTGTTAAACCAGTATACAATATGTTCACTGCATTTTAGTACATTCTGGTAAGTCATAGTTCTTCATTCAACCTTAATCTGATTTTCATAATTCATCATTTCTGTCAGTTAACACCAAAGGAAAGTCCAGTGGTGCAAGAAAAATGACTGCAAATCTAAACCACTTCATTTCAAGATTACACTGAAAGTGAGAAGACCTGAAATGTTTGGAATAAACTTCTTATTAATGATGATCCAGCCCTCCCAGATTCTAGTTGCAACAATTTTCAGGCAAGCCAACCTGTTGTCATTACGAAGTTGTCAAACACTGTTGCTTTGTCAGGGATGTCCATGACACCAACAAGAAAAGCCATTCTTTCACAGTGGTATGATATGCTGCCAGGTGGCATAGGTGTCATTTTGAAATGCCACCAGAAAACAACATAACTGAATGAGATGTGAAGCTACTAAAGAGCTGGCAGGAGAGGTGTTGGGTGGGTCTAACAAACCTGGACATTCACTCTGGAGACTGCTGTTTACTTCCTGTGTGTGTGTTGAGCCGAACCTTGATGTTTGCTTCTAAACCTAACCATGTGTATTTGTTGCCTAAATTTAACCACATGCATCTGTTGATTAAACCTAACCACATGCATTAATTGCCTAAATTTAACCATTTAACCAAATACAAAGTTGTGTTTTTTTTTTTTTACCAATGTTTACAGGCATAAATTGACACACTGTCCCAGAACATTAACAACAGATGCAACCAGGAGAACTTGCATGTCATATGTAGACATCAAATGTCCACTGACCAAGTGTGACGAGTGGGGAATGAGAATACACTGGCTAAGTAGTAGAAATACAGCCTTCATGTTACAAAGTTATCTACTAAGAATTCTTCCTGTCTCACAGCACCACTGCAATGCGGACTGAGCCACTCTATAGAACTCTAAGGTACTAAGTCCTGGCACTTAAAAACAGTCCTGTGCTTTTACAGGGTTGGACCACAGACTCATTATCACTTTTTTCCCTACTAGTAATGGCTCCTCTTTGCTGAGAATTAAAACATGTAGCATGTAACACCTCACTTTCCTGTCTATTTTAATGTGAGGCACTCAGTGCATGTAATTCCCTCATTGTGAAGCAAGTTGTGAAAGGTGCTATATATCCATTCATTCCTTATCCGTAATCACTTATCCTGGTACAGGGTCTAGGTGCTACATAAATAAAGTTTATAATAATAATAATGATGATGATGATGATTATTATTATGTACTGCAAACATTTGGCATAGTTGCACATAACTAAATATATATATCTATATATGGTGGTTAAACACATGATTTCTCAAGGGGGCAAAACAGCAATAGACAATTACTTATGAATGACTTTACAGAAGATCCAAAACAATGATAATACTTCCTAACTTCTTGAGGATAAATTTAGTCTTAATATTAAAACTTCATAAACATGTGGCTGACTAAATACATCATTATAATATTTTCACATTTATTGAAAAAACTTTTTTTTGGTAAACCAGTCACATGCGTCACATAAAAATATATATATTTTTAAAAAGGCAAACATGATGGAAATATTAAAAAAAAGGTTTTACATCAATGAGTTAAAAACTAAGAGTAATCCATTGTTATAATATAAAATACGACAAAAATATCCTTATATCATATTAGTTCTTATAAGTAATTAATTTGAAATAATAATGATAATAACTATCTGGCCAAATAAATTGTTTAGCCATTTCTCCAAATGATCAATTCCAAAACTATTTTTCAATAATATATCAATTTTCTGAATTACAATTAATTACAATAATCCTGGCCAAATAGTTGTTTGTCAAATAACTAGTGGTGGGACGTGATGAAAAAAAAACAAAAACTAATTAATTTGAGGCTTTGTAATTAATTAATCATGATTAATCACATTTTTATCAAATAGCAATATTTGACACAAAAAACAAAGTTTTTCAATTCAGTTAAATTTTGGTTGACGACTGAATCAATGAATAGACATATACGTGAGCTTAAACAACAAAAATGTTTATTTTTAATTTCGCCAGAGAGTTTGTTAATTTGTCAGGCATAGACTTACTTATTTTGGCTCTGAACCCCGTCATCTGGTCTATTGTGGGCCAGAGTGTGGATACCCGACCCGAGCCAGATGGGACCCAGTGGAACCCAACGGGTCAGGTTTGGATAACAAATGGGAAATTTTGCTCGGGTTCAGCCCACATGCTGCTGTGTTGTGCTATGGCCTTTTCAAGTGCTGGAATTTGTTATTTTTGTGACAACACCTGAACGCAACATAGGCTTCACTCCAACTGAGTGTGTGTACATTGCTGTGCTGCTGTTCATGCGGTGTGTTTGGTTGTGAGTAACAGCAGCCTTTTGATGGTCATTTACACACTGTCCATGTGTCACCATGGTAAACAGACAAGCTGTAACCATGACAACAATAACTATGTCAGGTAAACTGTGTCAGGCTTGGGTCGAGTTCGCACTTAAAAATCAGAAAGGCTGTTGGATTCGGGCCTGGCTTGGTTATATCTGGGGTTTGTTCAGGAAAATGCAGCCCGAGCCGCGCTCTACTGTGGGCTGGTTACACCATTCGCCTGTAATAATAATAATAATAATAATAATAATAATTCATTTTATTTGGAGGCGCCTTTCAGGTCACCCAAGGTCACCTTACATAACAAGCATTAAAATACAGTTAAAGCATCAATAAAACAACAATAAAACAACAGCGAAAAAAACAAAACAAAACACAAACAACAGAACAACGTGAGGTGCACAGAGTCCAGTCAGAGTGATTAAGCAAGTTTGAAAAGATGGGTTTTGAGTAGGGTTTTGAATGCTGTGGTGGATTCTGTCTGTCTTATGTGTGGGGAGAGGGAGTTCCAGAGTCTGGGTGCCGAGCAGCTGAAAGCTCGAGCACCCATGGTGCTGAGGTGTGAGGTAGGGATGGTGAGGAGTCCAGCATAGGTTGAGCGGAGGGTGCGGGAGGGAGTGTGTTCCTGAAGGAGGTCGCAGAGGTAGGTGGGGACTAGGTTGTGGAGAGCTTTGCAGATGAGGAGGAGGTTTTTGTATTGGATGCGATATGGTACAGGGACCCAGTGAAGTTGGATGAGAACAGGAGTGATGTGGTCAGATGATCTGGTGCGGGTGATGATCCAGGCGGTCGAGTTACGGATGATTTGCAATCTGTTGATGAGTTTGGAAGGGAGACCAGAAAGGAGGGCGTTGCAGTAGTCAATGCGAGATGTGACAAATGAGTGGACCAGGATTTCAGTGGTGGATTGGGACAGTGATGGGTGGAGTCTGGAGATATGGCAAGCTGACAGGTGGAGGTTTTTGCTTTACGGATGAGTTCTGAGACAGTGTGTTCGGATACCGGGGTGAAGTTGGCGAGAGAGCTGATGAGAGGTTGGTTAGTGGTGAGTATCCAGGGAGTGTCATTTGTCAGAGTGCGTGATGAGGCCAGTTGTTGGTGAATTGTATTGATTTTGGAGGTGAAGAAATCCAGGAAGGCGGTGCACTGATCGGTGGAAATGTCTGGAGGGAGGGTTTTAGGAGGCTGAAGTAGGTGGCTGATCGTAGAGAACAGGACTCTGTTGTTACCTGTGCCAGAATTGATGAGGTTGGAATAATAGGAGGATTTGGCAGCATTGATGGCGTTCTTGTAGTGGAGAAGGTGATCTGAGTACATTTGGCTGTGTACATTGAGTCTAGTCTTTTTGCAAAGTCACTCGAGTCGACGGCCTGTAGTTTTGAGCTGGCGGAGGTCAGGGGTGAACCAGGGAGCAATGTGTGTAAATGAGACGGAACAGGTTTTCAGGGGGGCCAGGGCAGTGAGAGAAGAGGAGAGACAGTTGTTATAGTGGTTCACCAGGTCAGCAGGGGAGGCGGATGGGGGGGGTGGCTGGGGTATGAGCTGATCAGGGTGGAGAGATCTGTGGGGTTGATATGTTTGATGTTTCTAAAGGAGACGGTCTGTTGTTCTTTGATTTTGTGTAGTTGGGTGTGAATGTCAAAGAATACAGCTTTGTGGTCTGAGATGGGGAAGTCGATGATAGCAAGGTTAGCGGGAGTGATGTCAGTGCAGCAGATTAAGTCCAGTATGTGACCTTTGTTATGTGTGGGGAGGTTGACGTGTTGTGTGATACCAAGACAGTCCAGGAGTGATGTGAAGTCGTTTGCAAATGTACAGGATGGGTCGTCAATGTGGATGTTGAAGTCGCCGAGGAGGATAACAGTAGGGGACATTGCACATACAGATGTTAATAGTGAGGAAAATTCAGTGAGGAAAACAGCAGAGGGTTTAGGTGGTCTGTAGATGGTAACAATGAGTGGGTTTGGGTCCTGAGAGACTGACAGCTAGGCATTCAAAAGAACAGTGATGGGTGACAGTGACAGCATGTTTTTGATGTTGTTACGGTAGATGGCCAGACCGCCCCCCCCCCCCCCCCCGGTAGCACGGGGTTTACTAAGGAAGGAAACCAGGTGAAAACCAGGTGAAGTAGCTGCATTCAGTTGGGAGTAGTCATTCGGCTGTTCCCATGTCTCAGTAAGGCATAAAATGTCCAGGTGTTTGTCAGTGGTTAGGTCAGAGATGAGTAGGGCCTTATTGGTGAGAGATCTGATGTTGAGCAGTGAAACAGTGTGTGGATGCGTTAAAGAAGCGGACATTACGGATTATTGAGTCTCTAACTATTAGTGTAGTCGGAGAGAAGAGTGGACGGGGAGGTGTTGGCTGCTGTTTCCGCTCACCTGGGAGAGTGTCGGGACTGGGACAGGACGGAGGGGGAGACTTCTCCAGAGACGGAGTGGCTGGAGAGGGATGGACAGAGCGGCGGGCAGCAGCACCGGACGGAGCCGGTGTAAACAGCGGTATGGAGCGGCAGGTTTGCCGCTGAGCGTGGGCAGTGCCTAGGTACAGGAGCAGGGGAAAATGGAGGTGACGGTGGGCCGTGGACCCCCGGGCAGGCACGGTTGGCAGATGAGAGGCCAAGGGCTCCTTGTCCACAGGAGGGAAAGCGAGGGGCGCAAATCCATTCCCCAGCTGGATGCTGTGGTGAGGGGGAGAGCAGGAAGAGCGTCACCCTCTCCTGCCACCAGTGACCCGGGACCAGGGCTGAGGATCCGCTGGAGTGGAGCTGATCGGGGCTTTGGGCTTGGCTCCCTGCCGCGTCCAGGAGTCATCGGAGACGGTGTCCGGAGGAGGGGCAGTGGCGGCGGCCACCGGCCTCGGAGGAGAGGTAGCTTCCGCGGCCATGGGAGTAGCAGCAGAACTGGAGGCAGAAGCATCAGGGACCGAGGTGCAGAGGGAGCCGGTGTGAGCAGGGCCGAAGGTGATAGTATCCATTAGCATTTTGGCTTCACGGATCTGGTATAGTGTGTATATATACGTCCTTTCAATTCAGCAATCTTTTTCGTGAAGGGGGAGCAGCTGTCACAACCGGATGAGGTAAGAGGAGCCATTGTGTGGGTGATACCTGGGGGTGACAATAGACAGGAGGCCAGTACACGGGCTAAAGGTGCAGAGTTTTTAAAGTTTTTAACAGCGGGTTAGCGTAGCAGCCGCAGGCAGCGAGGGGGAACGGGCACTTACACGCGGGGGCTCCGATAGGAGCCCGCAGCGTTGAGGTGGTATATAGCCGCTGTGGTCCATGGAAACACTGTGTTGGGGTGACAAGAAGCGGGACTTACCGGGACGGGCCCAGCTAGTGGACCTGCTGCGGTGATTCAACGTCTGTATGCCGTTTCCAGCTTCTGTAGACACCCAGGATCCGTATAGTAGTGTGTAGCAGTGTATCTTCCTCCTGTAGGTCACTAACTGGTGTGATCTCGGCGGGTTTGATTAAGCAAACGTAAGACAATAAAATTTGATTAAGACCTGGATTAAAACCGATGGTTAAAACAAAGAAAAACGCTAAAAACAGCCCAGATGATTTTTCACTGAGGAGACAGAGTGGCTGCCATCTTGCGCAGGTCCAACTGGT
This sequence comes from Cephalopholis sonnerati, assembly GCA_019142605.1. Lineage (NCBI taxonomy): Eukaryota > Metazoa > Chordata > Actinopteri > Perciformes > Serranidae > Cephalopholis > Cephalopholis sonnerati. The sequence continues at coordinate 40,943,151 of JAGQAX010000006.1, read as the reverse complement.
GGTGAACGGTATTGCAGAGTTCCAGGACTGTACCAGGACTGTTGTAGCTAACATTACCTCTGGTGTCCGTGCTCATGTCAGCAGTGTCTCTTTAAAACCTGCTTGTTTCATTGGTAACCAATCAGGTCCTCTTTGGCCTGACATGTGACCAGGTCCAAGAACTAGTTAAACACACCTCTGTCTGTATTATAACTGTCTGATGAACAGCCGTGAAGGCTCGAAACGTTAATTTGTCATGTGGTAAATTCTCATTTTTTAAATTAAAACTCACTTGGGAGCTTCATCCACTGTGCAGCGTTTTCCTTTTTTCAATGTTTAATATAGCAACATAATTATATGTAGTAAGAACAGTCTTTTTCATACAGATAATGTAAGTTTGAGAATGATTGAATGACTATTGAATTCACGTAGCTTAGCCCCCAGTTTTACAAGCTTCCCCATACATTTTTTCCCAGGTTTCAGGGTCTCTCTTTTCCTTCCTGTTTGCTGGATCTCATGTCTGATTTCTACAGCACTCACTGGCTCTAATATCAGGATTATATTTACTTCATTAGTTTCCCTTAAGGCTCATTAATACACCCTTAATGAATGGAAATAGACACATCTGTTTCAACCCTAAATGTCACTGCCCTCATACTTCCATGTGCCGTTTATGATGGCATAAATACAGCTAGTAGATGGCACTAGAGGGCAGAGTCAAAAGTTTCACACAACAACAAACAACAGGACGGTGGAGGAAATCGTAATACTGTTCCTTTAAAGGGAGCTGACGTTGTAGACAGCGGTGGTCTGTGCAGTCATTAAATACATTGCGACATGTGGGCGGAGAATTCTAGTCAGTGTATTACTGATTTGTTCCACTCTGCCATTGTTAAAATGTCTTCATCATCTCCAACGATGGTATCTTGCTTTACCTACCCTACACTGCCCCCATGATCTCTGGTGGTACTGCTCCGTTTAGTCTCTATCCTTATGTTTTCAGAAAATACATCAGAAATGAACACAGAGTATGGACAGAGCTGGATACATATCTAGCATAAATGAGCCCTTAGTTTGTTAACTTTCTGTACCTGTGTGCTCTGCACTCCCTGCCTGAGTCCCTATATTCGCAATGTCATGTGCCTGATTCACTCTTTAGTTTATATTTTATTTTAGATATTTTAGGTACTTTATTTCAGGTATGCTCTGTGTCCTGTTTCTGGTTCCCTATATTGTGTGTATCCATTATCAGTGCCTGTCTGTCCCTCCTCATCTGCTTTCATCAGATGCGTCAAATCATACAATATGTGTTGAATTTATTAAAATGTTATGTTTACAGAAGATGTAGCTTACATGTTGTTTTACAGTCACATTGTCTGGTTTGAGAGCTACAATATTCACTCTGGATTTTTTTTGCCATTATTGGAGTCCATGTTTTGAAACTAATTTAATAAAACTAAAGAAGAGAACTGAAACATTTGCATCTGTTTTTGTACTATTCAGTATGATTGTTATAGCATGTGATTACATAACTTATTTTTTGGAGGCAGTAGTTAAAAAAAAAAAAAAACCACATTTTTTTTCTCCTGACCTGCAATTTTTGTTATTTGCTGCAATTTCCCGCAAAATTCTTTTACAAAATTGGCAGCAAATTCAAGGGGTTTTTGCTGCAAGATCCTGGAGGGACTGCTTTATACATTTCTCAGGATCAAAAGGATATAAGTGCACTTACAACCTTTGACTCCAAATAAATAAGTGTGTTCAGTGTTGGGTTTGGTTAGAATTCACATATGCTTTTTATGGCAGTAGAAAGAGCTCATTAAGATCTTTTGTTTGATATATATGACTAATTTCCAATCAAAATTATCACCTACCTACCTAAACTATCATGTTGTCTTTTAATGAACTAGAAATATTGGTGTGTCATCAGTAGACCAATATATCCTCACACAGCGGTTCGTATGATATCTAACAAATTAGAGTCCCACAAATTATGTTACATACTTAACATTAAGTTAAGAACTCAGTGTAAAGTTATGTAAGTTAGCTTTAGACAAGTAAAGCTACTTTCAAAAGGTTTAGGAAAATAAACATGGTAAAGATGTACCTTGAAGTGATTTAAATTTCTCTTGGTTTGACAAAGTTTTTACACCAGTCTCATGGAGAAAGTCCTGTGTCTTGTGATCCTGCCACCACCATGGTTATATACAAAGAGACCTGGATATAGTGCTGACAGCAGAACCCTGCTCATTCCTATGAAAGTTGCTTAGTGGCACATGAAGCTAAAATAGCTCTTTTTCCTTGGTGTGGAACTATCTGGATGCTACATCTGCATCATTCGGCCCATAGAGCAGGCACACTAGAGACTTCTGCCGGCTGAGCCTGCTACTTCAGGTTTAATGCTCTGTTAACTTGAATGGGGATAAAGTGATTTAATTTTGCAGGTCCTCTAGACTTTCCAAAGGTTATTGGTCTGAATGGTTGAAATCCAGATCCTAAAATAAGTCATTTCACGGGAGATGCCATGCCCAAAAAAATGTATCCACCGATTTATAGACATCTAATTCCCGATGTAAGACTATGGGAAACTTTTTGGGCCCAACAGCATCACATGATGGACTCTGGAAATATAATTCTGGCTACTATGAAAATTGGCTTCAAAGTCTGGCTCACTTCTTGGAGGCCTGCCTACCACCCCAACCTGCCTCCCTATGCTTACAACTTCCTTCTTTATTACCGCATTGGTCATGTGATGGCGGCCTTCCTGATTACGTGGGTTATACACAAATTGTGGTGCAAGAGCTTCTTATAGGTATTTGTACAAGCAGTGGATGAGAGCAACCTGAATATATACACATAATGGACAAAAACTTTGGAGAGAGACCATCCTCTTTTCTCCTAAAGCCCAGGGTGATGAGGCAATGTAGCAGCAGGAGCAGACAGCCAGTTAGTGGTCTGGGGGAGGACGGGGCTATCTCTGGGGTCTGAAGAGAATGAAAAAAGGAGTATGAGTAGTACAGGTCATACCTCTTGAAGCTCATGGAGAGAATGCCAAGAGTGTGCAAAGCAGTAATCAGAGCAAAGGGTGGCTATTTTGAAGAAACTAGAATATAAAACATGTTTTCAGTTATTTCACCTTTTTTTGTTAAGTGCATAACTCCACACGTGTTCATTCATAGTTTTGATGCCTTCAGTGAGAATCTACAATGTAAATAGTCATGAAAATAAAGAAAACGCATTGAATGAGAAGGTGTGTCCAAACTTTTGGCCTCTACTGTATATTGATACAAGTTGTGCAATTCTGAGTGTTGTAATTTTGTCATGTTTTTTTTTAATTTGTAGCCTTTTGTAAACAACGTGAACGGAGATACTCACGTTAAAGACCCTACAGACATAAATATTCAGAGTGAAACCTATTCAAATCACTATTTTTGATCCTGCTGGAATACAAAGTATAGAACATGCATCCTCTCATTTCTCCGCTTCATTTGAAGCCCGTGGCTTGTGAGGGTGTGCCCGAGGGATTTCCTTCCCGATGATGTCATGTCTCTCCTTATTCTGAGAGATTTACCTAATACTCTGAGACGAGGAGACCTGGTGCAGGATGTGATTTAAAAAAAAAAAAGAATATCTAAAAGAAAATGTGTTTGCTGTAAATTCTTAATATTAATTGTGAATTTGTCACAGGCATCTTTCATAAAGTTGATAAAGTTTCCTGTAACTTACTAACTCAAAGGGAGCGCACGTGAAATAAAGTGGTGCTGTTTATCTCTGAAGGTGAGGTAGCCTCCACACATCGTTTACATTACCATGAACCTTTTCGTTCTTACTGAATGTGTGAATGTGCTATCTGAACAGCTTCCACCCCCCACTGTCACACACATTATCACACTGAGTGAGTCTCTTACTGAGCAACTTTTTCAAAATGATTTAAGTAATGATTTTCCCCAAGTTATTTTCAAAACATTTCTCATTATTCTGAGTGACTACCTAAGTATTTTCAGATAGGGGAGACCAGGGCCGATTGTAACAAAATTTTAGGTTTTCCTTAATAACTAATGTGTTTATAACAGCGATGCTGCAGCAGATAAAGGTGGTCATTCTAATAACTTAAATACTGCTGGGTGGCTTATTGTAACCTATAATAATATAACCTAGCAACAAATTTATATTAGTGTACAAAAGTACTGAAACTTATAGGACAAACTAAATCTTTAAAATAAAAACAGTGCAATAAAAGTGTAATATTTGCACCTGAGAGAGTGGGGTAGATTAGTAATGTTGCATAGAAAGGAAACACTCTTAATCTTTAGTTTTTGTGTTTCTGTGAGGGAAGCGCCATCTACTGGTGACACCTTGTATTTGAATAAATGGGTGTGTTACAGTGGAATCCAGGCACACCCCCCAGCTGGAAACTGGCAGGCTTCCGGCTGGCTTTCGGATGGCCTGGGAAATTTGAAGTGGCTGCATCTGTACCCTATTCATTATTTTTTATACTTTTTTATTAAAGGTGCATTATCCAACCCTGGATAGAGTTGATTGTTGAGTCTCATTTCAAGGTTCTGTAGTGTAAAATGAGTGGTGACGGACTTAAAATGTAATGGAATGTATTAATCAATATAGTAATCAGTGTGCATTTATCCATATACCTAGTAAGTACAAATCAATACATTCATCCACACAACTGATTTAATCACAATCATATATCTGGTTTGATCACAGGTTGGATCATATTTAACGTTTGTATTGAATATATGCCACTTTTGATCTGATCACAATTTAATAGATGATTAAATGTTTTTTTAAAAAACAGAGTAGGATTAGGCCCGAACATATTGGGAGGAAAGGTCAGACTGTGACTTTACCTGGACATACGGGTAAAACAAGTTGGGGCAATGACCTGGGCCAATGCATGTTCAGACTGTCTGGAACATACACCATTATGTAAGAGAAGTCATGTTTGAACAGGCCTGGACCATGTCCCATTAGGTTTTAGGTCAAGAGGGAAGGCTTAAGGAAAAGAGGTGGAGATTCAGTAGAATCTCCACGAGCATAAAAGAGAGAGCATTGAAAGTGAATCTTCAGTCTGGTTCTGGAACTTCACTCACAGGTTGTGTGTGTTGTTGCTTGTGAACACTTTAAACTCAATTGCACCTGACTTCAAGTGTTTCCAGTGACTTATTGAGTATCACCCTTTTGACTCCAAGATACATTTAAGAGAAGAAGACGAATATTGAACTAAGTGTTGGGGATGGGGTCCAGAGTCATCAGGCCCTATTCTGGACATCGATTACTTCACTGTTCAAATACTGACACTTGGAGAAGGTATTCAGGTTGAACTCTCAATGACAATGAGACTGCATTGGTGCATTTGAAATGAAACTCAACAATCAACTATCATTCCCCAGAACTGCATACTGCACCTTCAAGAAAAAGTACTTCATGGAAGGAAAGATGAGGACAATCTCAGTTGATTTCCATGGAGCAAGTCATTCTAGCAACACAAAGTCACTAGGCACTTAGACAGGATTATATCTTACCACTAGGGGTCATCCTAAATAACACTAAAAGAGCTAACTAAGAGCTATTCACAAACCTACAATGAGCAAATTTTGATTGGCTTTGCTTGTTAGTTAACTTACTGTTTCTACAGGGATTTGCTGACAAATGACATTTAACTTAAGGAGTGTTCAAAAATTTTTTCTTAATGTTTCTTCATTTAAAAATCATTTTGATCTTTTAGTTTTTGTAAAATCTGATAAATGTCAATTTTTTTGCAATCTTTTAAATGATACAACTCCAATACTTTTATTAACCATTGACTTCAATTTACTTAATATACTGTCAAACATATTGGAGTCTGAAGATTGCATTTTTGTTTGATTAATAATTCTAAGACAGTGGGTGTGATATTCAAAGTTCACCAGCACTGCAAAGTGATGTTTTTCCTATAGTCATGGGCATGTGGATTTGTGCAAACCGTCATTCTCATGCTAATGAGCCAATTTGATTTTTATTAACTTACTGCCATCAAAATATGCAGGCCACATAAGAGCTTACATTGTACTCTCGTCCCTCATTTTTTTCCCAGTGTCACTAGGATCTGTGGTTGTGTAACAAATGTAGTTCCATCTGAAACTACACTAATCAATATATTTGTTTTAAAATTCAGTCCAGTGTAATAATTTTCTTTTGTTTATGAACCTTAGGTAAGCTTCCAGATCACAGCCTCTCAGTTGTAGACAAGGAAACATAGTCACAAACATTCTGAGAATACTCTCTAGCTCGTAATTTAGCCTAAAGATGAAAAGCTAGCAGTCCTAGCTTAGCAGTGATTGAGGAGAGTAAATTCTAAGAGCAACTCTGGGCAAGGGGGGACAGAAGCTTTTACCTTAGTGAGAAGGTTTGGCTGAACTCGTTGCTAGGGTATGACATATTGTTTCAACAGATGAGATTGGTTTTCCTTTTGTGAGCCTGTAAGGTGCGGACCCCCAGTGGAAATGATATGAACGGCATCACAATATGAAACTGTGAAAGTGTTGTCACTGTTAGTGTGATCACTCTGCTGATGGAAAGTTGAAACAGACCCAAGTCATCACTGCACTGTTGCATTTTTTCAAGTTCCCAAATATCATAGTGTTGTGATCATTTTATTTCTGGCATTATATCTTTTTTGCATTGGCTGGGAGATGTGAATGCATCTCGTTTGAGGTTGACCACAAATATTATCCCTGCACCATCTAATCTGTGGCTTTTCATTAACTAACTGTCATCCAGTGTTTGGATAATATTTCTCCTTCTTTATCTTTATCCATTTTCAATTCAATTCAGTTAAATTCAATTCAATTTCAATTTAATAGAACATTATTTATCCTAAAGGAAATTCTTGTGCCAGAGAATGCTTCAAGCACAGTAACACAAATTACAGTAACAATTAACATTTGCAGACCAGTAGCAACCAGAACAAGTTTCCTCTGGTTAGGGACACACAGAGCTCAGTTTTAAAACAACAGAGTTTTAAAACTGGGCCTAGTGTGCGACCCAGATCTAGGGAAACCACTGGTTGTTCTGGTTTCTCCTCTGTTTAAGAAACTCTTAAGCCTCTTAAAAGTCCACCTCCATACTCCTAAGTTCACTTTAGGAGCTCTTTTAAGGACTAAGATGCTTTGTGAATAACTTTTATCTTCACCAAGACCTTGCCTTAACTTCAAAGGGAAATCCTTAGAAAAAGTCACAATTCTACAAATTTTCTTAGAATTTAGTCACTAGGAGCAACTCTTTGTACTAGGTTCAGGCCTAACCACAAGGTTTTTATCAAGACCTGATTTGAACTGGCCCAAATTAAGAGCAGTTGTTGAATTGGTCAGTAAATGTGAAAGTCAAAATAAATTGAGGGGTACTGATTTAAAAAGTAACAAAACAATATACATATAAAGATACTGTATGTACTTGAAGGTGCTGCTCAACCCCACTTTGATTCTGATATTCTTTCCGTCTCTCTCACCGCCCTGATCTGATTGTGTCTTAGTGGCTATCATAGTGGAAGTGGCAACCAGGAAGACACAGTTGTAGGTTTGAGATTCTGCTCCAGCAGGGACTCAGTGATGGAGTACACTCCAGAGGAACTTGATAACAGGAAAAATCCAATAGAGATAAATGGGACCTTGGGAGAAAGGTCATGTTAAGGTCTAGGGAAGAGTGCAAAAGAGTAGAGGAAGAAGGAGAGTAAGAAGGCAGGAAAGGAGAGAAAATATTATCTGGCCTAGATGAAAAGGATAAAAAAGAAGAGATGGATTGAAAATGTGCTAGGGAGGACATAGAAGAGAAGGAGGAAGAGGAGAGGGAGTCTGGGGTTTGCACAGGGGGATTTATGATCTCTTGTTGCAAGGCAGACACTTTGCCATCTTTCCTACTATATTTTCATTACAATTCTCAGTTTAGAGTTTGAGATTCCCAAAGTAGAGATGCCATTTCCAAGGACTCTTCTGATGCACTCAAGTGTTTCAGAGGGGAGTTCTAAGAATTTCATCAGCACTGGTTTCTTTATATCAGCTGAGGCATCCTGAAACAAGAAAATAATGGAGTGCGTGGAGGCGAAGAACACTTTGACTCCAAGCAGAGTGCCATGTCCTGCACCTAGTGTGTCTCAGAGTGGTGATCTGCTGGCACAAAGTTGTCCTGTCTCATGACCTGATATGTCAGAGAGGAATTATATTTGGCCACACCGGAGGGTTTAAGGTGTCTACAACTGTACTGTTGAAGAATTTAATTAAGTTTGGGTCAAGTTAGTATGTGTGTTTTAGTTGTATGTGACGGTACAAGAACCATGTCTGCTAGAGGTCACTGATCTCTTCCCTTTATCTTTTTTTTACCCTTGCCCCCTTCCATTTCCTTCACTGCTACCATGCATTCTTCAATACCACCTAAATGTCCATTCTCTAGAGTTCCAACTTACGTCTGTCGTACCCACCTGTCTTGCCCCTCTTCTTTTCCTTTGTGCTCATCCCCATATTTCCTGTCCTCATTTCATCTCTCCTACCATTTCCTGTATCCTCATTTCCTTTCCACATCCACATTTCTCTTTTCATGTGACCTGGAAATATGATCACATGAAGACCTGAATCCTTAAAGAAATCAAATAGACAATATGTTAGACAATATCTAACTGTAAATAAACAGGCTGTGTTCACAAATGTTTTGCATATTTTCCTACAAAAAGCAATGCACGCAAATTCTTACATATCCCATGTATTAGAAAAGGCTGCGATCACATGATCGATGTGCTGTTGGCAGTAAACAGCAGTCTGCGCACTTGTAAGGAGGCAGGTTGTAGTGTTGGATGGGTCACAAAAAAACTGTCTTTCGGACTTTTCCCTGGAGTCGCGTATTTTGGTCTGTGTAGACTTTGAGTGAATTTTTTTTGCCATTTTAAGGTACATCTTCACCATGTTTCTTTTCCTAAACCTAACCTCAGTAACTTTTGTTGCCAAACCTAATGTCTGTAACTTTATGTTAACTACGTAACTAATAACATTAAGGACATAACGCCATTTGTAGGGCGCAATGGTAGATGATGTTTGACGAATACATATCAGAATCAATGCAAGAATGGTATTTTAAACAACAGTTATTTACTTATGAAGCAAATCAATTATTCTTAAAAATAAAACACGGAGGCGGTGTTTAGCTCAGTTGGTAGAGCAGCTGCTCCATGAAAGAAAATACAGCCCTCAATGCAGGCAGCTGCAGATCAAATCCTGCATTGGAAGGCCCTTTCCTGTGTATCATCCCCCTCTCTGTCTCTCCATTTCCTGACTCTCGCAACACTCACTTTCCATTAAAGGCAAAAAAGCCCCAAAAATATATTAAAAAAAAAAAAAAATTACCAACATCTCAATGCTGTCTAGATACAATATGTATATTTTCATAACTGCAGTCACTTTAAGAGTGGTATTTTTAAATCACATTTTCTCTTGTGAAGCAAAGCACTTATTGTTAAAAACAAATCACCAACATGTCCATGCTGTCTACATGAAATTTATGTATTGTCAGATTTTTGTTTAGATGATAGAATTTGTGACATTTTGACTATTTTTGAAATCTGCCAAAACAACTGTAGCCTGGTCGGTGACTTCCTGAGTCTATTTGAGAAGCCACACACCCGGTGTCACTTCCAGACAATTAGCTCAGTGAGTTAGGAGCTGGATCACAGTGCTAAGGACGCTGGGTTTAAGACCCAACAAGGGGGGTGAGTATGACACTTCAAAACTACAAAGAGTGTTTGAGAAACAAATGTTCCACTGATACAAAAGTGTACTTTGCAAATTTATACCAATATTCAACCACTTTTACTTTTCAATTGCTGCAATACAATTTCCAGATGATGCAACCTGCAAAATGACTCAGCTGATGCCAAATGCAGATTGTAATATCAACTTCCTTGATGTTTTTCTATTCTTCTGCTTGTTGCTCAGAATTGCCTAATAATGCCCAGACCCGACCCATCGCTGCGCAGCAGCTATAATTGGAGTTTAATATCGTTTTGTTAGTTCGTTCAATCATACTGTTCAACAGTATGACTGATTGAACGGAGGGCAGAATTTACGTATAAATAAAGCGACAAATTTTATGATGTAAGCTGACAATGAGCTTCCCCTCTTTGAAAGACCAGCAGCCGCCACTGGTAGGAAGTTAATCCAGCTGTGGTTTCATTATGAGGTTATGTGCTGTGGTAGAAAGTAACTATGTAGGTTGACTCAAGTACTGTACAATTTTGAAGTACTTTACTGGGATATTTTCACTTTGAGACTCTCCTCTACTGTCATGTATTACCTCAATGTCCTCATCTTCTCCTCTCCTCTATTCTGCCCCCTTCCTCTACTCCCCATATCCTCTCTGACCACTTGTAGTCTGAGTTGTATGAGGCCTTGCGCTAGCCTTGTTAACTCAGCTCTCTGAGACCTTTCCTTTCTACTGCTCTCCTTTCTCCTGAGCTTAATGCCCCTTGTTCCTAACTCACTGCCTGGAAAACTGCTTCTGTGATGGACTGAGTGGTGTACTGATTGGCTGACCTGCTGGCAAAGTGAGTGTCTGCAGGGCTCAGCAAAGCGGCTGACTTAACAAGAGACTCGCTGACTGAGTCACTGTTCATCTAGGTTGTCAAAAATGTAGATGACAGCATGAGTGAGTGGTAGACTAGTCAGGTGGGCTAGCTTGACAAATCGTCTGTAGCCATACTAGCAGCTCTATGTAGCCCAATGGTAATGTCAGCATGCTAACATGCTCACACTGACATCGCTGACATGCTGATGTTTAGCAGGTATAATGTTAAATATGTTTGCCATCTTAGCTTAGTATATTAGCATGCTGATTGAAACTGGAAACCGACTGAAACCACCACAACTGACATCTATAAAATGGAGATGATAAACCACAGTAGCAGGAATCTACTAAATTATTTGATGCAAGATGGAAGAGACTATAGAAAATGGGTATAATACAAAAGTTGAAAGGCAGGGGAAAATGAGTGGAGAAGGAAAAGGAGAAGGGACAAATGGAGAAAAGACAAGAAAGAAACATGCATATTCAAGTATATTACCTAAACCAAACCAATTCTTGTTTTTTACAAGTCTTTTTTACTCAAGTTTTCTTAAGCATCCTAGTTATTTTGTTTACTTTACTCCTCTTTATTATTTATTGGGATCATCATATGTATGTATGCAGTTTTATTAATGTTACTGTCATATCTATTTTATTATTATTTTGTTTGTTTGTTTTCCTTGTTTTTTGTTATTTGAGATGTTGGGGACATGCTGGGGGGTGGGAGAGACGTACAGTAGCTATTGTAAAGACTGACACTTCATTTCTCCTTTTATATTGTTTTTTTTATATTGTATTGTTTCTATGACAAGTAGCCCAATGGCTGTAAGGGACAATAATTTTGACCAATAAAGACTATAAAAAAAGTATATTAGCATGCTAACATTTGCTAATAAGCACTAAATACAAAGTACAACTAAGGCTGATGGGAATGTCATTAGTTTTGCAGGTATTTGGTTTTAAACTAAAGTATTGGATTAAATTAAATTATGACTTGATGATGGCACTGGACAAAAAGTCTAACTGTCACCAAAGTGAGTGGAATTCATACCATACTGTGTATACTATACCTCTTGGGAAACTACTGAGTAGCTGTCAAGATATTTTGCTCAGAACAAAAAAAATGTCAACCTTCAGTCAGGATTTAGAGCGCATCATAGCACCGAGACAGCGCTAGTTAAAATTACAAATTATCTTCTGATTGCTTCAGACCAAGGGCTCGACTCTGTACTTGTTTTACTAGATCTTAGTGCCACATTTGACACAACTGACCATCAAAGTCTGCTGCAGAGGCTGGAACATTCAACTGGCCTTAAAGGTTCTGCGCTAAGCTGGTTTAAATCTTATTTATCGAATCGTTTTCAGTTTGTTCACGTTCATAATGAATCATCTTCACGTACTAAAGTTTGTTTTGGAGTACCTCAAGGTTCAGTACTCGGACCAATTCTATTCACTCTATATATGCTTCCCTTAGGTAACATCATTAGAAATCACTCTATAAATTTCCATTGTTATGCGGATGATACACAGTTGTATTTATCGATAGAGCCAGAAGAAACAGATCAATTAACTAAACTTCAAAAATGTATTAAAGATATAAAAACTTGGATGAGCTCCAATTTCCTGATGTTAAATTCAGACAAAACTGAAGTTATTGTTCTTGGCCCCAAACACCTCAGAAACTCTTTGTCTGATGATATAGTTTCTCTGGGTGGCATTGTTCTGGCCTATACCACTACCATAAGAAACTTCGGCGTAATATTTGATCAAGATTTGTCTTTTAACTCCCATTTAAAACAAACCTCTCGGACTGCGTTTTTTCATCTGCGTAATATTGAGAAAATTAGGCCTATCCTGTCACAAAAGATGCAGAAAAATTGGTTCACGCTTTTATTACCTCGAGGCTGGATTACTGTAACTCCCTATTATCAGGTAACTCTAATAAGTGCCTAAAAACTCTCCAGCTAGTCCAGAATGCAGCAGCACTAGTACTGACAGGAGCTAAGAAATGACATCACATTTCTCCTGTTTTAGCTTCTCTGCACTGGCTTCCTGTAAAATCCAGAATTGAATTTAAAATCCTTCTCTTAACTTACAAAGCTCTAAATGATCAGGCTCCATCATATCTCAGAGAGCTCATAGTGCCCTATTATCCCACCAGAACACTGCGCTCTGAGAATGCAGGGTTACTCGTGGACCCTAAAGTCTCCAAAAGTAGAACAGGAGCCAGAGCCTTCAGCTATCAGGCTCCTCTTTTGTGGAATCACCTTCCTGTTTCGGTCCGGGAGGCAGACACCGTCTCCACTTTTAAGACTAGACTTAAGACTTTCCTTTTTGATAAAGCTTATAGTTAGGGCTGGCTCAGGCTTGTCTTGGACCAGCCCCTAGTTAGGGTGACATAGGCCTAGTCTTCCGGGGGACCTCCTATAACACACAGAGCCCCTTCTCTCCCTCTCTCTCTCTCTCCTTTGCTAACATTCATGTCCTCTTACTGCATCTCCCTAACTCAGCTCTACTGCATGTCACTAACTTAGCTTGTTCTCCGGAGCCTTTGTGCTCCACTGTCGCGCAGGTTAACTCGTACCGCAGCTGTGCCTGGATGATGTGTCATGGTTGTGCTGCTGCCGTGGTCCTGCCTGATGCCTCCCTCTGCAGATGTTACTATTAGTCATACTTGTACTGTTATTATACACTTCTGATTATTGTCACATACATATAATATTATATATCAATACATGCGTACAACATATTGTACCACAATTACTGTAATTATGACTATATTATTGTTACCTGAATTAATGTTTTTGTAAGCTATTATCATTGCTGTCTGCCCTGCATCTCTCTCTGTCTCTGTCTCAACTTCTCTCTCTGTCTCTGCCTCTCTTTATGTCTCATTGTGTCATACGGATTACTGTTGATTTATTATGTTGATCTGTTCCTGGTTCGATCCCGAGTGCGGAAGCCCTTCTGTGCGGAGTTTTCATGTTCTCCTCGTGTCAGCGTGGGTTCTCTCCAGGTACTCCGGCTTCCCCCCACAGTCCAAAGACATGCAGACTGGGGATAGGTTTATTGGTGACTCTAAATTGACCGTAAGTGTGAATATGAGTGTGTGAATGGTTGTCTGTCTCTACATGTCAGCCCTGCGACAGTCTGGCAACCTGTCCAGGGTGTACCCTGCCTCTTGCCCAATGTCAGGCTCCAGCCCCCCCCCCAGTGACCCTCAAGAGGATAAGCGGTTAGAAAATGGATGTATGGATGTTCTGTATGACATCTTTCGCTCGTCTGCCTGTCCTGGAAGAGGGATCCCTCCTCGGTTGCTCTTCCTGAGGTTTCTACCTTTTTATTTCCCCGGGTTTTTTGGGGGGAGTTTTTCCTTATCCACTGTGAGGGTCCATTGTGATTTGTGATATTAGGCTTTATACATAAAATTGAATTGAATTGAATTGAATTGAATTGATGAATGAATGGTGGAGCTAGAGGAGAAGTCAAGAGATCACAAATGTCATCAAGATTCATCATCTACGGACCACAAATGTTGGTACAAAACTAATGGCAATCCATTATGTTAAGTTATTTCAGTCTGGACCGAACCGATGGATAAACGGACTGACATTACCATCCATGTAGTGCAGTGGTGCTAAACTGGATTTTTCAGATTTGGTCTTGTGTGCCTATGTATATGATGTCAACAAAGGCAGGGTGCTGCTTCAAGCAGGTCTCTTATGCTTGGCTAATTTCCTTGGTGGTAGGATCTTCAGGTCATGGAGATATACAGATATGTCCTCCATTAATTGAGCCAAATGCAACAAAGCCGAAGGAAGGAGAGAGAGTACCTTTATCATGTCAGCCAAAAATGTGCTCATACAGTTTCAAAAGTGATGAAAATGCTCGAGAGTTAGAACACTGTCCACATCTTCACCTCACTTCAAATGGTCTAATTTCGGGACTGAAGGTGTTTTCAAACCTATTCAAACAAATTCTGGGGCAGTTTAATATGGTGGGAACATGATCCAACCTTGTGTAAGACAGGGTTTTGGATGTCTTTGACTATTGTCTTACATGTTACTTAATTAAACTATCGGAGGGCTGTGGGTGAAGCAGAAGCACGGGGACAACTTCTTCGGTGTAACTCAATTCACTTTAATGTCCGAAAGAGCGTAGGACAACTGAACACTGACAACAAAAGTGCCATCTCACATTTAACATATCACTCCACCAATCTTAATCACAACTCACATTACCTGCATGTAAAGTGCGCCATGTTATATAGTTCCAGATAAAACTTAAACAGTGGAATACAATATTCATAAATGTAGTCACAATTAATTAAATTATGTGGACTCTAAATAATGAACAATGCAAAATAAGGCAATCTGTTGAATATGTCCTCACAAAAATAAATCTCATCTTACATTCTTCCCTTTCTTCAGATGAAATGTCCTCATTTCAAAGTTTAAGAAAAATAAACCTCATCTCAACAATGAAACACAGCCGAGAAAATAAGTACTCTGTAAGTAACAACTGGGTAAATATACTAGGTAGATGAATGGAAATGACTATAACAATAAGAATACTATAAATGCCTGAAAAATGTACCATATGCTATCACATATTACATACACATATTTAATAAACCTTAACACGTACTTCAAAACTGTGAAATACCTGAATTATGAAACCATAAAACACATGTAACATTTGTTTTCCAACATACAACAGAAGTCAGTAACATACTGAATAGTTTTTTTTTTTGTTTGTTTTTTTTTCAACACATCATATTTCAGGCTGTTTCCTCGTCTTGTTCTTAGTTGTTGCATTCATTTTGTTTTGTTGTTTTTATCAATTATTTTATTTCTTTCTGGGTTTTTTTTTTTTTTTGTTTGTTCGTTTGTTTAAACACTGTCCATCCGCAAATGTTGAGTGCAAACACACAATAATCAGCAATTAAATGTCCAGTGTCCCAATAAATGTTCATAAACAGTCCATATCTGTCCTTTGAATATAAGAGGGGTTGCTCACAGCAAGAACCGCTGTGGTCTCCTAACAATACATCCATAACGTGTTTTCGGTGGGTCACCAGAGTGTGTCCCAGCAGATGCTGCAGGAACAGTGTCAGTCCTGTGGTTCTGTTGTGGATGGACTCGTGACATCCGTCCCGAAGGTCTGCGCATTAGGGGAACAGAGGGGCAGGCAGGGGCAGAAGCCTGTTCAGTTTCAGATGATCGAGGGTGTATGGGGAGTGAACCAGATAATGACGTATACCTTGGGAGAGTGTTCATAGGCAGTTGAGGTACAAGGTGGTTCACTGGTGCTGAAGATGTGTCCCAAGTGGAACGATAAGGCTTCAGTCTATCATAGTGAATAACTTTTGATGCAGCTTGAGGATGTTTCAGATCCAAGAGTGTGTATACAAGTCCATCGTTATCTGATGAGATGACTTTGTAAGGTCCAGTCCAGTTAGGTTCAAGTTTCTTTCTCTGTGTAGTGGGATCATCCATCCATACCAAATCTCCAAACTGAAAAGGTTTGAACTTGACATGTTTGTTGAAGTAGTACTCACGCTTGAGTCTCTGGTCCTCACGATGAGAGCGAACAGTTTGAAAAACTGTGTCAAGGCGTTTCACCAGTTCTGTGCCATAGTTCTGTGGAGTCTGTGACATCACTGGTGTAGAGAGATCCACATTAGCTGGAACACGAGGCTCTCTTCCATGAGCAAGGAAGTAAGGTGAGTATCCAGTGCTAGAATGTGGGGTAGAGTTGAAAGAGAGAACCACTGCTGGCAAATAGTGGTCCCATTCACCGCCATGTTGATGAATGAGTTTAGCCAACTGTTGTTTTAGAGTTCGGTTAAATCTCTCTACCATCCCATTTCCACGGGGGTGGTATGGAGAGGTTCTTTTCTTTTTGATGTTCAGTCTCTGACATATTGTTTGAATGATTTCAGATTCATACTGTCTTCCCTGATCTGAAAAAAGTTCTTCTGGAACTCCATGTTCACAAAGTAGTTGTGCTACTGTAGCAGCTGTCTGATCTGACATGGGAAAAGCATTGACATACTTTGTAAAATGATCTTGTACTACAAGCACATACTTATGACCTCGTGAGGTGACTGGGAGCTCAGTAATATCTGTGCATACAAACTGGAATGGTCTTTCTGCTTGTATGGATTGCAGGGGAGCTCTGTGTTGTGGTACAGGTTTTCTGTAAGCTTCACATGTATGACACATATCACAGAAATGATCAATATCAGACCTCATGTTTGGCCAATAGCACATAGTGAGGGCTTTCTTGAATGTGCGATCAGCGCTGTAATGACCTGAGCAGGGATTGCCATGGAGAATGTTCACAGTCTCTGTGATTAGTGAAGAGGGAATCAGCACTTGGTACACAACTGGCTTTCCTGGTGCAATGTGTGCCTTTCGACAGAGTAAGTCATTACACAGTACAAGTTTGGGGAATTGCCACCAGAGTTTTCTCAGAATTTTCCCTTTAACATGTCTGAGGTATGGTCGTTTGTTATTCTGTACCCATGTGTGCACTTCAGAGAGAATGGGGTCTGAAAGTTGTTTGGATAAAATGTCATTTGCTTGAGTTGAAAGTGTGTGTTGTAACATTTCCACACCTGTGTTTGTCGTCTGAACAACTGCAGTGTCTTTTTCTGAAGAACAAACCTGAGCTGTTGTGCTGGAGACGGAAGAAGGTTGCACAGGAGGATTGTGCAACTGTGGAACTGGAGAAAAAGTTTCCATTTTAACAGGAGAGGAGTGGTTGTCCTGGGAGGAAGGCGCTGTTTCCTCTGGAACCACTGGGTCATGTTGTGAGAGGGGAATCCGTGACATAGCATCAGCGTTTGTGTGTTTCTTTCCTTCTTTGTGTTTTATTGTCCATTGATAAGGATCCAACTCCAAAGCCCAACGACCTCGTCGTCCTGTCGGGTCATGTGTGACATCCAGCTTGCGTAAACTGAGGAGTGGACGATGATCAGTAATGATTGTAAATGGATTACAACTCAAGTAGTGTCTGAAGTGTCTGACAGACCAGACAATGGCCCAAAGTTCTTTGTCATATGTGGACCATTTCTTCTCTGTGCGGGTTAGAACATGACTTGCATATGCTATAACCCATTCTTTTCCATTTTGAACCTGAGAGAGCACTGAGCCAATAGCATAGTTAGATGCATCTGTACTGAGAATGAATGGCTGATGAAAGTTGGGAAATGTCATTATTGGAGGGCAGGTGAGTGCATCTTTTAAGGTCTGAAAT
Organism: Cephalopholis sonnerati; assembly: GCA_019142605.1. Taxonomy (NCBI): domain Eukaryota; kingdom Metazoa; phylum Chordata; class Actinopteri; order Perciformes; family Serranidae; genus Cephalopholis; species Cephalopholis sonnerati. The sequence goes on along the minus strand of JAGQAX010000006.1, from coordinate 40,925,310 downwards.
GCAGTTGTACACTCTTCAGTCCATTCAAATGGCACATGTTTTTGTGTGAGTCTGTGAAGAGGATGAGCAATGAATGCATACTTGTGCACAAAACGTCTGTAATAAGAGCAAAGTCCCAGAAATGCTCTTACCTCAGTGGGTGATTTTGGGACAGGCCATTCACTTATACGTTGGCTGTTGACTGGGTCCAGTGCCAGTCCATCACGTGAAACAATGTGTCCCATGTACTTGACAGCAGATTTGCAAAACTCACATTTCTTTGGATTTAGTTTCAAACCTGCTTGTCTGAAGCGTGTGAGAATGTCAGTCAGGTTTTGAAGGTGATCACTGAAGTCTCGTCCCATGCAAATTATGTCGTCTAGGTAAATAACACATGTTGTCCAGTGGAGACCTCTCAAAACAAGTTCCATTAGTCTCTGAAAAGTTGGTGGTGAGTTTTTCAGACCCATGGGCATCACTTTGAATTGGTAGAGACCATCGCCTGTTGTAAATGCTGTTTTGGGTCTATCTGCAGGATGCATTTCAACTTGCCAGTATCCACTTGACATGTCCATGGTGGAGAAGAACTGAGAGCCAGATAGTGCATCCAAACTATCATCAACTCTCGGAAGAGGATGTGCATCAGTGATGGTAACTGAGTTCAGTTTTCTGAAATCGACACAAAATCTGTATGTGCCATCTTTCTTTTTCACCATGACCACCGGGCTGGCCCAGGGGCTTGTACTGTCTTCAATGAGATCCTCAGCTTTAAGTTCCTCAACTTGACGTTGGATCTCTGCTTTCATGGAAGGAGAGGTACGATAAGCTCTTTGTGAGATAGGCGTGTCACAGCCGGTTGAGATTTTGTGTGTGACCAGGTCTGTCCTTCCAAAGTCATATGAGTGCTTACTGAACACATCTGAGAATGAGGTTAAAGTGTCTTTCAGTTTCTTGCGCTGTGCACTTGTGAGGTCAGGGTTTGAAATATCAGGCAGTACAGGTGGGTTGGATATGACAGGTTGCTGAATGTTGATATTACACACAGAATTTTCCATCACAGTGTACTCGTCGTTGTTGCTGCCAGATGTAGCATGAAAAGTTCCTATCTGAGTGCCACAATGTAACATGAGTTCCTCGCTGGAGGGGTTTGCTACTTTCACATAGATGGAACCTTGTTCAGCTTTTGCTACAGTCCATGCAAAACCAGCAGATGAATGATCAGTGTGGTGTGGTTCAAACACACCTGCATAGTCATGAGGCACTAGCCCTTTGAGTGGCACATCTAGTGTAGCGGTGATGACCATCTCTGACATGGCTGGAACTGTTACTGTGGAAGATACTGTAACATTAGTCAGTTTTGGGACATACTGATGTGGGCTAACCAGTGGCACGACTTTGTCATCTACTATGAGAGCCATGTTGCGTGTGTTTACAATAATGCCATTAGCAACCAGAAAATCCCAGCCCAAAATCAGGGGTTTAGTACAGTTTCTGACAACTTGAAGGGCATGTGTCATTGGTTTGTGAGCAATACTCAAATTGACTGAGATTGAACCAACTGAGTCCAGAGGGTCACCTGTGACACCAGTGAGAGGAACAAACTGTTTCACAATGGGCTTTTTGTAGAGAGAAGTTGTAGGCATCCTAAAATCTTCACTGATGACTGAAATGTCAGCTCCAGTGTCAACGAAAGCATGCACAACAGTGTCCTCAATCACAACTGACACATATCTTTTTGAAACATCAACTTCAGATAAACAGTCTCTGGTAAAGTCAGTAGGTAGGGCATTACTGTCTTTATGGGCCTGGGTAGTGTCTGTAGCTAGCAATTGGCCCACATTGTCAACTACTTGTAGTTTACCTTGTTTGTGTGAGAAGGAGAGTGGAAGCGTACGTGTCCAGGACTTGGAGAGCGATGAGAGTGGTGAGAAGAATGAGAGGGATGTCTGTCCTCACAGCGTTCAGGAGAGCGGCCACGCTCTGTGTAGTCTCTGCGTGATGGGCTGTAACCACGTGCAGGGCGCTCAGATGATCCAGAATGAGTGTAGGAATCCCTTCTGCCATATCGGTCTCTTTCATGCCTTGAAGGTCTGTAGGAGCTATCACGAGCTGAGTACCGGTCATAGGAGGAGTCTCTGTAGGTGTTTCTGTCTGAGGAGTAGTAATGGCTGTGGCCTCGTCCACCATCAGGAGTGAGGCTCCGCTGACAAGATCTGTGGTCTGATGACCCATGTCGTGTGACCTGTCGCTGACGTTGCACCTCTAGCTGTAATTGCTCAGCTCTTTCAGAAAGTGTCTCCAGTGTTCTCTGCATTTCACGAAGATCGTCTGAGGTGGCAGAGTGGACACCAAGAGAAGTAGAGGATGCAGAAAGGTGAGTAGGTGTTAAGAGAGAGACAGCAGGTGAGGCAGGTGTCTGAGGAAAAGATGGTAGAGTGCTTGGAGATGAAAACACCCTGCTAGCATGATGAGCTGTCTCAATCTGTAGTGCAAATTGAAGTGCAGAATCCAGTGTTTTGACACCATGCTCATGACAACGTAGCTGAAGATATGGCTCAATTCCAGCAATGAAGCGTCTGAATTTTTCTCCATCTTTAGCATTCTGTCCATATGTGGGAAAAGCTTCCTCCACTAGTCGGCTAATTTCAGCAGCAAAAACTGGAAGGGCCTCTCCAGGCAGGCGAGTGCGTGCATTGACATAACTTTGAAATGTTGACAGGTAGGCAGTCTGTCCAAAAACAGCTTTCAGTTTTTCTTTTGCAGAGTTGTAGTCAGATTTTGTTGCATCAGGTAGGCTATCCCAGTAACTAAAAGCAGCACCACCAAGGCGTGTGGGCAGTAGTTTAGCTAAACTGTCTTCATCATAATTAGGAGTAGCCTCGACAGCCACTTCAAAACGTCTGCACCATTTAGAAAAATCCTCTTTTCCATCGCCCATGAAAACATGAGGAAAATCCCCTTTACAAAACTGTGGCATAACATGGCTAGGAGGAAAGGGCAGTTCGTTCCAAAGGCTATTGTGACTTGCCATATTTATTTTCAGTGCCCACTGTATGAACTGGCGAGGACACGGCTCTTAAAAGTACAGTGAAAGTTCAGAATGTGTAGCTTCACAGTCTTAGCTTTGGTTAGCTAGACGAGTCTACTTTGTAGCTGAAGTTTTCAGAGTGCCACGTGAACAACTCTACCATGCATCTGTCCCACGGAGAAAAGCTCACGAGCAACACTCCCACATGAAGCAGCACGAAAATCCACGAAGAATGCAGAAAAGCTATGTCCACTTTGTCAGTCTCTGTAACTCACTTTTATGTTGCTTCTTTGTTGTCTTGAAGATTTAATGTCCATCAGAGTCCGTTTCAATCCACCAGCACACTGACCGAGTCGCTAGCTTGGCGTTAGCTTGAAGCAGGAGCAGTCCACGGTGAGGAGGGAAGAAAAAAAAAATAGGCGCCGTTGTCGTGCAGGCAGTCGGCTCGTTAATCCCCGGCAAAACTCAAAACTCTGCAAAAATTAGCAGACCACAAACCCGCTGCCACCAGTGTAAGACAGGGTTTTGGATGTCTTTGACTATTGTCTTACATGTTACTTAATTAAACTATCGGAGGGCTGTGGGTGAAGCAGAAGCACGGGGACAACTTCTTCGGTGTAACTCAATCCACTTTAATGTCCGAAAGAGCGTAGGACAACTGAACACTGACAACAAAAGTGCCATCTCACATTTAACATATCACTCCACCAATCTTAATCACAACTCACATTACCTGCATGTAAAGTGCGCCATGTTATATAGTTCCAGATAAAACTTAAACAGTGGAATACAATATTCATAAATGTAGTCACAATTAATTAAATTATGTGGACTCTAAATAATGAACAATGCAAAATAAGGCAATCTGTTGAATATGTCCTCACAAAAATAAATCTCATCTTACACTTGTTTCAGCTGAAATTATTTTGTAGGCAGCTGCACAGAATGTGGGTGAGCAAAATCAACAGGTGCTGGAGAATGAATCGAGGTCTGACTTGGAGTAGCAAAAATGCTTGGATGGTTGTCTTCTTAATATTTAGGCAGATTGATTCATTTTGCATCTATTTATGGAGCTTTCCATTTTGCTGGGAGGGGAGCAGGGAGATCCAGCCACGAATGTCTCCTCAGGTGCTCTTCCCAAGGTTCTACAATTTTTCCCCATTAAAGGGTTTTTTTGAAGACCTTTTCCTTCTCCACTTCCTTATCCACTATGAGGGTCCAAGGACAGAGGGATGTTATATGCTGTTAAGTCCTCTGAGGCAAATTGTTATTTGTGATATTGGGCTTTATACATAAAACTGAAATGAACTGAATCATGTTTTAACAAATATGCAATTAGTGACAACAAAAGGAAACAGGTAAATAACAGTTACAGTAATACTTTAAAAGTAAGAGATTACCTATTTGAAAACATACCGTCACTACTGCACTGCTCATTTGGTTGTTACTGCAAACCTCAGCTCAGTGAGTTCTCAACTTGCTGCAAATGTTTTGTTTATATGACAGTTTATACAGATGTTAGCCCGCTACAAAGGTTGCAATAGCAACAGTACACATAAAAATGGCTATGTTGATTTAAATGGGAATGTACGTTCTACTGTTTTTATGAGACAGGATTGCCATTAGTTTGCCAGAGTGTGTGTCTGTTAATTTAAGCTGATAGCTGCAGAAAGAGAAGGGGATGAGCCCAAATAAAATTTCTGCTTAGGGTCCTGAGAAGGTGAGTGGCAGGCCTGTGTATAGGTTGGCTGTCCAGAGGCAGACACAAATAGATCACTTATGTTTGTAAGCTGAAATAACTTCTATTTGTGCCTGTATGGATCTGATTAATGTTGATATTATATACCAATGTTAAGCATCAGCAAGCAGCTGTGTACTCATATGTGGGCCAGATGGTTCAAACTGTTGAAAGCCTCTCAAAAAGACACAGTTTTAGCATGTGTAATCTTATTGGCACATTATATAATACTGTTATCAGAGGTGGGTAGAGTAGCCAAAAATTGTACTCAAGTAAGAGTATTGTTACTTAAGAATAATATGACTCAAGTAAGAGTAAAAAGTAGTCATCCAAATAATTACTTGAGTAAGAGTAAGAAAGTACTTAGTGATAAAACTACTCAAGTACTGAGTAACTGCTGAGTAACTTCTGATTTGTTGTTTTAATAATCAGGGCATGAATTTAATCAAATAGACATAAATATAAAATAGCAATGTGCAGATTCAGATGCTGCCAAACAATACCCCTATAACTAAAACAATAGTAAATGATTTTTTTTTTTTTTTTTTTTACAAAATAGCACATTAAAGCAAATTCAGCCACAAGAAACAGTAATAAATCCTTTGTTACCAATTTTGTAGTTTCAAAACAAATCCTCTTTTCAAAACATTCTCTTCTGTCAGACTGTCATTCTTTTTCATAACATTTTTGAAACCAGTGCCCTATAAACAACACTTGAGCACTGTGTTTGAACTCTTCAAACATTATTTGGAATGAGGTTTAAAAATCAGTAAGTGAGAGACTATGTGTTTGTTATGCTGAATGAAAATTAGTGGAACAGATAACAATTTAGTCATTTCAAAACGTCTCAAGTTTAAAGTGGAGTTCTTGTGGGCTGAAATGTCGACATGTTCAATTCAATTCAAAGTGTTTATTGTCATGTAAATGTAAATTTTCCCACTGTGGGACTAATAAAGGACTATCTTATCTTATATGTACAGTGAGGAAACACGTTTCCCTGTACAATGAAATTCTTCCTTTGCTGACTGCAATAAATGCCAGAAAAAAAGATATAACTAAATCTACACTCAATTTAAATAGATAAAAAGTAAGCAATATAGATGAAAAAATATAAAAGGAATAGGCTATATAAACAAGGGAAATATATATATGTACAAAAGATAAAGATAAATTAAGGCAGCAAGAAATTGTAGTGCAACAAATTGTATTTGCAAAAGTCATGTGCAGACTGGATGTATAACACGGTCTGAGGTAGTGATGGTAGTTATGACTCCTGTCGGCAGTTTAGGAGTCTGATGGCAGTGGGAAAGAAGTTTTTCAGTCTAAAGAAAAAAACACCTGCATTCAGGAGCGGTGCGAGCAAACACGTCTGCCATGGAGGGCGCCGTGTTACTACTTCGGGTAGACACAGATGACAGCACATGATATAGCTGTTCTTTTTTGTTGCCGTCTACTCTCATTCTTATGTGTGCGCTCCCGCGTAGTCACTTTGCTTCTGTGCGAGGCCGCGAAGAGTTCATGTACGGTCATGTGACTGCCTGGCTTTGTTTGATTGGTGAAATGGCGTCCAACGTCACTAGTGGCTCCGTTTGATTGGTCAAACACAGTCATGTGACAGAGCCTGTGGCGGAAGTCTCGCTGATAAAACAAACAGATCGTGCACTAATTAACCGATGAATAAAAATCCAAGTAACGAGCGGAATGAAGCCCAGTGTAACGGAGTAAAAGTAGTGTTCCTTCTTCACAAATATACTCAAGTAAAAGTAAAAAGTATGTTGCATTAAAACTACTCTTACAAGTAGAATTTATCCAAAAAGTTACTTAAGTAAATGTAACGGAGTACATGTAACGCGTTACTACGCACCTCTGACTGTTATGGTACTGTATGTGGCAGCAGCTTTCTTTGAGAAGTGGATGTTATACTTTTTAAGTCAGTGGTTTCTGATGCTGCACCAGTCAGAACTAAATTTTGTGTTATTGCCCATTCCTACTATTCACACAGGGGGGAATTGCACATTTACAAGCTGAGGCGAATGTGTGTGGTTTTCTCTTTTGCTGCAAGAGTTCTAAAACACTGGGAAATAAATCTGCAGTCTGGCAAAGTATAGGAGCAGAAAGAAGACAGAAGAAAAAAGACTAAATCTTTTTATGCTTCATCTTTACAAAAAGATGAAAAGAAAAGGAGTAAGAGCAAAAAGAGTACTTCTACATGAAAGACAGTTTATGCTTCATACATAACCATATCTGGTTCTTCTTCCTCATGGTGAAATTAAATGTGAGGCAGAGGCCAGAAAAGAGGGCAGATTTTTGGTGGTAATGGTGGTGTAGAGATGTCTTTGGCATCAGCTTTTTAAACTAGAGAGCCCTCAAATGGAATTTGCACATTGCGCCCACGCATACCCACTGCATCTTGAAAGTCACTTGGGATGGAGAAGGGGGGCAAGAGAAGAGCGGAAACCAGAAGTCTCTTGATGTGCTGTGTACTAAAACCTCTCCTTGCACTTATCTCACATCAAGCAAATGCAAATGGCCAAGCTTGGATGGCGAAAACACACATCCACACACAGAGGGGCACATATCCTTAAAACAGTTATGAACACAAAGAGAGGGCATCGTTCCAGGTGGAAGCATCGAGGAAAGCTTTCATGTTGTCCTAGGAGCTGAAGCCATCTCCCTCCCCTGTCCTCAGATACAGAGAGGAAGACAAGAAAGGCTAAATAAAAGGAGGAAGAAAAAAAGCAGGACAAAAAGTTCCATCATCGAGGATTTACTTTTATATTTAAAAACACATCCTGCAGCTTCACCTGTCACCTGCTTAGCCTGGCTGAGGCTGTGGAGCTGTGAGAGGTGTGCCAAAAGCTGTTGTAGCAAAGTTGACCTGATTGCTGCAAAAATGAGTGGTTAAGATTGAGGGACAACTGGAGTCATGGTTAAATGAAAGCAGCATTAACTTTTGGTAGCAAACAGGAAATGAACAGCTATCTTCCTTGAGATTATATCCTCATTTTGCAATGCAAATAACATCAGTCTTCTTCTGCTTTTGCCCCTGATGGATAAAGTTATAAATCCCATGACCATTAGAGGACACAGGAGCTGACTGGACTGGTAATAGTGGGACAAAGAGGCTGAGTGGGCTGGTTAAAGTGGGAAAAAGAGGCTGGGTGGACTGGTTATAGTGGGACAGAGAGGCTGAGTGGACTGGTTATAGTGGGACAAGGGGACTGACTGGTTATAGTGGGAAAAAGAGGCTGAGTGGACTGGTTATAGTGGCACAATTGGGCTGAGTGGCCTGGTTACAGCCAGACAGAGAGGCTGAGTGGACTGGTTAAATTATACCTGAAGAATAAATGAGCAGACTGGACTTCACAATGCTCACAGGTGAGTACAACAACAAACACACTGTGGTGGTTTTAACTCTCTCCAGAGGAGACAATCAATGTTGCTTGGCAACGTAACGTGTGCATGTATGTACACTACAGGTGTAAAAACTGTGTGCTCTGATTTTGCCATAATATGTGCAGCTGTTATCTGCCTTGTTAATGTTTTATTCTGTTGTTAATTCTATATGAAGTGTCGGGTTGTTTAATTTTGTTGATTAATAATGCTTGTTGCACCTGTCACAATTTTGATAGCTCTTTTTATTTATTGTTAGTCATTTCTGATTCACTGTCTGTGTTTTGTCCTTTTTTCTGGTTGTATAATTTTTAATTAGTTGTATGCATGTGGTGTGAATTGTAATCTAAAAAAAAGGAAAATATTGTTGGTTTAAGGGCTCTGTGATGTGCTGTGTATACACTGACATGTTAATGACATGTTTGTTAATTTATTAGGTCTATCATACCTCGTCATTATCATCAGATACAATTTTTTCTTTACCCTTTTCAACCTGGACTAGGCACCAGGATGAGGTGATAGAGGGCTGTTAAAAATTACAACATTTTTTACACAAAAGCCTCAGAAAAGGTAATAATAACAACGTAAGGCTACTGTTTCAAAATCAAATAATATATTTAATAATCAGAGCACTCACATAAGAACCTAGTAGAGTGCCAAATATTTCTTGGTTTTATGAAAGGCTCTCTGTCAAAATCATCAGGGGAAACAGTTAGTTGCCCCATGTGCTTTCATTACAGCCTGATGTGTGGCTGTTGCTCCCTCAGTATGGGACCAAACTCAACAATCGTTGTTCTTTTTGACTAATTTACATGGGGAAATAGGTTCCAGGTTGAAAAATGATGAAGTTATCCTTTAAATGACAATTGCTAAAAACTACATTGACCAACTACTTTAACCAGTTTTTAAAAATGTATGTCTTCAGTAGGCAGCCACAGGTAGAAATAAAAAAAATACAGGGAGACAGATAAATATGTATATTTTATTCTTTCCATGGATTTTGGAAACAGTTTATTATAATAAGTATTTGCACATTTAAAACTAATAGATATTAAATGTGGCCAGATATTAGGCCAGGGTGTAATTGAGAGCATTTGGAGATTTCTCATGAGTGGCTGTAGTCAATGATTTTATGATAATAATATGGCAATGTGAATACAGTGCTAAACCATATGGTGAAGTTACATATATTTTATCTATAACATCAAAATATGATATGTACACTCTGCTCTTTCCTGTTCCTTTTTTAAGGTTGAGTCTGTCTCAAGTCTGTGTTCAGGACACACTTTCAACTTGCCCTGGTGGGTTAATTATAAACACTTTAGCAGGCCTTATGCAGCAGCCAGAGGTTGCTAAAAATCCCTGATTGATAGGCCAGTGAAGACCCCAGTCGGCAAGTCCTTTAACCAATAATCATTCACACACACTCATCCGCTGAGCGCCCATCTGTCCTTCTCACCTGCCAATAGAGTTTGAGCTGCGTGCTGATATGGCGCTTGGTGCCTCCCAAAAAAAAATACAGCCAGTCAGTAGTCAACACAGTCCTGATGACAGAAAGAGAGAAAATAACGTGCCAGGGAAACCTCAATCAAGACAGAAGCGTGTACCAGCTAATAATGTGATAACTTTCAGGAAATGCAACAGTCTGTCAAAATGTTTCACATATTTTTCCAAATAGGAAGTGTGGAGTCAAACTTGAAACAGCAATAGTGGTTGTTCCCCTCATAAAAAATATTATTATGGTAACCAGCAGTTGTGACCTACTGAGCTCCTGAGAATCAAAATAAAGGGGAAAGAATAATGTCATAATTTATTAATCCCTGTGACATTTGTTACCCATCTTCTTACCATTTGACTTATTCTTTAATTTCTGATTACTTTACCACTAAATTAAGTTAAAATAAAGTTGGATGGTTTAATAACCTCATTATGTCACAGCTGCTAATGGAGTAATGGCTAATTTCTTAGATATATATCATTAGGGCCCGAGCACGTCCGTGCGAGGACCCTATTGAAATTGCAGGAATTATTATTATTACGACAAAAGTAAATCGCTTATTTGGAGGCCTGAACATATTCCAAAACACGCCAATTTTGGCATGCGCATCAGTCGTGGTGTAAATTTAGGTATTTTAGGGTTCGTGGAGGTGGGCGGGTAATATGGCTAGGCCACGCCCCTTAAAGAGCACCCTACTCGGCAGGTTTCACGGATCTGCACGAAAATCGGTACGCATGTAGATCATGCTGAGACGCACAAAAAAGGTCACAGGGACACATAGGCTAAACCCAACAGGAAGTGAGATATTTGGCGTTGAACGGCCATTTTTGGCGTTTTCCACGTGTTGTATTTTAACGAACTCCTCCTACAGGAATAATCAGAACGGCTTCAAAATTGCTGTGCACCAACTAGACTAGTTTGTGATCAAAAGTTATTAACGGATTACGTAAACTCCAAACAACCTGACCTGGGCGTGGCGGCGAAGTTTGATGTCTCGCCATGAAAAATGAGATTGCTATAACTTTGGCATTAATAGTCCGAACGGTACCAAACTCCCCAGGATTCATAATAGTCCCGCCCTGAAGACGTCTACATGCAGAAATATTGAAATTTGCATAGCGCCCCCTGCTGGTGACAGAAAAAGCGATGTTTTAGACTTTGAGGTCCAGCTCTGAGCACGTTCAGCAAATCCAGCTCAAATTTGGTCAGAAAGGCCTCAACATGTTGGTAATGCTCCATGATGAAGAATTTTGACTGTCGTCAAACGGCGTTCCATCCGGAGGGCGGCGAAGTCGACCCTTCGCCAAAATGCATAAAAATGGCCTTAACTTTGGTGTTTTTGATGATATCCACCTGAAACTTCATATGTGTGTCAACGGTCCAGCCCTGAATATGTGATATGAATGTCGTCAATGGGCGTGGCCATATGGCTTGGCCACGCCCATTCATATGAATTACTTCCATAGGACGTCTCACCGATATGCACAAAAATTGGTACACATCTCCATCACCCCCAGACAAACAAAAAAGTCTGTTGGACCTCTAGGCTAAATTCAACAGGAAGTCGGCCATTTTGAATGTCATGGTCATTTTTGGTGTCGCGCACGCATCGTATTTTAACGAACTCCTCCTACAGAATTCATCAGAACGGCTTCAAAATTACCGATTACCATCTAGAACACTTCCTGATCAAAAGTTATTAAAAGGTCTCGCAGAATCTAAAGGGCACGCCAGTTGTGGGAGGTTGAATTTTGACGTCTCGCCATGAAACAGGAAGTGGCAATAACTTCACTGTACTTGGTCAGATCTGTGTGAAACTTCACAGGTATATTGACAGTCCAACCCAGAACATATGTTATGAATTTCGTTAATAGGCGTGGCTAAATGGATTGGCCACGCCCATTCACACAAATAACCACCATAGGACGTCTCACTGATATGCACGAAACTTGGTAGACACATGTATAACATCCACACGCACAAAAAAGCCTCTTGCACGGATAGGCCACACCCAACAGGAAGTCGGCCATTTTGAAATTTACAGTCATTTTTGGCGTTTTCCACGTGTTGTATTTTAATGATCTCCTCCTCCAGAAATGAATCAATTAACTCCAAAACTGGTGTGTACCATCTACACAAGTGTGTGATCAAAACATATTAAGAGAATTGTTCAGCATGGAACGATGTGGCTGTGACATGGCGTCGACACTTGATGTCTCACCATGAAACACGATATTGCTATAACATGGGATCTAATGGTCGAATCTGCTCCAAACTTCACATGTATGATAATAGTCCTGGCATGAACACACCCACATGACGCTCAGGAGTCAGAGTCATAGCGCCACCCAGTGGAGACGGGAAGTCGCAACGCATTGGTTCCTACACTGACCGAAGGAGGCGAACATTCAGCGCCTCGTCTGCTGGTCGACCTCTGGCGAGACGGTGGCGGCCGCGCCAGGCCCCGAGTTGCGTGGGGTGCGAGGGCCCGTTCAACGCTGCTTGCAGCTTTAATTATTATTAAAGTGGAATTCGTTAAACTGGGCAATAAGTCATGACATTTGGAACACAATGTAGAGAGAATGTGTAAATTAAATATATACAGTAGGTCCACTAAGTCAGTGGTTCCAAACTGGTGGGTCGCAGTCCAAAGTTGGTCCTGGGCTCATTCTGAATGGGCAGCAAGTGACCTATAAATGTGTTTGTAAGAAACACACTTTATTTTTAAGTATAGGGAATTTTCGGCACAGAGCTTTTGAAGTAGTGTTTGCTGCTGCAGAGTGAATACATAACAGATAGCTAATTGAGAACAGAGAACTGTGTGAGATAAAATAACTCCACACCAGCAGATGGTGGTAGTCTCTAAAGGAAAACTGAAAGATTTTCTCTATTCTAGTTAGCCAGTGGCACATCAACAACACAAACCATCAAGAAACGTTTCTGCTTAAAAGCTCAGTGGATAAAGAAAAATAATCTTACCTTATGGAACAAGTTTATTTTGGTCCCACTCCCCACTTGACTTTACTTCTGTTTCTCTTCTTGTGCGCTGAGTTGAACTGCTAATCAGAGTGATGTCAATCACTGACGGGCTTCACCATCGCCAATTCAACATGGTGAATACACAATCCATCGGATTCTTCTCTCTCCTAACACAGGCTCCAGAGGTGAGGTAAGGCTTGAGCAGGAGTGGCTTGATATTGCGGACTTTGCATCAATCTGATGCTGAGATAAAGCTGGTGTTTCTTTCCTCCACTGACCATTCACACACTGGCGGGTTTGAGACACACTAGTAGGTTTTCTGGAGGTGGGGTTCAGACGGCAAGAGTTTTTTGGGGAGTTGGGATTGGATTATTGGTTGGCTGTGGTAGTTAACTGTGGGAAACATGAATGAACTCTCAGGCAGGTTGGCGGTGATGTGATTCTGACGCTGGTCGCTACAAGCTTTATGCATTAGAATAGAATAGAATAGAACTTTACTTATCCCAGAGGGGAAATTCATCTGTCCAGCAGCTTATAAAGACAAAAAACAAAATAAAATACATAAAAATAAGTGCACAAATAGAGAAAAAAATAAATTAGAATAAAACTGTCCATTTCACAGTCCAGCCAGTCGTGGTTAATGTGATGTGTGTAAATGTGTGTGTGACTGGATTCAGGAGGTGTTAAACAGTCTTATTGCCATGGGGATGAAGGATTTCCTGAAACGCTCTGTTCTGCAACACAGTGAGATGAGCCGACTGCTGCGGCTGCTCCTCTGTTGCTCCAGGAGGCTGTGGAGAGGGTGTCTGCTATTGTCCCTTATAGCTTTCAGTTTGTGCAATGTGTCCCTCTCCACCACAGTTCTTAATGGGTCCAGTCTCCTGCAGAGCACTGAGCCAGCTTTTTTAACCAGCTTGTCCAAACGCTTGGTGTTTTTGTCTGTCAAGCTGCTTCCCCAACACACTGCAGCATACAGAAGCGCACTGGCCACCACTGTGTGATAGAACAAGGTCAACATCTCTACACATACATTAAAGGACCTCAGTGTCCACAGGAAGAACAGGCAGCTCTGCCCCTTCCTGTAGAGGGTGTAAGTGCTAGAGGACCAGTCCAGCTTATCATCCAGGAGGACCCCCAGATATTTGTATGTGTGCACCACCTCAATGTCCTCCCCCTGTAGGGAGACTGGTTGATGGGGTGACCTCTTTCCTCTGAAATCCACCACCATCTCCTTGGTTTTGGCTGTGTTCAGGTGGAGACAGCACTTATTGCACCAGTCCCTGAAGGCATCCACAAGGTCCCTGTACTCCCGTTCCTTATCGCTCCTGATACAAGCCACAATAGCTGTATTGTCAGAGTATGTTTGTATGTGGCAGGACTCTGAGTTGTATTTAAAGTCTGCTGTGTAGAGTGTGAACAGGAACGGTGCTAAAACAGTTCCCTGTGGACCACCAGTGCTGCTCCTGACTATCCCAGAGACACAGCTTCCAAGCCAGACATACAGATGCAGCCACTTCAAATTTCTGTTTGGTCCGTGGTGGATCCATGACCGATCCGTGACAGGTCCTTGCCGTGACCTGGGTGGGCTCGTAGATCCCCCGCAATGACGTAGAGAATACCAGGCCGGCTTGTAACGCCCCTAAGTTTAACTAACCAAGCAATAGTACAGCGAGAAACAAAACTGCGTTTGAATCATTAGTCTTAGGGGCTGAGTTTATCTGCAGTGGTAATGATAATAATGTCATATAGTAATATATATATATATATATATATATATATATATATATATATTACTGTGCTAGTGCTGTTAGGTTGCTGTTAGACCCCCACCTCACTCCGTGTACACAATGTGCGAAAGACGAGAATTTTTTTTTTTTACCTCAGCGAAAATGTTGTTTTTCAAAGACTACATGTCAACAAATATAGACTGAAACAGAATCTTTCGTTAGATAAAAACAGCCTGTGAATATTGGAAATGATTACATAGATCTTTTCCTTTTTTAATCATGTTTTTTTCTTTACTTGTAGCCTTTTGTAAACAACGTGAACAGAGATACTCACGTTAAAACTACGAACATAAATATTCAGATTGAAACCCATTCAAATCACTATTTTTGATCCTGCTCGAATACAAAGTATAAAACATGCATCCTCTCGTTTCTCCGCTTCATTTGAAGCCTGTGGCTTGTAAGGGTGTGTCCGAGGGATTTCTTTCCCGATGACGTCATGTTTACCATATTTGTAAATTCTTAATATTAATTATGAATTTGTCACAGGGAGCTTTCACAAAGTTGATAGAGTTTCCCGCAACTTACTAACTCGAAGGGAGCACACGTGAAATAAAGTGGTCTTTTGGAAGTAGCCTCCATACATCATTAGCATTACCATGGACCTTTTTGTTTTTACTGAATGTGTGAATGTGCGATCTGAACAGCTTTCCACCCCCCACTGTCACACGCATCATCACACTGAGTGAGTCTCTTACTGAGCAACTTTTTCAAAATGATTTAAGTAATTATTTTCAGGAATTTCTCATTGTTCTGAGTGACTACCAAAGTATTTTCAGATAGGGGAGACCAGGGCCAATTGTAACAAAATTTTAGGTTTTCCTTAATAAATAATGTGTTTATAACAGCGATGCTGCTGCAGATAATAGCTTTTAAGATTTTAATAACTTAAATACTGCTGGGTGGCTTATTGTAACCTATAATAATATAACCTAGCAACAAATTTATATTATTGTACAAAAGTACTGTAACTTATAGGCCAAACTAAATCTTTAAAATAAAAACAGTGCAACAAAAGTGTAATATTTGCATCTGAGAGAGTAGAGAAGATTAGTAATGTAGCATAGAAAGGAAATACTACCAGGGAAAGTGCTAGCACCTCTTAATCTTGTTTTTGTGTTTCTGTGAGGGAAGCACCATCTAATGGTAACACCTTGTAATTGAATAAATGGGCGTGTTACAGTGGAATCCAGGCTCACCCCCAGAAAGGTGGGGGGAATGGTATTTGGCTGGTAACTGCCTGGCTTCCAGCTGGCTTCCGGCTGGCCTGGGAAATTTGAAGTGGCTGCATCTGTACGGAGGCCACTCTGTCAGGTAGTCTGTTATCCAGGAGGTCGGGAGGTCTACTCCCATCCCCTCCAGCTGGTGTCTTAGTATGGGGGGCTGGATAGTATTAAATGCACTTGAGAAGTCAAGGAAAAGGATCCTCACACAACATCCCAGCTCCTCCAAGTAGGTGTAGGCCCGATGCAGCATGTAAAGAACAGCATCGTCCACTACCAAAAGACAAACTGGAGGGGGTCCACAGCATCAGTGACCTCTGACTTCAGGAAACAGAGGACCAGGCCCTCCAGGGTCTTCATAATGTGTGATGTTAAGGCCAGCGGTCGGTAGTCATTTAACTCAGCTGGGCACTCCACTTTAGGCACCGGTACAACACAAGATGTTTTCCACCGCACCGGGACTTTGCCTGTTTGAAGACTCCTGTTGAAGATCCACTCAAGAAGCTCCACTAGCTGGGCTGCACAGTCTTTCAGGGGCCTTGGACACACTCCATCTGGGCCCTCTGCTTTCCCTGTACGCAGACTCCTGAGCTCTGCCCTCACCTCATCTGCTGTAAAGGACAGTGGTATTTGGCTTTGGGTGGTAGATGTTGTAGCTGTTGCTGCAGTAGTGGGGGAGGGGCTACTTCCAAGTGACAGTGGAGCAAGAGCAGCAGGTGACACTGTGAAGGGGGGGGGGTGCAGGGGTAGGGTGAACACTGCCCCCTCCATTAAACCTCTTAAAGAACAAGTTGAAGTTGTTGGCTTTGTCCTCATCACCATCCATAACCTGGCTATTCTTTGAATAGCCTGTGATGTTCTTCATTCCTTTCCACACCTCTCTGATGTTGTTCTCCTGCAGCTGACTTTCACCCCGTGTTTGCAATAAATGCACTAGGATGCTGGGTCTGAGTCCTAGCAAAATTTTCATGGATGATGTCACACGCCACTGCCGTTGCTGCCTGCGGTAGAATGCAAACAATAATGGCGTCAATGTGTGAAAACTCCCAAGGCACATAATACAGTCTAAGTCCGACTGCCAACAGTTCAATATCCTGACAACAGATCTTGTCCTTCACTGTTACATGTCCAGGATGACACCATTTATTGTTTACAAGCAGGATCCGTCCCCCACCTCTGTTTTACCCGCTCGCCTTCGCATCTCTGTCTGCTCGCACAGTAGAGAAGCCCGTCAGTTGTTTAACTCTGTGAGTGGTTCCTCTCAGAGTCAGAAGATCATCCCTCGTGTACACAACTTTACTCATCACATTTGAAAAATTAACAATCATTTAAAAAAGGAAAAAAACACCTTCAAAACTGATTTAAAAATAGGAGCTACTTAGACTTGCTGCCACTCTAACCGGCGCATCATTTGAAAATATCTATATAAGATAAGGTTGTTAACCTATAGTTATGAATCAGGACCTTTAGTATTTGAAACAAGTTGCCTAGGAAAAACAAGAGGTGTTAAAGTAAGAGGGGTACATCTTTTTTAATGTGTGTAAGATTCAGATTGATTCAACACATGATATGTTATGGTGCCCATGTTACTGTCACGCATAGACTTGCATTAGGTCAGGTACCAGAGAGTACCCTACAAGTGACCCGCAACATAGATTATTTTCAGGTGGCATTTTGTTGTAATTTTGTCTCCACATTTGGTGCTGGGTTTAAAATAGCATGTGGGTTAAATTGCAGGTTGAATTATAAGTATATTAAAATAAAATGAAAATAATGATTTCATGTAATGTTTCAGTCTTCTGATGGCTGACTTTGTGTGTCAGCTCAGCATTGCTAAGCATGTGTGGAGATCAGCTGCTTAATATTATGAGAAGAAGAAAAAAGTATGCATTTGAATTGTATGTCATGAATTAAAATATTGTTTAAATATATTTAGTACAAAATGACCTAAAATTATTACTAATACTAATAATACTGTTACGAGTCCAATCACCTGTCTGCAGGCCTGCTGTATTTGTTGTTAAGTGGTTTACTCATACAACATATCATTCAGGAGCTACGTTCCTTGCAGTTACATTAATGCTGACCATATCAACAAACTGTCATTACATTGTTACAAACTTTCATATTTGTCCACATATTATCTGTAACTTCTCTCCGGCATGTAAACACACCAACTGTGGGCTGCCATAATGGAGGCAGACTCCTGGTCTTTTGATTGACACCCCACCTGAGCTAATAGGGGCCTTTCAGTGCTGTTGCTATGGCCTTGATAGCCAACAAGGGCCTGAGTTGAAGGACCATGTGTCACTGAGATTTCCAAGGTTTAAAGCTTCCTATAGACTGTGAGATTTTAGCAATGTCTAACCACCAAAGATATTGCCACATTTCTTTCACATTGGTCATCTTTCCTCTGGGACAGCCCAAAATCTTACAATGTATACTTGGCTTAAAGCCATTCAGTTGGCCCATAGTGCCACACCGACTTATGGGTCTTGTGGTCCATGACACTCCAGAGCTCCAAAGGAAACTTGAACTCCTCACAGCCCGCAGACGGGGGAAAAAAAAGTCTTTCTTACCAATTTAGGTTTTTTTCTTTAATATAAAATAAGCTCCTAAATAGACATGTCTTTCTGTGTTGATTTTTTTTCACTCAGTCACACATTGTTTTACCCTCTTCTTATATCACTTTCTGTGATATTGTTATCTACTTTGAATTTGAACTACGTGAAGCTTCATGATACAGTCTCCTTGTGTTTTCCAGCTAATACCTCCCAGTTCTAATCATCTGCATCATTGTATTTAAACAAAATATTCGGACAAAGATAAAAAAAAAAAAACCTTTATTAGAGTGTGTTAAAACTTATAACTCAATGACAGAGGCACTTACAGTGATTCTGACCGTTGGGGGAAAAGCTTAAGTGTTACCTTTCAAAAGACCCAATGCACCTACATGTACTGAAAATGGAACAAGAACAGCTTTCAGTTAACTTAGGGTATGCCTTGGATAGGTGTTTTCGGTGAATTTTACAGAATCACTATGTACTGTCTAACTGAATGCTGTGGTTATTATAGAATTTGTGGTTTTGAGTTGGACTGGAAAGTTATTATCGGCGGGTCGGGTCTGGTTGCGAAAATAATTAGTCATATGTGCGGGTGGTGGGGCTGGTGCGGTATTGCATGTTGTAGTGCCCGTTTGGGATCAGGTCACCCTCGTTCAGAACTCTGTTGTCAGGTTGTTCCATCCACAATCAGTATCAAACCTGACTGAAATGAGAGAGAGAGAAAGAGAGAGAGAGAGAGAGCGAGAGAGAGACCCAGCTTCTCCTTGTCTTTGTGTTCTTTACTGTGTCAGGGTATATATTTGTCAGACAGGGTGGGGGCAGAGTGTAGCCTTGGCTTCCTGCCAGTCAAAACACTTTAATGTCTGTGCTGTCACTGAGTGCATGTGTGTTAGAATTTAATGCACTTGTGTGTGTGTGTGTGTGTGTGTGTGTGTGTGTGTGTGTGTGTGTGTGTGTGTGTGTAAGCATGCCTGTACTGTATGTTGTGTGTGGAGATGGAGGTGGATGTGGGATATATGGAAGAATGTGTGTGTACTTATGCATGTATTTGTGTCATGACTGGAGGAGGTAGCAGAGATGCAGCTCTTCCTCGACACAGTGAAACATTAAAGCAACATTCTGTCATTGTATGTGAATGTAAAGCATGCCTCCACTACTGGGACTGACACAAGCATGATTTGTGTGCCCGTGTATTCTTTTACAGCTCCCAACAATGGTATTGCAGGCATACCCCACAGTTTCTCCATACATCAACATCCTTCATAATGTTTCTGTGGGAACATGAAGTCTATTATTAGTATTAGCAGGTAGTAGGTGTGAGTGACTGATGGGATAACTCCCACATGTTCCAGTGAACGCTAACAGGACCAACAACATGGCTGTTTAATGACATCACCTCTCCAAGGTCAGCCATTGTTTGCCGTTCCAAAAGCCCCTCTAGGCCCCGTTTACCAGCTAAGTGTGTCCACCATCACACATAAGGCTGACAGTGATGTGTAACATTAAGGTGGGTTGGATGATCAGTGTCGGGGTTGGGGGTGGACCAAGACAAATAAAACACAATAAGGAGGAGAGAGAGAGAACTTTAGTGTACTATGTTCAGCATTGTCCCTACATGCCACATCAGGGGCTGCTGTGAAATATGTTCCAGCCTCCGATAAAGTTGTTTTAAGATAATACAATGACTGTATCGACTTTGGTCAGTGCAAAAGTCCATTAGTCTTATTTATGAAATGTTAGTAAATCTGTGAGTAGATTTGCACATAAAAAACCTTGATACTAAAAATCAACACCGGATTCATGAACGCCGAGGGAAACTCGGCTTTGATCATAGGCACATGTGTATGTTCATGAATGCCAATCAATCGTTAACTGACAGTGCGCTCCCACTGGTCAGCGATTTGCATACATCCGCATCCATGAATAGCCAGTGATCACCATATATGGTGATTACTATGAATAGGTGCAGTCCGTCAACCTGCAAACATGGAGCAAACAAACAAAGAGAGAAAAAAAGAAAAACTTTTCTGATACTGAAACTGGTGAAGTAAAATATCACTGTTTTGTCAGTGAAATTGAAATTGAATAAATCTGAAGCACTGGGTATCCTCCTGCATCTGTTGTTGATGTTCAGATATGCCATGTCAATTTATACTTTTTACAAGTGTTATGTCTTTTAAAAAAAACTTACATTTTCACAGGAAATGTATAGTTTCTGCTCATTAGATGCATACAGCCTTTTTTCAGAATACTCTTATAATGTAGGTAAAACACCTCATTTTTATGTGTATTTCTCTCATGGTTTAGAAACATGGCTCTTTGGCTCAACATTCACAAATAAAGCAAACAGTGAGTTAAAGTCCAGGGTTTGTTGGACCCACCCACTTCCTCTTGCACCTATATGTACGGAATTTCCAGCTCTTTATATTACGTTGTTGCTGGCCGCGTTAAAATTGACACCACCCGGTGGTGTATCGCATCACTTAGTAAGGTGCCTTTTTGCTTCGGTGTCCGACGCTGAAATCACTGACATATTTGATGGGTTGGGAATCAATGGATTGTGTATGTGTCGGAGTTTGGGTGTGTATGTGTATGTGTGTGTTTGTGTTCAGTTCCGCCTCTCAGAACTCAGCAGTAACTCCAATTCATGGTGTTATTCCCCTCTTGTATCACTCCTTATTCCTCTCATCACAATCCGTTTCTAAAGCAGGTTCATAAAGTTGGAAATTTGCACAATTTTTTTGCTAAGGTTAAAAATTGTTCTGCTCACTTAGACATGTCTTTGAATTAGATCGTGTCTTTCCATTTACTTTGTCTGCAACTTCGTGGCCTTTAAAATTCGCCTTGCATTTTGTCTGAACCATAGACTGTATGAAAAGATGGATGGCACGTCTTCACTTCCTCTCAGTATAACTAAGCCAGAATGTCCCAGATATGGGTGCTGAATATGGGTACATCTTGCATTGATGACATCATTTGGAACCACATTTTGTACAGTGGTGTTTAGAAAGTAAAGCAGTAGTATCAAATTCCCACCTATACATCATTCTGACTGAATTGTACCGATTGGCACACACAGCTGTCAATCATGATGTCACACAGCATCAAATAACTAATTAAAACCAAATTTATCAGAAAAATGAACAATTGAACACACATCAGTGTGACAAGAACTACCTAAACTGACAGAAACCATCTTACATGTACTTTGATTTTTTAGTTTGGCCCATGTCCTATTCACTAACAGGGAGGGGGCGGGGTTTATGACCTGTACTGCAGCCAGCCACCAGGGGCCAATCCAGATATTTTGGCTTTGCTATTCAGGAGCTTTCATACAGCCCCTCTGTGTATGCAATCATTGGTCTGAACCCACACTCTTCAACAAAAGCTGATTACAGATCTCACCTGAATCATTAAGGTTTTTGTTTCTTTTTTATAATATTAGTTTTCTGATATTTGGATTTGAAAAGGTTCAGATTTCATGAAAATATAATACCCATACACATCATACATCTCCAACTTAATTTATGAGACAACTGCAATAATACATGACTCATGTGTGTGTGTGTGTGTGTGTGTGTGTGTGTGTGTGTGTGTGTGTGTGTGTGTGTGTGTGTATGTGGCATCCAACCAAGACAGTGATTAATTAAATCCAGTGGGAATTGTGTTCACTGCAGAAGAGCGGGAAATATTGCAACAGAGAGAGCAACACATCCGGTTGATAGACACATCCCAAGTCAAGAGATGATGAATTACATCGCACAGGGACTCTCTAAAGATTACCATCAGGTAATAGACTTGGCCCAAGTCACTGGACAATATATAGTACAGTACCTGGGAGACCAAAGGAGAATGACAATATAGTCATCCCATCTCGAGGGAGATGGGCACTTTGACACACCCAGTACAACTCAGTCAATACACAATGCATTACTCAGGGACTGGAGCCTCAAAGAAAGCTTTCCACTTGAAAATACAAACCCAAAACTGCTAATCAACAAAATTCACACACAATATTTTTAAAAAGCACCCTCAACTTTCTTGCAGGTCATGTAGTTTCCACTGGTGTTGATAGTAAATGGAACACTATTATCGATCCTAAAATATCAATCTCATGATAATACATTTTCATTTTGAAGACTGATCCTAGCTTCAATGGGTTTGACACCAAAAAAGGGATCAGTTTCTCCTCTTCAACGTCGTACCTGTCTGTGCAAACAACATTCCATTGTCATGAACACATCTTGTGCATGTCCTCTTTGATTCTCCACTGCTTTTGTGTTGTGTGCGCTCAAGCAACCCACTCAAGACCCAGCAACGTCTTCTTAATTTCACTTATACCCAATTTCTGCAGCAGGAGGATGGTAAGGTCACCACCAAGCTGTCCCATTTATTGTTGGGGACTGACGCAGACACTCAATTGTACTATGATTAGAACCGCGTGGACATTCATGTGACCCTCGCTGTCCGCAGACATTCAATGTGGAAATTATGTTCAAGCCTGACTAGTTTTATCCAACACATAATAGCAGTGACAGACTAATATAAGAGGAAAAACATGAAAAAGAGCCAAGAAAAGAGGAAAGAAATGCCTCAGCATCCATACCTCTGGCACAGAAACAAAGTTCACTGGCAGAGTCAGTTGTAAGAGGTTCAGACAAAGAATATCAAGGTAACAGTAGTCTTGTGAAATTAATATTTTAGTCAAATCAGATCTTCAGCATTGGTTAATATTACATTTTCATAAAACCAAATTTTGTCGTATCACCCACCCCTAATACATGTGCTTCCTTTTGATTTGTTGTTGTTGTTGTTGTTGTGGTGGTGTTGTTGTTTTCTTCTCTAGCATCAGTAACTGATATAGTGTGTTTCTGAATTTCCAAAACTATAAACTAATTTTGGCTCATGGTTTGGAGACTTGAGGTTAAGGTACATGCATTGATATAGATTTGTCTTTTTGCATCCAAAGCACACAATAGACTGGAGTCAGAATCAACTGATAGTGAACTTTAGTGACTTCACCGTGGATTTTAACTGACCAATCAAAGAAATATACTTTTGTGAGTACTTGCGTTGTTGGAGCCGTATATTGAAACAGTGTCATGAAGCTTCGCGCGTGAGCAGTTGAATAACCTGAGGAAGAAAAAACCTTATTAAGGAACATAACTGGCAAGTCTTCTCATCGATTTGGATCTGTCTTTTTTGCTGATGCCATTCATATAGTTTTTATGTCCCAGCGAGCTCTGGAAGTAGAGAACCAGACCTTCACCCATTCATTTTGAATGGGTGAGGGGTGTTAAGTTCAAATAGCTGCCCTGGCGCGTATCAAAGATGGCGTCGGAGTGTTACGACTTGCCTTAGAAGGACTTTGGTGAAAGTGGAAATACTAAAATGCTATCCTGCTCCTGCTAACCTGATCTGGAGTTAACAATCAAAGGCAGACCACACTTTCTACAAAGGGAATTTCTAATGTGGTGGAACCACAAGCAAATACAGAGGCCGCCCTGTCGGATCTCTGAAAAGACCTGAATTGCTTACAGTCTTACAATCTTGATGCTTTTTGTTGCTGGAGATGTCAATCAAGCAACATACTAACTGCGCCACAAGGGGAATAAACAGTCTGGGTCACTGCTATAGGATGTTCAGCTACTGAGCAGAATTGCTACCCCATTTGGGAAAAGCAACCATGCAGTAATTTTGCTGAGGTCCAAATACATATTTCATAATTGTCCATGTTTCTGGGTGGTTCTGGTCATCCATGATTTCTGGTTGTGGAATGATTTAACTGTCAACACATTCTGACTTCATCAACACAGCTGCAGGGTCACTCTTTTCTGATCACGTCAGCACTGTTCTGTAGTCACAATGTTATAGCACTTGTCCACAGCAGGAACAGGACAGCACCGCACATTCCCACCGACACGCCAGTGCTTATTCACTATAAAGCACACACCTCCTTTCCGTCTCTCCCAGAGTCCTCTGCTCTGTCAGATTGCCATACAGAAAAAGAGTCCCCTGGTTGAATGGCGCTGTCCAGGATTTGGCCAAGTTTCGGTGAGTCAAAGGATATTACTGTTTCTTATATCCCGCTGGAAACTGATGTAGCACAGAGGTTATCCATTTAATTTCAAATGCCTGTACAATGGCCAGCAGGATGCTAGTTCAGCTGGTGCCCATCTTCTTGCTCTTTTATCCGATGTTTACTGATGTTTACATTTGAAAACCTTGACCTGGCGAGCTAGCTGGAGTTGACAAAAGGAGAGTGTACAGACTGATGAGTTGACTTGCTAATCCTGATTAGTGACTTGCAGCCCAACACCACCACCGTCCAACACCAACCACAAAAGCACCACCAAGCCTTGTAAAATAGAAATGAGAGCCTAAATTTCACACAAATTTAGCAAAGTTGACAGAGAAGCAGCTGGAAGTGTCCGCCCCTGATACAAAACTACAGTTATATCATTCTACAACCAGAAACCAGATATCCCTAAAATGTTAAGCAAATTCTGCTCTTGCACCATCATGAGTACCTGACGGGTAACATTACAGCCTGGTATGGCAACAGCACTCAACAGGGCTGCAAGGCCCTGCAAAGAGTGCTTCGTTCGACTGGACTAACAACAGGTGATGGTCTGCCTTGTATAAGGCAGGACAAGAATAAGGACAAGAGAATCATTTAGGATCCCAACCACCCAGATAATGGCTATATATTCAAGGTTTTTGTAATGCACAAACTGAAGGAACTGATGGAATTACATTTCACTGGAATTGTGTGTTGTATGATTTCATTTGAAAAAATAAATTGATTTATTGATGACTGTTCAAAAAAGATGAATCAAGTATTATTGCTTCTTAATATATCATCTAGTAAATGTCTCTGTGTTTCTTGCCTCACATTAAATTAAACGTTATGATCATAATGTAAACAGTTAAGCACATAATGGGATGGTGGAAGTTTTCACCATAAAATATGGCTTACTGTTCCGACCAGTTAATAAAAAGGCTAAGAGGAGTTATTTTTGAGATGTTTGTGTGTGTATGAATGGCTGTACTTAAGTACATCAGGGAAAAAAGCCCACAAAAGTATGAAGGCAGATTTCACAAGATGATGATCTGCTCTTATTTTTAAACTTGACTCTGAGCAGCTTTAAATAGTTGCTGTAATAATTGGTGTTATTTGTACTTATCAGTTTGGAATGATTTTTGACGTCTGAGTCATCCACAGCTGCAACCTTTAACCATGATTGCAGACCTCTGGCTTTTATCTAATTGTAGCCAGACTTGTATGATAACATTGACAAGCCTTCACAAACACAGATGCTGCTGGACATGAACATGGACATCTCATTACATTATTTCTCTTCTGTTGTGGAAAACACAACATTTACAATTGGAGCTCTGCAACAGTGTTGTGTCCTGAGCTTCTTAAGAGAT
This sequence comes from Cephalopholis sonnerati, assembly GCA_019142605.1. Lineage (NCBI taxonomy): Eukaryota > Metazoa > Chordata > Actinopteri > Perciformes > Serranidae > Cephalopholis > Cephalopholis sonnerati. Next base: position 40,899,687 of record JAGQAX010000006.1, on the reverse strand, counting down.
TCAAGTTTGAAAAAGTAATGTTTTTTGTGCTAAACAGAATGGCTAGGTCATATACTTCCAGCAAACAATGGGGGACCAACAGCCTCTGTAAATTTCACTCAGAGACACTGGGTGCCCATCAGTAGCTGAAAAGTTGGATCATCATCGACTCTGACGGCAGCGACAAATTGTCGTGGATTCCATGTGCACAGCAGCTGCCCTCCCTCTCTTTGCCAATGCTGCCACTGACTGTTTGAAAGTACATTTAATCTTCTATAAATGTAGGTGCAATAGCTTTACCTCATCCACTCTGCAGGTACACCAGCACCCTCGGCTGACATTACTGTCTTTCAGAGGCTGCAGTAGGCTGAGTTTTAAAGCTGGACTAAAGATACTGGCATTATATGAAACTCAAAGATCTCATAAATTGGAACCAATTATGTCATGCTAGCTTATCAGAAAGGGGGTTACATAATGCTACAAATTTTTGGTGAGGGAAAAACTGGCATGGCCAATTTTGCAGGGGTCCATGCCTCTCACCTCAAGGTATTTGAATGAACATGGGCTCTATGAATACCCATGAGTCCCCCCTTTACAGACATTCCCACTTAATGCAAGTTGTTGAAGAAAATGTTAGAGCTGATTTAATAATGATTTAATAGCTGAAGAAGACCTCAGGAGACTTTGATGACTTTGATGTACACACAGTATTTAAGGAAGGCTTGATCGAGGAGAATCACAGTTGAACATACAGAGTGTAACACAGTGTATGTTGTCCAGAGATTCTGAGGGTGTCTTTGCCCAATCGAACCCAAACAGTTTTCCCTTGCATGTTACTTAAGGTGACCAGATATCTCAAATGCAATCTGGGGACATTTTCAGCATTAAGGTTAAAATACGTTATAATGATGAAATAAAGAAATGGGGACAATTTTTATTTCATTTATTTTCACCAAATATATCAAAAAGACAGGGTGATTAATAACTACTGGAAACTCACTTGTTGTTTTTTTATATTTAAATGAAAACTCCATTTTCTTTCTTAATCTCCAAAGAGCTCCTGGTTAACAAATGTCTTACTATTCAGTTCAGTTCAGTTTAGTTTATTTTACAAATCAATTAAAATACAAATACAATTTACATTCAATCAAAATACAATACTATACTATACTACACTATACTATAAACAAAATGAAATGAAAACCTGGATTAACAGACACTGAGAACTGTCTGATGTTCCCTGGTGGTCACAGTGGTGCTGAACTGTGTCCTGGATGTGGTCCTGGTAGCCTAATAAGAGTAGAAGAGAACATGAGTGCAAAACTGAGAATAGTTATTTGAAATGTAGCCATGCAACAGTATCAGAAATACTAAACAACAACTATAGACCCCTTCACAGAACGTAAACATCCGGGTGGGCGGGGCGATCACTGGAGGCAGAAGTAGAATGAGCACAGTGGCGAGTCCAAGCGCGGCTAGCTAGCTTATATTGTTTTGGGCCTTTTTGGCGATCGTTATCGTGCACAACATGGCCAAAGAAGATGCTAATTTATCGAAGTATGTACAGACACTCACTATACGGGATCGGGAGTGTTATTTAAAAAAAACTGACGTTATCAGATGGGACCATCTTGACAGACCCCTATGCGCTCACTCAATGGAAGGACGACGTGACAGGTTTACCCTCTGTTGAATGGCCGGAGATTTACAGTTACTTAATAGAGAAACCAAGCGTCTACAGTAAAGAGAAACTAAAGGCATATAAATCGTTTTCATCTGTAGAAGCCTCGCCTACAAAATAAGATGAAGCTTTATCAGTGTCAGGCAGCCTAAGCTAACGTTATATACTGGTTGGTTGGGCTGGTTAACTTTAGCTACTAAGTTAGTTGATTACTAATTTCTGAAAATGTAATGTTAGGCACGGCAAGATACACCAGAAAATGATTTATTTAGCTAGCTACCTAGCTAGTAACGTTAGTAGAAATTACCTGAGGGGTGTACTACGAAGCGAGATTAATGGATTAGCGAGGTATGTTGAGTCTAAAGCCAGAGTTTTCAGTGTCACGAAGGTGGCTCTCTTTTAACCTGGCTAGATCACCATGGTAACTGATGCTTAGCTCATAGCCTGGTCCCGACCAGGTTATATTCAGAATTTAATCTTAAAATCAGCTATAAAAGCGCCGCTGTTTCACAGTTTAGCGCGTTTGGAGCTGGCGTAACCTTTACTTTGAAAGTCCAGTGGAGCTGGATCAGAACCGAGCATCTGTACGGAGGGAGAGATCGCACTGATCCGCTGGTGTTTACTTTCTCTCTGAGCGTCTCCGCCTACAGATGTTCAGCTGAGGGAATACACCACTCACTGTTGAGCCGAGCGTCAGGAGGACACTGAAACAAGCATTACAGATAATCAGATAGCTAATCAGTAAAGTTCATCATTTCACTATGATGTGGCCATGAATAAATGAATTTCAGTGTTTCCCCTGTTATATGGCAGTGTTGCCCAAACACAAATCTTGAATAGGTCTATGCTATTTTCACAGTTACAGAGGTCTTTGTTGTCATTGTACAGAGACAATAGGCTATGAGATTTACTGTACAGCACCTAAAAAGTTCACTGTATATTCATACGCACACCCAGCCTCACTTTCAATATAACACACTCATTCTATAATTGATCAGTAAAATATATGAAAACAATATAAAACACAATTTAAAAATGACAGTTGTTGCTCTAGTTTATTTTGTTTAAATGGATAAAGCTTCGTATTTAAAAGTAGCGCAATGTTCAGCTGTCAGAAATTAAAATCAGCCTCCTCTCTTTACGTATTATTAATGATCATATTTGCAGCAACAGTGTTGCTTTTGGCTGTGATCAGGCTTTTTTATATCGCTCATACTCTCTCCATTAAACAACCTGCTCCTCTTGGCTGAAATCAGCGACCATGTGTGGAAGTAGAATCATATGACGCCAAACACCTCTTTTTATGTGAACGAGCACAAAGCTGAGAGCCGGACTGGACAAACCAAGTTGATAACCACCTTCGTGACACCGTTTAACTCTGTTTAGGGGCTTTAGGTTTTGTTAAGCCAGAACATGAACACAAAGCCTGGCTGTGTTGAGCTTCCTTCGTAGTACACCCCTCTGATATGAAATGCGCGCTGCAAACACGAGCATTTTTGATGATTGCCTCCGTCCAGTCCTTTCTTCTGATCGCATTTAGCCATAGTTGTCTTCGTTTTTTTTTGACTGGCAGGTGGTATCCGATAATATTTTAGATTTAAGCCATTACTCTTTGGGTTCTGGCACCCGACCGCACAGCAAGATGACACCATGATAGCAGAGATGGCAAAGTCCTGGCGCCAGCTAGCGACCAACGTTAGTAGCTGCCTGTTTGTTTTGCCTCCAGCTGAACACGTGACCTAATCGTGACGTAGGCTCAGAAAGGGTCTATAGCTACTGCATTAATATTTAAATAAAATATAGACTACATTAGCAATCATAATGAGCTCGCTGGGGAACAATCACTGAATCAGGGCTGAAATGCTTCCTGTTGAATATAACCATCGCCCATTAACGTGGTAATATGCATACATTGACATTGTAAAGGGGTCTTCAATTCTAACATAACGTTACACACAACAACACAGACGTTAGCAAGCTAGCTAACGTTAGCTAGCAATATTAGGCTGGCTAATCTACTTAGCCAGTGAGTGATCGCTAGCTAAAGTAAATGATCAGTGCTCTTTACAAACACCACGAAGCATTGTCAGTTAGCTCAAAATCAGCTGATTATTCTGTATTTGGAAATATAATGTGTTGTGAACATGATACAAGCCAAGATAAAAAAAAAAAAACATAGGCATAGCAAGGGCACCGCACTGCTGGCTCGGGCCTCCTGTGCTCAGCGAGACGTACCCATTGATATGTAAGGTGTGCCATTCATGAAATGCTTGAAACGGGGACATTTCCGGGGACAGTTTGTGCCGGGGACAGGTCATCCTTACCGGGGACTGTCCCCGGAAATCGGGGATGTCTGGTCACCGTAATGTTACTCTACTTTCCCAAATAAGTTTTTTCGTACCAATCTATGGCTGTGTGAAGTTTCTGTTGGTTACTTACTTTAAACAACAAGCACACTTATCTGGCTTGTGCTAAATCACCTCGACTGTCTCTTTCAAAATGTACATATCTAAAAAGAGACTCATCTGTTGAGCCTGGGGCACAGGACATTCCTCTAAACCTTAGGAGCTATGGCAACATAGCCAGCTAAGCACCCTTATCTGGGCTGTACTCCTTCCACCACAACTGAGAGACCAAAGCTGGGTTGCATTCATGACAAAGGTCATGTAGCCTGACCTCAAGGCCTATTGTAGGTCATCCACTGACCTGACTGTTACCTTAAGCATAGCTGTCACCTATGTCCTTTACTGACCATGGTTGAAGGCTGTAATACACCAAAATTCCTTCCCACTAGCTCCAACGCAGTTTTGGCAAAATCCATACTGTTTTTCTAAAATAGTACAAATGTGTTATTTGTGCTTAGTCTATTTTAATATTTCTGCATACTGGGGTCCCTAAACTGTTTTTGAATTGAAGAAATTAAGTACAACTGGAAAGCGGAGACTCTTGTGGATTCAATGAGCTTTTATTCATGTGTGATGATGTTCATGTAGCCATTTCATTGTAGCGACACAAATTTTTGGGACTTCACAGCCACAACTTTTCAACGGTGTTCCTCAAGGTCTTGGTGGCTTAATGTGGTGTCTTTTTGGTAGGATTTTTGACCATTGTAATCAGTTCTCAATGTAGCAGGGAGACACTGGGACCCAGCGAAAATTTGGCCAGGCAAAGTGAGAGCACCTGAGCTGTTAAAAGGCTCATGGAGCACAGGTGTGTGAGCCTCATTCTGGATTTCTGATCACCCCTGTGCACATGCTTGCCTGGCAAGCTAACCAAACCTAGATTTTATTGTTAAGGTAGTGTAGGGGTGCAAACACACCCTGATGTATTATTTTTTAGTGTTAATACTGAAGTTGTTGTTTTTTATTTTCAAAAATGACAAATACAAAAGATGAGTCTGCCAACAATTAATTGTTTCTTTTTTGTAAAGGGTCTTGACAGGCCAAGGGAAGTGGCAGATAAAGGTATGAGTGTCTTTTAATATTAAACAATGTTTGCCTGTGGTTGGGAGATTAACCTGTGTTGTGTTCAATTCTCAGGCAAAGTACTGAATTGTGTTTATTTCATATCCTATTCCATGTTAATCATTGCAAATTTGTTTTATCTGTATTTTAGTAAGGGCAGCACGGTGGTCTAGTGGTTAGCACTGTCGCCTCACAGCAAGATGGTTCCTGGTGTGAACCCAGGACAATTGACCCTTCTGTGCAGAGTTTGCGTGTTCTCCCCGTGTCAGCATGGGTTTTTTCCGGGTACTCCGGCTTCCTCCCACAATCTTAAGACATGCAGGATGGGGATAGGTTAATTGGTGACTCTAAATTGCCTGTAGGTGTGAATGTGAGTGTGAGTAGTAGACTGTCTCTATGTGTCAGCCCTGGCGACCTGTCCAGGGTGTACCCTGCCTCTCGCCCTATGTTAGCTAGAATAGGCTCCAGCCCCCCCGCAACCCTCAAGAGGATAAGAGGTTATAAAAATGGATGGATGGATGGATGGATGGATGGATGGATGGATGGATTTTAGTAAATTGATTTTATTAGTGTATGGTTTTATGTTTTTAGTGCTGCAGTTGGTGTTGCCCTCCAGTCACAGAAGAGGCTTGTGCAATGGGAGTTCACCTAGATATGGTGATATAATTTAAGAATTTAGAGTGTCACTGGTGTTAGTTTGGGTGTTTTATTTTGGTGTGTAGTTTTAGTTATCCATATAGTATACCTCCACTGTACTGGCCTATAGATTGGTGTGCCACATTCACTACAGTAAGACAATCTAAATTATAATTGCTTTATTGATATCGCTCTTAGGGACCTTGATTTAATAAAAGCCTGTCATGGCATTTTGACCCACACTGCTTGCTTCATTATTAAAGTTCACCTGTGGTTATATAAAGTGAACTTGGGTGGTACAGAGTAATATAAAACTGTTAAATTTCGCACCAAATCTGCGTAACAAACCGTATCAACCCAAACATTGCCGCAACAACACATAAGACACAAATGAGCATGTGGATGGCTAGTGTATACTTCCATCGTTAAGTTCTAAGCCCTTATATACTCCAACTTTTCAAATCTGAATCTTTAGTCATTTGCTTTGTAAAAATTGTTTCTTTTTTTAAACAAACCCACCTTTGTTAACTTTAAACCTGTGTTCTTTGTGCTTTGACTGATTGCTCCATGACACGTAATTGCTTTATGACCTTGGCTGAGCCTGAATGTTCACAATAGCTTGGTAAATAAAGGCTGATCACTGTCATTTCTACACTTGCAAGATATTGCTTATCTAGACATTTTTCCGTATAAAATTGAATCACCATGTATCGTTAGACTAAGTGTTATCTGTAAATAGCCAACCTGTAAGCAGCCACCTGTTTGATCAAGGCTGAGATTTAATTGGAAATGACTGTCTGGTACTGCTATATTGTGGCTGTACTGCAGCAGCCTTTAGCTACCATTAGCTGTCCATCAGTAATAACTGTCAACAGCATCACTTAGCCATTGACCATACAAACAGTGAATATTCACATGTCTTATGTGCCTTACATCTGTGTGAGAGCCTTAGTTAACCCACCACACAGCAGCGTTTTGGAGTTTCTGTCCCTATGTGAAAGCATGATTCTCTCCCCCAATAGGGGACAATCCATTGGCAATGAAGCAAAGCTGGCCTAGTCTACAGCTTGGAGCCATAGCCCCTCTATTTTCTGCCTTTTTTTACGACATGGCAAGGGAACAAATTGGAGATCAGCCATTTTTGGAATTATTATTGCTGCCAAAAGGTGTGTATGGGTAAAAATATGTAAATATATAAATTCACGGGTACGGGCACGGTTAAAATTGAACTACATGTTGGCAGGCAGTGAGTGAGAACATGAACATATTTTTTATTTTTCTTGCAGTATCTGTGTAATATTTTGGCATCTAAATCACTATTATCAAGCAGTGATCCAACTTTGCAGCCCATAGATGAGGCCTACATCTAGTTTAAGACATTCAAGGAGGATCCTTTTGAGCTGTTATTGTGGTGGAGGAAGCATGTTAAAATATTTCCTAACCTGGCAGTGATTGCGCCAAATGTTTTCGCCATTCTTGCATCAAGCACAGCCAGTGAAAGAGACTTTTCTTCCGCTGGATTTGTCATTCAAGAATGGAGAGCCCAGCTTAATGTGAGTGACTGTAGGCTGTGTGTGTTTAATCACGGGTGAAGGTTGGGTCATGGGATTGTTAATAATGGGTGCAGGTGGGTGCAGCTTTGACTTAGACATAATGACAGATAACTGGTCGCTTCTGGTACTAAGCTTTACAGGTCTGGGTGGGTGGTTTTCAAAAATGGACCTGTGCAGGACTCTGGGACTCGGAACAGTAATCCCCCCAAATAGAAGAGAGCAAGGTGATAGGAGCTTTCTCCGGATGACACTGCCAGTCTGATGTTTACCAGTGCTGTGTTAGGAAAAAAGATGGTTAGTTTGCATGCAAGACCCTGTGTCTGTGTGAAGCATACCAACCTTAAGTTAGCGGTGTAGTGAAGCCAATCACCCAATAGCCTGACTCAAAAAGAGAACACAACAATACACTCATTGAATTACATTAAATGAAATCAAATAGGCAGATCTGTGCTTAGCTGTGTACAGTTATACTACCCTATGCCCAGTTAACGTTACCAGACCACAGACAAAGAGGAGAGCTGCTTTGGCATGCTGTTTGTGCAGGTCAGAGGAAACCGGTCACTCCTTTTGTTCTCTTACAGAGTTAGTAGCTCTGCGCTAACTTGCTTTGTTCCTCTTTTTGCTTTTATTGTTAGCTTGCAGACTTTCTGCCATAGTGCTGTCGCTAAACTTGTTTACTCACAGTTTACAGTGTATTCTTTTCTGACCATAAATCTTCAGGCAAGCAGGCTCTTAGATCCTCTGCTGTTAAGTATATGTGAATATTGTGAGCAGGCCACAAATGGGAGCAAAGAGCTGAGCAGCTGAGCTGGGAAAGGCAAGAAAAGACAACAAAGAGCAAGCTGCTGCTTTTATTCACCTGGTCATGCCATGGAGTGTCATAGGTCACACTGATCAATGTTGGTTGAAAACTGGGTTCATGGGCAGGGTGTCATGCACATGTGTGGAGGATTGTGGGAAACTAGGGAGTCTGGTTGATAGAGGGTGTGTTCCGAATTGTATACTTATCTTTTTATTTTTAGTGGGTACTGCAGCTGCTTTTAACAAAAGTGCGTACTGTTGCATGCAGTATGCACACAATTGGGGTATACTAGTTTCCGCATAACGCTTGGCCGTGAACTTTGATCTTCTTACTCATATACTGTATCTGTTAGCATGGAGATAAAACAAAAGGCCGTTTACTAAGCTCACCAGAGATGGAGGTCATTAATTACAGAGGCTATACATGTCTGTAGTTGCATTTCCATTACCCCTAGAAATGCGCAAAACCTAAATATCGCAATGAAAAACTGGTAATGGAAACACCTATATTTCGAAAATCCTCTCAAATATCGCAAAAACATTTTTACGCTCTCATGAGGTGGTTTTTCAGACGTGTCGATATAAAAGTGTATCGCAAAAGTGTAATGTGTCATGTCCAAGAAGTTAAGTTAGTTATTTTTAGTGCTGTCTTGTGTCTATGTTGTCTCGTGGCTTCCTGTTTTATTTTGACATCCAACTCTCCTCTCGTTTCAGGTAACTTGCCCCTTCCTCTCGTGTGTTCCCACCGGTCTGATTGTCTGCCCTGCCCTGATTGTTTCCACCTGTTTCCCATTACCTTGTGTGTGTGGGTACATATAGTCTGTGTTTCCCTTTGTCCTGTGCCAGTTCGTCTTGTCTCGTCAAGTTAAGGTCCTCCATGTCCCATTTATGGCTTGTCAGGTTATGTATTCTTTTGATACTTTGCTCAGCTTTTGCCATTGTCTAGTTTTATGTTAATTTGATACTTTATCTAGCCTTTTCCTCGATCCTTGTTGTTTTCCTCGCAAGAGTGATTTTTTGTTATTCTGATTTGGTTGTTGATTTTCCTCTGTATGAGTGAATTTCCTTTGTTACTTTGAAATTAAAGATTGTTTATTTGCACTTTAATCCGACTCTGAGTTGTGCATTTGGGTTCAGATTCAGGTTCAGTTGTGACATAATGGAAACACTTTTTTCGCATTTACACGTCACCGGGGTCAACGGTCATGACGTAGGGAGTCACGCGACCAGTTCATTTCGAGGAAGATGGCGCGGTATGTGTGGACAGAGGAGGAGACGGAATTATCATTAACAGTTATTGGTGATTAAAATGTCACAGCTGTCTTGGATAGCAAACAACAAAGAAATTCAGAATGTTATAAGGAGATTGAAAGAGAACTGAGGGAGAGGGGCTTCGAAAAGCCGTGGCAAATTATCCGCAGCAAGTGGAAAGCTCTCAAACAACGATACCTGGCAGAAAGACGCGCCTTGTACAAAAGTGGAGCCAGCGGGAGGGCTAAAATTAAGTTTAAACACTACGATATTATGGACAGCATTTTGGGACATCGACCCATCGTACAAGCGATGTCGTCTATTATCAACAGCATGGGTAAGTCCTAATTATTTTGTCCTGACAAAACGTGCTAATGTAAACATGCATGCTAACGCTATGATATCACAAAGAATATTAGCTTGTGTTTTTGTTGTGTATTTAGCAAATTACACTGTGCGTGTAATAATAGGTACATACACAATAATAAGGACCTCATCACAATCTAGTGACCAGCTGTTGGCCTAATTTAGATGATGTTGTTGTGCTATACTTATGTATTCATTATGCATTATTAGATGCTGAGACAAACGCGGAGGAATCAGTTCGGGAGACTTCCACGGATTTGGATGGTAAGTCAAGAATTTGCTATCCTTTAAAGTAACATATTGTTTGACTGGCTGATGAAAGTAGTATTGTATCAGAAAAGAAATCTGACAAACTAAATGTGGGCAGCTTACCGTTTTACCTACTTGTTTACATGTTGGTAGGCTATAAACAATCTGCTGTGCATCTGCCTTTCTGTCTGCAAAAGTTTCAGTTACATTTAATCGTAAAAAATAATTAAATTAAGATGCTTTCAAAAATAATTAAAGGAAAAGTTTTGAAATACATCAAAATTTACCAAGAGCAGTCAACTGACACAAACACAAGAAAAAATTGAATAAATATAGAAGAATATTTATATAAAAACTCTTGGTTTCTAAGACTATTGTACAGTACTGTGTGTACATCTATTAATGTATATATATCATGATGTCTTGCCCATGTTGCCCCATGGCTCTGATGAAACGCCTGATGTGCCAGAAGATGAAGAGCCATCTGAAGCTCAACCTCCACCTCTAGAGGCATGGAGACGGTCAACAAAGCGTAGAGCCTCAACTTCATCTCTGTACATGAATATGATAAAGGAGCAAACAAAACAAGATCAGGCCACCCTAACCACAATTTGTGATGTACTGAAACAAACAGTGCGTTGTTTTTTGAGAGGGCTACAGAGGCAGCAGAGTGCCATGCTCGTGCTCTAGAAGTGATGGCTGGAGCTCGGCTCCCTGTCCCCCAGCAACCACCTCCAGCATACAGTCCCTACTTCCAAGATCACCACCACCAACCACCAACATCATCTCAGCCTCCTCCTACCTCCTACCATCACTACCAGCAGCAGCCTCCTTCTACCTCTTCCCCTGACCATTCCCACTCTTACAACACATACCATAGTTTGTAGGTCAAATACAGACAAACATGTTACCATGTTCATCACTTTTAATGTTATTTCTCTGTCGGTTGGCAGTTAATTGCACTAGTTAAGTATGTTTATTGAGATAGCCTTTTTTGTGTAACGGCAGTTTAAAGATGGAGCTCTACCTGCTCTCTTTGAAAAGGCACTTTTATATAATGTTTTATTGTGTTAAAGTTTTCTGTTGTACATAATTATATTTTTCTAAGCAGGCAACAAAGCAAAGGAAGTTGCATGAAACCACAAATTTAAAAACAAACTTGAAAATGTTGCCTTAGTGTTTATGGAGACACATTTAGTTATTACTTTCATATGCGTAAAAAAGAAAGCATTTTGTGTTACAAAAAGTTGTGTGAAACCACGCATTAAACTTGACCTAAACCATTAAGATGTGCCTTTGTGTTACTGTAATAACTATGTACACTCATGAAAGTAAGGTAAAGCTAAACTTTGCTTCTGACCAAAGATATTTCAGATTGCTTGCTTGAGTGTGGGAAAACTAATGAGCTGTGGCCAAATGCCGGGCAAGCGCTTCTCTGATTGCAACCGCTCCTGGGTCTGGTTGGTCCTGATGATGACCCTGGGGCTGTTGAGCATGGGGCACTGCAGGATGTAATGTTGCAGGTGGTAGCAGCTGTTTTTTCTCCTCACATATGTTATGTAGAACACAACATGTGGCCACCACCACCGGCATGAAGTTATAGTCTATATCAGACTGCTTGGACAGGACACGCCATCTCGCCTTCAGGTGTCCAAAGGCATGCTCAACTTTTACACGGATGGCACTTAAGTGTTCATTGAAAGTCTCTTGTGTCACTGTCAAACTGGGACCGGAGAAGCCCTTCATGACCCAGGGTAGTAGTGGGTATGCAGGGTCACCAGCGAGGAGTAGTGGCAATCGGACTCCCTCTATGTCCTTTATCGCTTGGGGGTGTTTAGCTGGATATCTGAGAACAGCACAAATGTTTGTGGTGTCACATATTAAGTAAGATTTCACATTACAAGCAAAAAGCAGGGAAATAAACGTTTTTTTTTAAAGCTTAACTTCAGCTAGGCCCTGCTCATTTCAAGTAACATTAACGGCCCTGTATTATGCTAATCTAAAGCACAAGTGGAAAGCTCAAGGTGTGTCCAAATGTTACAAGTTTAAGTTAAGTTTACAAGTTTTGACTTATTTTAGTATGAGATATTTGAATAAAATTAGACAAATATAAGATATGGAGTTTTACCTAAACAGATGTGATGTGGCAAACACAGCAGCATCATGAGCGCATCCAGGTGATCCCACACAGATGTCCCTGATCATTAATCGATCATCAGTGACAGCCTGCAGGACAATTGATGTCCAGCCCTTCCTGTTGACGTAGTCACGATAGCTATTACTTGGGGCACGGACAGGTATGTGAGACCCATCGATTACACCGTAGACCTGGGGTATTTTATGTGCCTCATAATTACATTGCGCAATCTCTAGGGCCTCATCCACGTCCGGCAAACGGATTTTTCTTTTCATGAGCTTGCTGCATATAGCTTGGCAAACCCCATACACACACCTGTGTACGGTGATTTGCTGACACCAAACGTTTCCGCTATTACCCTGTACTCAGAGCAGGTTGCCAGTTTATAAAGGGCACTAGCCACTCGCCTTTGAGTAATTATACGTTGCCTCCGCCTTCTGTTCATAATATGTACAGCAACAGCCGTAGCGGCTGCTGAGATCAGTGTCCCGAGATGCATAATGTTTTCGGCCATCTTTCTCAAAGTGAAGTCTCGCGGGACGGGCAAGAATTTAAGAGAATTACGGCTAGTTCGCAAAACACCGTTCAATGGAAACACCTGCAAGTAGCATTTGAACTTTGTCGAAATTTCAGAAGTATCGCTTTTATTTTGCCAACAACTGTAATGGAAACGCAACTACTGTTATTGTTGTTTAATACTTATAACCTCTTGTTGTTGGTTACATGTATAATAATTTCATTCAGTTTAACACTTAAGATTCCTATTATTACTAATTGACTGGTCATCGGTCACCTAAATGCGCTGTAATTCATCATTGCGACTTCTGACAGTTGACGTTACATATCTTTTGCTGTGCAGAGGATTGTGGGTCAGAATAGCTAGAAAAGCATGCTGACCTGCATACAACAAAATCAGACTAGATGTAGTAGAATATCCTGGTATTTTTGGCATACTGCATTTAACATACTATGTATTGAAACATACTAAATCTCTTCCTGGCATACTATCTTGTATGGTAGCATGAGTGCTGACATAAACAGAGAGTTTATCAATAGGCAAAGACACAGGAAGACAGTGTTTCCATTTTAGAATAAAAGTCCAGTTTAAGTCTCACAAATTAACAAGTTCAGTTTCTCTGCTAAAACATGCTGGAGAGGAGGGTCCTTGCTGAGTTTAAGGGTGTAGTTACTGTTTGAATACTTCTTTAAAAAGTTCAATTCTTTCAAACAGTTTAGTAACATTTTAAGGGTTTATCATTTGTGATGTTTGTACCCTAGGATGGTGCACTCTTGGTTTTTATTTTAAAAAGCATCACTGTAGGCCTGAATCTGCAAAGCATTCTACTTTTCAGTATGCAGCAGTTACTTAGGAAACATTTATCATTGCCCCTGCTGTTGCTATGCCAAGAACTAAAAATGTCTTTGAAGAAACGCACTCTTTTGTTGAAGATGATTTTTTTTTTTTTTTAACTTTGAAGGCCCGGTGCTCTGAGAACACACTCAGCCCTCAGAGCTGTCATCAGTGTGTCCTTTCCACAGTAAACAAGGAGAAGAAATAAGCCAGCGTTGTTAAGAGGTCCCCAGTGGACACAGTGCCTCACGGCTGATACAAACAACTCTCATTTTCTGCCTCTCCAAATTGTTCCGGACATTCGAAGCTGAGGTAAGCATCCGATTCTCATTATGGGGAATGGATATCGCCCAATTTCAATTGCTGTGTGATCAATCAGAATACCATCAGCCTATCAGTGTGGCTCAGCCTTGGCTAAAAATATCCTCACTTTTGGAGGGAGAAAAAAAAAACATCAGGTTTTCGATGGACTTTGATGAGTGCACACTGACATACGGACATAACAAACGTAGGAATGCATCTGCACATGTATGACCAAACACACACACAAAAAAGGACATAAATAGGGCAAGGATGCCAATAATGCAGATTGACCACTTAATCCCCAGTGGTCCGTCTGTCACCCAGCAAGAGAGGTGGCCAGAGATCAATACACCTATTACCTGATATAAGAAGAGAGAGCGACAGAGAAGTGGGGGGAGAGAGATGCCCAAGGCCGACATGGTGTATCTCATATCAAGATAATAACCCTGCTGGCCTTCTGACAGCTGTCCCGATAGAAAATATGATGAGGGATAGAAAAGAGGGGAATTAGGAGAGAGGCCACCTAGAAGGTGGGGACCACAACACTGTTGCAAGGAGACAGACAAGAGGACAAACAGACAACAAGAGAGACAAAGGCTGGTTAATGACACATTATGTACAGAAACGATTAAAGGAATTTTTTTTTCTTAAAGTCTATCTGCAGTACTCACATACCACATTAAAACTCAAAGAGTTTCTGGTTGCTGTCCAAACTGGCCATGAAGTGATAAATAAATAATTGGAAAGTCACAGCTTATGTTTTTACACAGTTTTTTGTTGATGAGTAAGCTAAACAGTAGTATGTGAGAAGTGATGTGCCCACAGTGACAGAAGTGGCAGAAACAAATGTTGCACAATTTGTTTGCTTTCAGTCAGTGCTGGCCCATGGTATAGGCAGTGTAGGCGAATGCTAAGGACAACACCATCCATAGGGGGTGCCACAAATGAGGGGAAGAAAAAACAAAACAAAATGTTTATGTTTTAGTATTTTTTACCAATACTATTACTTCTATTATTCTGAAATATTACATAAGGCTACAACAACATAAAATAACATAGCAAAGCTTCCTTAATGATTGAGAGGCCTTTTTTTCCTCCCCAGTTCATTACAGTTTACCTGCTCTCTGGGGAGAAGGACGACTTATCCGATGTCACACTGTATCGTTTTCATGTCAAAACAACAAAAGCTCTCTGGTGCCCACTCAACTTTCACTACATTACTGAGAGGAGTGTGTGTGGAGAGAAAGAACATGAAAAAAATAAATCAAATCCGTGTTGAAATCCGCAGGAGGAGAGCTAGTTATCGTTACCTCTAAGCAGCTACTGGCTGCAATGAACAGCTCACGGAGGGTGCGTTGATTTACATTGTGAAGGGTTCAAGCTCTATTCAGTAAAAATTAATACTGGATCACGTAAATTATAGTGTTCTCATGATTGTGTTCTGTGTAATGTTGTAAAATTTAGCTTTTGGTAAGGAACTTGAGTAAGTACAGCTGTTTGTAGGAGAAATTTGTTGATGTTTTCACAGCACTATAAAGCAGATATTAGAGAGGGAATTATGCTGTATTATACATAGTAAGAAGCAATTTTTCTTATTTTTTAAAGATGTTTTTCATGTGAAAAAAGGTTATGTTAAAGTTTCCTTCATATATGTGTATTATTTAATGTGTACTCATTGAAACTGCAATCTGTGTTCCACCATCTTGCAGCACCACCATTACTGTCTGCTGCTGCCTGCTGATTTTCTAAATAATCTCAGCTGATAAAGTCTGGCATAAAATGTAGACATTATTGACTGTCTATCAAATAACAGTTTTCCCATAGTTGAAGAAAATCACTCCTATTAAACAAAGAACTGCTGGTGTTTTGGCTTAAGGACCATGATAACTGGTGACTGTCAGCTGAATGTGTCTCTGGTTGCCAACAGCTGCCATCAATAAGTTACGAGCAAACACATCGCATTCGGCTGAGTTACCAGTTAATACTCACTCGTTAAACAAGAACACCGGACAACATTGTACATGTTCTGTGATGCTAACCAAATAATGTTTACATTGTAGTCATTGCTCTAGTTACAGAACTAACATTATATTTAACAATGTTTTTAGGCAGTGTGTAGACCAGGGGTCAGCAACCTTTACTACTTACCTTTACTATGATGTATGATGTATGATGTTAGAAGTAGAAAATGATACACTTCTTAGCACAGCTAGCATTCAAATATCCATGTAATGCAGGGAGATGCCACCACAGTAATGACGACTTGTTTACTTCCAGTACTTCCCCAGATTTGTCTTTAAGGCCTCAGCAGTTGGCTAGCTCACCTGCAGTCAGTACAGAATGTCCTCTTTGTGTTCCTCTGACACAGTTTCCTTCTTTGCATTACTTGGAGATTTGATTTCTTTGATTTGATTTGATTTGATTTGATTTGATTTGATTTGATTTGATTCAGGCAACTGCTGGGGGACCAGTACCTACTTTCTTTTGGCTAACTTAAACTTCTGAAGGCTCATTTTAGCATTAGCTAAACTTAATTTGGTACATTTTGTCCTGCAACACTACGGTCACACTTCATGTCCTCACATCACATGGGATTACTTTATAGTCAGTATGGAGAGGGGGAATGACTTAAGCCACCAAATAACTAATATTAATCAATTTATTAATGGACATATGTATGGCATGTAAGCATTACATTGCAATAGACTAAGAATCCAAACTCAGCAAACATATGGCTGTGCGGGTACAGTGGCATGTAAAAGTTTGGGCACCCCTGGTCAACATTTTGTTTACTCCCAGCAGACACACTACGTTGTATTAACGTTGGTTCTTGGTTGGATATGGGTTGCAACGTTGGACAACCAAAAGCCAACGTTGATACAACATCTAAAGCTAACGTCAGTTCAACGTAGAAATTTTAACGTCAATCTGACGTTGTCATTTAGTTGGTTTCAAGTTGTGTTGGCTAGTAACCAATATCCAACGTCTACTCAACGTTGAGTGCTAACATTAAATTGACGTCGGGTATATAACCTAAGCCCAATGTCTTCTAAACGTTATATTGACAACATCCAGACAATGTTAAATTCCAACGTCAACCCGACGTTCTCATTTAGTTGGTTTTAAGTTGTGTTGGCAAGTAACCAACATCCAACGTCTGGTCAACGTCAAATACTAACGTCAAATTGACGTAGAATACCGACATTCAGTTGTCGGGTTTACAACCAAAGCCCAACGTCTTTTAAATGTTATATTGACAACATCCAAACAATGTTAAATTCCAACGTCAACCCGACGTTCTCATTTAGTTGGTTTTAAGTTGTGTTGGCAAGTAACCAACATCCAACATCTGGTCAACGTCAAATACTAACGTCAAATTGACGTAGAATACCGACATTCAGTTGTCGGGTTTACAACCAAAGCCCAACGTCTTTTAAACGTTATATTGACAACATCCAAACAATGTTAAATTCTAACGTCAACCCGACGTTCTCATTTAGTTGGTTTTAAGTTGTGTTGGCAAGTAACCAACATCCAACGTCTGGTCAACATCAAATACTAACGTCAAATTGACGTAGAATACCGACATTCAGTTGTCGGGTTTACAACCAAAGCCCAACGTCTTCTAAACGTTATATTGACAACATCCAAACAATGTTAGATTCCAACGTCAACCCGACGTTCTCATTTAGTTGGTTTTAAGTTGTGTTGGCAAGTAACCAACATCCAACGTCTGGTCAACGTCAAATACTAACGTCAAATTGACGTAAAATACCGACATTCAGTTGTCGGGTTTACAACCAAAGCCCAACGTCTTTTAAATGTTATATTGACAACATCCAGACAATGTTAAATTCCAACGTCAACCCGACGTTCTCATTTAGTTGGTTTTAAGTTGTGTTGGCAAGTAACCAACATCCAACGTCTGGTCAACGTCAAATGCTAACGTCAAATTGACGTAGAATGCTGACATTCAGCTGTAGGGTATAGAACCAAATCCCAACATCCGCTCAACATTACATAATGACAACATCCAAATAACGTTAAATTCTAACATCAAGTCAAGTCAAGTCAAATTTATTTCTATAGCACATTTACAGACAGCAACAGCTGAAACCAAAGTGCTTCACTTAAAAACAGTGCATAAAGAGCTTGATAAAAATATACAGAGGGTAATTAAATATAATAATAATAATAAAAAAGCCTAGCTTATCTATGGGAGGGGGTGGCTGGACACTTATTTAAAAGCAAATGAGAAGAGGTGGGTCTTGAGGAGGGATTTAAGGACCTCCAGGGTCTCAGCTGCTCTGATGTGAGGGGGGAGTGTGTTCTAGAGTTTGGGGGCTGGTCTTTTGCCTGGCCTTTGGCTCCACCAAGCGCAGTTGGTCAGCTGACTGTAGCTCTCTGGAAGGGTTGTAGTAGCGCAGGAGTTTTGACAAATAAGCAGGGGCCAGTCCATGAAGGGATTTGTAAATGGTGAGTAGTACCTTGAAGTCAATACGCTGGCGAATGGGGAGCCAATGGAGGGAGGTGAGAACCGGGGTGATGTGCTCATGTTTACATGTGTGGGTGAGGAGATGAGCAGCTGCATTTTGTACCAGCTGTAGACGACGTAGCTGGGACTTCGCGATGTCGATGTATAAGGCGTTGCAGTAATCCAGCCGTGATATTACAAAGGCATGGGCCGCTGTCGCTAGGTCGTTCAGGGACAGGTAGGTCTTGAGCTTGGCGAGGATTCTCAGCTGGAAGAAGCTGTTTCTAACCACGGCGCTGACCTGCTTCTCGAGCTTGAAGTCGCTGTCGAAGATCACGCCAAGGTTTCTCACAAAGGTCCTGATGTTAGAGGCGAGGGGGCCTAGGGCATCGGTGGAGAGGGCCGGAGAGGTTTTGCCAAAGATGATGATCTCGGTCTTGCTCTCGTTGAGGTTTAGGAAGTTTGCACCCAGAGGACACGCTGGACAGAGAAAGTTTGGTCGGTCAGGTAGGACTGGAAGAAGTGCAGGTTCTGTTGATGTAGCGCAGCTACATCAAGCTGATGTAGTTATTTAGTAGGTTTTATGTTGGCAAGTAACCAATGTCTTGTCTGCTAATGTCAAATCAACGTAGAATAGACTGATATACTTTGCCAGTGTGAGGTTATATACCTAAGACTCTGAACCAAGACAACACAGTTATGGCCCATTTCTCTGCTGCTATAGCAGACTGGTTGACACTGATCTATCAGCTGCATCTGCATAGACGGCTGTGCCTCTGACAGTGATGTAAAGCCTGGAGACCGATGCAGTAGCCATGTAATTCATCTGGCATTTTCCTTTAATTTTCGTACGGATAAACCCATGGGAAGGAAATAGCCTCTATATCACATCACATGACGATGTAATGCAGAGGTTCTGAAACATTTTATGGACCCCAAAAATGGGCTGTGGACCCCCATTTGAAAAGTTCTGAGCCAAGGAGGTCACAATTAGATTTTTCTGTCAACTCACACCCATGTAGGCCTGCTCCAGTGTCTGATCTCTGTCAGATGCTGAAACAAAAAGCCCCACATACAGATGCAAATTTTATGAACAAGTAAGGTTGTTAGTGCATATCAAATTGGTGGTCTGTGACCTATAGTCTACATAAAACTGCTGGTCCTTGAAATTTGAGAATCACAGTGCATAGAATTTACTGAGATTATAGAACTAAACCAACATTCAGTCACTTACCAGCTTTGTATTTGTGTTCACACTACCCAACTGGACTTTGGACTCTAGGTCCGAGCCAATTCACTGACCTTGAAAAGGTTGGGTGGATATTTAGGGGGCCAAGCCCGCGGGGCCTGGGGAACGCGAATGCAAAGCATACGCGTTTCCCAGGACCAGCGGTGCTGGGAACCCTATTGTTTTTGTTCGGATTTTTATTATTATTATTATTATTATTATTATTATTATTATTATTATTATTCTTCTCTATTTTTATTCTTCTCCCGGTAAAAGTAGTGCTGCAGGCTAAACCGTGCAAGGGAGGGTGGTGCAATTTGGAGGGTTGGTCCAGAACCCTGCACGTACCTCAGGCGCAAAAAATGACATATCTCAGCCAGCAGGGGGCGCTATAACCAAGGTCAATGCGTTTTGGGCTATAACTCCCACACCGGACGTCGCACATTCAAAAACCTCATATCCCCAGATTCCCTGAAAAGAACTGAATCACATGGCCTGGGCCTCGCCCATTTCCACCCTAATTTTTTTTGGCAAAATCGCGAAAACTGGAAAACCAACTTTTTCGAACTCCTCCTTGGGGTTTTGCCCGATCAGCGTGAAACTTGGCACGTAAAGTCTTCCTCTGGACCTGATCTAAAGTTATCAAAAGAATTTTGTTTGGTTGAAATATGCACAAGTTATTAACGAATAAAATTTTCTAGCTAGCTATAAAAAGGCGAACTGCTGCATATCTCTGTCAAAATAAATGCCAACAACACCAAATCTGAGATCCTTGATTGACATGTGACTGTGAGGGCGTGAGCCAAATTTGGCTAATGTTGGCCACTAGGGGGCGCTGCAAAGCTGAGACATTTATATCTCTTCAATGGCTGCACCTATTTTTACGAAATTTGGTGGGTATGATGCTGCGTCACTCCTGAGGCCATATCTTGAAGTTAATCACGACAGGTGAAAGTGGGCGTGGCTTATTACGAGATAAACAGCAAACATTTATTTCAGCTCAAGTATTATGCTGAGGGCTGTGAAATTCACAGGGTATATATATAACAGCATACCGGCCACCCATAGCAAAAATTGTGTGTCTGCTCCACTAGGTGGCGCTCTAACGGACGCAAACGCATTTTGGCCTGTAACTTCCACATTTTAAATCACATCTTCATAAAGTTTATATTCACGTGTTCCCTAAATAGTTTCGCATCTTCTGACATAGGCCACGCCCACTCCCACAGCATATTTCTTTTTGTAAGTCACTACACATCAAAAACCTACTTTTTCGAACTCCTCTTAGCGTTTAAGCTCCATCTGCACGAAGCTCTGCACATACAATCTCCAGGCTTGCCTGATGAAAAGTTATCAAAAGAATTTTGCTGCTCCAAAAAATGCGGTAGTTACAAATAAACAATTTTTTTTGGCTAGGTAAAAAACACATACCTTTGAATATTTTTGTCAAAGTAAAAGCTATCAACGTCAAACTCAAGTCACTAGTTTCCGAGGTCAGCCAGAGGGTCTGTGCCAAATTTGGTGGAAATTGGCCAATAGGGGGCGCTACAAACACAGAAACATGAAGTGACATGAAAATTGATCAGATTCGCCTGAAATTTGGTGAGGTTGTTGTGGTGTCACTCCTGAGGCCAGAGTCAAATTTTTGTGATGTTGGGTCAAAGTGGGCGTTACTTGTCACAACACAAAAATTCAGCCTTTCGCACTTCCAGTGCTGATCCCATTACAATTATCATACTGCGAGTGAAACGTCGGCCTGCGTCCCGACGCTCGACCCGAACCCTTCTTTCGGTGTCAAGTTCCGTGGGCTCCGCGAGACCCGGGGGCCGAGTCGCGCGGGGAGGCTTGGCCCCCTATTATAACTGCTTGCAGTTCTAGTTGGAGTTGTACCTCTACATGGCAGGCCACAGAAGGCCTGATGCATGTCAAGTTTTAAAGCACCCTGGCATCTGTTACATAAGATCTGCTGTGTCATTTTGCACTCTGCAAGATTAGAAATGTCCTTTATGTCAGTGATTGAGTTATTTGTGTTATTTGTTTGAAGAACTTTCCCTCACCATGGATGGGCCCATCGGGACCTGCAGATGCTCTGAATAGCCTACTATCTGAAGAGTCATTATTTAGTTTAGTCTATTGCCTATTACTATTATTATATTATGATTATTATGATGATGATGGTGATGATGGTTATTACTATTATTATTATTATTACTATTATTATTATTATTATTATTATATTGTTGGAGGTAATGGTGACCAAATATTCAAATGAACAGTTGAAACTGTTGAAACTTCCTTCATTTTGTGATTTCAACCTTATATCTTCATTTCTCACTGTCTACTTACAAAACGTTTATAAATCTAAAATCTCTTATCAGAATAGAGATTGGAATAAAATGGACTCGTGTGTTTTATGTCGAATTAATACTTTTTATAATGCTGTCACTGGGATAACCATTTGGTGGAACCATAAATCGGGAACTACGTTTCTTTACGGACGCTATTTTACATACAACACACATCACATAACGTCACATCCAGTCTCTCCTGCCTCGACCACATGTTGCATGCTGCACGCCAAATAGGAACGCACGCCAAACGTTACCGTCCTCGACTGAGACCAAGGTAATGACTGCAATTTAATAAGCCACTATATGGTTATTCTGTTATCATGTGGCACAGCTAACGTTAGTTTGTAATAATGGATGATTGTATTTTGACGGTATGTCCGCTCTATTGTCCCGCGCTAGCTAACGTTAGCTAGCTATCAGCTAGCTAGCTGATAGCTAACACTGGATGAAAAGTGGGATTTTCGTCCCCGTAAACGCCCGGAAATCTCACTCATTTTCGGCAGTTTCCGACAATTTACAGGCTGCGTACGCGGCGTTTACGGGTGCCAGAAATTGTCGAATACGGACCCATGACGTATGTTTTTTTTTTTTTTTTTTTTTTTTTTTTGGCGCATGAATATTTTTTTTTTTTTTGTTGTTTTTATTGAACAAACACAAGTACAAGAATGACATACTCATTACTGATCATATGAGCAGATTACATTAGAAGGAAAATCACACCTCCAGCATACTGAGTCAAAAGATATCTTAATAACTATTGAGCACCGTTGAAATGAATGAATGAATTAAATAATAATAAGAAGAAGAAAAACAAACAAACAAAAAAGATCAATAAAGAAATGAATAAAAAGTAAAAATAAATAATTAAATAAATAAATGAATAGACAGGGGGTTCAATTCAATTGAAGATTGTCTATAAGTGTGTATAGTTTCTGAGCTTGGGCTTTATCAATTTTTTGACATTTTTGAAACAAAAGAAGTTCATTCTTAAGTGCAGGCCATGAGGGGGGAGTTTTAGAGCATCTGCATTTATGTATGTAAAATTTTGTTACTATGATGAGATTGTTAACCAAGAATTCAGCTTCTTTAACTTTGAGGATTACACCCATTTGAATATTTTGGTAAGAGAAGAGATCGATTTCTATGGACTTGGAGAACAGCAAATCATAGAGACATCTCCATATATCCTGGATAGTTTCACATCCAAAAAATAGATGTTCTGTTGTTTCCCGATTTACACCACACATTTGACAATTTTCAACCTGAAATTTAAATCTTTTTTTCAAGAATTCATTGGATGGATATATGTCATTTATCATTTTAAAGTGAATCTCCTTATATTTCGGAGGAAGTGGAAATTTTAAAAATTTTGTTCTGATCGTTGATCTGTCAGATTTGTTGTAATTTTGGAGAAGAAGAGTACTTCTTGTTTTTCCCGGATATATGGAGTTTACAAAGGATTGTCTAAGGAATTTATTATGACATTTGTGATTCATAAGATCGACATCATCAATTTTAAGTTTGGGCAATCTTAGTGCTCCTATGGTCCTCAAACTATTTTTCACTATTTGAATAAAGGCACTTGGAATGTTTTGTGTTACTTTTTTGTATTCTTCAATGGAGCATTCAATATTATGTCTATTATTGAATTCCTCCAGTTCAAGAATATTACCGTGATTGTCCATAAAATGTGCAATAGACCAAATACCCTTCTCCAACCAGCTTCCCATAAAAATAGATTTCCTCCTGCTCAATATAACTCTGTTATTCCATAATGGAACATTATGAGGGCTAAAATTGTGTTTGAAGGTCATTTTCCATTGTAACAATACCTGTTGATGAAAAGTGGATAGTTTTATAGGCAGCTTAGTAATTTCAAAATCACATGTAAGTAAAAACCGAATACCTCCTACTTTATCAAATATAAATGAGGGTAATGAGAACCATATGTCATTTCCATTCTTTAAAAAAGACTGGAGCCATTTAATTTTTAATACCCCATTCATGATTTCGAGATCAATTGCCTTAAGTCCACCATCTCCATAATCTTTCAACAAGTCTCCCTTTCTGATGTAATGATGTTTATTCTTCCAAATAAAGTTAAAGTTAATTCTGTTAATCTCCTTAATTTGTCTTTGAGAAATAGCAAGAGAGTACGCAGGGTAGATTAGTCTAGAGAGCGATTCAATTTTTGTTAACATTGTTCTGCCAAATAATGTTAAATCCCTTTGCAGCCAATGGTTTAATGTTTTACTGCATTTGTCAACATTGTTTTGAATATTCTTTTTTATGCTGGTGTCTGACTCTTTAGAAATCCAGATACCTAGATATTTTACATCGGCTTTGACTGGTATATTATATATTGAGGAATCAGGGCAGTTGTGGATACTCATAAGTTCGCATTTACTCAGATTCAATTTCAGACCAGATGCTTTTGAAAATTGCTCTATAACTTCTAAAGCAAGTGGTATTTGTTCTCTATTTTTTAAGAATATAGTTGTATCGTCAGCTAGCTGACTTATAATCAACTTGTTATCATTAATGCTTAATCCTACAACATTTGAGTTTTTAATAGCTATGGCTAATAACTCTGTGACAGTAATGAATAGAAGCGGAGAGATGCTGCATCCTTGTCTAATTCCCCGTTCTACATTAAATCTAGGGCATGTACCTTCTGGAAGAGAAATGCAGCTGTTGATTCCGGTATAAAGCATTGTTATCATATCAGTAAACTTATTTCCAAAGCCAAATTGTTTCAAAGTGTTAATAATGAATATATGTTCTACCGAATCAAAGGCTTTCTGGAAGTCTAAAAATAGTATAAGAGCGTCTTCCTCAATTAAGTGCTTATAGTCAATAAGATCCAGGACCAGGCGGATATTGTTATGTATGGATACCCATGACGTATGTAGAGACCTCCCGGGAGGTGCTAATGGCTCTAATTAGCATATGAATAGCAGCGGAGCCGCGTCTGGCTTGAAATTCCTCACTCCAGGATTGGATGAAACCACTACTTTGAAACAAGAACAATCACTCGTGATTGGTCGGCAGATCTGTCGCTATTGGTCACTCTGGGTCATTATAAATGTAAACCCCTCCCCTACAATAATAAAATATAAAAATAATTAAAAAAAATAATAACCCTTATAATAATTATAATAAATGTATAATTATTATTAAACATTTAAATAAAATTATCATTATGTTGTATATTCATGTCATTGTTATCCTATGGGCTACACTATTATTACCATCAAGGACATGAATTAATTTATTGAGTAAAGGAACATTAGCGAGGAACATGTTTATTCAAATAAAGAGCTTTATTTATATCACACAACTATGTACAAGTACAAATAGGAGATTTCAACAACAACAAAAAAACGGGGCGCCGTTCGTATGGCGACCCACAGTTCCCCCCGCTCCTGTCCTCCCCTTGTTATGTATCACTGTCTTTTTATGTTTCTTGGACGGGCCGAAACTGAAACACATTTCGTTGCTCTGTAACATATGCAATGACAATAAAGATCATTCATTCAAATCAAAATCATACAACGCCATCAACTGTCTATTATTCGCCGCCTCGGAGCTGTAGGCATCTGATGGCGATCTGTCTGCATGTGCTCCATCTTGCAGACGTCTGTGGTGCTGCCCTGTAATTCAGGTCCGCCTCCAATCTGACTGCAGCGTTGCACAGAGTTCAGTCAGCTCCTGCTGCGGAACGATGGAGGTCGCACAATCCACCCAGACACCCCGTAAAGTGTGCCGTCTTCCTCATCAGACATCATGTCTATGGTGGCGCACTTCCATAGGTCCGCCTCGTCTTCTGCCAGGACACTCCGTCTCGCTTCCAGCAGCTGTAAAAACAATCAGTAAAAACAATAAGTACTGCGCAGTGCACTGCATATTGACACAACACATCTATTAATGCACCTGAAAAATAGTCACACTGACCAACAATGAGTCTGATCTAAAAGTCACAGTAAAAAGTAAAAAAGAAACAGTAAAAGTCACTTACACACAATGGCGTCATTATCCACATCAAGTGAATCCGGACTTGCAGACAGAACACTCAGTAAATAGCAGGTCACAGCCTCGTTATGAGGAGAGGTCAGTCTGTGAAAAACAAAATGGACGGTTAAGATCGGTCAATAACGTGTCTGAACGTTTCCTCATACAGCAGAATGAAAGCATATTCTTTAAACTTACCCTCGCTCCGGTTCGTAGTGCACACAATTTGTCTCCGTGTTGTGGAGACGGCGTACTGCTTCCTGTAAATTACAAGACCAAAAAATACACTTTAATAACCAAACTTAGACTGGTTCTGCTTCTTCATTTGTTCTTTTACTTTTAGCTTAGCTAGCAGTCACTGAATATATTCTTACCACCGTTTGGGGATTGTGCACCCGTCTTCTCTTGTTAGTTAGTCTCCTCCACACGAGTTTACTGCGGTGAACTGCTGAGTCATATTGGCAGCAAACACAGCAAGCTGGCAGACAGCCCACTGATAGCGTTCAGCTGTTTCTTCGTCCATGCTGAGGAGTGTCCGGGTGTTGAAGGAGAGACGCCGTCCAGACATTGTAGTTCACGAAACAGCAAAGCAGCGAAAAACACGCGACATGGAGGAGACTGTCTGAATATACGGGAGTAAAAACAGGACTGTTGATATGCTCGTCTTGCGAGGTCTTCCGTTTGAATCATGCCGAGCTCGCACGTGATTGGATAGACGGCTCGTCGGGCTCCTCCAATCACATGATCGTTGTTTACGGAAGAGGTCACTGCAGTCATGCCACTATGCACAGTGGTTGAGCTCTAGCAAACTGTGACGTTGTTTGCATGGAGTGCACATTTGACCTTTGTGGCAAAGCCTGGTTAAAACTAATTGTTGAAATAAATAGTTTTGTGTATCTTTTTTATTTAACATTGACCATTGCTAATGACCATACACAGTAATTAATCTAGCATACTTTCATGAAATAAATCAATTCAAGCTAAAATTTAAGAGTCTATAATTAGGCTATACTAAGCCTCATCTATTTATACCAGAGATGAATGAAGTTAATACCTTTTAGAGAAATGTCACCTCTGTGTGGGGAGTGAAACTCCCCCTGCTCCCCTGGTTTGCATTTCTATAGCTCACAGCATGTTCATTTACATGTTAAAGCCTCCCCTAGAATTAGGGGAAGGGGGGGACAACTGCCAAGCAAGGCCCACGACAATTTACGACAGTTTCCGGCAGTTTTCTGTGTTGCCTGTAAATTGCTGCGCGCAGCCGTAAACCTGAAATTCCACGGCAGTTTACAGTGCCGCATACTGCCGGAAGTCCCTCTTTTCATGCAGTGTAAATTGCTTCTGTCGGGAGTGAGGGACCGGCCAAACTGCAGGCCCAAAAGAGTTTTTCAATGCATTCAGTATGGGCATATGTGAAACATCAAAATACTTCAATAAAGAGTGAATTTTTTCACATTTTGACCCTATTAAAATGTGAAAAATTCACTTTTTGTTCACTCCTGACAGGAGCAATTGCAAAAATAAAAACCCTACCACTCATATAGATAAAAGTAGATGAGAAAATAGGGTCCAGGTTGAAAAATACCAAGTAAGTTCCCCTTTAACATGGTCTCACGTGTCTCTTTGGATAAATCTATTTCTATGACCCTAAGGTACATTTACACCAAAGCACACCTTTGTGTCTTTGTTGTGCCTTACTAACAGTAGCTGTTAACATAGTAGCTAGTGCTAGCTAAGTGTTAGCTAACTGTTAGCTCAGGTGATAGCTTTGTACAAGCGTTTTGCAGAAAACACCAACGCATGTAACGTTGGTCGTCAACGCCAAGTGTGACACCCCTTTAACTGATGACAAATTCATGCACAATCCTGTTTTGGATAAGGCCCTCAGTCTCAGTGTCATCATATGATGTGAATACAACAACCATTTCATAATTGTTACGACAAGGACGTTGGCTTACAACCTTTTAACCTTTTGTTGTTACAGGGCCAAGTCAAAGAACGGTAGGTCCCCAAGTCAAAGGTAAGTTGCATTGTAAATGATTTGAGTTCAGGTTCCCCTGACTTTGCCTTGCAAGTAGCAGTATTTCTCTTCTTGTTGGTATGGGCCTGTATGCGTTTGGTGGTAAAGTCTGCTGCATTGCCTTGATGAATTTGCTTTGTTGCTAAATTTCTATTATATAGCCTAGGTGGGCTACTTGTATATGTTAACACCTATAAGCTGGAGTTGTTTAATTTCTGAGGCAGATCAATAGTACTGTATTGTTATTCTTAGCCTGCTGTGAATCGTGATTATTATCTCACTATTGATGGTGGTAGTAGCTCACTGCATCCTTAATAACCTCTGGGCTATTATTTAGGCTACATGGACTACTTTTTTTTTTTTTTACATTTTGACTAAATGGGACTGACCTACTGACTAACTGTGTGTTCACACCGGGCGCGAGTAAAATATTCGCCTCGCTCTACTCGCGCGAGTTAGGCCGCTGGAACATTTAATTTTACTCGCGACATTCGCGCGAGCGTCGCGCGTGGCAGAGTTGCGAATATTCGCCAGAGGAGGGTACGGAGATGACCCTTTCGGCTTCCGTAGGATGATATATATATATATTGATGATTTTCCCGCAATTTCTCTCTCATCGACCATGTCTGTGACAAGCATCGCTGCATTGTACTTGCTGTGGCAGTCCGAGGTTCGTCGGAAACCCAAGCGCCGACGTGTTTGGGTCCACGACATCCTCCGCAGACGCACACAGCTGGGAGAGTACCATCATCTCCTGCAGGAGCTGCGCCTGGATGACGAGGAAGAGGGGCGTAGTGACGTGTGACGTGGTGACGACGCAGTGACGTGGTGACGACACGAAAACCTCAACGCTGATAGGCTGCTCCAACACAGCATCAAGCGAATATTTCGCTGGAGTTCAATATTTTGAACTTGCGCGAATAGGCGAGTGACGCGAATTTCGCGTGTACATTCCATTCACGCCGTGCTATTCGCGTCATTCGCGCCGCGCTATTCACGACATTCGCGCCACCGGCACAAATTCGCGTCTATTCGCGTCTTTACATTGACTTTGTATGTAATCTCGTCGCGCGAAAAATTCGCTTCACGCCCGGTGTGAACACACAGTAACTGTTGGCTGTTGGCCCAGCTCCGCCTCTACTCTGTTGTCATGGGTAAAAAGCATAATGTTTTGGAAAGCAAGTTATCGTGCCCATACCAGTCGCGGTAGTGACCGGGCTGGGCTTGTACTGTAGTGTATATCAACTGTTGGTTGGAGTTGCGGTGTCGAGCTTTAGAGCATCTGCAGTTGGATGTTTGTACTGCTTACTACAGCCCATCTTATTTCATGTCTTACAGAGAGTGTCCAGAAGAGCACGCCTGACTCTGACCACAGAATCCGGCATGAGATCGGCGAACATCTTAAATTTGCTCCAGACAAACGGAAAGGTGGCCGAAAGAAGGTGCAGGATGACGTTGCGGATGACTAGGTGAGATATACTGTGAAATGTAGTAGTAGTAGTAGTAGTAGTAGTAATAATAATATATTGCATTTAGAGAGTGCTTTTCCATCTAAAAGATGCTCAAGCGGTGTGGGAGGAGGAAGGGGCACACCTCATCACAACCAATATGTAGCACCCACCTGGGTGATAGCCAAGGCAGCAGCTACTGTGCCACACATCAGCTAGTGACAAGGTGAAGGAGAGGGTAAAGAGGGAGGCAAGGAAGGAGGGGGACTAGGAATAGCTAGTTTAGCGTAACCTTAATAAATTATATATTTAGAAAGCACTTTGAAGTGCTGTCAAAAACAAAGTTAACTAACTAAACAAAAGTTAAATAAATGTTACATTCCTTTCCCAAATCTAAGCTAGCTAATGTTAGCACTAGCTAGCTAACTAACTATAGGTACATTTCTTTGCAACAAACCATCACACCACAACGCAAATCTAGGGGAATAGGGAAAATAGGGGACATTAAGTAAAATTTATGCTGCTGTTTGTGTTGTTTTCAATGTGAAGCTGCTGTAAGTTTAATTACAATTGTCAGGCAGCTGTTTTATATGTGCTGCTGTTTTATATGCACTGTTTTAAAGAGTTCTAAAGAGTAAATTTGTGACCTAGATTTTTTTTTTTCTTAAGTGTTAGACCTGAAGAACCTGCCTTGGGGAGAGGGAGGCGCACCATGCTGCCAAGCAAGGACCCGAATGACAGACAATTTACTGAAGCCCCATATATATAGGGGGCTGATGTCCCACAGGGGACATTAAGTAAAATTTATGCTGCTGTTTGTGTTGATAATGTGAAGTTTAATTACAATTGTTTATATATGTTTTATATGCACTGTTTTAAAGAGTACAGTCGCATTTGTGACCTAGATTTTTGTGCTCAAGCTTTTTTTTTTCTTAAGTGTCTGTTAAATGTTAGACCTGAAGAACCTGCCTTTATATGTGCTGCTGTTTTATATGCACTGTTAATATTCATTATATGCACTTTTAAAGAGTTCTAAAGAGTAAATTTGTGACCTAGATTTTTGTGTGCTCAAGCTTTTTTTTTTTCTTGACTTAAGTGTTTGTTAAGTGTTGGAGGTTAATCTTATCCCAACATTGGATTTTGACGTCAAGCCATCATTCAAAATCCATGTCTATTTAACGTTGGAGGATGTCGTCAACCCTACGTTCAAAATACAATGTCTATTTAACGTTGAAAGTTGACGTCAAGCCTACGTTAGGTTTTAACGTAAACCCAACTTGTAAATCCGCATCATACAACAGTAATTCAACGTTGGGAGTCCAACCAATGCTCAATGTCTATTTAACGTTGGAGGGTGACATCAAACCTACGTTCAAAATCCAATGTCTATTTAACGTTGGAGGTTGACGTCAAGTCTACGTAAGGATGTAACGTAAACCCAACTTTCAAATCTGCATCATACAACAGTAATTCAACGTTGGGAGTCCAACCAATGCTCAATGTCTATTTAACGTTGGAGGGTGACATCAAACCTACGTTCAAAATCCAATGTCTATTTAACGTTGGAGGTTGACGTCAAAGCTACGTAAGGATTTAACGTAAACCCAACTTTCATTTTCACATCATAATCCAATGGTAATCCAACGTTGGGAGTCCAACCAATGCTCAATGTCTATTTAACGTTGGAGGGTGACATCAAACCTACGTTCAAAATCCAATGTCTATTTAACGTTGGAGGTTGACGTCAAGTCTACGTAAGGATGTAACGTAAACCCAACTTTCATTTTCGCATCATAATCCAATGGTAATCCAACGTTGCAGTACAACATTGTTCCAACATTACATCAACGTCAAGTGCCTGCTGGGCTGTGAATAACTAAGCTGACCTGATGACCTGATTTCCAAAAGGCAAACAGTTAAAGGTGACATATTTATTAAAAATTTTAAGCAAGATTACTTTTTTATTTCAATCTTTTCCAGTTTCAAAATAACAGAAAAGGTAAAGGACCTGAAGCAAATGTTAGGCACCCTGCATGGTCAGTACTTAGTAGCGCCCCCTTTGGCAAGTATCACAGCTTCTAAACACTTTTTGTAACCAGCTTAGAGTCTTTCAGTTATTGTTTGGGGTTTTTTCACCCATTCTTCATTGCAGAAGGCCTCTAGTTCTGTGAGGTCAGGAGACTGTGAGGGCCATGGCAAAACCTTCAGCTTGCTCCTCTTGAGGTAGTCCATTGTGGATTTTGATGTGTGTTTAGGACCATTGTCCTGTTGTAGAAGCCATCCTCTCATCATCTTCAACTTTTTTTTACAGATGGTGTAATGTTTGCTTCCAGAGTTTGCTGGAATTTAAGTAAATCCATTCTTAACTCTACCTGTGAAATTTTCCCTGTGCCACTGGCTGCAACACAAGCCCAAAGCATCATCGATCCACCCCTCATGTTAAACAGTTGGACAGGTGTTCTTTTCATGAAATTCTGCATCCTTTTTTCTTTTTTGTGGTGAGGACACAGGAAAGGTTTTTTTTTCTGACAACTCTTCCATGAAGGTCCTACTTGTACAGGTGTGGCTGCACAGTAGAACAGTGCACCACCACTCCAGAATCTAATAAATCTTCTTGCAGGTCTTTTGCAGTCAGATGGGGGTGCTGATTTGCCTCTCTAGCAATCCTATGAGCAGCTGTCTGGGGAAGTTTTCTTGGTCTTCCAGATCTCAACTTGACTTCCATAGTTCCTGTTAACTGCCATTTCTTAATTACATTACGAACTGAGGAAACAGCTGCCTGAAAAGGCTTTGCTATCTTCTTATGGCCTTTCTTCTGCGTTGTGGGCATCAATTATTTTAGTATTCAGAGTGCTAGGCAGTTGTTCAGAGAAGCCCATGGCTGCTGATTGTTGGGAGTCAGAATATTTATAAAGCTTTGAAATTTGCATCACTTGGCCTTTCCTAACAATGACTGTGAACAAGAAATAGTCCTAACAAGCTAATTAAGGTCTGAGACCCTAGTAGAAGTTGTCTGAGAGATCAAATGTCTTGGGGTGCCCAAACGCTGGCGTGGTGCTCCTTTCCTGTTTTCACTCTAAAATTGTACAAAACTAAAATAATACACTGATCTTGCTTAAAATGTTGAAAAGCTGGTTTCATGCCTTTTGGAGAAATTTTGACAACTTTTGCATTCCACTGTATGTGCTGTTGCCTATTTTCCCCTCATTTGTCTCAGCCTTTTGCTCTATCCTCTATCCTCTTCTATCCCCCACCTGTCCTGCGCCCTGCGCTGCTTTAGTTTCCTGCCTCAGATAACCTGGCTGTCTCACTTGTCTACATAGTTATTCTTCATTTTGTAGTAAGCCTCAATATACTGCATACAGTGGGTAGACATGTAATGTGACTCCATATGTAAGTCTCCGAAGTCTCTCTACCTTGAGTGGCAAACAGCCGTCAGCATCTGCCACTGATGCATTCATGTGGAAGAGAGGCATGGTAAACTCTGCTAAAATGGTAAAGGGCTGCTGTGTAAAGGACTGCAGGAGATTCAAAGAGAATCCAGACATTCTTACGGACTGCTGAGAGTTACGGCATGAAAAGCTATGTGAAGTGATGATTTCAGTGGCTGAGCTCTAACATGTTTCTGAATTAAACTTTTGATAAAATACTTTTATAATGTAAATCTTTCAGGAGGGAACAGGAACATCAATTAACATTTTCAGAATATTGATCAGGTTAACAAATCCTGCTTTAAAACATGACCAGCCTCTGTATGACTTCTGGCTTTATTAATGTAAAACTACCTTCCCAACTAAGAGCTCACATGTAACCCTAACGACTCTGCCAGGGTTCACACCCACACAGAGCTTAAAGCCTGCAACTCCGTACCAGTCAGTTAGAACTGGAGAAGCTTCTTGGATGAGAGATGAATCGTCTCCAAGAAACGCAAGCAAGTCCAGTTGCCTACGTTATAGCACTTATGATTACCTTCCCAGTATTAAGCCACATACTAACTGTATATCCATATGTGTGGTGAAACTTTATGGCCACTGGCTACTCTGTTGTTTCTTCCTCAAGATATCTGTCAATACCAGCCATGCCCATTTGGACTTATAAAACTGCCCTTTACTGCACCAGTTCTATCTTGGTCTACATTAAGTCCTTATTTCTAATTCTGCCACTAGTCATTAGTGTGAGGTATTGGATAAAGCAGTGGAAAATAAGAAAGCTAATATACATTGTAGGGTTTAACTTAGCATGGTGTCAGAACATGCTAAAATCCCAACTCTGATTTTTTTCATAAATAGGTCTGGTGTTGTGCTTATTGAGTATGAATGCTGGGAGCATTTATTCAAACATCAAGCTTAATTCAGCTTAATTAGAACATTATTGCTGTATCTCTTATCATCCATACCTGTTATAATTTCAGAAATATTACACATTTTCCAGGAAATGTTCTACATTCACGTTAAACTCTTATCTACTCATTCATACTTTCAGCAAGAAACTTAATTCAGACTTTAAAATGTTTAATATATTCCATACATTCTGGGTATTATTCAACTTTGAAATCCCATTAAAACTTTTTAAAATATTCAGATATCTTTGAAGCTTAGTAAAAACGAGTTTCTCCAATTCTTAAATTAATGCGTATGGGCCGGAATGTTCATACTGGTGAGTGACAGTGACAGTGAGTGGAGATGAGCTGTAAAATCTACTTTAAAAATTCTCTTAAACATGCTTTCGTTCCCACAATTTTCACTCTCTATATATCTTTAAAGGTAGGCTTCAAAGGTAGAAAAATTTGTGCTTTCTCAAAAACTATAGCTATCGGAGCAAACAGACATTTGACACATTTTGCACTGTAAGCCTGAAAGTGACAGAAGTGCCAAGGATTGCCAAAGTGACTTCCATTAAAACTGGGACAAGAAAATTCTTGAGGACAGTATCAGTTTTCCCATTCTCACATGTTTTTTTTGACACCACATTTTTGGCCACTGGACACATATTCCAAGAGGCAGGGGTTTGAGAGGTGTGCCTGAGCTTAATTTCTATTAAATTAACTGTACGACCCAGGAGTTATGTCACACTTATGGCTATGACTATGGCAACCCTTGATTGCAGGTGGAGATCTAGTTGATTGAAATGAGCTAATTAGTGCAGTTTAACACGTACACACACACACACACACACACACACACACACACACACACACACACACACAGATTACACAGATATTGTCACATGTTTATGTCTCTACATCAGCAACAGCCATAAACAGAGGCATTATGTTTTGGGGTTGTCCATCCTTCCATCCATCTGCTCATCTGTCCCATTCTTGTGAATGCGGTGCCTCAAGAATGCATTGAGGACATTTCCTCACATTTGTCATAACCCTCCACCTGGACTCAATGATGACCTTGCATCTGTCTCATTCTTGTAAATGGGTATCTTGGGAAAGCTCTGAAGGGAATTTACTTAAATTTGGCACATGATTCGATTTTGGTGGTCAAAAGCGAGCCGGTCTCATTCTGAAGTCATCAAATACCAGCAGTCGTGCAGTGATGTCTGGTGTCAGACACAGATGAAAAAAAGCCATCTTTCCACATCAGCATGATACAGGGGAATACACAGCCGGACAACAATGTACACTATGGACACTATCTTCCTGCATGGTTAGCTTTATGCTTAACAATATGCATGGCAACCAGTGTGGATGACATCAAGACAGCGATAGCTGCACAGCAAGGTAAACTTTTTATAATCTCTTCAATCAACATTTCTTCAATCTTGAACAATGTTAACTGCTTCTAATGACTGCTAACACAGCTTCAGTGCAGACCGGAAATGAATACTGAAAATACTGTATTTTTAAAAGGCCTTTAAGATTGTTTTGTTGTCCTCTATTACAAATCAACACCTCTGACTCCTTCCTGTAGCCCATGCTATCAGCTATCATGGGACTTTCATGAGTACCAACAACCATTATTCATGTGCGTGTGACATTAAAATCAATAGAAACAGATAATCAGAACAGAGCCAAACAGTCACTGGGTAAGAGATTAAATGGAGTTGGATGGGAAATTACTGAAATTCAGTGAGCCATCCCACATCTCAATGCACTCCTGCTGTAAATGAAACAAAACCTAAGCAATCAGAATAATAATAATAGGAATTCATAACATCTATTATTCAAAATTACTTTCCCATCTATCTATCTATCCATTTACTGCTCATCTTGATTCAGGTCATTGTAGCAGATTAAGCAAGGTAGCCCAGATGCCCCTTTCCTTGCCACTTCTTTCAGTTCCCATAGAGGATCCCAAGGTATTCCTAAACCAGATGGAATACATTCTCCTTAGCATGCACTGGGTTTGTCTCCTACCACTGGAAGTGTCGAGAATCACCACCTTATTGTGGAGGGATTTGTGTCCCAGTAACCCTGAGAGCTGTGTTGCCTTGGGCAATAGCTCCTGGTATTGCTTCCCAAGGCAAATTTGTTATCAACTCACACAGCCATGTCTTTACCTGAATTTCCCAGGTCTAATCCATAGCCGCACCTGCCTTTACATTGAGTTTATATGCAATTGCTTTCCCTTTAGCGTTAAATCCAGAATAGACAAAAGAGACTAACCCTGATCTCCAAAAAAAAAAAAAAACATTTTTAAACCAATTTCAATAAACAAACCTTTTGCTTTTATGGGAAAAAACACATAATTATTTGAGGAACAATTTACATTTTAACGAAGCCCCAGGCTACTGGTGTCCACCACTACCACCAGTGTGCCTTTACTGTTAAGTGCAAGTACACACACAGGCAACAATATAAATGTGGACTAGGGCTGTGACTGATGTTAGAAGCTGACAAATTGATCTCATACAGATTTATGCCAGCCTGGATGAGTGACTTCACTATGTTCTGCAGATAAAAGAGGGTACCAGCTACATGGGCTGTGACTTTAGGAGAGGCGGGACAGAAAGGCTCATTGAAGCCTGTTGTTTATGATATCATCAGTAAGAAATACCCCTCTAAAACACATTTACTTGTATGGTACAGCAATCTTTTCAAGCATGTTAATATTTGCATCATGGCAAGGGTAAAGAAAGAAGGGGAATAAAAAGAAAAGGAAGAAGAGAGAAGGTGGTGAAAAAAACTGAAGGGGCATCCCATAATGCAGGGGTAGATAGTAATGTGTTACAAGTACAGTTGTATGCAAAAGTTTGGGCACCTGGTCAAAATATTTTACTTACTTTACTTTACTTTGAATAGCTAAGCAAGTAAAAGATGACCTGATTTCCAAAAGGCATAAATGTTAATGATGACAAAATGTCCTCACTATTCCAAGCAAGAATATTTTTTAATTCAAATATTTTAAAGTTTCAAAATAACGAAAGAAAAAAACAAAAGGGCCTTAAGGAAATGTTTGGCCACCCTGCATGGTTAGTACTTAGTAGTGCCACCTCTAGCAATTCTTGTTAGGGGGATTTTTACCCATTCTTCCAGCAAAAGACTTCTAGCTCTGTGAGAATCTTGGGCTGTCTTGCATGCACTGCTCTTTTGAGGTCTATCCACAGATTTTTAATGATGTTTAGGTCGGGGGACTGTGAGGGCCATGGCAAAACCTTCAGCTTGCACCTGTTAAGGTAGTCCATTGTTGATTTTGAGGTGTGTTTAGCATCATTGGCCTATTGTAGAAGCCATCCTCTATTTATCTTCAGCTTTTTTTTTTTACAGATGGTGTGATGTTTGCATCCAGAATTTGCTGGAATTTAATTAATCCATTCTTCCTTCTACCTGTAAAATATTTCCTGTGTCACTGGCTGCAATATAAGCCCAAAGCATGATCGATCCACCTCTGTGATTAACTGTTGGACAGGTGTCCTTTTCGTGAGATTCTTTGCTCATTGTGTCCAAAAAGTTCTATTTTAACTCCATCACTCAACAGGACTTTTTTCCAGAAAGCATCAGGCTTCTTGAGATATGTAAACTTCTGACACTTAATTTTGTGGTAAGGACACAGGAAAGATTTTCTTCTGACAACTTTCCATACAGGTCATATTTGTACATAAAACAAAAGTGATGATCATCTATTTCAGCAGGCACAGAGTGAAACCGGTCCCACTCTACATTAGTGGTAAAGGGTCTCCACCTTCAAGTTCTTGGGGGCCTACATCTCTGTTGATGTGCCCTGGTCAGCAGACACTCTGACAGTGGTCAAAAAGTCCCAGCAGCAGTTGCACTTCTTGAGACTGCTTCATAAGGTGGACCTAAAGAATGTATGCCAAGAGCATCAGTATAACCATCAGACTTACAAACACTTTCTTTCACTGAACTCAAAGCTCCCATACGTCATAAATTTCCAAGTTTTCATCTCCAGTCTTTAAAATTTGCGTCACTTGGCCTTTCTCAATGATGACTGTGAACAAGCCAAAGCCCTAACAAGCTAATTGTGGTCTAAGACCCTGGTAAAAGTTGTCTAAGAGCTCAAATATCTTTGGGTGCCCAAACTTTTGTATGGTGCTCCTTTGTACAAGTCTGCTCTAAAATGTAGGGGGAGTGTACACCACAACATCTACTGCAGATGCTGGTGACAGAGCTGAACCCCAAAAAGAACAACAATGAACAACAGTAGCCTAGAGAGTAAAGAAAAACACCCTCCTGACACACACACACACACACACACACACACACACACACACACACACACACACAAAGCCGCCAACCTCTGACCTCATAACTGCTGCAGCTAATGGGGAATTAATCTCAAGTCAGTGAGATAAGCTTGCTAGTATTAATGTTAACCTAACCAGTTAGCTAATGTTAGACTGATGGATGTTAATGACATTAACATTACAGTAAACGAGTCAGCAGCTGGTATTTCCATTTACAGTGAGTGAGCTGACAATAACATTTGGTGAGTTAAAACTGCACCAGCACAAATAATGTCACTAACACCCTATGCAAAATCTTTTTTTGCCCCCTATTTCAGTCACTCAAGAATACACACCAAATCTGCAATATATTAAATATGTATGTTAGACCAATGCTACTACTGCTTATACCAGCTTTCCCCCGCCTGGGGGCTTCAGGGTCACCAGATTCATTCATGTGCTAGTGTAAGACACTGAGCTTGCTAGACTGTGGCTATTATTCCTGGCCTGTTGGTGGAGTGAGGCCATACTCGCTGCTGGAGTGTGGTTGATAGACATCTTGTAGTGCCATGTTGAGTTCGTAATTATTTTGCATCATGATATAAATACTTTTATTGCCTC
Source organism: Cephalopholis sonnerati (assembly GCA_019142605.1). NCBI lineage: Eukaryota > Metazoa > Chordata > Actinopteri > Perciformes > Serranidae > Cephalopholis > Cephalopholis sonnerati. The sequence continues at coordinate 40,861,129 of JAGQAX010000006.1, read as the reverse complement.
CAGGTTATTTGTTATTTCTGCTTAGTATATAGCCTAATGGACCTTGGAGTCTTGGCTATTTTATCACAGTTAAAGAGAGGTCAGGAAACTGGACTGAACTAAACTTTCAAATGCAAGCGGACCAATACTAATACTACAACTAATGATTAGGAGGAAAAGCTGTTTTTACACGTTTCATTGAAAGAATCACTTATATTTGTGTTATATGCCAAAAATGGCCAAAATCAAATAAAGCTAACCTGTAGTCTAGTCTGCCCTGTATACTTTGCCTGATGTGAACTTAAAGCTGAGGCAGGCAGAACCCCCCACAAAATTTAAAAATACACCCTCCCCCCTCTGTTGAAAGCACCTTTCACCAGACGACCATAAACATATACACGTCTCATACAGTATTCTAATGTTTCCCATACATTAATATATTTAATCCCCTATCATTGTAGACCTGTGCACAGCTCATTCACTCAGCCCCTTCTCGCCCCACTCTCTCTCTCTCTCTCTCTCTCTCTCTCTCTCTCTCTGTTTATCCGACCACAAATAGGACGAGAATTGCTGACCACCCTATGGTCCCTCTGCCTTGTTCCCCGCCACTGTGGACTGCTTTGCCAAGAGGAGAGCCGGCAGCAGCTCAGGAGCCAGACTGTAGTCGCTCGAATTTGGCCAGCGTAACCAGCAATAGTTCAATTTTCAGTTGAGTTATCGAGCTACGGATGGGCCAATATCAGTTGGACTAAGCTGTTTACATGCATTTAAAAGTCCATTTCAGACTAAGCCAATAATTTGATTTTCTCAAGCTGCATGTAAACCTACTGAGTATGGACTGGTGTCCAGTGGCAGTACTAGTCAAACCTGTATAACAGCAGCAACAGAAAGTTTGTTGATCTGGCAGGGAGTCTTAGTTGTCCAAACCCTGGAGCTGGAGTTTGCACTGACTTTCACTGGTTGCTGCAGCTGCTGACTGGGGATCTGTCTCCAGAGCTGCTGCCTGCTCTCCTCCTAGTGTGGTGGTTTGTACCAGCAGAGAGTGAGTTGGAGGACACGCTGTGATTTGAGGCTTTGGCTTACATTAGCTACATGAACTTGAATTTGAAGCCACAGCCATGAGCTTTTAGCTGTAGTTACCAGAAGACTAAACTATGTGCAACATTTTCCGTCCATCTCTGAAACACTTCACTGATATTGACATGTATTTTATTTCATTTATTGTCAGACTCTCTTTTAGACTCCTTTTTGGGTTGCTTTGTAGGCAGCTGTTGCCAGTGCCTGAAGAACTTTCTTTGCAGAATTCACCATTGAATCAGGCTTTAACTGAATAGATGGGCACCTGCATCTGCATTTGCAGAAGAGCCAAAAGGACACCCTCTCTCTGAAATGACCTGTGATTGGCCAAAGTCTTCTGTCGTGGGCTTTCAAAAGCCTAACAAGAGTTCCAAGAGGAGATGTAGTCTGACTTTCTCTCAGAGACTTCACTTGAATTACAATATGCTTAATGCTTATTATTAGATTTGAGCCCAAAGTTGCAAAATAACATTGTGCACAGTACATGTACTGTACACAATGCAAGTTGAGTCGTAACAACTGAGGGATGCATGCATCAATGTTGCCAGAGGAAAAAGATGTTAAAACAAATTGTACTTAGTACTTAGTACTAGTACTTAGTTTTAAGACGTACTTAACCGTAACTTGACTTGACCATAACTCAGTCATTAATTTGTTGCTTCCCGAATTTCAAAAAGTGATACTGAGATAATCAGTATGGAGCCAATAATCTACCAGGTACATAGTTTTTTTCTTCTTTTTGCTATCATTATAATTTCTTAGCAGGTACAGTGATATTCCATGTAAATCTTGCATGTGTCTCTTTAAATTGATCCGTTTCTTTTTTCACCACTGTCTGCTGTTTCAGTGTGTGACAGAACTTACCCCTCAGTAAAGCTAATCAAGGATGAACAAGAGATGAAGGGAGAGATAGTGGGGGTGAGAGGTGCTGACAAAGAGGTTAGGACAGATGGACGGACAGACAGGCTTTGCTCTGTCAGCACTGTCTGACCTGTGGGGGAAGGACAGATGGATGGAAGGACGGAATAGGAGAAGAAAATAAAGCAAAAGGAGGTAATGCTAAGAACCTGTTTCCCATTGGTTCACCTAAATAAATGCACATGTAGTGCAAACCACAACACAAAATAACAGTTCTGTCCATTTTTATCTCTATTATCTCATCTTTTGCTACCTCTCCCTCTTTTCCTGGCTCTCTTTTTGTTTGCTATTCATCTTCACTCCTATACTTCCATACTCTCTTGAATAATCTTCTTTCTCAGATGGATGAATCAGTAAGCAGAAGCTGATATTGTTATAAAAAGTGATTAGATTACTGTACCATAAGACATCCTGAGTCCAAAGAGCCATGTGAGGCTGAGTGGTCATGGTCATGACAAGTGATATTATCAAAGTAAAACGTGGAAATAATACTGCACTACGGATACTACGGAATAATAACAGAATTTGGAAATAATGAGGTGATTAATAAAAAATGAAAGTCAGTGTTACAGTTAGTAAATTTAAGTTTAATTATGAATTAAATTAAGTTAAATATAAATTAAAAAAGATAAACAAACAATTGTTCATTACAATCATGTCCTGAAAAAATAATAAAGTTAGTGGTGTGAGGGGTTTTATCTAATTACTTATAATTACTAATTAGGTTAAGTATGGAGAAAGGTAGGCAAAATCAAGTTAAAATACAGTGTTAAGCTGCTCTTTAATATTGTTTTGTGTGAATTTAAAACAAGTCGATTATATTATTATAAATGTACATTAAACATTTTGTTGAAGTATTAAAACAGCTATCAAAAATAATGATTTTTTAAAAATAGTTATAAATAATGTTAAATAATATGATTTAATTTACATCGAATCACCTTGTGAGGCACCATATCTGGAAAAGGAAAAGTAGCAGCCAATTAATCGTGATGATTTTGGTGGTTGTGGTATGTTTTTGTGTTTGCTCTCTCTCCCTCCCCTCTTTTCTATTCTCTCTCCTGCAGGGCATGTGTGTGGCAGGGGGTGTGGCTGGCTTCTCCTGCAGCAGCAGATGAGGCACACCTGTCTTCACTCAGCTCATCTACCTGTCTACAAAAGCCTGGACTTCACTCCACTACGCTGCCAGATAATTCCGTCACATTCGATAAAGCTCTGTGTACTTACATTTAGTGTCTTGAGATCAACTTGTTTCATAGCGGTATTTTTGGCTGCCGGTTCTTCTAGTGTTGCTAGAGTTTTTGTACTTGTGGTTTTTTCCTGTGTGCTCAGGTCGTCCTGTGTGCCTCACCGTGTGCCTGAGTTTTTCCATGTGCTCAGTCCTTGTGTCATCTCTGGAAATCCATCCTCTCATCTTCGTTGATTATTCCACGAGCCAGCCAGCTCCCTGCCTCCACTGCCTGTTCTTTTGTTTTTTGTTATTAATAAACTCTTTTTTTTGTTACATACGTGTATCAGTATCTGCTTTGGGGTCCAAACAAAATCAGAACTTACAATCACAATCATAAAATATACTAAACTATCAATTTGAATAAATAATCTGATAAATAATTGTACAAACAGTGCGTACAGTAGAAAATTATGTATATATATATATGTGTATATATCAGAGGCGATTTCTCTAAGACTGCAAGGGAAGCTCAGCTTCCCCTAAAATGTAAAAAATTAAATGGTCATATATGTATTGTTGTGTTAACATTTCATTGACTACAAATGCGTTAAACACGTTCATCTCGAAGACGAGTTCGTTCAGAATCAGCTACTTATCGATGTTGTTAACTTCTCATACATTCCCGTAGCGCAGTTTTCTTATACGGTCCATGGTCAATGCATTTCCCCATAGAAGCTGAGTGTCCATGCACTTCAATGGGACTGCATGGAACAGTTTTTTTCATTGCCTCGAAACTTGACGGTCATTGGATAAATGCCACGATTATGTCCCGCCCCCGGACGCTCAGCGTCTCTGGGGGTGAATGGAGCTGTGGGCGGGCCTCGGCCGGGCTGGACGCTGAGCTTCCGCATGATGATTGGAGGATCAGTCGAAAAGCTGAATCCCGTTTTGATTGACAGCTATTTTGAGACATACACGGTCACTTGACAGCTCAGCTCAGTCCCATCGCGGATTTTGCAAGTGAAGTTGAAAGACAAACTGAAACCCATTTGTTGGTATTTGCTTGGCGATATTACTTGTTCATTTCTTACACTGTAAATAAAACACACTCATAGTATTTCCTTGTTTCAGTTTAACATAATTTCAACATTTCCTTTTGGAGTTTAATATCGTTTTGGAGGGCAGAATTTACATATAAATAAATTGACAAATTTTATGATGTAAGCCGACAATGAGCTACCCCTCTCTGAAAGACCAGCAGCCGCCACTGGTGTGTGTATATATATATATATATATATATATATATATATATATATATATATATATATATAAATATATATGTGTGTGTGTGTGTGTGTGTGTGTGTGTGTATATATATATATATATGTGTGTGTGTGTGTGTGTGTGTGTATGTATGTATATGTATATATATATATATATATATATATATACATATATATATACGTGCGTGCGTGCGTGTGTATGTAGATGTGTATATATATTTTTTTTACATGTTTTGTTATTTTGAATTTTCATCAGTTCATCTACTTCTTACTTTCTATCTATTTATAACTATCACAGTAAATGAAATTCTGGCCATAGGTGCCCCAAATTTTGCATGCCACTGTAAATAAGCCGAGGTAGAAAAAGTGCAAATTAGCTGTCCTGTTGTAAGTGGTGGGTGATGGAGACAAAGACAACATCTGTGTAACATGATGTGATGCTGTCTTGTTAAAGAGTCTGACTGCTGTTGGAATGAGGGACCTGAAGCAGTCACAATTAGTTACTGAAGGAGCTGATTAGGGCCCCCACAGTCTCATGCAGGGCGTGAGAGGTGTTGTCCATGATTGATGTCAGCTTGGCTAACATCCTCCTCTCACTCACCTCCTCTATGGAATCAAGAGGGCAGTCCAAAACAGAGCTAACCCTCCTAACCAGTTTGCTGAGTCTTTTTCTGTGCAGTTCTGTGCCTTCCACTTCCTAGCAGACAACTGTGTATATTGCAGATACAACCAACAGTGACAACAGTGTCCTGTACACTCCAGAGAACCTCAGTCTCCACAGCAAGTGAAGACAACAATGGCCCTTTTTGTAATTATAGGCCCACTAATTTTTAGGCCCATGGTGTTCTTTTATATGCATGCCATTTCTTTTGCTGATGCTAATTTCTTTAGCATAAGCCTATGGCATTTTACACTGTATAAATTAGCCTAGCAACTAGCGATCTTTTCCTCTTCTCATATAAAACCAGGGACAACAGCGACATTAAACAAAGGTAATGGCACACAATTTGGCTCCATTATAACTCATTAGATTCACCGACAAAACAAGTGTCATACTAAACACGTTTTCCAAACAACTACAAAATGCTAACGTTATTAGCACAAACCTATGGCATTTTACATTGTTAAAATTAGCATAGCGAAGAGTGGAAAGTTCCTCTTGATGATGTAGTTTGAAGGACCAATCATAGCTCTTGCGGTCTGCGTTGGGCCTGCGTTGCCTCGATGTGTGGTTACAATTTTTGGGAGGTGCACGTTGTGTCTTTGCCTCGGTCGTAGAGGGATGCAACTCCTCTGCAAAGCTCTCTGTGTCATAGGTACACAGAAGCATAAACCTAGTATTAGCCGGCGGTTGTCTGTTGTAGATGAGTCTGTACTGGAGCCACAGCTCTTCTTAGACAGTCTTTGCTGTGCTGTATTCCAAAGATGCAGGTAAGAGGAAGCAGGCTGCTCTTTGTGTCATTAAAGACTTAGTAGTTTGGCATTAACATGGTTTTGCTCTCCGTTGTTTGAAAAGTTAGCTTGCAAACATCTTGTCTGCTGCAAGTGCTGACTTACCTGTTCTCTTCTTTCATTTAGAAGAGTTTTTCCACGTATGTGCTAAAAGCTCAGCTGCAGCTCTTGCTGTGAGCTGAGGTGAGAAAAAGTGGGGGTAAGGCATAGCAGCTCCAGCTGCTCAACAACCAACCTCTGTGGAGGTCCCAGGAGAAAGAGACAGAGAAACAGAGTTCTTGTTTTTGTTGGCTTGGTGATACTGCTGGGTCCCACGCCACAGTCAGTACGTTTAAATGCACACTTAAGTGAAGCTACAGTTATAGCTTGACTAGGCGATTTTATTGGACTACAGTCTTTGTTCCAGTATACAAGCATGGGAGGGGAATCAATTTATTGACCAAAGTATGTCTGACTCTGCTATGATAGGTGGCGATATGCCCCCTTTCAGCTTGTTAGTATTGAACCTTTTTCTGGATGACATCACAGACCAAGCAGCCACAGCTGTTGTCCAGCAGTTCAGACACTTTTTTGAGGAGGTCGCCATTAAGTGTTTTCCTCCCATCCATGTATTTTTAAAAAATCTAGGTCTTTCAGCTGACAAAGCATAAACTGTCTCCGTCTTTTTGTCTGTCTAAAAATGCACAGGTCTGGATGTAGATTCCGCCATGTTATTACCAGCTTCTTCTTCTTCTGCCATGCATTTAATGCTATCTGACTTTGGGGTCAATGCCTGAGGTGGAAACTGTGGAGCTTGTGCAGAGCACTTAGGCCAGTTTGGGTTTGATTGACTGTATACATGCAGGAGTAATTTGACTACAAGCTACATTATCTGGGTGTGTTAGTCCGACTTAGAGAATTTGATTTGGTATGATTTTAGTCAGACTAACATGTTAACATGTATTTTAAAAGTCTGGTTTTAGTTGGACTAACACAATAAATTGATTTTCTCTAATGACATGTAAACATACTGAGTGACCAACGGTGATTGAATGGGTTGAAAGTTTTCACACAAAGGTGTGAAAAAGCAGAGGACTCTGGGAAAATTAGTTCATTTGGCTGTCCTTTGTCTAAAGATCAAAGTAGGCCCCAGCAGCCATTTTGAAGATGTTAAACATACTGGACATCCCAACACATTTCTATTATTTACATGCCTTTATTTGTAATTATTTCAGCCATGTCACATGGAGTGGGTTATGTGAATTCCGGATACACACAGCATTAATATTTGGCATCTTGGCTCCAATCTCATCTAGGAACAAGGAAGCACCAAGCTTAGAACAGCCATTTTTAGGACAAACATGTCTGATAATTATGTGTACTCCCATATGTACATTCATCATAGCTTATGAATGCAATGCTACTGTGTGTAGCAGCTGAATGGCAGCCACATACCTTCACTTTGAGTATGCGAATGCACCACCATAAAGGATTCATAGAGCAGTCTGCCATCGGAACTCTAGAATTAAATACCAATGGGCCACACTGGAAGGTAAAATAAATCAATGACAGTGCTACTTGCAGGGATTGGAAAATTGTTGTCAGTAACTGTGACTGACAAAACTGTGCTTCTTTTAATAAATACTTCCTTGTATAAATACTTGGACGGTAAAGCAGCTTGTAAGAAACATAATTCTGGGTTACCATCCTTTGAGGAAATATCTCTTGTTGAATGACCTTTTCTATCTAGTATTACTCCAAAATAGACTACATGTATAACTTGGTCACATAAATGTGCAGCAACACACAAACACACGCACACACACACACACACACACACACACACACACACACTACACATTATCTTGTACTTGTTTCTTTGTAGGGACCCTCACTGACAGACTCTGGTTTTTATTTTAAAGTCTGAAGTTGAATCACTTCACTGCTCATCAGTTACTTTAAGCTAACTACTGCTATTTCAACTTTTCAATATTTACTTGTAGCTAACTGTTTTAACTGTTATCCATTACATTCAGCAGACTTATGCTATTTCAGTCATTTATCAGTTACTGTTAGCTAGCCGTGATTGTGCTACAGTTAAATCATTACTTTTACCTGAGTAATGCTATTTTGACTGTTTATCGGTTACATTTAGCTAAGTGTTTCAACTATTTTCAATTACATTCAGCTAGTTATTGCTATTTTAGCCAGTTGTCAGTTACTCTTAGCTAAGTGTTTAAATGGTCTCTTTCACTTTTAAGTAACTAATGCCAATTATCCACTTATCAATGACTTAGCAAACTAATGCTATTTCAGCCATTTGTCAGCTGCTGTTAGCTAAATATGTTTACACTACATCGATGATTTAGTCATCATTTTGCCTGAGTAATGCTAAGTGTTTCATACTTTCTGAAACATTCAACATTTTTCAGGAAATTTTCCCCATTCAAATGAATAAGTGGAGCGATCAAATCGGACACAAATTCAAGTTTTTTTTAGCCATTTTCAACTCCTATCTCTTCATTCATACATTTAAAATGGGTTTCTATGTGACAGATCGTCTTAGAGCTACAGTGTGTGACATCACAACCAGCATCAGAAGCAGCACTGCTCACAATAAACTGCACCATGGACACTTTACAAGTCACACAGCAATATTCATTCACATTTTTTTTTACATTGTATCACTGTCCCCCCTTGTTGTTTTTTTGCACATGCAGTACATTTTGCACTAAATATGCTCTCTTTTAGGACAGTATTTGTGCTTATTATTAGTAGTAGTTAGTGCTGTTTCTTGTATTTTTGTATCTTTTGCATGCCTATTTAAAAAAAAAAAATCTGAGACTTTCTCTTCTTGACTGCTGAAACACTTGAATTTCTCAATTGTGGGATTAATAAAGGTGTATCTTATCTTATATCTTTTCTCATCTCATCTCATCTCATCTTATCTTATCTTATCACAGCTAGAGTGAAGCGGGACTCTAAAATCTTCTTTAAAACCTCAGGTGGTATTGGGGTCAAATTTGACCCCAAAGCATTTTTGCTTAGATAAAAAATTGAGCATAGCGTTAGTTCAGGCAGGACACAGTGTCAAGCTCAGCTCACATCCCAGCTACATCAGTTGATCTCAAACAGCCAATCAACTGACGCAGTAGCTCATCCATGGAAGGCAGTCAGCTGATAGATCACATGATTCCTTTCTATGCAACCAATTGGTGAATCTCATTCAGGATGCCCTATTTAAACTGCTCTGGCCTGCCTACTGTTGCTGCTTCCTCTGCAAGCCGCTTTGCAACCCACCTCCACCCCAGCTCCTCCTTTTCATGCTGTGTCTGACGTATCAATGTCATTTCTGTTTGTCATTGATGCTAGCTCTGTTCTGTTCCCAGGGGGTCTTTGCGGCTGCTCTCTTGTCTCTCTGCCTCAGGCTTTCCTCATTTGCACGTGGAAGGGCGGAGAGGTGTGCTTTCTCTGCCTTATGCTTTCCACGTAGACGCGTGGAAGAGTCTTCTGCATAGGCTTTAAGAGAGGCAGAGGGGCCCCAGAACAGAGCCATACCGCCAAATATAATACTGCAAATGGAAATAAAGTTTTCTTTGACAAAAGTGTTCCTGACTGAAATATGGTTGTCTTTTAAATAGTTGCATGAAATTTGGCATGGCAGTTCCCGGCCACACTCTTAACAATGACAAGTTGTGATCACTTACTTGCATTGTATTATGGGTATTTTAGACAACAGAAAAACACTGGTTGTCCTCTGGGGACAAATTTGACCCCGCTACCACTAAGTGGCACTACGGAGCAATGTGTCACATTATTGTGCTCTCTAGCATAATGAACACACTCACACACCCGCCCACACACACACGCACGCACGCACCCACCCATCCAACGCACACCCCCACCCCCACATACACACACACACACTCTTGCAAACACCTCCTCCTGTCCAAATGACATCTATGTGACCTAAATGACCTCTGTCTGACAGACACACACGCACCTGAGCGCGTGGGCAGACACACACACACACTACAAAGCACATTTTTGCTGGATACCCATTTGCCATAATAGTGGATGACATCATCATTGGCAGCAAGGGAGTCCCTTAGCAAAAAGAAGTTTATCCAAGTGTACTATGAGTATACTTATTTTTTACTAAAACTGAGGGAGTATACTTGAAGTTGACTTTTTATAAACTATATTTTATATACTTAAGAATAGTGTAGTGAAGTATACTTGGCTTATACTAAAAAGTATAAACAAAAGTCTAAGACTAAGTACATTAATACTAAGACTTACACTTATACTTTAATACTAAAACTTATACTTATACTTTAGTATACTTTTTACGTCTCTCTGCCACAAAGTACTAATACTTAGTATGTCTTGCTCCAAGTGCATAATAAGTCAAGTCATTGACTCATGCTTAACATTTAATTTATATATTAATATAATGCTGGGGTTTAAAACTTTACAGTATGTAGTATGTGTGCTCAATTGTATTATCTTTATGTACCTTAAAATCATACACAAAAACAGAAAAACATTTGACTTGACTTTATTGATCAAGCTAGTCCCTTTCATAAGAGTTTGGCAATGGTGTTATGTACATAGTGTCAGCTGTTTCAACAAGAACACATTTTGTTTTGATCATGTCAGGCCAGACAGCATTAACAGTTTCAGTTTTTTTAACAACATACACGAAAGTACTTTGTACATTGATTTGTGAATCTTTACATACAGGCCTGTCTGATTTACTAAGTACCTCAACTAAAACACAACATAGTTTGCCACATGAACAAAAAGCAGGGATTTGATGTGAACATGTTTGTTTAAAAATAACCAAGTCATTAATTAAACAAAATGTACCATCTTTCAAGCATGCAGCACTGTTGTATCTTTTCTTTAGTCTGTCATAGCTTTGACTGTGATACACAACTCCATCAACCAAAAAACGGCTGCAAGACCAAAAGCAGTTGCTTAGATTTCCACACAACTTTTCAATGGCAAGCCTATATGACATTTTTATACTTGTTTGCACCGGGTGATGACCCAGACCTCTGACATTTTCATTTAGTATTTCACAATTTTCTGTTTTCCTTTTACTAAAGTAAAGTTCTTCAACAAAAGATTGAACCTCTTCATGTTTTGGGTGGATTGTGTTCTTAGCCCTTCCTGGCAATTCTCTCCACAACAGAAATGTTCTGACAATTTGTGAGGGGACATACTGTGTTCCATGAAAATACTTCATGAGAGTGCCCATATTGGATTCAAATGAAAAGGTTGATGTGGCCCATAATGGCCCCCATTGTTTGACACTTTGAGCAGTGTGGGTTAGCAAGTGGATATTAAAAGTCATGTTGTTTTTCCCATACAGTCTTTGGAACACAATGACGAATTTTTTTAGTGCTAGCTCTGCTATCAAGATGCTTTTGCTCGTTATGGTATCCTGCAGTAATGTATATATGCCAAACACCAGTAGGAACAAATGGTTCCAAAATCTTGCAGGGAGTATGCCCTTCAATACAGGTAGAGAATAGAAAAGGAGAAATGCTCGCCACTCTGAAGCTTTCCAGAACTTCCTTTCAGTCAGTGACCTTGGTGTCCTAGTAATCTCAACTGGTGGTTTGATTTTTACAAGTCGCCTATCAACTTCATCTATCTCTTTACCCATGTACCAGGGGGAATCACTGTTTGTTGAATCAAACCACAGTGTGGAGAGCTGTCGAGTGACTCCAAGGCACACATTGTGTTGATATTCAGGAATGAAGCCATTTATCATTTGGAAGTGTTTAAGTTGCATTAAAGGAGATGGCCCTTTGACTCCATACACTGGCTCATCAGTTGTACCTGACATTGCATGACTGAAATGATCCCTCTCATTTCTAAGTGGGGGTTCAGGTTGTTCGTATGGATATGATTTACCACCTCTGTGCAAGCAAAAATCACAGCCGTAAAAACCATTGAACTGTTTGGTGTTGCGAAGCAACGGGCGAGCCACAGAATCAGAGCTACAAAGCAGAACAAACACTTTGGAAACATGGTCGTTTCCTTGTCTGTCTTGCCAGTCAATACCTTCAGTCTCTAATAATGAAGCTTCTTTCACGAATGGTGTCAGCAATGTAAACACAGATGGTTTTGTTGGCCCAAACCATAATGCTGACATCAAAATGTGCCTTTTTCTTATTTCTGGTTCCAGTTCAATTATCTGGCACTGAATTGGCCAAATGCTGCATTTAGAGCTTCTGAACACTGGTGCACCATCGCAATTCCAAATCAGGGTCAAATCATCTTTTCCAAGGACTCCACTGTCACACAGTTTTTGATACTCTCCACCAGACTGTATGTCAGTAAAAACACCAAAGGATCTACTTTTTTCAGTAAGACTGACATCATGTTCCTGCAGAAGTTGTTTAATCTGTGCACGAAGAGGAATTACCATAAAGTAGAAGCCCTTTTTTAAACTTGTGTTGGCATCAAATACTGTGTTGCAACTGGTACAATGAGAGGGACAGTGGGCACTAATTCCAAGGTATGCTAAACATTTTTCACAATAAAAGTGAACTTCATACTGTGATGAACTTTCAAATTCTTTCTTGAAAAGGTAATGTGAGGGTGGAATCAAACCTGGAAACATCAGGTTGAACATTTTCAGTAAATGAGTAAGTGCTTTGCCTGTTAAATTGTTACGCAGCACATAGGACATCACCATCAATAAAGTTTCTCCTTTTGAAACAGTTGCACCAGGATATAGGGGCTTGTCACCATCTGCTTGGTCTTCAATGCCCTATGGATATAGGAAAAAAAGATAGAAAAAGCATGTATAAATTAGAATGAATAACATTTAATACACACCGTATGTATTATCATCATTATTATTATTATATATTGTCTCCAAATCTTCCAAATGTATGTAATGTGCGAACAGCAAGTACAGTACTAACTAGTGTCCGACCGATTATCGTTCACCGATTTATCGGGGCCCGATAGAACGGAAGCCGTTCTATCAGAGGTTCTATGGTATCTGTGAAATGTCTCGCCGATAGCAAAAAAGTGTGACAAATAAAAAACGTGCTGGTGTAATGACTTATTTTGTCCAGTAGAGCCCGCTGAGCTCAGTTCACATTTCAGTCCCTCCCCCACTTTACTCTTCACCACATCACCAAACCTCACTGACCGGTCCAGTACAGCAGCATCGCAAGACTTTTCCCTCTGTCCACAAGCAGCGGTAAGTTAGTTAATGAAATGAGTAACTGTTAACATGATAACATCATTGGAACAATTATAGGCCACATTTCATTGCCCCTTTCAACATAAAAGTTTCCCCGGCCAAGATCCAATTAGTTATTAATAATAGTTATAACTACGAGGCAACTTTACCATCGCAGATGTAGTCTCGTAGTATTACATGAGTGACGTTAGCAGAATGAAGGGATTAGTTCATGTAGCAAAAAAGTAAAAACAGCCCAACACATGACATGCCGCCGGTATAACTGTGGATTGGATTGTGTTCATTTCCCCGTGTTTGTGAGGCAACGTGCTGCCTGGAACACAACGCAGAACGCAGTTTGCACAGAAGGGTACAGTTTAATACAAATGCATGGTTAAAAGGATTGAACTCAAGAAAGCACTAGTCTGACATGACATGACACAGGCTCACTTTAATTTTAGCGTCGTCATTTTGGCTTGGTTTGTTTGTTACGCCTCAAAAACAACACGACCTCCACTGTAGCATTAATATAGGCCTATATTATAATTTGGTCAGCGACCATTATGTACACGTTTTTGCAGATGTTGATACATATACCATGGTTTGATCAATAACTTTATTGAAATATGAGTGACAGAAGCCTTGTATTGAACTGTACTGTTTACGATTTTTGCAAACTGTTAATGATCAGAATAAAGGGGGAAATATAGCGCATCAGCTGCGCGCGCGCGCGCGCGCGCACGTGTGTGTCTCGATGCGGTGCACAGACCCACATGGAGATGGACAGGATTAGGAATGCCCATATTTGGCACATTTCTAGCCAACAGTTTAGTCTACTCCACTTTAATTTACTATTTATTGAAATGTCAGCACAGCAAGAATTTACGTGTTATTCTCAGGTACAGTAGCTGCTACATTATTTTATTTTTATGTGCGATGCTGTCTGTCACTCCACTTTGTGTCACTCCACTTTTTTCTCAGCTTGATTGAACAAATGTTCATTAAAACAAGTTCAAATATTAAAATGTAATTTAAAAAATTAAGTCTTGAATAAAGACATTGGTGTAAGAAAGCAGCTGTCTGTACTACTGTCACTGTACCCTTGCATAATCATATCGGTGCAAAATCTTTGCACAATCCAAGGCTTGTTTTCATTCCAGCTAAAAAATTCACTATATCGGTTATCTGTGATGGCCCCCCCTCTTAAAACGGTTATCGTTATCGGGCCAAAAAATCCCTATCAGTCGGACACTAGCACTAACAATGTGTTATTGAACCACTGTCTACATACCACTGGAAATTCAGGTTCATTTCCTCTTGTACTCCCCTCCATCACGTCTTCGTCGTCAGCATGGTTTTCAGCTTCATCAATGGCAGCACCAATCAAGTCCTCTTCAGAATGTGGCAGAGCTTCCTCATTCTATGGGTTGACAAGGGAAAAAGATCACTTGAAGTAATTAATTAAAAGATTAAAGAAAGCACATATACACTACCCCATAGAATGATGCATTCACCTCTGAGACGTCCACATCCAATTGGCTTGTGGTTGGTTTCTCAGTGTCAAGTTCATCAGCTTCATTTTCACTGCTGGATGTGTTACTCCAGTGGTCTTCTGTGTCAATGTGGTTATTATCATTCTACATGTGAACAAAGGAAAGAGAATAAAAAAAATTTAGTTTATAAGACAATGATTGAAATTGTGCAGGCAATTTGCTGTAACTTCTGCTTTTTGCTGACAATGTTGTCATTTGTGTACACTTTGGTTTGGCTAGAGCAGGCATCACCAAATGGCGGACCTCGGTCCGGATCCGGACCGAGTGATGGTTCTGTCCGGACCCGTGACCAATCTCTGATAAATTCATGAATTTTCATGGAGCATTTTTTTTATCCGACGGTTGTGGCTGTAGACAGCGTGCGCTGCTACTCCAATTAATACGACAATCGCTTCACTCAGTTGAGCAAATCAGACCGTTTGATTACCTGCGTGGCCAGTGCACCAGTACGGAAGCGTATTGCATTCACTTGGGGAAAAAAAAGCTCTGTTTTTCGGGGTAATTATTTCTGTTTTTCTGGGTAATTTTTTTTAATTAATTAAAAGTGGCAACGTGACGCGCTACTACGAAACAAAGCACAGCTCTTTGAGCTAAGTTATCTCCTGAAGTTGTTTGAGCACTGAGTTGTTACAGCAATGTAGCCAGTAAGAAAATGACACAAAAGCATAATTGATTCAAGAACACAGTGAATTGAAAATATTAATAAGCTGTTGAGAAAATAAGAAAGCCTGTTTGTTTTACTTGTTTTTCTTGACACAATAATCCCTCCACCGTCATATAAGTAAATCCTCCTGACTACGTGTGTTAACCTCACCTACATTTTAATATCATATGAATGTAAACAGACTGAGAGACTGTGTTGAAATATTGGATCAGATTTTATCCCTCAAGCACAGTTCTTGGCTAAATTGATTTACATAGCAGCTGAATTTTTGTATTTACAGCATGGCCATATTGTAGCATAATAACTTTTATTTATGGTAAAAGAGCCAGCTGTGCACTCTGTTAAACATTTCCTGCATTGAAAATTGACAATAAATATTGTTGAAACCATATGAAAATGTGGACATAGGGGACGGCTATAAGACACAAGCTGGACTTCGGTTCGGACCTTTTACTTGGAGGAAAATTTAATAACTGGACCTTGGTGACTTTTAATTGAATACCCCTGAGCTAGAGGATAGCTCAAAATGCACGTATGTGTGGTATGAATGCACTCAACTATTACAGCAAACCTCTAACTATATGTATTGTAAAATGTGTGCACTGTTGACACTTCAGTGAGGGTATCACTGAAGGCCCTCTGATGTGTATTACTATGCTAACAAACTTGGCCTAGTGTATCCCCCACGCCACCCCAATGTACCTCCTGAATGTCCATATCCAACAGGCTGCTCGTGGAAGATTTCTCACTATCAAGTTCATCTTCACTGCTGGAATTGTTGAGTTCTTCCTCTCCACTGGTCGAAGTGTTACTCATGTGACCATCTGTGTTGAAGTCATCATCATGACTGGTATTCTACAGTTTAACAAGAGAAAGACAATGGGCAAATGAATGAATTAACTCCCTTTATGTCAAGTCCAATCATCAAATCATAAACAGAGTAAGTGTAAACTTTAATTTTCAGACAACTTCGGTGCTTTCCACCTCAACTGCTTGTTGTGTCATAGGAGAAAAATAAGTCAGTGATCTGGCATATGACAGGTGCTTATGATAATGTACCTAGTTGGGTAGCTGACAGCACAATTTAGGAAAAATTCATAAACTTTAATCAAGCAGGATATGAAGGTTACCCAGATACATGGGGGAATGTATATTGGCAACACAATAATTCCACTTAGACTAAAACTGTGCTTTTGCATATTTACCTGTTGAAGGGCAGTATCCGAAAGCATAGGTGTAGAAGAGCTCCTACTGTTGACATCATCTGTAACTTCTCTATGGGAAGCAGTGGGCCGACTAATGTAATCTTGTGAGTTGTCCTGTAGTTCTGCCCTATCCTGGAAAGGTGGGGTGTTCAAACATAAATGTCAATGACTACTCAGGTCCTTTCATTCTGAATGGGTATACTGAGTGCATAAGATCATCCAGGGTTTCCCCCAGTGCTTTTAATTAAGGCAGCCACCTTGACAACAAACATCTCCAACCTTGACTAAGTCCCCAGCAAAGATAAATATTTTGTATTGTAAACATAATTTGGTAACACTTTACAATAAGGTACACAAAAAAAGAGTAGTTGCTGAGGAACTAATGAAGAACTAATGGGGAACTAATGAGTAGTTACTGAGGTACACAAAATTAGAGTAGTTACTGAGGAACGAAGGCACACAAAATTAGAGTAGTTAATGAGGAAATAATGGTTAATGATCAGAAGTTCTTTAGTAACCCCTAATCAAATTTCAGAGGAGTAGGTAATGAATGGACTAACTATTAGTTAATGATCAGTTCTTCAGTAAAGTGACACGTCATGAGGGGTTATTTCATCATCATCATCATCATTGTCATCATTATCTTTACAAGTAGTTGCTTAAAAAAATCACAGATGGCAGGAGTTTTATTCATTATTTTCAGACCACATAAAAATTAATATGACAGTCCATGTTAATCTGTACCAGTCACATTTCTAGTATATATATGAATGATGGGGGCTGTGTGTAAAGCACTACTGATCACACCAATGTTCACAGTACAGTTGTTTTGGTTTCACAATATTCAAAGTATACAAATTTACGATGAATGGGATACAGAGGAACTATTACTTAATCATTAGTTCCCCTTTTTGTGTACCTATACTAAAGTGACATCAAAGAGTAGGTAATCAGTCCTAAATCATTACTTAATCATTAGTTACTCTTTTTGTGTACCTTATTGTAAAGTGTTACCCATAATTTCAAAGGTTGCTTTACAAAAAAATGTATAGGCTATTTATTTTTTTGTGCTTCCTATCATATGTCACATGAAACTGCACAAACTGCACCTTTCCAGTGACAATAGTCACTGTAGTCTCTGATACCAATAACACCCCCACCACCCCCACCTTGTGTGACTAATTTTCTGTGGGAAAAATATTTTGGGAAGATGCCTCCACATGAGACTGTACATAGTGCATGGGTATCAATTGCCTTTGACAGCAAACAGATTCAACTTTCCCTATTCTGCCAACTTCATTGAAAAGAAATCTCACCTGTATTGTAAGCAGCTAGCTGCTAGCTGTGTTCAGATCTTAGACATCAAACATTAAAACATAACAGTTTTAATTCATTATCTGTTACTTACTTTTACTTTCCATCTGTACTTGGTAGTCCTTGGAATCTCTGTTGTGTCATCCTCCAAATATCTTTTATAAGGTCCACGCCGTTTTGCCATGTTAGCTCTTAATGAGCTAGTCCAGCTTCTTCCAGCTTTAGCTGCTCCAGTGTCGGGCAGACCCGCGCAGGATGGTGTGTCATGGTCCCGCCAGAGCCGCACCTACCTGGCAGCCAATGGGAGCCGCCCAACGCTTAAACAGCGCTTGAATTTAGCGCCCTCGTCTCCCTCGCAAAAAAAAAAAAATAACGGTCTCGACTCATTCAACAGTCTCGGTCAACAAGGAAAGGAGAACGTAATTTCAGCATAAAGATACCACAATGGCATTTGCCATTTATTATTTCAAGGACAGGACTCTGGAAGTTGGGAAGATTTCATGTATGAGTACTGACGACCAGCAACAATGTCCAAAAGTAATCACTCAGTGTCCTGATCTAGAGGAAGAAGATGGATGGATGGAGATAAAGTGGGACATGAAAGGCAGAAAAAAGTCAGACGGTCCAGCCTTTTTCCCAGCAAAGGTTTTGATGGTTGGTGGTAAGTTGTTAATTGTATTTGCTTCTCAGTTAGCTTGATAGTTCGTGCTAGAGCACAAGTACCGGTAGGCTACGTTGCGGTATGGCTCTGCCTCTGGGTTAGGCTAACTTTTATCATTGTTATTGTCAACTGTATTAATAAAATACAGTAATAACATAGTAATACTGTGTGTATTTGACAAACCATTGAATATAATAATATAAAATGATCCTAAAACTATAAAACACATGCAAAAAATAATACAGCTTCAATTATTGTAACCACAATTGAGGAATACTCTGTTTCACTCTTCTGTATAGATTCAAATCCAACAATGAATGTTTTTACTTGTACTTTCCTACAAATACTCTTAACCTTGCAATATATATATATATATATATATATATATATATATATATATATATGTAATATTATATAATATAATTATATTATAGTCCACTGTAGTGGCTGATGTGCATCTTTGCCATAAAAACCCATGCATATGTAAGAAAATGGGTTTTGAATAGCTGTCCACTGTAGTGGCCTCTATGCATGAAAGGGTTAATAGGCGTTTCAATATGCAAAAAGAGATCCCACAAGCTTTTAATTTGATCTTGTTTCTTACACAGACAACTACAGTGATCTCTGCAAGAAGAGACAGGAATTCATAAAGGGTGAAGACATCTGGCAAGAAGCAACCAAGAGGAAGAGTAAGCCGAACAGGAAGTGGAAAGATGTGGAAAAGGATCATGAAGTTCCATCAAATAAGGTAGGCACCTTGATAAATACCTTAGCATGACACCAGTTGATTATAAGTGACATTTCTTTATCATTTCTGGTGTGCATAAATCTTAACTCCATAGTTGTATGATTTAGGTTTTGAGTTACACATTTTTGAATCTAGGTTTAACCCCTGTGGTGCAGTTGATTCTGTAAATGCAACTAAATCATCATTAACATGGATGTTATTATATATGCCTGTTATAAACATACAAAACTGAATTCTAATTTTGACAGAAGACAAAGAAGTCCACGTGTGCTGAAAAAGAGTCTGCAAACCAAATGATAGAAGAGCTGAAGAAACGGCTGGCAAACAAAATATCTTCAGAGGTAAAATATTTCTCTATTATGGTAATTTGAGTCGAAGCAGTAATTATGGTGTGGATTTTCTGCCTGATCCTGATTCTACCTGATATCTGCCTGATTCTTTGATTTCACATGTTTTGGTGTAGTTGACTAACTCAAATGAGGAGTCATCAGATGAGGAGCAGCTTCCCAGAAACTGGAGTGTGGCACAGAAGAAAGTGAAAGAGCTTCAGAGAGAAATCAAAAGTCTGAAAGAAGACCATGGGAAAGAGATACTAGATGCTATGAGAGGTATTTTCTGTTTACTAATTCAAGTAGCCCAAAGCAAATTATAACAAATTTTAACGACTGATGATGTGCCTGTACTGATTTCCGAAGTCAGACAAACACTGTGGGTGTGCAGGTCATGCATAATGAACTGAACTTAATAACACAATAAACATTAATTTTCATGTACTCCCATACTGAAGCATTGAAATCTGAAAAAAGAGACTCACAAATGACACAGACAAACAATTGCTGGCAGGGAGAGGTGGGATCTGCTGCCAAGTGTGGAAAAAGGTCTACATCTGGCTTCAACCTGACATAGGTTATGGCTAATTCAGTCTTCTCCTGCTTCCTGTTCCTGCCTAATCAGCTCCACTTCCAGTCACGGTCTTCATAACAATAATGACTAATTTAATGTTTTAAAATGGTCTCAAAACACAGTAATGACACAAAGCTTTTGTTGCCTTGTTTTCATTCCCTCTACAGAGCTTCTAGCAGTAGTGGCAACGCTGAAGGAGGTCATAGAAAAAATCACAGTTCAGATCTCAACTCCTGCATCCACCTGGTCAACACCCACACCAGACCGACCAGTTTTTGCACCCACCTCTCCTCAAGTGTTGTCTGACCCTGATGACATGGTAAATACCTCAAAATGCATTGATAGTGTACATGTTTATCCATTAGCCTGATGCATCAGCTGCTTTCACTTCGTGGTAAGCGTCTGAAACCCAGCCATACACATTCATTCGCTACACAGTGGGCAGATACTTTATGCTTAAAACCAATCGTGGCTGTTTGGTCGTGACTTCAACCAATCGCTATTAGAATAGGATCCTTTGCCGTGGTGCATGTTACGCACTCAAATGCATCGTTTGAAATCTCTGTTCACTGATTGGTCCATCACAGTTTTGAGATGGAGCGAACGCAAGCTAATGGCTGGTTGTCAGATGCTTAGCACGGGGTGAAACGAAGTGAAAGTGGCTGATGCATCATCAGGCTATTTATCCATGTGGGTTTGCTACAGTTTCTCTAGTCTACACCTTTTGATCATACACGTAAGTTAGAAAGAAAGCATATTCATCAACTTTTTACTGGATGTATACTATTCAAGATGGATTAGGAAATGCTATGATGATGCCCCCAGATTTCTCATGTTATGGAGTTAGTCTATAGACTATGGGCCTATGCATATTCACTGATGCTATATTTGGTGAGTGCATTTAATTTAAGGCAAAACTGGAATAATAGGGAAAGACAGTTATAATCAGACACTCACTCACTCACTCACTCACTCACAGTACTACAAATAAAATAAAAAAACAACACATACTAATGCTTCTATGATTTGCACGTGATGTCACCACCAGCATGCTGCCCATTGTTTTGCCACTCAGTTACCACTCTGTCTTACTCAGTCTAACTGACTGGGGTGTGACGTGTGTGCAATCCCGTTACAGTATAACAGTTTTTGCTGATTGCATTTAAGTTCTGAAATGTACCTGATAAACCATCCTCCCTGCCATGACGTGTATTAATTGTGGACGGTGAATAAGAATAACACTGAGGTAATGTTTTGTTCTGTATGTGTTTTTTCTCACAGCCCATGCCCAGGCGAAATTCCCTGACATCACCATGCAAGATGTGAGACGAATCATAAGAAAGAAATGCAACAACATAAGCTACACCAAGCAAGTTAATGAAAAGAAGTCATAAAAGTAGTTTCTATGTACTTCTATGTTTCTATGTTCTATGTACTGTATTTGGTTCCAAAGGTTAAAGGAAGGACTTTAGTTCTCAGTTGAAGACACTGTTTACATTTTTACAAGCATATGCACAAGTTTTGCTTTGCCACTTTTTATAAATAAGGACTTGATCTCGGAGAGACCATTATGTTTACATTTTTACATGCAAATATGCACCTTTTCCTTTCATTTTCTCCATTAAGGACTTGATTTCATAGATCTTTGTATTTGAAATGTTTGAAAATACATCAAACTTATTTTCAACATTCTGTCTTGTGATTTTGTAAATGCATCACACTCTCGTGTACATACAGTATAAGTAAACTTTAAGAATACTTTAAGGAGTATATTTCAAGTATATAAATAGTAAGCTACAAGTAATATGCCAAGCAAACTTAAAGTAAACTAGTAAAATAACCAAAGTTTATAACAGTATACTTAAAGTATACAATAATACACTAAAAATAGGGACTTGAAGTATGTAACTAGTAGAGTGGCAGTATATAGATAAGTGCACTTGTGGTATACTTTAAGCATACAAGAGGGATATACCAAGTACATTGATAGTATATGGATGAGTGTACTTGTTGTATACTTTAGAGTGTACTTTTGCAAACTTAAAATGAACTTCAAAATATACTTTTATAAACTTGAAATGTTCCAATTTAGTCCGAAAAAGTATTACATTTGTATACTTTTTAGTATACTAAAAGTACATGGTCTGGAGTATACTTGCTATACTTATACTTATACTTATACTTATACTTATACTGGAGTATACTTAAAAAAATAAACTTAAGTATACTACTTTTTGCTAAGGGGTTGAGGAGCATGACAAAAACCTGAGCAAAGTGGTGGATCGAGCCAGACAGGTAAAGCTCAAGATCAACCCAAAAAAGTGCAAGTTCAGGCTCAAGGAAGTGAGCAGACACGTGTTCACAGATGAAGGACCAGAGACTTTCTTATGAGGAGACTGAACACTCCCATATAAATGAATGGAGGAGTTTGCAACGGCAGTATGGCGGTCGTACGCACATGTCCCGCCTCTTCCGCCACTCACAAAGCCAATTGTTTGGTGATTTTTTTTGTCAATCATGTTGTAGTGACGTCAGCCTGCCTAACCACCTTTACAACAGTTTGGTCAGGTTGCTGCATAGAGGACTCCGGAGGGAGAGACCATTGACAGTAGCAGGGAGGGTCACAGGGAAAGTGTGTTTGGAAAGCTATGCCTCGCCTTCTCGCTCCGCCTGTGAATTTGCATGCCTCTCAATCTGCAACCAGAGATAATAAGAGAACAGACTTAATCCATCGACTTTATTTATTCCAGACAACAAACGTTCTTGGTTATAGTCGGGATGAAATTACAAACAGACACAGTTGAAAATATTTAAGCAATAAGCCCAGAGAAGACGTGGGTTACACTGATTTTACAACGGCATGGAATGCGGCTCAGTCAATCACATTTAAGGATGGGAAACACCCGTTTTATATAAGTTGTTTTCCTCTGTTTACATGTCACCTCGACCGGTCCGCTGCAAAGATCCTTTGCACCACCTGTAGAAGCCACAGGTATCTGGTCAGGTGTGCGCTTGCTTGCTTCCTCATGATTATTCAATACGCTGCGCTCCAGGGTTCCCCACCCCTCAAAACAAAGCTCACGCACCGGTGACGTCTTACGTTGTTGGAGTCATATTTTGAAACGGTGTGAAGCTTCGCGCGTGCGCAGTTGAATAACCTGAGGAAGAAAAAAGCGGTTTTAAACCTTATTAAGGAACATAACTGGCAAGTCTTCTCATCGATTTGGATCAGTCTTTTTTGCTGATTCCATTCATATAGTTTTCATGTCCCAGCGAGCCCTGGTAGTAGAGAACCAGACCCTCACCCATTCATTTTGAATGGGCGAAGGGAGTTAAGTTGAAATAGCTGCCCTGGCGCGTTTCAAAGATGGCGTCGGAGTGTTACGACTTGCCTTAGAAGGACTTTGGAAGGACTCAAAGCAGATCTGACAAAAATCACAGCAATCAGTGAAATGCTGCCCCCAGAGGACATGACAGCTCTCCAACACTTCCTAGGAATGATTTATTACCTAAGCAAATTCATCCCAAACCTACATTTTTTGCAAGACTGAAATTGCCTACTTAAGCCACAGGTAATCCAGCGTTATGGAATGTAATTTTCTCTTAATGAATCAGTCAATTACTTATTTGTCACATGGAATTTTACAAGATACAAGGTACTGCTTACATTCCCACTGACACACCATTCCTTATTCACCATTCCTTCTCTCATTAGAATCCTCTGCTCTGTCAGATCAGCATATAGAAAAAAAGGCACCTGGCTGAATGGTGCTGTCCAGGATTTGACCAAGTTTTGGTGAAATAAAGGATCTTATAGTTCCTACTATCCCGTCAGAATCTGAGGTTGTCTAGTTTATTTTCCAATGCCTATTAGCAGGATGCTGGTTAAGCTGGTGCCCATTCTTCTCCATCTCTCCTTTATTTTGACTGATTGACATTGCCATTCCAAAGAGCAAAGATGGTAGCATGGCTTAAAATGTGTCTACAAAACAAGACGACACTCAGTTTTTGGTATTTTTTGTCAGTGACTCAGTGAGAACATTTACATGACATCAGAAAATATTGATTTATTGTGTCAGTCTGACTAAAACTGGAATTCTAAAATATATGTGAACATGTTAGTGCAACTGAAATTGTACTAAATTGAATTTCTCAAAGTCGGATTAGCACACCCAGATAATGGGATTGAGAGTTAAATGGCTCCTGCATGTACACAGTCAATCGGACCCAAACTGGCCTAGGGGCTCTGCGCGTGCTAAGAAAAAGAAAAAGTACAGCATACAGCACGCAGAAAATGTACAGAGCTGTAAAGTTGTCCAACATGGTGCCAGTTTGCTGCTATCTAACTGTTGCAAACTTGTTTGTCAATTGTTTGGTCTGTGATGTAAGAGGTCAACCGGAAAAAGATCCAATAGTAACAAGCTCACAGGGGGGCATGTCGCAGAGTCATACTTTGGTCAATAAATGGATTCCCCTCCTGTGCTCATACACAGGGATAAGGATAGTAGTCCAATTAAATGACCTGGTTGAGCTATAACTGTAGCTCGACTTAAGTGTGCATGTAAATGTTCTGAGTGTGAATTAATACAGTCAGTACTGGAACATGAAGGGGCAGCCATAGTGAGCTGTTAGATAGAAAGCTGCAAGCAACAGGGAGTACACCTCCAACTCTTTAACAAGGTACCTAACTGTCTTGTGCCCTGCTGTTATGTAGAGCTATGTTACTTCTTAATGAGTATTTGCTGTAGTATTAAGGCTCATTTATACTTTCTTTCAGTACCAAAATAGGCACGTCCATTTCAAACTTTGTAAATGTCACTGCCCTCGTGCTTTTATGTGTCCTTAATAATGGCATAGATTTAGTGAATAGATGGCACTAGAGAGTCAAAAGTTTTACACAACAGCAAACAAGGTAACAGTGGAGGAGGTCATTATATTGTACCTTTTAACAGAGGCAGTGTTGTAGGTGGTGGTGGTCTGTGAGGTCATTAAATACATCACAGCATGTGGACGGAGAATTCTCTTCACTATATTAGCAAGTCATTCCTTTCTGACATTTTTTAAATGTCTTTATCCTATGACCATATCTCGCTTGAACTATGCTACCTCCATGGTGGTACTGCCCTGTTTCATCCTTACCTGTAAGCTTTAGGAAAATGTGCACAAATATGGACAAAATGAACACAAAGTGTGGACGGAAGGCTCCATCCATCTCCGCATACATATGTAATGATTAGTATAAATGAGCTGTTTGACCACACTTGATGTTACCACAGCAGCCATGTCACCTAATCAACCAGGACTGACATCCTGAGGTTTATAACTTTAACTCATTTGTAAAACTAACCATCATACATTGTCACTTACAAATTCCCCCCAAAATGTGAAGATGTGAGGCTTTATCTTCCCAGGGAAGACACACTAGAAAACACTGTGTGCAGCAAATAGAAATGTTTTATCAACCCAATACATATGAAATTACCATTGTCTTTATATGTATGCAAGTGAAAATATATTTTAGCTCCCCCAACACAAACAGACATCCTGATCCCCAGATGGTCTCATACTGTAAAGTCTTCATTTTAAGTTTTTTTTCCCCCCAGTTTTAGAAGAACAGCACACACGCTTTTTGTCAGTGTGATAAAGAAGGGGTGAAAGAGTAAATAGAGAAGGAAGAGAGGAGCAAATATAGGTGAGAGCGGAGAGAGTTAGGGTGAGATAACAAGGCAGAGAGAACAGATGAGTAAGAGTGCAAAGACAGAAATTTTAAAATGCAGTTGAGAAACAAAGTTTTGAACAAGGATATGAGCTGGAGATAAAAGAAAAAAATACCCAACCAGCCTTGTTTTAAGGGGCTGAATTGTCCAATTACATCACCTTTCAGTTAATAATAGAAATAATAGAATTGCCAACTTGATTAGCCTGGGGGTGGGGCCCCTTGAGTTACTAGAAAATAATTAAGATTCTTGAACCTTGAACCTAGACAGGGTTCTTGTGTTGCAGTGTTGGCTATAAGAGAGAAGGAAGGAGTGGAAGCCATGTTATTGTAAATGGCTGAAGGAAGGGTAGAGAAAGGGATGGTGGATGGTGTGTCAGAGTCTCTTGCTCAAAAAGTTAAAGAATAATACAGTGTAGCTCATAAGAATGTCTGTACACTTGGGATAATTATACAGCCAATTAGCTGCCATATTTCAATAGTATGTAACTGTCACCTAAGTAGTTCACCTCGCCATTATAGATGCACAGTGCTGCATGGTGATTTCTTGTGAGCTAGCTCATGATTGCGCAATGATTCATGGGTAACAGTTATGGCGCGTTCCAGGCAACCCGTAACCCATGTTTTTACAACCTTCTACCCGTGAAAGTGCACTGGAACGGCAGTCAAACCCATAACTTACCACCCGTGAACTCGTACCAGATTGATGTACTCCCAGTTATGCTCTCTGATGTCACACAGCCCTCTTAACAACAATGGCAGTCCCCATGGATGTGGTGCTGTTGCAGGTGATACATGGTGAGAAATAGACAAAAAATAACTTAAGGGAAATGGCTGGTGTGGTCTCTCTAACATTAGAGCCAAATGGAGAACTATAGCAAGGTATTGCTCTAATGTTAACGTTAAATCTGCTAATGTTAACACATTATTGGCAGCCACTCTGACAGCTACTTTCCAGGGCAAGAATAAATCAATCCAAAATATGTTTCTAAACACACAGATAACGTAAAATGAAAAAGTATAATAACATCTGTGACTTTATGTGCCGTTTCTCCTCCTCCGTTTTGCTCAAATGAGCAAGGAACCGTCACCTTTGGCAATAGAAGTGATCGTAAACAAACGTAAACCCCGCACAGTCCACCATGTTGGTCTGACAGTTAGGCGTGACTTACCCGGAACGCTAAGAAGTCGTGAGTCCAGTGGCGTAGCGTAGTTGCGCTTGGCCCCAGTTCAAGTATTTTCCTTAGATCCTCACTTCCAAACGGTGGTTTGTCTGAGAGAGCTGTTTGGAAAAGCTGATTCCAGATCAGCACCATGAACATTTCCTCCTCTAAGGAAGACTGTGGTTAAAAACAACAGACTGTATCAAATAATGGATGTCGCTACCATGACCTTCACTCAGCCCACTTCAGACAACCATATTTCCCTTGCCACAGCAACAGCCAAAAGCAAACACAGCCTACACTGACACACATCATGGCGAAGAGGCCATTTGTAACCACAAACAGATAAGCCAGAAAGTGCGCATCTCTAAACATATGGCAATAGGCCCATCAATTGCCATAATAAAAAGAAACCTCTTTATACTCACCCATTTAGAAGTTAACTTTGCGTGCCTTCTGCTCAGCAAACTCGTTGAAACTCATTGGTGAAATCCAATTTCCTGGCTCTGTCGTTTTCAATGGAGAGTATGGCCAATCCACTCAATCGCTCCTGTCCCATGGCACTCCTCAGATGGTTCTTGATCAATAACAAGCATCTTTGCCATATCCTTGACTGATGGCTCTTTTGCTAACTCCGTCTAAAAGCAAGATTGGAAGGCAAGGAGTTGGCTCAGAAAATGTGGGGTTAAGTCCCTGTTGTAGTGGTCAGCAAGGAACTGTGCATGGTCATACAGGACGTCATCTGCGGCGCTGTTCAGTGTGGTGGGGTGAATAGCCTGGTTCACTAGTTTCACGCAGTGAAACAAGCCTATGGTGTAGCTGGTTGGTGATAATGTCCAGGCTGGCATTAAAGACGCTGACCCTGAAGTGGCTCTCAGGATCACTGAGACTCTCATCCTTGCACAGCTCATCGTAATGCTGTTTCACTCTCCTTGTTCGTACCTGCGTGAACTCACAGCACACTCCCCCTTTTGAGCAACAGCTTGAGCGGACCGCTTGACATCAGCGAAGTCACTTCTGTATGCAGTCAGGGCCTGGACAGTGTTTGTATAAGGCAGACTGCCTTTTGAATGTCGGCATCTTTGCATTGCAACATCTGTGACAGTGCCTTGATATTCTCAGGAACTTTGGTTTGTTGGACGACAAGCAGGATAAAACAGAAATGTTACATATTTGCCTTTAAGGTTGTAGCCTCGTCCCATTCTTCCTTCTTCTTGCTGACCAAGGCAATTCTGGCTAGGGCTTTCAAAATGTCAATACTGATACCTCAGAGCAGAGAGAGAGCATACCTTGAGGACCATCCATGGGGCAAAGATGCTTTAAGGTAACTTCCTACCCAGACATGAGGGACCACCTCTTGATACTTTGACTGAAAAATGAATACACTAACTCAATTATGTCACAGAATTGGCGCATCTCTGAAATGTTTTTCACTGAGTCATTCAGTGCCAGATTGAGGTTGTGTGCAGCGGATGTATTTGGCCAGTGGTTCTATCTCCTTTATCTGAGCCTGGACGCCTGAATAGACACCACTCATGTTGGCCGCACCGTCACATCCTTGCCCTCGACACTTTGCCAGGTCAAATCCGTTACTTGCAATGTTGTCAATGATTTTCTTTTTCAATTCAGAAGCTGACATGTCCAGTGTTTCCTTGAACCCCAAAAAGGCCTCCTTAATCAGAGTATCAGTTGCAATATTGTTGTCATCCCTCTAAATAGTGACATATTCTGTAGACCTGGCTCAGCTGGTCTCTTTTTAATATATCCTGCGTGGTATCCATGATGATGGAAAAAAACAGAGCACTTTTAATTCTCTTGGATTATTGTCTTAACTCGGTTGGCCGTCAATTGAATTATCTCGTTTTGGATAGTAGGACTGACATATTTCACGGAGCATTGTGATCGCTCAAGTAGTTCTTTCAGAACTGGGTCATAGCATGCTAACAGTTCTACTACACTGAGAAAATTTCCACTATTGGGATCTCTGTATTTCTCTCTATGCCCTCTGAAAGGCAGATTGCGAGTGGCCAGAGTGATCGTCACATTAACAATACGGTCCAGAACTTGTCTCCAGTAACTGGCTGAATTTCTAGTTTCCCTCTCCATATCTAAATCAATTCTCTTGTTTCTCTTCCATTGCTCATATATTACACGTGCTCCAACATGAACCTCGGATTGTGTGTGTGACTCGATCCTGTCACTCAAATGTTGCCAATCTTGCTCCCCTTTGACCCAAGCATCGTTGTAAAAAGGTACACTCCTGTCTGCAAACAACCAGCAGGGTTCACAATAATCCCGGTCCAAGGTAGGCGAATAACACAGCCATGACCGTGGGAGCTTGATGCCTGCCCGCGTGGCAGTTGCATAATAACGTTCAGAAAAACACTGGTTTCCTTGCTTTCCATCTCTGGGGAATGGTCCGCTAGGCTTACAAGACCCTGTAGCAACAACATAGCTCCATACCCTAGTGTCTGGAACCTCAGCACCACAGACATGACAAAACACTTGGAGCATTAGCACCACTATCCAAACCTTGAGGCTGCAGGGAGATCACTGGTTGAGCTGCTGATGTAGGTTTAGCGGAGCTGCTGGTGCAAGATACCATTAAGGTGGTGGCAGTAGCCTCTGAGTCTGACTGCATATCATCGACATCGCTAGTGTCAGCATTGCTAATGCTAGCAGCATCTGCATCAGGAGATGGCTTTAAAAATCTATCCAGTTTTGGTAACTTGGAGGTACGCGCATCCAGTTTTCTTTTGTCTTTCCTTTTCTGTGCACCACTTTTGGGTTTTTTGCTAAACATTGCTGACACTGGCTTCACATCAGTTCCACAACTAAGAAAAATCACTGGGCAAACACATTTCCCAGGAGGCCATGTTCTTTTGTAAATGTTGAGAATAAAATAAAATAAATTAAGTAATTGCGATTATGATTTTCATTCATGTGCAAACTAGCATTATATTGAAATCTTTCCACGCATACATGCACAGATCATAAAAAATGTGAATGAGTTAGGGGCCACCATGACTTTGTTGTATGAAGTAATAGAGTAGTATAAATAACATTCAGTTCCTTCTTCTTCTCGTATTACAGGTCAAAATCAGTATTTAGGGCAAATGCTATAAGGTGACTGAATGATTCATAAATATCTACGATGAGCTGAACTAGGGCTGATTGTGCACAGGGGGCCCCCTAGGCCCTCGTGGATGCCATTGCCCCGCACCAGAAACACTGCTGATAGCTCCACCCCTGCGTGCGTCGTGACTTGAAGTGGTGACTTACGGGCTCAGAAACTTGCCTGGAATGCAGCATTAGCTTATCATTGATGCTGTGCAATGTAAATTGAATGTTAATGTGTGTGTGTTTTCAGACATCTTTTAATTTGTTGAAAAAAAAAAATTAAAAATTAAATGATCAGACAATAATTTGGCAGCCCCCTGCATCTGCGGATGCCCCTAGTGGTCACGGAACCCTTGTTGAAGACCCAGGCCCTTGATCACCTTTCTTAAAAGGGGATAAAACCTAAGGATTCTGGGTTTGTCCTCACCAGACACAGTATCCAGTTAGTGAGCTTGCATTATTACTCCTGCACACTGGCCTGCACTGGAATATTAACAACAGTATGAGAGACACAAACTCGACTAGAGACTAGAAAGATTTACAGTTTATTATGCCTCCACACTGGCGATAGCTGTAGCCAGAGGCATTATGTTTTTGGGTTGTCCGTTCATCTGTCTGTCCATCAGTTCATTCATATGTACGTAAGTATGTATGTCCCATTCACAAGAATGCAATATCTGAAGAACACCTTGAGGGAAATCCTTCAGATTTGGCAGAAACGTTTCTTTGGATTTAGTAATGCAATTTTCGTGATTATAGGTCAAAGGTCAAGGTTACTGTGACTCTGTCTGTCATATTCTTGTGAACATGGTACCTCAAGAACACCTTGAGGGAATTTCTTCCATTTTGGCACCAATGTTCACCTGGCCTCAACAATGAACTAATTAGATTTTGGTGGTCAAAGGTCGGGGTCACTGTGACCTTGCATCCGTCTCATTCTTGTAAATGCAATATCTCAAGAACACCTTGAGGAAATTTCTTCAACACTGACACAAACGTCCACTTGGACTCAAAAATAAACTGATTAGAATTTGGCGGTCAAAGGTCAAGGTCAGTGTTACTTTACAAAACATGTTTTTGGCTATATCTGAAGAATTCATACACTAGTTGCAGTATGTATGACAAAACTTTGCACAAATGACACAAATCACTGACATTTTAGATCCAAAAGGTCAAAGTCAGCTTCACTGTGGCATCATAATATTCTGCATAAAACACATTTCTGGCCATTATTCAATATCATATCTCAGGAACAGAAGGGGGGTGTACTGCTGTGGGGAAGATGTGTGTGAAGCATCCACATTTTCACAGACATGGATCTAAACTGCAAGAGAAACAACCGCAAGGCAGTAATTCTAGTTTCAGATCAGGAGTAGTATAGAATCACTGTCACATCATTCTGGCCAATGTTAGTATAAAACCAGGTACCTCCACATTTCGTTTGGCCTGAGTGTTCTGTTTTGCGATCCACTTTGAAAGGTTGGAAGCCTGCCAGCTGCAGTGCAGAGTTCGGTATTGATCCACATAGCCATGCCTCCATGAAGCACAAAACAGAAGATGAAGGAAAGTTAAAGCAGCAGTTCTTTGTTACACAGAGATAGCATGTTGCAGAGAAATTTTTGAAGTAACGATGTGCAAAGTCCACGTTGTCAGTGTCGTTAGAGTGCACTGGGATATTTCATCCTCCAGCCCCACTTCTGTGTTTCACTGCACGGACAAAGTTCAGAGCACTTTTTACCATGATATCAAATAACTCCACAGATGAAATGAAAAGGTGGAAAATAAATCCTCTGATGAGAGTCTCAGATAGTACAACAAAACACTGAATTAACCAACAAAACAAGACAACTGGCACCATCTTTAAGTGTGTATACCTATAAATATTCAGTACAATATATCATAAACCTTTACACAGCCTGCTGTATTTTTTTCTGGCAAGGACAGCCCACAAATTACAGTATGTTTCTACAGTATGTGATAAAGTGAAAATACATTTACCAGCTATTTTATGAGGAGCTAAAACACACACATAGCCAAGCAAGTTTCCAGTTTTCTGCAGAAAGCAGAAAGCTCTTGAAATAAACATTTCCAAAGATGACAAACTTAGTGCTGTTGCAGTGAGCCAACTTTGACAGAATGAGCAGGAGATGAGACAAGGAAAACAAGAAGGGGAAGAAAGGAATGCAGCCTTGCAAAAAGCACCACCAGCAATGAAAGCATGGTGGCATGCACAACAACCTGCAGACATCAGACAGACAGATGAAACTAGGCAGTGGAGGTTGCAAATAAAGGAAACGACCAAGAACAAGACAACCGCAACAAAACAATGTCATCCCTAACAACCACACTTCAAACATGGACAGTGCTCTGCTTCCAATATCTTTCCACTGTGTTTCTCCACCTACCTGCTTCTATCACAGAAATTAATGAATACCAACTCTCCTGGTCTGAGGGGAATGCAAGAGAAAGGACTGAGGGAACGCACATAGGGAGCATCCCTAGCTGTCAATGCTGAATGCTTTGAATAAAATTTTACTGAGATCACTTCAGATAAGTTTATACATTACAATACTCCTGTATATCTAACAAAATTCTATTCTAATACTGCCATATGTCCAATCTAATATAATTATTTTATTATGGTGAAATCAGATAGATTAGAACTGTTTGCCTGTGCAGCAGTTTTAAAATGTAGCTTGATCAGTACCTGTTGACTGCAAAAGGGCCCGTACACATGCTACATTTCTTGTGCTCTCAAGTCAGCTGTTGCGAGTGTAGACCCACGGAGGGTGCTTTCAAAAGCAAGGGCAACTACTTTTACCTCAAGGCACAGCCTCACGCTCATTTTTTTTTTTTTTTGCAATGTGACGAGAAGCAGTCAATCACAGCCGGCAGATATCATTCCTTTCTTCCAAAAATGTTAGTCTATGATAAATATGGAGGAGAAGTTTATCATTTTAGTGCAGGGCTACCCAAAGCTTTACATCTGTCCCATGGGCAATATTTCAGGCCTTATATCCACTCAGAACATTGACATTCACAGTTATTTTGAGCTGTGGTTATAGCTCAACTAGGCTATTTAATTGGACTACTGTCCATGTCCCAGTATACAAGCATGATGTCTGACTCTTCTACAATAGGTAGTGATATGTCCCCTTTCAGTTTGTCAGTATTGGACCTTTTTTGGGTTGACCTATTACATCACAGACTGAACAATCACTAAATAAGTTAGCTGTGGTTAGCTAGCGGCAAACTGGTATCATGTTGAACAACAATACAGCTCTGTACTTCTTGTATGTGCTGTTAAATATTTAACGCCTTCAGCCAACACAGCATGAACTGTGTCTCTTCATCTGTCCAAAAATCCACAGCTCTGGATGTAGATTTTGCCATTCTGTTACCGACTTCCCAATGTCATTCAACTTCAGGGTCAAAGCCTGGAACAGAAACTTAGGAGAATGCACAAAGCACCTCGCCCAGTTTGGGTTCGATAAATCGATTTCTGTAATGTCATATAAACGTATTGACTAAAAGGAACAATGCTTGGAGGAAGATCCGTTCTGAAACTCAGTAAGAAGACTTGATATGGTGCAGGTCATGATCGCTTAACAATGTCAGGCCTAACCTGCCTCCGTGGCCTGGAAAATTGGAATAGAGTAGGCACAACAGTAGCACCCAACCCAGCTCACCGCCAACGATGTTATTTTTTGAAATTAGGCTGTGACATTTGATCAGCATAGCTGTGAAAACTGATGCCGTGCCTCCTGATGACATCCCCCAGGGGAAGCATATAGAGGTTAAAAAGAGTTAGGCCTAAAATTGACCCCTGGGGAACCCCACACTTAATCTCATGTGTTCTTGAGGAACAGGTATCCATACTTACAAAGAAGCTTCGGTCTGTGAGGTAAGAGGTGAACCAGTTTAAAACGGTGCCAGACAGTCCGACCAGGTTCCTCAGTCTGTTTAGTAAAATGTGATGGTCTACTGTGTCGAAAGCAGCGGTTAGATCCAGTAGTACCAAGACAGTGAGTTTATGGTTATCCAAGTTTAACCTGGTGTCATTTAAAATCTTTAAAAGGGCTGCCTCTGTGTTGTGGTTCATCCTAAAACCAGACTGATGCTTCTCCAATGCATTATTTGTATGTAAAAAAACAATTTACTTGTATAAAAAACAGTTTTTCTAAAATTTTATTTAAAAATGGTAAGTTGGATACAGGCCGATAATTATTAAGAATGGTGGGGTCTAAGTTGCTCTTCTTCAGAAGGGGCCTCACCACCGCCGCTTTAAAGGAGGTGGGGAAGACACCCATCTGAAGAGAGCAGTTCACCATATATAAAAGCTGTTCCTCAAAGAATTCATAGAATGTTTTTTAAAAAAAAAAAAAAAAGAAAAAAACTTGCCTTACTCTCTGGAGGTATTTGGTTGTGGTCAATTTCCTTGCAGCCTCCTCATGGTTTCAATTAGCCTGCGAAATCCCAAGGTACTTGTAGCTGTCCTGGATATCTCCTATGTTGCCCTCTGGTCGGTCATCTCCTACAGTTCTGATCATCTTGCCTCTCTTTGATACCATCCGACCACACTTGTCTAATCCAAATGGCATCCCTATGTCCTTGCTGTGGATCCTGGTGGTGTGAATCAGTGGGTAGATTTCTCGCTCATTCTTGGTGTACAACTTGTTGACATGCATGTAGAGCAGCTGGCTTATTGTTGCCCCACTTCAAGATTGGTATCCATAACCAGTCTTCTTGATGATCTGACTGAGGGGATTCAGGCCTATGCAGAACAGCAGTGGTGACAGTGTATCTCCTTGGTATATGCCGCATTTGATGTTGACTTGGGCAGTGGGCTTTGAGTTGGCCTCTAGGGTCTTCCACCTTCCCATGGAGTTCTTTATGAGGGCATTCAGTGTCCTGTTGATCTTGTATAGTTCCAGACATTCCAGGATCCATGTGGCGGCTTTGTGTCATAGGCTTTTTTGTAGTCAATCTAGGTGGTGCACAGGTTGGTCTTCCTGCTCTTGCAGTCTCAGGGTGATTGCTCTGTTGACCACTAGCTGATGCTTGGCTTCTCTGATGTTACTGCCAATTCCTTTCTGTGCTTCGCTCATGTAATGGACCATATGTCTAGTTATCTTAGCTACTGTGATGGCTGACAGGAGCTTCCATGTTGTACAGAGACAGGTTATAGGTCTGTAGTTTAATGGGATGGTTCCCCTCTGGGGGGTTTTCATGATCAGGACTGTGCTGCCCTGTGTCAACCATTAGCAGCTGGGCCATCTGTGCTGCTAGGTATTCATGAAGTGCACTTAGCTTCTTCAGCCAGTATGTATGGATCATATCAGGGCCCGGTGCTGTCCAGCTCTTCATCTTTGACACTCTTTACTGGATGTCTGCCATTGAGATGGTTCCTGGTTCTTGTTCATGGAGGTTGCTGTGGCCAGCTCTCCAGTCCACGAGCCATTGGGCATCAGTGTTCTGTGATGCTTCTCTTTCCCATATGTCCTTCCAGTATGTTTCCATCTCAGCTCTTGGTGGGTCTGACCTGCTTTTATTTCCCTGCCACTGAGAGAATTCCTTGGCTGGTTCAGTGGAGAACATCCTGTTTATTCTCCTGGCTTCTGCTTATTTGTGTATCTCTTCAGCCAGGTGGCCAGAGTTGTTAGTCTTTGTTTGGCAGTTTCGGGTTCCTCAGGAATGGAGAGATTGTTGTATCTCCTTGGTACCTGTTTATTCACCATGTTTCCTCTTTGTAGCTCTGCTAGTTGGCTAACTTCTCTCAGTGTTGTCTTCATCTTGGCCTCCAGCCGTCTCTTCCATGGAGGGCACTTGTCCTTATGTTTATTTATTTATTTATTTGTTTATTTGAAATGGTGCACATTGATGAACATGTTAATACATGTAAAGATGCCGGATTGTAGCATGACGCTAATTTCCATCCGTAGTCCCAATTAACATAAAAACAAATTAAGACAGTACAACATTTCACAGTGAGAAGAAGAAAAAGAAAAATAAGCACTAACAGTGAAAAACACATTGAAAAACACAAACCATAATATACAGACAGACAGACAAATTGCAATACAGATTGACTGTGGGTGGAGAGCTAGCCCACAGGTAGGGAGACCATAAGAGTTTCATTTTGAGGAGTTAAGTGCATAGGTGCTGGATAAAGTGACAAGTGCTAAAGTGCATGAGTGCCAGATTGTATTGCACGATGCCCTAAGGTGCCAGGTGAAATTACACAAAGCCCTAAAGTGCACATCAGTTTAAAGTGCCAGTTTGTATTGCACGAGGCCCAGTACACTCAGTTGCACATGCAGAAGCGTGTAATTATTGCACTAAATGTGATACATAAATGTATTATGTATACACTACTAATGAGAAAAAATCATACACAAGAGTAATGTGTAATATTGAATACATGTAATAGAAAAAGCAGAAACTCTGATGATGACCCAAACATCGCATTGCATTACAGGTTACAGGTGGTCGCATGTTTGATTTTCTAGTAACCATGCTTTCAGTTTCCCTTTGAAAGTGCTAAGAGTGGTGCTCTCTCTGATAATGACTGGGAGGTTATTCCAACTTTGCCCACCTTTTATGGATAAGACATTCTGACCAAAGGTGGTTCTTCTGTGTGGAATTTCACAGTCACCTCTTGTGCCTGATCTAGTACCATGTCCTGTGAGTCTTTTTTTATGGATGAACTCTTTGACAGGAGCTGGTGCTGGTCCGTGTAAACAGTTGTATATAAAACAGGCATTTTTGAGTACTTTTAAATTTCCAAAGTCTAGAAATTTGTGCTTTTCCAGGACCTTACAGTGATGATGGGAATTTGGTTTCCGGTCAAATATCTTTACTGCTCTGTTATACATCTGTTCTAAGGGTTTTAAAGTCGAAGTGCTTGCAAATGCCCAGTTTGTGAAGCAGTAGTCAATATGAGAGAGAATCAGGCTGAAAAGATAGGTTTTAGCTGCATCATCTGTTAAGAAGGGCCGAATTTGTCTAAAATTTAATAGATTGAAGTTTACTGTGTTTCTGACTTTTTTAATGTGTTTCTTGAAAGTCAGGTTTGAGTCCAAGACGACTCCGAGGTATGTGAAGTGGGAGACCAGCTCTAATTCCTCCCCGTCAAGATACACATTGGACCTTTTGATGTCAGTAGGGCGTTTGCTGAACATCATACACACTGTTTTTTTGGTGTTTAACAGCAGGCAGGTGTTTTTCAGCCAATGTTGAATGTTGTGCAGCGCATCCGTGAGCCTTAGAGAGATGTCTTTTGCATCATTTCCAGAAGTAAAAATGACCACATCGTCTGCGTACATTTGTGCATTGAAATCAGTACATACATGTATGTATGTATGTATGTATGTATGCACATGTATACATGTACCATGTCTATCTTGTATCCAAGCATCTCCAGGATTACTGTTGCTGTACTGTGAATCAGCTTGTTGGTCTTAGTAATGGTCCTTGTAGGGATGGTATTTAGGGCAGCATTTACATCTTCTTGCAGATCATCTGAAGGTACTTGGCAACTCAGCTGCGGGATTTGTTGGAGGCTCCGGGTTTCCAGTTTGCTCAAGATCTTCCTTCTCCTCCCTTCTTATATGTATATATAGATAATGTAAAATGTCCTGAAATCTAATATTTCAGTTATTTCGGTTACAGATTTTCAAGGGAGAAAGTACAAAGGTGAGACTTTACTTTGGGATATCTCTAAATACTGATAAAGTAAAAACACTTAAGTTTTTTTAAGTGTCTGTATGTTGTCAGACATGTCTTCAACATTAATCTTTTTATTACCAGCAACCCAGTAATCCAAGGATAAAAACATTTTCCCCACAAGTTAGTGGTATTTATTCATTAGTTAATAAGGGACACCAGTAATTTATTTTACACTTCTTCTGAATATAATCCACTTAATTGTATTTCCATAACCTTGTATGTCTTTTATAACACCACATTTTGAAAAATGAACATAGCCCCACATCCTTCAGCTAACATTGCTAAGTCTGTTGCTAGCTCCCCCCGTCTGCTCGATCTGGGCAGTTTGAAGGCATTATTCAATGCAACACATATTTATGTCAGTACATGGATGCACTACAGTTGTTAGCTGATGTGACCATGAAGATTAGAATGATTGCCGCATTGACTGCAGTTAATTCTGCTACATTACTAACTGTATTGAGTAGCTGTAGCTGGGTCGCTACCTCACTAACACTGCAAACAGATATGGTAAGCATGAGTGACATGACAGCTGTCAGTGGCAGAATTATATTAGACTTTTAATGAAATGAAATCATTGTTTATTAGCTTTCCAACAATGTAGTTCAGAGTTTGCAACTATAACTGTGAGCACACCGCTTGACTCTGCTTTACTGTCTCAGCTGTGCTGCACACCTCGGTGCCGGTGCTGAGAGTCCTCTAATGATGGGACCGCCCTCATTTCCCATCGTGTCTGTCTAGTGTTGATCTAGTGTTTATGTAGTGATTTAAAATGCAATGCAAATGTGACTTTGTATTATTACAAAGTGTGTTTATATTGTGTTTATAATATGTCTGTTCCAAACATGGTGGTTTATGTAAGTGTAGGGAATCTACTGGGTCTCACACAGTGGCACCAAAATGTTGCGTCACACGGGGACATCAAATGTTGAGACTATGCCTCATCAAGGGCCTGACCTCATAACAGATCTCCAATTAAAGTATAAAATCGGCTATTGGAAATAATTAATAATTATTAGTAATAATTATGAATTATGTTAAATAATGTTATTTAATTTAGATTAAATCATTTTGTGGGGCATCATTCCCAAGAATCGAAAAAATGATAGCCACTTAAAGATATCAGTCTCATAAAGTTCACTAAACTATCAGCAACATAAATAAAGCAAAGCAAAACAAAACAAACAAATTCTAACTATCTAAGTATATACAACAATGTGTGTGTGTGTGTGTGTGTGTGTGTGTGTGTAGGTGTGTGGGGGGACAGAGAGCGAGACAAAGGCCGTTTGGCCTACAAAACAAATCAAAGCTGGCTTCAGATCCGGGGAGGTCTGTTTGACTGTGTGGTGAAGTGTCAAAAGTACTTCAAAAAATCTTGTCCTCAGGTTCAGTGAATTTCAGTCAATCAGCAGCACACAAAAACAGTCACTGGAGACGCTGGATCAGATGCAAGGGAGTTTTATTGTGCCATAGGTCATAACACAAACAAACTCATGAGCCATGCCCCGGAGCAAGACTGAATACACTCTCCGTTGTTCCCCTTATATACCACCCAACATCAAATATATTGGTAGGAAATATGACCATGTTTGGGCATGCAGCCGCGTTCGGGCCTGGCTCACAGCAAACACAACTGGCCCAAACTGAACTTCCCACTTCAACATCAAACGGTGACTCTGACTCCAATGATGTCCACCGTCGAACAGTAGACATCATTGGAGCCCAACAGTGAGCTTGCTCACTCTGCACACCACCAGCAATAGCTGTAAGACAGGCGTGTGGGAGTGTGTGTGTGTGTGTGTCTGTGCGTGTGCGTGCGCATGGGGTCAACCTCTGGGCATGTGTATGCGTACTTCATTGTGTGTGTGTGTCCAAATGTGAGAGCTTGTCACAACCCCTGCTGCATTCGACTGTATGTGTGTGTGTCTATGTGTGTGTGTCGAGTGTGTGTGTGTGTGTGTATATTTGTGTGTGTGTGTGTGTGTGTGCGTGTGTGTGTGTGTGTGTGTGTGTGTGTGTGTGTGTGTGTGTGTGTATGTGTGTGTGTGTATGTGTGTGAGAAATACAGTGTGAGCATCAGTTTGTGTGTGACTGAACCATGCTCACTGTGTGGGTGTGTGTGTATGCAATAAGAAATACAACTTCACACAACAAACTTCTCAGCTACTTTAAAATATAAGGTAGGTTAATAATTAATGTCGATAATAACTATGAAACAACAGTATATGATGATGATTAAACACAGTAGTATTATACTTTGCTCTTCCAGCTAAGAGTGAATACAGCAGGTCAGCGTGACCCGCTAAGATAAGTGGCTTCCCCCACCATCCACGACGAGCGAAACATCCCAAGGCAAACATCCTGAAAATCCCCTAACATCCCAACGTCCGAGGCCACTGTGTGCATGCCGGGTGAAGCCAGATGCAGGTGTTGTTGACAACTTGAGCGAGTGTGTGTGTGTGTGTATGTGCGTGTGTGTGTAAATGGCGTGTGTCGTCTTCGTGTGATGCTATGTGAGTGGGGTGCTTCGTGTGATGCTATGTGAACGGGTCTTCGTGAGTGCTTCGTGTGATGCTATGTGAACGGGTCTTCGTGAGTGCTTCGTGTGATGCTATGTGAACGGGTCTTCGTGAGTGCTTCGTGTGATGCTATGTGAATGTGTGTGTGTGTGCGTGTGTGTGTGTGCGTGTGTGTGTGTGTGTGTGTGTGTGTGTGTCTTCGTGTGATGTTATGCGAGTGGAGCTATGTGAATGGGTGATTCGTGTGATGCTATGTGAATGGGTGTTGCGAGTGGCTATGTGAAAGGGTGTTGCGAGTGGGTATGCGTGTGGGTGCTATGAGAGGATGTGTGTGTGTCTATGTGTGTGTGCTGTGCGTGTGTGTGTATGTGTGTGTGTGGGTGTATGTGTGCTGGGGTATGTGTGTGTGTGTGTTGGGGTATGTGTGCGTGTGAGGGAGAAATATAGTTACAACAGCTACAACTGTTACACATACTAATGAATAAGTACATGAATAAGGGGGGTGAACCAATGAATAAGCAGAATGAGTGAATAAGTGGAGTAGTATTAGCACATTTCAGCATATCCATTAACAATTTTACACTACATATCCCTCCTTTGGGACCGTGAGGTCCCACACAGTGTAGTGAAAATGATCATTCCCTCCTTTGGGACCGCAAGGTCCCATCAAATACAACAAACCTATTGAAACATGCAATTCCAGTGGCTAAGCAGAATAATGACAAATTACTAATTCCAACGTATATGAGTAACCAATGTATATGTGTGAAGAGATGAACAACATTGAGAGTCAAGGGTGAAAAAAGAGTCATTATCGTATGCTGTGAACATTGCTGCTGTGTGTAATGTTCAGGGAGATGTCGAATCAGAGTCTTCAGGAGCAGCAGGCGTCGAATCAGGGTTCCCAGGGACAGCAGATGTCGAATCAGGGTCCCCAGAGACATCACCAGTTCCACGCAGGCGACGATAAGTTGCCACCACGTCACGCAGCCGCTGGATCTCGCTCTCCAGCTGACGATAAGTCCTCTCTCAGGCTGTTGTTGGTTCGATGCAGGCCCCGATTGACGCGCCGCAGGCTCTGATTGGCGCGCTCCTGGGTAACAGCTCTCTCATACATCTAGTCGAAAGATCCTCTGCAGGTCCTCTGGGATGTCTACCCGTCTGTCCTCCGTGGCACCCTTCACCTGCTGGAACATCACCCTGTGGATACGAATCAGACTTCGAAAATAGACATATATTACAGTTTATAGTTGCTCCACAGGGGGCCCCTTAAATATGGTATAGGCATGGGTTAACCCGTAAGCATTTCATGCAGTGTTAGATGCGCGACTCTACTAGCGTGTGAGCGTATTGATATTAGTGCAAGCAGCAAAGCTTCACCCCAGTTCAACCTGTTCCCACTGTCTGCCACTATCTTGGCTATCTGCATCTTCAGAATGCCATTGGCTCTTTCTACTGCTCCTTGTGACTGAGGATGATAAACACAGCCAAACTTTTGTTTGATCCCCAACAGCTTAATGTTTCCTGCATCACTTGTGAAACAAGATGGGCGTCATCGTCTGATGATATGGTGTCTGGCATGCCAAACCTAGGAAACACCTCCCTACAAAGAAATTTGGCCACGATTTTATGATCCTGATTCCTTGATGGCACTGCGTCTACCCATCGACTGAACCTACAGATTACTGTTGGAATATATCTGTATCTCATACAGCAATGAGAGAATCAGTTCTTTGATGTGCTGGACACTTAATGACGGTTACAACTGTTGGGAGGAGCATAGCTTCTAAAAGACCCATTATGGCTTCCCCGAGAGTTACTGGGGTGCCATCGGCTCTGAAAAACCCTCGCTGTTTCCAAATGTTAGCACGGACATGTCACATTCCATAGGCATAGGTTGAATCAGTATATACGTTTAGAGCTCTGTCTTTTGCCAGTTTACAGGCTGCCGTTAGGGCTTTTATCTCTACAAGTTGGGCGGAGCATGGCTGGACGAGCTTTTGAGATTGGATCGTAGTAAAGGCGTTAGTTGTGGAGTCAAGCTGAACAATACCGTATCCAGCATGTGTATCGGTTGCGTCACGAAAACAAGAACCGTCTACAAATAATGTTAAGTCTGCTGGTATAGGTTGATTAGCAATAGTGCATCGCTGCACATTTAGTTCAGGTGCTGACAATACAACCTCATAACCTGTATGTCTAGCCTGAGTTAAAACAAATCTGGGGCTTGTTAGCAGAGCATGTAGCTGGTGTGACGTGTCCATTGTGACGGGATGGCCCATGGTTATGGATGAGGCCTTTTGGAATACGAAAACGGCCGCGGCAAGTCTCTCCAACTTGGTGCTGTAATAAGCCAGTGGCTGCTTTCCGGTGGGCGTGGCTTGCATCAACACAGCACAGGCACACCCCGCCTTCTCTGCAACATAGAGATGAAATAGTTTAGTATAATCAGGAGTCCCTAGAACAGGGGCTGACTGCATATCTGCTTTCAATGCTTGAGATGCACCTTCCGCTTCCTCTGTCCAAGTCATCTGTGCAGCATTGTTTGTCTGGCCTGCTGCACATATCATGGCTCGAAGTGGAGCTGTTTTTATGGCATAATCACAAATCCATGGTCTGCT
Organism: Cephalopholis sonnerati; assembly: GCA_019142605.1. NCBI lineage: Eukaryota > Metazoa > Chordata > Actinopteri > Perciformes > Serranidae > Cephalopholis > Cephalopholis sonnerati. Next base: position 40,818,142 of record JAGQAX010000006.1, on the reverse strand, counting down.
GTATCCTGTCATGCCCAGAAAAGACAACATTTGGCCTACCGTTTGCGGCTTAGGGGCCTTGCGTACTGCCTCCAACTGAGACGGCGCTATACATCTCTCACTACCTTTTAGCCGTCTCCCCAAGTACTCTACAGATTGCTGGTGGAACTGCAACTTGTCCTTACTTACTTTATGCCCTCCTTTCGCCAATACTATCAGTATAACAATTGGAATCCCTCTAACACTGTTCTTTGGTGGGACTACAGATAGCAGATCATCATCTGGGGTGTTTCTGAATCCATTACGGCATTTTACTGCCCTTAAATTGTGAATTAGCTGATAATCTGTCCTGTTTGGCTTAAGAAATAGGAAAGATGGCAGACTTAGGAAAAATGGGCGTGTCGCAGGGACCCTTAGTTTTGACCAGCACTCCAGCTGTTACCAATCTTTTATGTCAATAGGATGCCTTCAGTGGCCTGCTGCTTGAGGGGATATTGCCTATGATGAGGTAAATTAACATTGGGCTTGAGTTTGATGCGGTCGGGTTAAGCTGACTTAATCAACTCAACAGTTGTCTTGTGTGTTGTCCATTGGCATGGTGGTACTTGATCTAATAATGCATCTTGTGTCGTTGTCACTGACATATGTGTAGGTGTGTTAACATCTACCAGTATCCTGTCTGCTATGACCTCATCACCTACTCTGACAGAGATTCTAATGTACTGCTTGTCTTTGGATATGTGTATGTGTTTGCTTAGTATATGTGTATGTACTTGCTTATAGTGGGCAACCACTCCTGTACCTGGGTGAAAGACGTGGTATGTCAATTCTGGTGTCCGAGGCATGTTTATAATGTTAAAAATATCTAAAAAATTTAAAACACTACATTTTGTTACTCAACTCTGGTCACTTTTCTTACTCATACGAGTATTTACTATAAGAAATGAAAATTTAAGGAGCTATTTAGCTCAAAAGTACAAAACTGTCCTTCCTGGATAACGTCCGGGCCAAAAATCTAAGCATAGATATATGCTAAAAATGTCAAAAATCTTAATAAAAGTATAAATGATGTACTGGGGCATAATTGCGTCGATGTTTGTAATGACACCTACAAATATATCTATAAACTCTTAAATGCCAACAATGATAGACATTTTAATTTATTTTCAAATCCATTTGCGTTACCCAGGAAGGACATATTTCATGGGAGAAATCACATGATTCCCTGAAAAATGTTTATTGCATTCTTATAACAAATTCCTGTTGTTGAGTGGCATACAGAACACTCTAATAAAGATAGAAAGTAACTTAATAGGCATTTTTAGCCAATTTGATTTTTTCATTTTTTAAATCCTTATTCGTCTTTGACCCACCTGCTGCACGCTGCTCACCATAGGACCCAGATGATGTGACTCATAACCTTGGGCTACTAACAAGGTAGCATGTGGTGTTGAATTTGGCACCTGGCTAGTGCTTTTGGGAGGTGAACTGCAACTGCAGTCCCCTGAGGTCCAATGTAGATATCTTCACTTGTTATTAACCACGATTTTCCATTGATTTCTTCATCCCAACATTCTTGATAATCTACATGAGTCTGATCTGAGTCGTACATGAGTATGCAATGCAGAGGCATGGTGGGTATGTATGGGGTGTCAAACTGTGATTTAACCTATGGTTCCCATTCAGTCTAAGTTTGCTTGAGGTAGGATTCGTGTGGTGTCAGCTGGGGCCAGTATACTGATGTTTGAGGCGTTGTGACTGCCTCCTGAAGCAGCTGTGGCATCATGAACTGTGATGGATCATCAGGGAAGTCCAAATACAGTCCGTCTTGTGTACACATAATGTTGGCTTTGAGTGGACACAAAACATCTCTTCCCAGCAGATTCACCGGCGTGTGAGTGTTTTTATTGATAATCCAGAGAGGGGGAGCCTGGAGCCTTCCTTCCCAATGCATGAATAGGTAGCCCCAGTATCTACCATGAAAGTATGTTCACGGCCTTCTATGATGACAGGTATTGTTGGTTCCTCATGTGGCTGCAAAGTTATTACTGGTGACATTATTTCCCCCTCTGGCTCCTCTGGGCACCCCTACCACTGATTCACCAGGGGGTTAGGCCATTCCTGGGCTGGGTCCTCCCGGGGATTTTTGAAGACAATCCCGGCGTCGATGTCCTAGTTGTCCACATCCCCAACACCGCTGACGTGTGTACTGCTGAGGCTGTCGCTGAAGTGGCTGTGGTGCTGATTGAAATGAGGATCCCAAAGTCCAACCTCCACGTCCGCCTCCTCTGGGTATGCCTCGTCCTCGTCCTCTTGGAGGAAACTGGCCTCTGGCACGGGGCTGGGTACAGTGAGCCCCCTGGAATATTTCACGAGTGACGGCTTTGAAGTCTCCCAATGCCAGTTGTATCCCCGTCGTGATTTCCTCCAATGCCATTATCCATTTCTCCGTTCCCTCTGGGCTCAGGCCTCTCGGGCGCAGTCCCCCGTCACGCCTCACGTCGTCTGTCAACGAGGCCCCCTGAAGCTGACGTCTGGGAGGCCACTGTCGGCGGTGACTGCCGTACGACGTTCACTGGGTGGAAGACGATGTGTCCAAGCGCTTATGTCGTCAAGCTGTTCAGTGATCAGGTGTTCAAGATCACTCAGTGATTTTCGCATTTCGCGCCTGTTCTCCTCCAGCTCCCTTAGGTGTGGTTCACAGTGTCCCCACGCTCCACCTCTCGGTGTGCTGGTTCCTCCATATGGTAGAGGGAGCTCACTCTTATGCCTGTGCTGTCGTTTCTTGAGGCGCGGCTTCTCCTCCACTGGGGGTGGGCTGCTGTTGTTCTGAAGGGCTTCCTCCGTCTGACTGCGGTCCTCGCCGCGCTGTTCCTTCATTTGCGGCTGTACCGGCTGTTGCCCCGCCCTTAGCGGTGGAGACCTGGTCCCCGAGAGACTCTCTTCCCCATCAGTGGAGTCCTCACTGGATGTCATCTCTTCTTCTGTGTCTGGGATTTTTGTACTGTCGGTTAGCGTTTCACAACATGCATTGGACACTCTAGGTTTTCTCTTGAACCGAGGGGCGGCCTCAGTCCCTTTGGCCAACGTCACTGTAGATTTCCCTTCCAGTTGACCCTCCATTTCCATCACCTTCTTTCCCCTCAGTGGATATTGGCCGGCAAATACTGCTGTAATGGGGGCATAGGGGGGTGGTGGTGCTGTGGGCCCCGCATCTTTCTTCCTTTGCTGCTCCACTGGGATTACACCACTCAGCTGCACCATTTGCTTTCTATTCCCTATCTGTCTGAACCAATCCAACACCTCTCTTTCTTCAGTTCCTTCATCTCTCTTCCTGCAACTATCTTTTGTATCTTTCGTTTCTACATATCTTATTTCTCTTTCCACCTCGTCACAGCATGCCAAACTGAAGGAGCCATCCTTAGGCCAGCAGTTCTTTTTCGCTGTTCTTTTATACTGTTTTGTTACACAATGTCGGATTCCTTTCTCTCGGTCTGGGTGTAAAATCATCACCAGCTCCTGCGGGGTTGGTTTCCCCTGTCCTATCTTCCCTAGCTCTTCTCCCATGAAGCTTTGTTTTAACCCGCTCCTTTGTAGAGATTTGTGCCTGTTGATCGGTTTCTATCGTACGTATTTTCTTTAAAGGGGCTATATTCTCTGATTCGTTCTTTTGATGGATTTCAGGCAGGCAGCCAAATTCTCCTGTCTCCCACTAAACTTTTCTAGGCTCGACGATAATCTGCAGCCGTGGGACTATAGCTGGCCCTCCCGCTGGATTCACCAAAGATATCACTTGATTCAGAGGAAGAGAAGCTGTTGGCCCGAGTTTATGGTGTTCACACAGATATTGCAATATTGGATCTAACACATAAGGTTTCCACGCTCTGCGTAGAGTTATTATCCAGTTCACTTTTGGAAATTCCTCTTGTGTTTGTCTTAAATTCGTGAATTTGGTGAGTTGCCAAAATTTCTGCCGAATCAGTTGCTCGTCCTGCCACGGCTCCGTGCCCTCCTCGTCATTACCATTCACTATTTCCATTAACTATAACGTCAGATATACATACATTTATATATTACTCCTCCCTCTAAACTTCATTATTTTATATATTTATAATAGTGGGCCCTTATATATATGCAAATGTTCAGTCTGTGTTGTTCAATTATTTATAACTGCATGCATATTTTTATTTCATGTAATTACTCTATGAGCATTAATGTTCTCCGTTAACCTTCGCAAAGTGGGGTTTTACATGCCAACTGTGTAATGTCTAATGTGCGATTGTAAGTTTCAAACCCCTCCTCACGATTTCAAACACTTGAGATGGTAATATCTTCATCTTCACTATCCAGTGGGAGTGTTCCTGTCAGTAATGCAGTAGTTTCCGATTGATACATTTGATACGGAGGAGGTGTTGGTTGTTTCTTTTCTATTGCTGAAACTATTATTCTTTCACACAGAGATCTGATGCAGGGGATACAGCAGCATCCGCACAAACCCAACAGGGCGAGCATTCCTACCCGAGAGAGAAACACAGAGACAATCAGATTACGCCATTTCCCAAACCATTGACCCAAAAATCCTCCCAGGGGGTTTTCAATCCCGGAATGTTCATGCATTTCCTGTGACAAGGTTCTCAGTCCCTCTAGGGCTCGCGTCACTGACCCATCCGGGGCAGTATTGTTAGGGATAAAAGTACAACACATGTCACCAAACATGGCGCATACTCCACCCTTTTCTGCTAACACCATGTCTAAAGCCATCCTGTTCTGTACTGCCATTAATGAGGTCGGACCAACCTGCTCGGCCAACCCCTCTACTGCATCACGAGTTAAATTAGCCAACCTTAGTACATTATAATGCACATAATTGATCCTATCAACATTTTTGTTGGGAGTTATGGGGAAGAGTGCAGCCACAATTGGAATGTTCTCAAATCCAGCCGCCACCTGGTCGGCTAACTTGAACTCATCCGGAACCCCTCGGGGGACCCCAATAGCATCTATGTATGTGGGTGAATTTGTGGACAAATCAAAATGATCTTCAGTCTGTGAGCGTCTGCGGAGGATATGTCGGCGTCGCCTACGTGTAAATGCTGTTGTCCCGTGGTTAGCTGGTCTAGTGAGCGCCAAATTGTCACCTATTAACGTAAGAGGAGCGCGCAGTCTGACCATAGCGCACAGCCCCACGGATTTTGGTGGAATTCGGGTGAAGAGTCTAGATCCTCCGCAATAATAATACAGTCCCGCTCTAGCCCAATTTCCAATTACGTCTCCTTTCTCTGTGTGATTACACCAGCCAGAGGGGGCTTCACCCAAGTCATACTCAGGCTTGGAATGAATCAGGTTAAAACAGGTGTACCCACCCTGTCCTTTGTCGGGAGTAAACGGTCCTGATGTTGTCTTATTGTCTATAGGGGGAAACAGACTGGCTAAGGTGGTACAATTTGAGGGGGTGGCTTCTTTAGTTAATCCCAGCATACAATTGTACCCCCAAATGTCCGAGGGGAACAATGGTGCTGGTTCTGTCATTAGGTGTGGTCGGGCGGCCGCACAGGCTATGCAACTTCCTGTTGCTTGTTCTTTTGCAGTTTGGGCTATCCATTGCAGCCATAGATTGTCGTCCTTATATCCCGTTGCTAGTTGAATTACGTCTAGAGGTTTAAGGGAACTATAGTCCATCGCGACTACACGATCGGACTCAGCAGATAACAAGAGAGGAGGTGCAGGGGAGACTGTCGTCTGAATTTTAGGAGGATCAACCATGTTTACCTGGATGAGTCCCTTTGTGTCAGTTCCAGATTGGTCGACCCCCAACACTAGGTAGAAATATGTCGGCCCGTTACTGATTTGCCATGGGGGACCAGTTTTATTCCCCATGGAAAATGCTAGGGGATTTTGTAATCCGTTATTTCTTTGGAACCCAGTGTTTTGCCACCATTCCCTAGATTGCTGGGTTTTGGGGGGTTTCCAACGGGATCCCGTATGTCTTCCTACCATGTCCCAGTTCCTACACCACTCTTTTGCCCATCTCCCATTTCCCTGACAGTAAGTATCTACAGTTTTGTCTGCACACACATATATGTCATATCCCCGCCATGATGAATTTTGGCCTCTACAGTTAATCACATCACACAGGTCAAACATGAACGTGGTGTTAGATCCCTTAACATAATAGAGTTTGATACCCCCGTATGCTCCTAGGCAGTCAATTTGCTTTTGGATTCTCCTCTCGCTCCGCAGTATCTCTCTCTCTCGCGTAAACGCCTCGTAAATCAATAATGGAATAACTATGAGACATGAAACTACAGTGAATACACAACAACATTTCCACTTATGCTCCCAGTACCACCCCATAACATAAACAAATTTTTGCGTGTTCAAAATTACTGGCCTACAGTAAAACTGCAGGACTTACTCTTGATCCCCTGTGATCTGCTCTCTCGTTGGATTGGAGCCACTAGTCAGCACGTCCAAGCTTCTACACTCCGTCACTGGACTGAGTGCGGGACGCCTATGGCCTGACGGCGGTCTCCAATCTCAATCGAGTGCAAATTACACAGTTCCCTTAATGACAGACCCTGCGAAACTAGGCCGCTGACGTATCGGTGAGAATTCGGATCTCTCTACTCGATCCTACATCACCTTTACGTTGCGTCAAAAATGCCTTAGTTTACGCCAAACCTCCCCACATTCACTTCTTTAAGAGAAGTTTTATCTACCTCGTTTTAATTTACTGTGTTTTCGATGCTTAAGCCTCGCCAATGTAAGCCGGCACACCCAAGCTTCTACACCAACTTCCTGGAGTGGTGCGGGGTGCCTATGGCCCGGCGACAAATGGCGTTGATCTTAAGCCGAAAATGCACAGTTTCCTCCCCTTATTCCCCACAGAGCACGACTGCCGCTCGGGCGCTGAGAGAGCAGGAATTCGAGTCACCTCTACTAGACTCTACGCCACTCTCTCACCCCGTAAATGTAGCTGACAATCGGCAAACCACCCACAATGCCCTTTTTTCTCCTATATTACCACAAAATTTACATCGTAATCGGGTGTGACTAGGATGACTTGCCAACCCAGTGACAAACAAATTTGGAGATCAGGCCAAATGCAGTTCTTTCGTATGAAATCAAGGTGACTGCTTACCTTATTTTGATGCCGGCAGTTTGTCACTGTGTTTTCAGTCACCTGTTCCTTCGTCCAACGTGACGAGAAGTCACTACTCCTCCGTCTCCATCACGTCGGGGTCACAAGCATCAGATGTCCAACCTGCTTACACCCTTACCAAAAAATACAAGTTAATATCCTTCCCTTAGCAAGCTTGTTTGAAGAAGGGTGACAGGAGAGTAAACGACCTCAATTTAACTCTTTTTAATTTTCTGTGCACAGATTAAAGTAGCCTATCCTTATTTAGGTATTTAGTTGTTGCAAATTCTCAATTTTTATAAATTTTAGTACTTCCCCTTTAATTTCCTTTAATTTCCTATTTTACCTGCGCGCATATAAAAATCACATTCCAATCATAAGGGCCAAATCTTATGGATCCTAACGCTACTACACAACACGAACAACGTAAAAAGCGGTTGGTGCTTATTCCGGAATAACTACACAAACTTACACTCCCACTACACATCCACACTCACAGTTTTCCGCCCGCGCAAACCCGCTACACCTTGTTGCTGACTTACGTCAAAGGTCTAACGGCGGTATCCGCGGAAAACTCCTCCAGGTCCTCCCGTGCAGTACTGTGGTGATCTGGGACCCCGCAGCAGACGGCTGCGACACCACAAATCCCAACAGCGTTACCTACAGAAGAGATCCCTGGGGATCTTTAGTAATCCGGACTCCGAACCGATTTGGGACCCCGCAGAGTCCAGCTGCGAAACGCCACAAACCCAGGAACGGTATCCTCAGAAAACCCTTCCAGACCCCCGCTCATGCGGCCCTGTGTTAATTTGGGATCCCGCAGCACCCAGCTGCGACACCACAAACTCCCACAGCGGTATCCGCGGTGTCTAGGTATCTTTACCGGTTTTGCTTTTTAAATTTTTAAATTCTTAAATCTCCTTTTTTCCCTTTTTTTTCCCCTTCTCTTTCTTTTACCTCTACACACACACACTCACTCTCTCCGCACCAAGATCACACATTCGCATCAATCCAGCGCCGTCAGCGACATTAATCAAGCATCAATATATGCAACATTAAACATCTTTTGGTATCCAATTATGAGATATTCTTGACAAGAGGAGAGTATCAAATACCTTGACAGACCCGGGCGGACCTCGAACAGCACACTCAGACGTCACCGGTATAATGCAGAAAAATAGGCTCTGCTTACTCTTAGGTGGCCACCGTCCGTCTGTCTGTGCCGTCCAACAGTCCCCCCAAATCCAGGCTCAACTCTCTCTCTTGTCCCTTCGTGGTCGCCAATTGAAGTGTCAAAAGTACTTCAAAAAATCTTGTCCTCAGGTTCAGTGAATTTCAGTCAATCAGCAGCACACAAAAACAGTCACTGGAGACGCTGGATCAGATGCAAGGGAGTTTTATTGTGCCATAGGTCATAACACAAACAAACTCATGAGCCATGCCCCGGAGCAAGACTGAATACACTCTCCGTTGTTCCCCTTATATACCACCCAACATCAAATATATTGGTAGGAAATATGACCATGTTTGGGCATGCAGCCGCGTTCGGGCCTGGCTCACAGCAAACACAACTGGCCCAAACTGAACTTCCCACTTCAACATCAAACGGTGACTCTGACTCCAATGATGTCCACCGTCGAACAGTAGACATCATTGGAGCCCAACAGTGAGCTTGCTCACTCTGCACACCACCAGCAATAGCTGTAAGACAGGCGTGTGGGAGTGTGTGTGTGTGTGTGTCTGTGCGTGTGCGTGCGCATGGGGTCAACCTCTGGGCATGTGTATGCGTACTTCATTGTGTGTGTGTGTCCAAATGTGAGAGCTTGTCACAACCCCTGCTGCATTCGACTGTATGTGTGTGTGTCTATGTGTGTGTGTCGAGTGTGTGTGTGTGTGTGTATATTTGTGTGTGTGTGTGTGTGTGTGCGTGTGTGTGTGTGTGTGTGTGTGTGTGTGTGTGTGTGTGTGTATGTGTGTGTGTGTATGTGTGTGAGAAATACAGTGTGAGCATCAGTTTGTGTGTGACTGAACCATGCTCACTGTGTGGGTGTGTGTGTATGCAATAAGAAATACAACTTCACACAACAAACTTCTCAGCTACTTTAAAATATAAGGTAGGTTAATAATTAATGTCGATAATAACTATGAAACAACAGTATATGATGATGATTAAACACAGTAGTATTATACTTTGCTCTTCCAGCTAAGAGTGAATACAGCAGGTCAGCGTGACCCGCTAAGATAAGTGGCTTCCCCCACCATCCACGACGAGCGAAACATCCCAAGGCAAACATCCTGAAAATCCCCTAACATCCCAACGTCCGAGGCCACTGTGTGCATGCCGGGTGAAGCCAGATGCAGGTGTTGTTGACAACTTGAGCGAGTGTGTGTGTGTGTGTATGTGCGTGTGTGTGTAAATGGCGTGTGTCGTCTTCGTGTGATGCTATGTGAGTGGGGTGCTTCGTGTGATGCTATGTGAACGGGTCTTCGTGAGTGCTTCGTGTGATGCTATGTGAACGGGTCTTCGTGAGTGCTTCGTGTGATGCTATGTGAACGGGTCTTCGTGAGTGCTTCGTGTGATGCTATGTGAATGTGTGTGTGTGTGCGTGTGTGTGTGTGTGTGCGTGTGTGTGTGTGTGTGTGTGTGTGTGTGTCTTCGTGTGATGTTATGCGAGTGGAGCTATGTGAATGGGTGATTCGTGTGATGCTATGTGAATGGGTGTTGCGAGTGGCTATGTGAAAGGGTGTTGCGAGTGGGTATGCGTGTGGGTGCTATGAGAGGATGTGTGTGTGTCTATGTGTGTGTGCTGTGCGTGTGTGTGTATGTGTGTGTGTGGGTGTATGTGTGCTGGGGTATGTGTGTGTGTGTGTTGGGGTATGTGTGCGTGTGAGGGAGAAATATAGTTACAACAGCTACAACTGTTACACATACTAATGAATAAGTACATGAATAAGGGGGGTGAACCAATGAATAAGCAGAATGAGTGAATAAGTGGAGTAGTATTAGCACATTTCAGCATATCCATTAACAATTTTACACTACAGTGGTCAGGACAAAGACAAAGGAAAAGAAGCGGGAACTTTGAGTTGCGCCTTTGGATGTAGCTCTTTTGAAAGCCAATGTGTGAATGAGTCTATGTGAATGCGTGTTTGTGTTGAAAAGGGTCTCAATTAGTGCAGAGGATGTTTAGTTGCATGCCAGACTCTTGTCTGTGGTAAGCATTAGCAAACTAACACCACTTAGCCATGGCGAAGCAAACTAACCAATGACCTAACTACAACAACAAAACTCAATAAACAGCAATAAATCACAATTGACAAAGTTAACCAGTCTTGCTTAGCCTGTACAACTGTAATAATGCTATGCCCAGTTGTTACTGCTTTTGTTAGCCAGCAGAGAAGAGCTGGAAAGAGCTGTGGTTCCAGAACCATTCTTTGTTGTGTTCTTGTGTTCCAAGGGTACAGATCTGAGGAAGAATAAAGAATACAGTAGGTACAATCATGTCCAGGTATAATCATCTCTTTCATACAGTCATCTGAAGGGAAGGATGAGATCATCTTGCTGGCTGCTTCCCGCCCATGGGCCATACGTTTGACACTGCTGGCCTAAAATTTTGTCTGTGGGACAGATCTGGGTAGCCCTGCACTAAAGTTCTCCCCCATATTTATCACAGGCTGACATTTATGGAAGAAGGGAAAGATATTTACCAGCTGTGATTGGTTGTTCCTTGTCACGCGATATGCGGTGCGTGCTGCTGCATTCCAAATGTTGAACTCTGTTTATCTCAGGGTGCAGCTGTCGCACCCTGAAAAATAGGCATTCAGGGATTGGTGCTTGGGCGATGGCGTTTCTCTGGCTTTTGAGCATGCATGCCAAGCATCTTCATTTAAAACAATTAATACCAGGGCATGAAATACACAGCATGTGTAAAGTCTCATAGTGTTTAGTTCTACAGCAAGGAATAAGATATATCAGGCGATGATACTCACACAATGCTTGTTAGTAGGATCAGTCCATTGGTGGTTTGGACCTTTTTATTGGATTGTTAACAATCAGGAAGGTTTTCTACATTATCTTGTGTGAACATTACGGTGAACTATAACCTGGTTCTTGGTCTTTGTTATCTTTAATGACGTTCCACATTGGTGGTGCTGGGCAGGCCAGGCAAGGCTAGAACTCAGTTTGCCATTAAGGATCCAAGAGAGCTCTCCATCTTTCACTTTGAGACACGGTGTTATGTAGTTATTAAACATGGACAGGTGTTTGCCATTCCATAAGCTTAAACTAGGCAGCACTCTTTGTTGGTGATGTTTTGTTCTCAAAATAAAGACAGGGTGTGTCATTCTTATGGGCTAACTAACCATCTGTTGCATCCTTTGCTGGCAGGTAAACTCCTCCATGGTTTTTCTACTGGCCAGTTAACATTCTTTTGTTTCATAGTTCAGCCTTTAAAGATTACATCAAAGCCATCATGTGGAACTTATTTCCTATACAACTCATGGATTGCATTAAAAATCAGATGATTACTACCTACCAATATAATACTGTGCGAGGCATGTTTTTTTACTCATTGAATTACATGTTGGGCACTAAGTAGGTTGCTGATTGTGTCAATGATAACAAAGTACTGACGTCACATCAACCACATGAAGGCTATAGTGAAATAACGAACTAGTATAAATATATGTCAAATGTTATCAACACAGCCTTTTCACGTAGATGTTCTACCATGAAAAACACAGTGAATAAAATGAACAATGACTCAGGTCCTATTAGAGTATTATTTTTTAGTAGAAAGGGGTGGCAGGGCACTGGGAAGTGCTTCATCCCTGGGCTTCATAAAAAAGTGCCCCCAGTTTTTAATGACGTGGTCTGCATGGGTATGCTTCTCTGACAGAAATATATTGATGCTAACATTAGCTAGGTAGCTAATGTAACACAACATTAACAGGGGGTTAACTACACAACACCAAGCTTACAAAGCAAAGAGTTATAAAAGCACAGCACTTACCAGCAGTGTTAATTTTGACAGCAAATTCTGATTTAGTCTTAGACTTAGTCTTTTGATTAACACACTATCACACACTACAGTCATCTGAAATCTTTTAGTCTAGTTTTAGTCGACTAAATATCATAAGAGTTTTAGTCTTAGTCTTGTCTGAGTCTTTTAGTCTTAGTCCTCTAAATGTTTCTCCAGAATTTCCAGTCATTGGAAATATCCATCAATCTGTTATGGAATGGTATTAAGGTTTGAATATACAATACAGACACAGATTTAATGGTTGTAATATGAAACATGTATTGTAATGTAAAACAAAAAAGTACACGACCGTGGCTTTTTCACAAAAGATATTCTCATGTAAAATAAGCATAAGGCCTGCTCTCCCTGAAAAATATAGATTTTCCCTGAAAAAGATATGCATTCTCCCTGAATGATATGCAATGCATATGACATTCTTTAAAGCTGATGTACAATGCTCTTGAAATAGATAACCACATAACTCTAAACTCACTGTCTTCTACCGTCTGTTACTCTGTCTGTGCAAAATCAAAACAATTAAGAAAAATAAGGTGCAATTCCCAAAAAGCAAACAAACAAACAAACAAAAAAACACTATAGGCTGTAATGCCATTGCATATGGTATCTAAATACAGAAAATACACTCCTGTAAATGTTCGAGTACCTCAAGAGAAGTTAGATAACTGCTAGGCTACAATGCCTTAGTGTCTCGGACTGGGTGCACTGCAAAACGTTAGCGTGTTGCTAACGAGCGAAGCCAGCTGAAATTAAAGCAAAGGTGTGCAACTAAGACTGTGCAACTAAATACAATGTGAACAACCTAACTGTCATGAAAACGTCCTGCAAACTGTGCAAAGTTCTGCAAACTTGTCTTTGTTCTCCTGTGCAACTGTGCTGCTGCGTTTGTTTTGCTCTTGCACCTGCATGTGCCGAATGGCTCTGCTGCTCAACCTACCCTCACAATGAGATTTGTTCTGATTGGATTTCTTCCCAACTAGTCCCACAAAAAGAGTAGTTCTGATTGGATCTCTTCTCCATTCATCCTGCCCTAACATTTTCATCTCGTTTTTATTCGTTGACTAAAGTTTCAATTATATTTCATCATAGTCTTTGTCATCATGTCTGACTTTTTATTAGTTTTTAGTTAGTTTTCGTCCGTGAAAAAGGTTCATTGATGAATATTTTTCGTCATAGTCTTCATCAACGAAATTAACACTGCTTACCAGTGACTTTAACTGTCCGCTTGCCAATCTGCTCCCAAAACATGATCTTTTCTGTCTTTGTTATGACAGTAGCTTAGCTAAAGAAGCGTCAGTGACATCACTGGCACCTTGCTGAAAAGTTCTTAGATTTAGTTTCCCAGATTTCTTCAAAAGTTCTTAGACTCGGAGCAGCCACAAAAAAGGAGTGCTCTGAAAAAAGAACATTTATAAAAAATACATCGACCCTGAAAAAAATAATAGTTTATATATGTATGTGTGTATGGGACACAGGCCCTAAGATTTGTACATTAATGAGCAAACATCTCTTTTCACATTGGGGCCATGTTCTTGTGACAATTGTAAAGGCACTGACACACCAAGCCAAATGAAATCACTCTGATTAACAGTTCAGCTCAGTGTATAAGAAAAGAAATGAAAGTGAGGAAAGTAAACAAAGAGCTGAAGTCAAGAGGGAGTGAGACCAAACCAAACTTGTTATATAATGAAAGGTTATTATTTTTTTAGCCATTGAGCTCTTTAGCAAAAATGTTTCATGATGGGTTGTTTCATTGTTCACTGCCACATGGTAAATACTTCAACACTGGATTGTGTTGTTAATGTGCTAACTGGCTAATAGCAAGTCTGTAGGAAGTTAATGATAATTACAGACTCCCACGGTCTGCTGCTGAGGAGTTATTTCCTCTCACACAGGTGCAGAACATATGTGCTGTTGGCTGCTAGCTGTAGTCTTTGCAGTGTGTTCATGTGCAACTTTTTGGCTGAAACACAGGTGATGTGAGGCGATGCAACAGTTGGCCTTCATTGCTGCTAGTCCTTTGAAGTCAGTTCTGCTTGTCATATGTATGTATTTGTAATGCATGGCCTTTAAATGAGGCTCAATGGTAAGTTTATGATGGTCTGCTTATACTGCCGGGGCTCAGTGGATTTCTAAAGGAAAGGCAGTGAGCCCCAGTGCTTCCATTGCTGCCATTTAACAATAATTATACAACAATAATTTATATAATGCTGTCACCTATCTTATATTATCAGGTACACCTTTCACAAAAACTACATGTCATTTTGGACACATATGATGCCCACAGCATAACATCAGCTTATTCACTTGGAATTGATTGGCTATACGTTACCATGACAGCGATGCATGTTTGCCCATCTTTTGTTGACTACTCACCATCACAGGCAAGTGCAACTACTTCATTTCTCCAGATATTCTCTGTATATCAGTTGTCTTTATAATTTGTGTTTTATTCGTCAGAGAGTCCCGTCAGGTCAATCTTTATTTGTAGAGCACATTTAAAAACAACCGTAGTCGACCAAAGTGCTGAGCAGGCACAAAATACCAAACCACATAAAAACAGATGCAAACAGCAATAACAACAAAAGAGAACAATAAACATGATAGGGAACAAAGTGCAGCACAACACAGGATGAAGCACAGCAGAGGATGAAATCAAGGTGTCAAGCTCAATCATACACCAATGAGAAGAGGTTGGTGCTCGGCAGTGAATTAAAGGTTTCTATACTCAGAGCAGACTTTATTTGTGAAGGTAAGCTCTTCAAGAACATAGGGGCAGCCACTGCAAAGGTTTGGTTGCCACTGTTTTTGTGTCTACCTCTGGGGACATCCAGGAGCATCTGGTTGGTTGACCTCAGTACTTTAACTGGAGCATGACGATACAAGAGTTCTGTCAGATAAGATGGCACCAGACCGTTTAAAACCTTAAAAACGAGCAACAAAACTTGAAATCAATCCTAAAACACACAGAGGAAGTCAGTGACGTTAACAGGGTTCTAAATTAACTTTTTTGATCACCAGCCAATGTGGCTGGTAAGTTTCTGAAGTTACCAGCCATTCAGAATGTCCACTAGCCAATTTTTTTTCAGTGAAAATTATACAAAATTATGATAAGATTATGATTGTCATTGAATGCATGTGATCGTTTTGTTTATTTTATGTTTTAGCATGACAAACATAAATTTGGTGGCCCAGTCTCTTATCAATACATTTTTTCCTTTGGTTTACTTTTCCCCTGTCCTCGATATCCTCCTCTCCTGCCCCCCTGTCTTTTCTCTTCTCACCAGCAGCAGCCTGACCCAACCATCGCCACATGTTTTAAATTCTTCTAAATTATAAATTTGTTTTAAGTTCCTTTGGCTCGTCTCCAGCCAATGAGCATATGATATGCCATACCACAGTGTTCATGGGAAATGTAGTGCACAGGGAGACTGACCAGGAACAGAGCTGTAGGGAGAACGGCTCTGATCACTGGCCAAACTGGCCGGGAAGTTTTTACTGATACCCGCCAAGGTGAATTTTGTGTCCAGGGAGGAGACATGAAAATGACCCTTATTGGTGTATGCAATTTTTAAATTTAGCTTCTCATGGGCTTTATATATTTATATATTAAGTAGATCAGCATAATCCTAATGTGTGATGGTTAATAATGTGCAAAATCAGTAGAGGCAAGTGAAAGCCAGTGAACGGGCATGATGCCAAACAGCCAAACTGCTGTGCGCAGTGGTATATGCTGTTTTGTACAGTAAAAACATGAAATAAAATCTGAAGATGGTAATGTGAATGAATGAGTATTCTATTGGTATCTTTTTTTTTTTAGGATTTCCAGCAGAGAAGCTGTTGGATAATGAGACAGCACTGGGATAGCCTCAGCTCCAGTCCTGGCAGGGGTGGCTGCATTCGGCGGGTTGTCATGACAATGTGGGAAGTGTTTTCTCAGGTCAAACCAGGGCCCAGTAGAAGTTTGCTCAAGGCCCCAGGGAGGGCAGGGTCAGCACTGCTAGAAGCTGACTAAACACTGTCTCTTTCCCTGTCTGCTCAAAACTAATGAGGAAGAGATAAAATAATGCAAACATGGTGGAGAGGGAATATACTGAGGGTGAACAGTGTAGAGGATGAGTAAAAAGAGGCTGATCCATTTATGGATCAGATAGTAAGAATGAACATGACGCGTTCTCCTAAGCTTTCGATTGGTGCTAAAATTGTGGGTGTGTGTGTGGGTGTGTGTGTGTGGGGGTTTCTTGCAGACACATAGAGCATTATGGAAATGTAAGGCAGCAGTAATAGTGTTCCTTCGTCAAAAATCATATTAAACCCAAAACAAAAGCTCTAGTCTGTTTGTTAACGTAATACTTACTGGCTGCATGCACGTCCCTCTGAGGTGCTGGAGTTGGAAATGCCCTGCTCAAGGGCACAGTGGCAGTAAACAGCGAGTGGCCACTGCTTTGCAGCATATGGCTGATCTCTTGTCTTTCACTTTTCACACTATGCACTATGTTTTCTGCCACAGAATAACAAGAACTGGCGTTGTTTACACATTCATTTTTTTCATTTATATACTGCTACTCCTGCTCTCATTCAGAGTATTAAACCCCCCCAAACGTTTAAGTAACAACATGAAAATGTATGACAAGAATATACTTATGTATTGTTTGTATGCCTTGGCGTCAGCTATAGCTAAGGCCAGAGGCATTGTCCTTTCAGATTGTCCGTCCATCCAATTCTTATGAACGCAATATCTCAAGAACGCCTTGAGAGATTTTTTTTCAAATTTTGTACACCTGTCAGCTTGCACTCAGCAATGAAGTATTTAGAATTTAGAGGTTATAGGTCAAAGGTCAAGGACACTGTGACCTTACACACCTCATTCTTGTGAATGTGATATCTCAAGAAAACCCTGAGGGAATTTCCTCAAATGTGGTACAAATGTCCACTTGGACTGAATAATGAATTAATTAGAATTTGGTGGTCAAAGGTCAAGGTCACTGTAACCTCACAACATGGCTATATCTCAAGAATTCATACACCATTTATGACAAAACTTCACAGAAATATCTAACAGGATAAAATGATGAAGTGATGACATTTATAACCAAAAGGTCAAAGGTCAACTTTGCTGCAACAACATAATGCTGTGCATTAACACTATTCTAGCCATTTCTTAACCTCATATCTCAGGAAAAGAAGGAGAGACATTTGTTGAGAAACTGAATTGGTGACACTAATCTTGGGTGTCCATCTTAAAACTGTGTTGATTGTATAAATCTTCTGTGCTGCCAGGATGAACATGTACGTGAAGCATCCATGTTTTCTCAGATAGGGATGTAAACTTTAAGTGCAACTTGACTGGTGCACGAAGGCGTACAACAGCAAGGTGGTAATTCTAGTTTACTATGTATATTCATTATTCATTATGTGTTGCTTTTAGTGACAAACCCAGAGAGAATGATCACTTAGTAGTACCGCTCATTTCTTTGTAGCATTTTTGCATCTTTTAGCTAATTGTGATTAAGTGACTTTTTAAGTGACTTTTCAAAACAGGGCGCAGCAACAAATCTGGTGACTCTTTGTGCAGACCTTAACTTGTCTCGGTATTTGCTGATATTTCTCAGATAATGTGCTGTCACATAGCTGTGCCTCTTTGAACTGACTGTGCTTGATGGGAGGGAGAGAGCAGCAGCACTTTTAAGGACCAATCATTGATCCCTATTTTTTGTCCAGGAACAAATGATTTCTATGTCTCCTTTGTTTTGTTCATAATTCTTTAGCTTCACCATTTAAATTAGATTCTTGTAACAAAATACACAGAGTTAACAAGAGTGAGTTGCTCCAGTGTCTGGGTCCTCTTAATTCATGACACTTCAGGGCCACAATCTATCTGCCTTCATAAAAACTTTATGGAATTTGAGGTATATATCGATGCATATTGATAGATGATAGCAACTCGAAAAATAATAACAGATAATTACAAAGCCAGTCAGAGTCAGTTAAGTTTAGCTTGACTTCATTTTTATGCCTCCATGCTGGTGATAGCCATAGCTGGAGTTGGATGGATCTGGATGTTACATACGTACTGTACATAAATCCCGTTCTTCTGCATGCAATATTCAAATTTAGCACAAATGTCCCCATGGTCTCAACAATAGACTCATTAGATTTTGGTGGTCAAATGATAACCTGCATTCAATTAATTTCATTCTCCATGTCTGATCCTAGACCATCCTAACTCCCCGCCAGCGAATCCTCAGTTTAACCTCTACTCAGTAAGCACATGCCAACACAGCAGCAGTGATTAACTTTCAACGTGGAGGTGTTGAATGGTTCCAACAAACTCACTTTAACGCCAAAGCAGCTTAACTCTGTTGTGAAACCCATTAATAACAGTTATGTAAAATACACCATCCAGAGGAGTTGAGTTGGGAGATGAGCAGGGAGATCTGGGTGCTGACAAGATGGAGGGAAGTTTACAACAGTTCATTTACACACAGTTCTCACATTGTTATGATACAAAGTTGGTTGAAAATTGGCAAAGTATCCCTTTAAGTGAAACTAACTCACATTCTATCAACCAGTTATTTTATTATCAAACAGTTATTTTATTAACTTATTGCTATTGATTAAGTGTGTATCACAGTACATATCGCTATCATTTTATCCCACAGACCTAATATAACCTTTATCTAATCAGATAATCCCACTGAGATCCACAGATCTACATCAGAAAATGTAGTGTTGAAGTCAAATTATCACTGTAAAACTATGCTACATTTGTTTATACTCACACCCCAAATGATGCGTGCAGAGCAAATCCTTTTATGTTCATTTTTTATATCCAAATATAGAGCATTCCAATTACTAGTGTTGCATACATACAAAGCTCTGCAGAGCAAACAGCACTCAGTGAATGTTGAGCAGCTGGAGCTGCTGCTTCTGAGCGTCCCCCCACTCAAACACAACCAGTTTGGCATCAGAGCCACAGAGGTGTCTCATCCATCAAGAAAAACTTGAAATCCACTTGAAAGATGACTACACTAGACAATGGTGAGATGAAAATAAATCTCACAGCAAACTGCTTTGTTGTCAGAGAAATCCACCAAACAGAGCATCTGCTAATATACCATGTGTACGATGTGCTGTGACAATTAAAATGTAATATTATGTCACTGTTAACATGTTAAAAATCTTTGAGCCTGATCCATCTACTAACCATATAATCAAAATGAACTGCTCCCTTTCCCAACACAAATTATTTCCATGCCATGTTATAAGGTAGCTTAAAACTGAGAACTGTTGGAGACATATTTGCTCTTTTGGGTTGTCTCTGCATATATATGCACACACAAACAAACAAACAAACAAACACACACACACACGCACACACACACACACACACACACACACACACACACACACACACACACACACACACACACACACACACACACCTGAGAAACACATCAACCCCCTCACAAATATACTATAGAGTAAAGCAGCTACTTTCTTATTAGCCCTCACATCTCACACATGCAATTTAAACTGTATTCTGTATTGGGGTGATGTTTAAAAAGTTGACAGCTGTTCTAGAAAACTACATCTTATAAAGTGTATTCATGCTGAATCTTTCTTCCTTAAGCCCTGGTGAAACCCAGTTGGAATCTTCTTATGAAACATGTTAGCAAAAGCTTTGCATTCATGGGTCAAGTAGGAAAAAACTAGGTGAGAGTTTCTGCTCACAAGTACCCCAGTGTGGCTTATTTCTGAAAACTTGGTGTGTTCTGCTATCATTTGGACAGAGGAGTTAAATGTTCAACATGCAGCAGGTGAATTCTTATTTTCACACATATCTGGATGGACAATTGCAAGTTAGCTTCAGGCTAACAGAGGAGGTGCACATTGTTAGAAAGGAGGTTAGGAGGTCATTCTTCCATTTTTCCAAAATAACAAAAATGATGTACTGTATGTGTGTGTATGTTCATCATTAACTGTCTGTATGTGTGAACGCTTGCAACATCGATAGAAGGTAGCCTACACACCTAGTTTTGTTTGAACTGTTTTTACTTAAGTTTTACTTAAGATGCCTCCAATACCCTCAAGTTACACATCCAGTATAACTATACAATAAATTAATGCTAATTTGGTAAATGCAAGCTATTTATTTAACCCTCACAGCAGTCATGCAGTTATAGCCCAACACTACCTAATGGAACTGCAGCCATTATTACTGACACTTCCAATCACCATCTTGAGTTGTCTGATAGTGAGAACTCTTGTATGTCATAAGAACTATTGTAATCTTTCAAATAGCTACCACCCATTCCACATAAAACATCTTTGCCATTTTTGCCCCACTGGTGCTAAGACTGTAATAAAAACAAAGTTGTTTCCTTTTTTTAAATTAATCCACCAGTTTTGTGTTGTAGTGAGTAATGATAATTATCTCTTCACAAGGCTGTGGCTATAAATTCTCTCTTAATTCTTGTTATGTTAATTTTTCTGTTATTATGGCACCCCTCGGGCAAATAAATGACATTTCAAATTTGCTGGGTTACCAGTGGTGTAGTAAATGTCCTGCATTTGGTCTAATTAAAATTCTGTGAAATTGATTGGTTATCTGTGTTGATTCTGCTAACTGATGAAGAAGCAAAGACATACGGCCTACTCTTGAACTGATGAGCAAGAGCAACAAAAGTATCATTGTGTTTTGTTTTGAGTGACTGTTTTTCAAAGGAAGTTACTGTGAACCAGATGTCTTCTTCAAGGACATTTTGACATGCTAGACTATGTGTGTGTGTTCAGAGTTATGGTGAGTCCTCTGACCTGTGCACATGCTCAGGGGTCAGCTAGGGCTTCCTCGTCCTCAGACAGACCACCAGCCTTGACTGGATATAGCTAATCATAAGGTTGTTCTCAAGTAATGCACATCAGATATCACTGTGTTAAAATGACTGTCATTTGAACACACATATCTATATGACATTTTCTAACATTAGCTACTTCTCATATCAATTAAGGCTGTAGTTGTATATTTAATTGTGCAAAACTGAGATTAGTTGATTTTTCCTCTCTTAAAAGTCTCACTTTAAAAAATGTGGTGCTAAAAAAGCAGCAGTCCTACCTTTTTTATTTTTTGGTCAACTGGGGATAGACTTGCACAACTAGGTGAACATCACACAGGTTACATATTATGACATACTATAAAACTTGTTGTCAAAGCTGTGTCATGTTTTTGCCACCTTACGAAATATTCACTCTTCATGTAGCTCTGTTTTGGTTTTCTCCAACTTCTGAGGAAAAAATATTAGCCTTTTTAGCTGCTCAACTGCTGCTGAAAACCAGACTGATGAGACCAATGGGATTGAACCAAAACACTGACTGTGTTTATATGCGCAATATTGCAGAAAAAGACAATATTCCTATTAGAGGTTGGAATCACCAGAGGACCCTCGATACGATATTACAAGGATACTTAACTCATGATAAAAATATTATTGTGATAGTAAATGTATGGCCATATGCTAAGTATTGTGATAATTTATATTGCCATTTATTACCTTTTTTTTCCAACTGCAAATTATTTCCCCAAATGAAAAAAATGTCAACATCAATTTTACCTCATAACATAAAGTTTTCAGTCTGTTTACATGCAGCTGTGAATTATCCCATTTATGAGCCCTAAAACATTGTTTTAGGGCTCATAAATACAATGTCAAAATACAAAAAAAGTGGAAGGGCTGAAACCACTTGTCATTTTGCGTAATTTCCTCAAAATAGGACTCCTCACAGTTTCCTACCAGTAGCTGACTTGTTGGTACTTGCAAAACCTATACATGTCCAAAGAATGCTACTAAAACCTGAATAAAACTGGAATATCCCATATGTCATAATTAGAAAATGCTAAATTCAGAAAAAGGTCTAATTCAGAGTATCTAATTCAGAATCATATTCAGAATATTGTCATTTTCTGAAAAATAGTGGAATATTAGTGTGCATGTAAATGTAGTCAGATCAGGCTGAAACACACTTTGTAGATCTGAGGGGAACTGCAGAGTCAAGTGATAATTCTCTGTGGGTTTGTCACAATGTGTAATCCTTATGACGTTACACACAGTTTTTAATATAGTATCTAATATTATACTTTTTTATGTTAGTTTGGCTGGGGATATGCTATCAAAAAGGTCCTTGTATACTGAAAAGAATACACATCACGCATACACTTCACTTCAACTGCCAGTCTGGTTGGGAGGCAAAAAAGTTGGGTATTTTGTAGCTGCATATACATGTTATATATTGAAGGTGTCTGGCCACTCCTGGCACATTATGCCAGCTCTAGGTTGGGCCATAAGCCACATCCTCTTGGGTGCAGTCAAATTTTGCAGCCATATGTTCTCATCTGTTTCAGCTCCCAAGTATGGACCATAAAACAGCAGATAAGGCACAACAATTCTCAGCACCGGGTTAAAGGGGGAAAGGGAGCAGTGCGCAGAGGGCAGCGGCCAGTAAATTGTGATGTTGCTTTTGTTTCCCATAGCTTGAGGTGCATGGATAACAACTCGACAAAAATAACAATAAATCAAAAATAATAGTAGTTTTACAGAGGTTTTGGGGAGTGTGTATGTGTGTGTATGCTTGCTTTTAAGGCCATACCTGCAGGGCAGTGTAGAGGGAGCTAACAGCTGTTGTGTATGGCTTCACATTGCAGTACAAGTTGGCTTCTCACAGCAATACAAACAGCCCTTTGTCAATTGAAGGCAGAAAGCTCAGATTAGGTCTATGCCTTTGATCTCTTGATTCATAGGCCTGACTCCCCGAGAGAGAGGGAGAAGAAGAGGCAATATGGGAGTAGGGGGGCTGAAGAGAAGAGGAGGAAGTGGAGGAGGTAGAGGAAAAGGAGGACAAAGGCAGAAGGCAGGCAGCATCTCCATTCCAAAGACCAAATCGTTCAGGAGCTTCTTTAGGGAGAGCCACTGTTAAGCAAGGGGAAGTGAGGTTACTCCTCCTGGGAGTGCGCTCAATTAGTTACCCTCCTTTGTCATGCTTTTTGTCCCTTTTCTCTTCCTTCTTTATATCCTCTCTATCTTGGCTGATATCAATCCGTCTTTTTAACCTTGTAACCTCTCCTGCTGTGCTCTCAGTTGCAGCAGGAGCTGTGGGTGATGCTCTGCAGAATTTGGGCATCTAATCTCTCTCTGGATCTGCTTCTGTCTTGTTGCAGTCTGCTGTCTGTTTTCTCTAAGGGTGTTATTTGTTGTGTGTTGGTTACAGCTACAGCAATGGTTACAGATGCAGCTACAGAAATCCTGTCTCCTACAAATTACATTTACATACTACTCATTTGCAGTTGCATTTTGAAGTAGACTAATATATAATAATTGGGCGGCTGTGGCTTAGAAGTAGAGCGGGTCGTCAACCAATCAGAAGATCAGCGGTTCGATCCCCGGCTCCTCCAGTCCGCATGTTGAAGTATCCTTGAGCAAGATGCTGAACTGCAAATTGCTCCCAATGATGCCTCCATGGGTGAGTGAGTGTCTTAAAAACCGAGTAGCAGGTGGCACCTTGTATGGTAGCCTCGGCCACTAGTGTATGAATGTGTGTGTGAATGGGTGAATGTGACTCGTAGTGTAAAAAGTGCTTTGAGTGGTCAGATGACTAGAAAGGAGCTATACAAATGCAGGTCCATTTACCATTTATGATAAGAAAATATTGTGAAATAACCATAGATAGTATAAATAATGGATGTAGCTACTGTGATGTCAGCCTTTGGTCTGTGGACTGCTGTTTTGAAGCCTTGTGTCTGGCATCCTGGTCGTTGCCATATTGGTTTTATGGAACCAGAAGTGACCATATTTGGACGAGAGGTTGGGGCTGTGGAGGTACGAGGGATGGATCTGACTCCTTGACTGTGGTAACGTCTCGCAGACAGCCTGTTTCTCAAGCAACCTGTGGAACTTTGCACCTTAATAAAATGTCAGGTCAGTTATATAAAAAAGTCACCTCTGTGGAGTTGTCATGAATGTTGAAATTAGCTATAGGGACTAAAACTGTTGTTTTTTGTACCAAGCTGTAAACGTGTTTAGTTCTGCTGTAAAGTTGGCCACTTTAACATAGGGGATCTATGGGGATCTACTCTCAAGCAGCCATTTGATGAACTGCAGTTTTTGGCACTTCCGTGTTGGCTTAATTTTTCAGCCTTGGTATCGTATCCGTTATCAAGTCCCAAAAATATTGACACTGAACATACCAGTCACTTGTTTAGTGGCCATGTATTTCATTTGTTTTCCACCAAAATATCAGATCTTGTAAAATACTGGCCATTCAAAGTGACTGCAGCAAGTCATTAAACTTCTTGTGGTTTTGTTTAGGCACTGTCAGCACTTGATTAAGTTTAAAGAACAATTGCGGTTTTGGTTTAACACAGAAGAAGTGTGCAATGACTTGAAACACAAGACACAACTATATATTTACAAACAACCAAAGCCTCCATTGATGGAATCTCCATTCACTAGGAAGCAGAACTGTATCCAGAGTTGGACACCATTCGCTGCTACTGTCCTGAGTCAGACACATACAATCTGGCACGCTTTTCAATCATTTTGCTAGGATTTTGAAGTGTGACTGGAATCACTTTATAGACATCTAAGAATCTACATGTATTAAATCTATGTATACATGAACATTCACAGGCTTTATTACTGTGTGAAAGTGACTGATGAGACTCCATTCATTCCTTTGAAAGAAATCGTTCTTTTTCCGCGGCATGAAATTACCTGGCACTGCATCATTGGGCCCATGGAGCAGGCGCACTAGAGACTTACAGCCAGTGAGCATGACCAGCGAGCATGGTGGCCGACTGTGGCCGAGCGGCTGACTGCCACTTAAGCGCTCTGCTAGCTTGAATGGGGATAAAATATCTTCATGCCTTCAGGCATTCATTTTCAAGGGCAATGTACCAGGAGGCAGACAGAAAAGCATTGTTAGTCTAAAGGGATGTAATGGTGGTGTAATTATTCTATAGTCATTATGTTGTGCAATCAACATTTAAGTCATAATAATAAATTAGAGAGTGGCTTGTTTGCTAGTGCTGAAACTGGGTGCACCACTTTGCTAATGTCAGTTTCTGGGTAATGGTGTACGATGTATTAACAAAACGCTGACAAAAGCTAAAATTGCTATATTTCCTTATACAAAGGTTTGTATGATAGGATAGGAATTAGCGCCGCATGGCTGACATTACATATTTAACGTAAAGTTACTTAATTTACATAAAATTACTCAAGATAGGTTTAGACAACTAAAATTACTGTGGTTAGGTTTAATGAAAGAAACATGGTGAAAATGTACCTCAACATGGCTCAAAGTCCACACAGTTCTAAACACTGTGACCACCCCAACCTGCCTCCTTATGGCAACCACTCCTTTTTTTTTGATCCCATCAGCGTATTGATCACATGATCACAACCTTCCCAAATACATGCGTTTTACATAAAACATGGGTTCATCATTATGTAAAATATGCACAAATTTTGCTGCATTACTTTTTTGTATGAAAACATATCAACGGTGCATAAGAAGAGATTGAAAAGATTTAGAAATTTTGGAGACACTGCTGGTTGCCTTGCAAGGGTACAGGGTAGGTACTTGCGTCCAGCAAATTTTTGGTTGATTGTGACAGATTTCTCTACCGTATGCCTACCATATAAAATAATCTAATCCTTAATAAGTCTGTGAGTGGTTTCACCAAGCTTGCCAAGCCCTCAAGGAAAGTCTCCGCTGTCTGAGCTGATACCTTTTGAGTGGACACAGCATGTTGTCCATGCGACAAAATCATGTCTGTGTGTAAGCTCAGGCATGTCTAAGAGAGCCTGTCTAAGACAAAGTATAGCCTGAACGGATAAATATACTATAGCTTGTGTATATACTCAATTTAGACAGGCAGGGCTTCTTTAGGTCAATGGCAGAAATCCAACTTCATATTTGCATGTCTCTGCCACTCTGTTATTTAGTGTGTGAACTCCGGTGTGCTCCACTAATCTTTAATGGCCTAACAGTCTCTGTAATAGCAACAGAGTGGAGATGGCCAGGTGGGACAGCAGCAGCTGCCTGTTTATACAGGACACAGCATAATGAGGCCCATGCAGGCAACCAGAGAAACTTGACACCCCGACAACAGCTTGGCGACAGATGTTGAGCAAGCTCTCCGAGGGTAGCCTCAGCCCGCAGGAGTGGGGGGATGAAAGGATGTATTTATGATTGAGACTGAGGTAAGACAAGGTAAAAAAGCCAGACTGCTGTTCTGTGGTAGGTGGTTATGACAGGTGAAGGTGATGTGGGATTGATGACTCCTTGTTTAGAGGGAGGCGAGAATGAAGACATGGTGTATACAAGTTTTATCAAGTTCAAGTTCTTTTCCAAATACCGGCAAGGATTAGTTGTTTACTTGAAATACAAACATTTTAACACAAAACTGATCTTTTTTTTTCTGATAGGTAATATTTACAAACTAACTAATGTTTGACTTATGATGCCCCTTCACTAAGTCCCATTCCTTAAATGCAGACTGGCCAAAACTGAAATCAAACCTTGAGATGTGTGGGGCTAGCTATTTAGCTACTGAAGGTATAGCCTACTGAATGTACACACATGCAACTATTGCTTTGTAATGATTAAAACAGTGAATAAATGCCCACCCTGCTCCACAGGAACCAGTGAAGGGAAACAGGGAAACTTTGCCGATATTCAACCAGCTGTGTGTCATCACAGCATGTGCAGATGAACATTGTTTGGCTTCCCCCCAGAGCTCCCTGCCTGTCCGCCAGGGGAGGCCATCCATCATGTTCTCATCCCAGGTCATCACATATTGCTGCTTTGTCAATGGCCTTTCACATCTACATATTATGTGCTAGGTATCCTTCTGTGTCTGCTGTTGACATTCCCAGATGCCACAACCAACACCAGGATGTCAAAAAAAGCACATAATTATGTTTAGAAAAAAACATCATGGGTTCATTCATATGGAAAGGGAACACCGGGCTCATGCAGGAGGGTCCAGGAATCTACCACCCCTATAAGGGCTTTACAGCTCCTTTTGTTGCTGGCAGCGTTTCGAGCTGACACGGTCCAGTGGCGTATCATACCACTATGATAGCTGCTGTCTGGCTGGGCCATGAACTGATGCCGCCTGTTCACATATCATTCTGCTATAACAGGTGCTGTCTGGCCAACCAATGGTGTGTAATAACAACACAAAAGTCCATCCGCAGCACATCGCCATGAAAGTGACTTTTGGCATCAGGTAGCTTAGGCCAAAATTTTGGAATGAAAATGGGCTGGTTCATCTGCACACACTGTGATGACAGACAGCTGGTTGAAAATCAGCAAAGTTTCTTTTTACATTTGTTGTCTTCTGTCTTGATCGCCAGTGATGTCGTGATTTACGTTTACACTTTTATCTGTAACCTATAGTTAAGGGCATAGTTTCTGTCTTTATCTTTTTAACCTACTGTTGCTGCTGAGTGAGTTTGATATCCTGGATATATCCTTCAAACACCCCTCTGTCTGCTTTTCTCTGAAATTAATTTTTTTGTTATTGTTACAATTTGATAGTATTTCTTCAGGGGGTGCAGTTAGTAACAGTGTGGGCTCCATGCAAACTTTGACAGCTTGACAGACCATCACAAAGGGGCGGCGCATAGTGAAGTGTCAATGTGGCATCTTTTTAGGATTATACTAACTGTTAATAAAAATATAGAAAACTGTGATTGGCATTACTTTTTTTCTAACCCTGAGGAGTGTCTGCAGGTATTCCTTTCAGGCTGCATACAGCTCCCAAAAGTTTGAGTGCACGGTAATAACTGAGGGTGAGAGTCTATCAGCTTACATCTTCTGCTGTTTGGAATATGGAGGCAGGTAAGTAAGTGAACAATGCTCAGAAAGAGAAAATCCCCATTCACCAACACACACACACACACGCACGCACGCACACACACACCCACACACACACACACACACACACACACACACACACACACACACACACACACACACACACACACACACACAAACCATTATGTATGCATTATTCATTAAAACCAGCTTGGCTGTCCTAAATCACTTTAGGCTCCAGCTTTGGGCTTACAACACTCACATGACAGTGGTATCACCCTCCAATTAATATGATTACAACGCTACTGTTTCAGTGTATAAACAAGTTAAATAAATTACTTGCCAAAACATCGTAACGCTATGCTGTATGATTTCTGTCATTTTCTTCCAAGTCCTTAAACATGAAGTGTGTAAAATGTAGGGGGATTTAGTGGCGTCTATTGGTGAATTGCAGTTTGCAACCATAACTGTAAAAATAATGGATGTAGCTGCCATGACGTAGACCATTGGTCCGCGGACTGCTATTTTGAAGCCTCGAGTTACGCATTTTGGCTGTCGCCATTTTGTTTTTTGGAGCCTAGAAAAGGTGAGAGGGGTTGAGGGGCAAGGGGTGGTTTGGATTGAGAGGACGAGGACACTATCAGCAGACAGCCTGTCACTCACAGCAGCATTCTCATTTTCAGGTGATTATACACTAAAGAAAATACATTTATTATATCATATTACCTTTCTGCCAATAAATCCCGTAAATCCTACATGCGGGACCTTTAAATATTAACAATGTTTGTTTTACAATCATTTAAATGCATTTCTTGACAGTGTAATCTTTGAATATTATGCCTCAAGTCTTTATGATTGGTTTATCTGTTGTTCAAAGGCAACTAGATGTTGCTTGTAGTATGTATAATGAAGTATCTTTCGATAAGCTGCAGTATTTTTTCACATTCCATGTTGAAAAACATGAAAAAACTGAGACCAGATCCTCAAAAAATATGACTCACAATCACAGACTCATTAGCAAACCGTTATTTGAAACTTTGGAATGATACTGAAAAGAGGTAGGGACACTGAAAAATGAGAAAGTAGAGATGACTTACTAAACACCAGCCGAAATCTGCCAGCCATTAGGCACACAACTAGTTGTCAGCATCTGAATAGCATCACTTGTTTAACCTGCCATCACAGATGAGGGTTGGATAAGAAGCTGATTGACTAAATTGCATCTCCTAATCTTCTCCCAGCCATCATCCTTTTCTTCTCGCTTCCCATTTGTTCTTTATTCCCCGTTTCAATTTGATCACTCAGTCATTATCATTTTTATTCCCTAGGTGTGAGGTCTCGCTAGAGCATAGATAAAAAACGACATTGTTGCTAAAACCGCTGGCGGATGCGGTAAAGGTTGGAGGACAATGCCTAATGTTGAGCCTAAAAGCCTGCTATTGAGTATGAATCATCTCCTAGTGCTTTTGGTGGTGATATATGCTTCCCTGAGTGGCACTTACTTGGAAAAAGCAATATTTGTCTTAGAGGGTATGCTTGTGTGTTTGTGTGTGTGAAGGCAGTGTGTATTTTGAGGATGACATGGTGTGTGAGTGCGTCTGCTGTCTTTCTTTAGACTATTGAGTGACAGCATTTTTCCAGACAATTGTACGCCCACACAAGACTCTGAGACAGAGAGAGAGAGACAGAAAAAGACAGTGAGACAGGAAAAGAGGTGCTCAAAGATAGTTACCATTTCAGCATACATCAAGTGATTATCTTTTTTATTTACCCCACATTTTCTTCTCATATAAATTGATGCTAATTCATACTTTACATTGGTATTGCTAAATATGCTCAGAGCTATTTTTTTTTCAATTCATTCATTTATTGTCATCGTACAACACAGGATTGCAGGAAGTACAGTTATAGCCCTTTATGCTACACAAGAAAAAGAGAAGGCATAAAACTAAAACAATGGTGCATTCCAAAAGTACAATTCAGAATTCGCATCAGGAGGAATGTGAACAGATTTACCTGGAAAAGAAAAAGTTGACCTGATAATCAGCATTAACTGCCATGTCCTCTCACTTTATTCAGCTTGACATTATTTCGTAATGGCTGACTTACAATTAATAGCATGTGGCTTCAATCAATCTTATTTTTTCAGATCAACCTAAGAAATCAAAAAAATGGTTGGCCACTTAAATGGGACCAAGTACAACAATGAACTTACAGGGACTGCTCTGGCTTAGCAAGGAAAGCAGGTTGGCCACTAATTGGAAAATTAGTGGTTCAATCCCCAGCTCCTCCAGTCTGTGTGTCTTCATTTTTAAGTGTGGGCAAGATACTGAACCCCATATTGCTTCCGATGGCTGTTCTACTGGTGTGTGAGTATGTGTGGTTACTGAGTAACAGTGGGCACCTTGTATGGTAGCCTTGGACATCAGTGTGTGCAACACATTCTCACTTCGTCCTCGTCACATATCGTTTGGTCATGGACTTTCCACATTGAGGTATGACATGCAAGGTACCCTTGCTGTGTTGGGTCAAATTCAGCCTGTTAAATGCACTGTAAATTGATGTTTTTTTTTTCTTCAACAACAAACGCATGTGGTTACATTTGGCCAAAACACACGTGGGTGGGTTTGGGAAAAAGAACAGGGTTTGGCTTTACAATCTTACAGGAAGTAAACACCAGTCCCCCAGGTCAAAATGAGTGAGTTGTTGGACCCATACACCACCTCCCCTGCCCACCCTACTTGGACTTCTGCTGCCTTAACGTTCGTTGTTGTCCCGCTGCGTTTCACCCGACACTGCCAGGCACCATTAAACAATAACAGCGACTGGCCACCTATCATACCAACAGGAAAGGACAGCTTTTTTGTCAGTGTCTGATGCCGTAGGTCACACGCCAGTTTTGACGACTTCTGAATGGGAGCAGGTCGGTGTGTGAATGTGTGAATGTGACTCTTTAAAGTAAAAGCACTTAGAGTGGTCGGAAGACTAGGTGGCCTGTCCACAAGTCACAATTTTCATGGATGAAACTAGGTAGCCAGCTATAGGAAGATGACATCTCCATGCTAACTTGCCTTACAGTGTTCTGATTGGCCAACTGTTTCTTCACAGACAGTTGTCAGTCAGCACAGGAAGAGACCCAACTGAACAGCTGAATAAATCTGAGATGTCAGCCCAGACCAGGCTAGCAAAAAGTATTTTCTAAATTTATCACCCTGACAAACCACCAGGACTCAGCAGTTGAGTAGCAAAGGTGTGATCCCTCACTAGCTGGTTGACACTGGGCAGAGGTGGCCTTAGAAGTGCTGGTAGACTGAATATATCACCAAGTGGAACAGAAGATGCATAATAACTGTCAAAAATGGTGTACCAAGATGTGCACTATGATCAGGCATGTCCACAGATAGACCTCAGGTGGTGTTCAAGCACATGCCCTTTTTCCCTCTGTCTAGAATAGCACCCTTCTTGCAAGACATGTTTTGTTCTCTTTTTTTAATATTTTTTTATTTGAAAAACAAAACTAAAAC
Organism: Cephalopholis sonnerati; assembly: GCA_019142605.1. Classification (NCBI taxonomy): domain Eukaryota; kingdom Metazoa; phylum Chordata; class Actinopteri; order Perciformes; family Serranidae; genus Cephalopholis; species Cephalopholis sonnerati. Next base: position 40,786,580 of record JAGQAX010000006.1, on the reverse strand, counting down.
AAAACTAAATTTCAATTAAAGTTAATATCACCAAAGTTGTGTCTCTGATAACTAATTTAAACACAAATGACATGCAGTTTGGGGGTGCAGTGCTTAAGGGCACAGAGGAAGAGTGCAGAGCTGCACATATAAACACATACATATAATAGACAAACGTGCAATATATGCGCAAGTGTCGTGGCACCAGCCGTGGGAAATGCTAGCACATTTTAACTTTTATACACAGTACTGCACAGTGTGTAGTTGAATGCAGGTGTACATAGTTAAAACAACAATGAATTGATGATTTTGTGACCCTGCCAATATTGAATGTGCCAGTATTATGCACAGTATGTGAATATTCATGTCAGACTTAGTGTGAAAGGTTTGATGACTATTCCGTACTTGGTTTCTTTTTTTTGTTTTCATTGTTTGTTTCATCCATGCTGTGAAAAGGCCTATCGTAGGAGTAAAGTTTGAAAAAAAAAAATTATTTGAGCAGTACTTGATTACTATTAGCAAATTATTTCAACAGTGTTTCTAGGAATGATTCTTTCCCAGCTTTTTGATCCATTGAAGTGGTTGATCTTTTTAACTGTGATCACTGTAAACTGTTTCCACTGTAATCTATTTAAAAAGATAGTTTCCACCGCTGTGTATTTTCAACAAAACAAGTTTTGTGAGTGGTTGGATTTCATCTAATTGCATCAACTCAAACTTTCCCATTTGATTCGTCAGAATTCACAGGAACTATATTTAAATGAAGAAGATTGTGATTGAGAGAATAAAAGTGTGCATGGATGAATGTGTGTGTGTGTGTGTGTGTGTGTGTGTGTGTGTGTGTGTGTGTGTGTGTGTGTGTGTGCACGCGTGTGCGTGTGCGTGTGCGTGTGTGTGTGAGTGTGACTGAGTGAAAGCTGTATTTAGCAGCACAAACCATAGGAAGCCCGGCTGCCATCAAGCAGGAACACGGAGATGAGGAATGATGTAGAGAGTGAGAAAGTGTGAAGGCGAGAGAGAGAAAGCTGACGACGAGGAGTCAAAGAAGTTGAATTCACAAACACAATGGAGAAAAGATAGAGAGAGACAGAGAGAGAGAGAGGGCGATGGATGATGGTAGTAGGCGTAAGCACTCACGCAGCTCTTTGTCAAAGCTTCGCTGTTGTTTTCTCTGTTGCATATTTATAGCTGTTTATATTTGTTTCGTAGATTCTGTTGCCTCCTGTTGTTAGCCAGAGTAGGTGGGAAGCACTGGCTTTAGCTCTGAGGAGACTGAAAATGTGTGTGCCTCTGTGTTTTCCCATCCTTGTGAGAGCCAATTAAATTTTCAGACCTTGGACGTGGTGACATATTTTACAAACTTATTATGGCTAGACAATGCTAATCATTTGTTCTGTTTCAGAAGTTTCATGTCATACAAGCTGTGGTTGTGCTTTAGTTGTGACCTGTGTGACCTGTGATCATTGGCTGTGTCAAGAATAATAGGGAATTTTATTCTGGAACTTAACTCACTTAACCCTTTGAGCTCGGCAATAGAAATAGCTCAGTAGTGCCAACACTGGTATTTTTGCTTATTGTGATGTCATGTCCTGGAATATCTTGAAATGCTTCATATTCCTAAAATCTGTACAACCTAAACTAAAAAGATATGTAAGTCAATAAACCATATTAATAAATAAAATTATTGAAATTTTGTCATTAAAAAATACAAAAATTGAACATTTTGTCATCAGATTTTACAAAATAAAAACAATATATATATATGTATATTAAAAGATTTTTTTAACTTAAAAATATTAACAAAATACTTTAAAAACAAAGTTATGAACAAGATATTCTCATTTTGAGCAGAGTGCAAAGGCATTGTGATGGATTCATCATTCCTCTGGCACCACTGCATGTTATTGTACCACAGGTAACATAGAGCAATGATCAAGGCTCAATCAGCATGCACACTCTCCTTAGTGATGGTGCTGGGAACAGATCCCCAGTCAGGTTCAACATAAAAAATCAACACTTGCTCCCGCACTCACTTGAAGCTCTTTTTATTGGGTCAACGTTTCAGTCTATTGACCTTCTTCAGGACCAATCTTTTACATCTGTTGTGTGACTTCCTTTTAAAAAGTAAGCACACTCATGCAATTAACTGATCACAGGTGTGTGCAGTTGTCAGAGGACGTGACCTCATCAAACACAGGGAGAGAAACTCAGAGCTTAGCACATTCATGCCCCGTTTACACGTACATGGGTATTTTTAGAAACGGAGACATAAACCTTCGTTTGCACCCTTCGTTTACACGCAAACGGAGAATTCTCCTCTGAAAACAATGCTTTTTAAAAACTCCGGCCAGAGTGGAGATCTTGGAAAACCCCGGTTGCACGTTTGCATGTAAACTGAGCAAAACGGAGAAAACGTCGGCAGCAGACGTCACATTATGCGACAGAACTTGCATTCACCTCAAAAGTGTGACCTATGTTTACATGTTGCTATGGTGATCATAGATGCCTTCAGAGTAGCAGCCGCATTTATGTTGGTGCAAGCCCTCTTCGTATGTTTGCATTTGCAAATACAGCTCCTCTATTATATCGAGGAGCAGAGACGAGTGATGAGTGCTCGGAGGTCAGCAATTTTGCAGCAACAACTTACACAGTAAAAGTACTTCATATTATTTGTACATGTTGTCCAAGAAGTACTCTGTCCAATAGTACAGTTGTCTTTGACTACTTATTGAAAATATGATTTTTTATTAAAGATCACGGTGGGGTGAATGAAGCATATTTATAGTTGATATGGGAGACTTTGACATAGGATTGCTGCAAAAGAGCACAGTAAAGGTACTTGATAGTAATAGGACATATTGTCCAGGAAGTACTCTGTCCAATAGTACAGGTGTCTTTGACTACTGATATCAGGAAAGTTGTTTTATTTTCTTATTCCATTCATTTTACGAGAGGCTCCCCCTGTCAGCTTACAGCGTCGTATTAATGCATTTACCATAAGCATTAGAATACGTGCGCACTCCAAATTGAGTGCCGGCTGGCTTGACCACGGAAACGTAACTGCCGGTTGGCTTGACTGCAGTGAATTGCTGCGTCCCTACATCGAGGGTGAGATGACCTTCATGCGGTCTCCTGTCAGTGTCAAAAAAAAAGTTGCCTGCACCCTGTATTACCTGTCCGACGAGGGTAGACTGCGTTTTCTGAAAACGGACACGTGTGCACGCAATTATTTTTGAAAATGGAGAGGGTGAAATGTCCATTTATGCAAATAGCCGGCTACGTGTAAACGTAGTATCAGACAATCCATTCTGGACCGCAATAGAATACATGTAGTAATCTTCACTCTTCACAGAAATCACATTAAAAGTTTCAATCATGTAGTGATAAATAAGTACAAGTAATCATATATCAATTCAATACATTAGGGATTCAATAAGTTAGCTTAAACTTCCTTTAAAAAAGGTAAGCACACTCGTGCAATTAACCGGTCACAGGTGTGTGTAGTTATCAGAGAAGTAACATCATCAAACACAGGGAGAGAAACTCAGAGCTTGACACTCTCTGGCAATCCATTCTGGACCGCAATAGACTAAATGTAGTAATCTAGAAAAGAAGAAAAAATTGAAGTAAAGGAATCAATTGTAAATTAATTCTCACCAACATCATGTTGGACATGACGAGCTAAAGCAAGATGCTGATAATAAAAACTAAGACTAAATCTATGTGGCATTTTTGTTGAGGAAACGAGATGTGACAATAATGTAAGTGGTGAACTATCAGACACTGAAAGCCAATTGCAGCTGTGCTTGCAATTATCTTCAAATGCGTCATGAGCGTCAGGCTGGGAAACAGTAAATCCAGTAAATCGTCAGGATGTTATACGAGTCAGCAAAAACACTCACAGTGGAGCAGTGTCAGCCGTTGGTGCTAGTTGTGAGCTGTAATTCGGTAAAATAATCAGCCATGTGTGTCTGACTGTGGATGGTGGAGCTGCTGAATGGATTTGTGGAGTTTGTTAGTTGCAGCAGTGGCTGTTAGCAGTTAGCTCTGCTCGTTAGCTGCTGAATGGCAGCAGAGCAGCAGCCACCAGCCGCCGGTCTTCACAGCTGATTCCTGCAGGACTCCACTCAGTCTAGGCTGTCTATAGAAAGTTTATGGTTTGATGCTGTTTGACAGGTAGGGGGCTCAGTTATCTGTGAGTGTAGCTGTGCTGTAAGTAAACAGTCTAAACTGAGATGAAAGTTCAGTTTTAATGATTAACTCTGTGTGAGGACATGGGTCTAAACCTCCAAACTAACATGCTACAGATTAAGAAAAAATTCAGGCTTAAATTATTTTTCTCTCTCTCAATGACAAGTCAGAGTTTACAGTGGGTACAAATCCTAGTTGTCTCAGTTTAGTTTTTTTGTTTGAAAGTTTTTTAGAACATAAATGAGAGATGTTGAGCTTTTCAAACGATGATCAGTAAGTGTGTGCTTGTAAATCACCCCTTAAACCTGTCAAACACTGCTGGAGAAATGACAGTTTGTAAGTGTGCAGAAATAATTTGTAGTTGTTGAAAAAAAATGTTTATGAAATGAAATTATTATTCAACCTGTCACCTTGATTATATTTTCTGATACATGAAATAGTCTAACTGGATTAGTTTAAAGATAAAGAACATATTGAAACCAGAATGAGTAAAAGTTCACTAAAATGTTTTGAATTTTTGTCAACTAAAACTAGACTAAAACTATAAAGGATAAAAAAAAGAATTAAATTTGACTAATAACTCACTAATAAGCATCTTCGCCTCAAGACTAAGACTAGATCTAAAATAGCTGTCAAAATTAACACTGCTTGTTAGCTAGTACAGGTTATTTTTTAAAGTCCCTATAAATCCAGGATTACACACAGTGATCTCCAGCGGCCGTTATGGGGAAATTATGGCTACATTATAGGAAAATATCCATTTGTCCAAAATGTCCAAGGGTTAACTCTACATATAATGTCCCATAAACTTCTCTATCTTTCAAAAACCACATGTAATGCAATGTAGACTTTGTGTTAACTATTTGTAGTTTTCAAGCCTATGCTGAGATAAACCCAGTGACATCAGGAGTTATTTTCTTATAGTTTGGAAAGCTCCTCTAAAAAGATGTGTTATTACAGGTCAAAGACTGACAGATTAACTGATTTAGATGTGTCAACCTGGTGGAGTTTACCTTTAATAATACACCAGAATCTGTACACACATCAGGTATACTTGTCTGTATCCTGTGTGCTGAAACTGGCCCAATCTGGCTCAGGTGCACTAATGGTAGATATTTAAAATCCAAATTGATCAAAGCCTGCATCCCCAAATCATAACTAAATCTAGCAGCCATATATGGGCCAGAGCTGGCTCACATTTAGTCGTCTGGTGCCAGAGCACAGCTGAGTGCGTTGGCAATTTGCCTAACTTGGCTGGCTGGGAAGGTTCATGGGTTCGGGGCAAATATGTACCTGGGGAAATAAAACCTTATAAGAAAAGAAGCATTTTAGCCTGTTTTTTATTTATTTGTGCTCTGGCAGATTACTACTTGTGGAGCTTCACCCTTACTGCAAAATGCCTGATGATTTTGATCGATATGTGATCCCAGCCACAGTTAGCCTAACAACCGGGGACTGCCGATATATTCAAGCACTTCATTTAAACTCAACAGAAACAAAATAAACTTACTTAAACACTCATGGTTGGTTAGTCCACTGTTGCAACAATCACCAGCTCTGGCTTGGCTGAAATAAAACCCTTCATTCACTGAGTGAGATGTGAAGTGCTCTACACACACTGTATTTTCCCACTGTCTCTCAGCTGACAGTGGAGCAGCAGCTCTCAGTCATTCTCCTGTGGCAGGAGCAAAATGCAATGACCAAAAAACATAGCAAGGTACTCAACCAGTCATCAAAATATTTGTCCAATAGTCCAACTGTGGTCTCCAGCACACCTCTGTTCAAGTAAGGAGCAAAACATTTATGCATAGTAACGCACACATGGGCTCTCTCTGGTTTTAATTGCTTGCAAAAAGTGCCCATGCTGAAATTCAGTGCAAAAGAATGATTCTGTTTGTGATGGTGTTGAAGAGCAATTTTAACAAAGGCACCACCAATCACCATTTGCTCTTGGCAGCTCAGGTTCTGGATGGTCCCCCGTTGACAGTGCACTCTTGTACGTCTTAGCTGCAGCCTCAGCCACTGTCTGTATTTTTTCAGGTAGGTTTAATTAAATACCCTGCCTGAATATCCACGTTGGCTAATACTTAGTGGAAATAACCTTGTCCAAAATTGTTGCTCTCTTAATAAATGATGCCATTTCTGTGAACATGCAGCTAGTTTGCAATGCGAGACAAGAAGAAAGATTTGTTTTTGGATGCATCTCTAGTACACCCCCCGGTCACCCAGAGGTAGAGACTAGAAATATAAGCCGAAATAGCTTGTAGTTCTTTCAAGCACAACTGACGTGACAGGTTTGCAGTAGAACAACAGATTTCAAAATGGCCCCCAGAGGCACAGAGAGCACTATAAAAACAAGTTGTCCCACTATACTCCAGATTTGGATAGATGAAGTTAATGTTGAAAATGGCAAAGTTATTCTTTAATGCTACACCATCACACTGTAGTCTGTCTACATTGTCCGTTGCTTAGCACAAGTCACATTGTATTGCTTATCATATCTTTCTAATGGTAGTTGGACACTGTTGTCCTGTATATTTATTCCATATGTCATCTTGAACAGATGCTTCAAGTGAGTTTAGGTGACTTTTTAACATCCCATATGGAAAATGGAAGGAGTGAATGTAATAAATTCCAGTTAACATGTAAGACGTGAAGAGACAGCTGTGAATAACTTCCTCAGTCTGAGGATTAATCACTAGTTTTTTAACAAGCAGGATTCATCAATACAAGTGAAACAGTAAGGGTTTAAGTCACTTTGGAAAGGGAAAGCGAGTAAGAGGAACAGAGGCAGAGGGAAAGAGTTCCTCTTGCCAGGAGAGTGCTGTTGTTATAGTTAAGTAGTATACTTGATGTTACATAAAAAAGTAGCACTTAAGACAGCTGAAGGCCTTTTATTTTCACTCTATCTCTTTTTGCCTATCGCTCCATCAGCAGTAATGAGGAGCACAGATCCATGTGCAATCCATATGTCAGTCATCAGGAGAATACAAAGATACGGGGAGAAAGAGGAGGGAGGGCGAAAAAGAAAAACAAGTATGCTTTTACATTGTGTAACCAATTTCTAGAAATCTGTTGGCATGTTGCCTCTTACACTGTCTCCTTTGCTTTTGATGGGTGTTTTATACAAACCTAAATGTGTTGCTGCCAAGTTGTTGCTGTCAATTATAAACTTGGCTTGGGATTCATCTTACAGTGACATTAAATATAGTTGCACAAATGGGGCCACTGCAATTTGAAGGAGCGTTTTCTATTTATTAGTAAATTTTTTTTTTTTTTTTTTTTGGTCACTAGGCAGTCACAAGATTTGTCCAGTACATGAACTGTAGGGTTGGGCACCTTTCACATTTGAACCCATACTGTTAATGGTTCCAGTATATTAAATTTTGTATTAGTATCCAGCATTACCCTTTTTTAGTACTTCACAAAATGTTTAACAAGCTGCAGGGGTGACGCAGTAGACTAAAAAGCAGTCATACAAGGCTATTACTAAAATAATGTATAAAAAAAAAATAGACCACATGCCAAATTATCGCGGCAGATCAGCGCTGCAGTAATAGTTAGATAGTTTTGGCTCGCTGGGAAGTCGACGGAGCAGACTCAGAGCTCCCTAACTAGCTTTTCATTTACAGGGAGCTTTCACTTCTGTTAAAAGCTGAAGCCGGCAGGTGGTGGTATCTCTTTTTACAATAATAGTGGCTGGTGCAATGAAGTGAAAGTGATCCTATAGCACTGTACTCCTGGTCTGGAGTTCTTTTTCATAATTTCTAAATCTTTCAACTCCCCAATTCAGAATTAAAGTAATCCAGTGGTGCCTCTCTGTACTTTCATGGGTATATTGTAAACAGGAAGATAATTTGGCATATATTTAAAATGCAATTCAAAATGTCAGGCAGCCTTTGCCATTTCCCATACTCACCACTTTCCCACAATCCTCCTAGTTTTCACACATAGGTGTGAAACCCTGCCAATAGAGCCAGTCTTCAGTCACCATTGGGGACTGTGGCATGTGACTATGATGTCACAAGGTCAATAAAAGGAAAGCGTTCCCATTGTCACCTTTCTCTCACTGCCCCTCTTCAATTTTGTTTCACCTCGTTGCTGCCAGCAGCAGAAAAGACTTGTCTTCCATGAAATGGCTCTCTGAATTAAGTATACTCACACAGCAGACACACCAAATTTCTCATTCTTCATGGCAGAAGACAAGATTTGCCTGGAAGTTCCAGGTAATCAAGTTAGCACCAGCTGCTGGGTTCAAAGTCTGTCAGCTAACTCCATGCCCTAAGTGGATGCAATGTGACCTAGCGCCAGAGACTAAATCAGTTTAATTGCTTTTTCAAACGGACTGTACTAACTGCCCACAAGCGACTCAGCGGGATGCGGCGTGCCATTTTAAGTGAAACTTTTGTTGGATGCCCCATTTCTATTTTATTCCTGTTGCTTACAATGAAAGCATCGCAATAGACAAGGAATGGCTGATTCACGGGGCTGAATTAAGGAGCTATCTATATGTTACCTCCTCATTTCACCACAAAAACCTAAATAAGTTGGCAGTTGGCTGGAGGGAGATCTCCAGGGAGCTGAACCTTTCTGGGAGGTATTGTGTGGGGTGCTCAAAAGAGCCTGCTAGCAAGCTAACTTGTTTTACAAAGTGGATGGATGGTGGTATGATATATTATGGTAGCTACAGCAATGATATCTATAAGTTGCTCGTGACAGTATTGTTGTGAGTATCAATAATAAGGAAGTATGTACTCCCCTATCTTTTCAGTGGTTACTCTGAAACCACAGCTGCTGGGTAAGCGTTTTGTTTGTTGTTTGTTTTTGTACAGTATGGACAGAGGGTGTCTGATGTAATGTGATGCAGCACAGTCAGACGCTTACTGTTAGGATATGGTGGTAGCAACAAGAAGAACAAAACAAGTTAACACCTAACTGCTGATTGGGACAACAAAGAGCGACCAGTTTACTCTTAACTGCAACACTAGAGCACAGCACAGCATTTATCAGGCTGGCCCATCTGCAACCACAGAATTGCCAGCTAACAAGCAGCACAAAGCAGGTGACTCTTCATTCTTCCCTTTATATTATGAACTGATTAGTAATGTAACTGGGCCTAGCATAGCTTAATATTAGCATAAGTGCACAAAACTAAGCAAGAGTATTTAACTTTATTCAATGTATATGTACGTAATTGATTCAGTTCTGTTCAAAAAGTTTTATAGTTGTGATTGCGTTGTTGTCAGGCTATTGGGTAGTTACAAAACTAAGTTAAGGTTAGTATGCTTCACATAGCTAGACAATCTTGCATGCAACTAACCATCTCTCTTTACTAACAACAGGCACCTTTATCCTACAAAAGTGACCAGCCACAAGTGCTCAGACTGAACAAAGACTTCTCCCACTCACCATCTTTGATTTGGCCACCTTTGTTACAGTTTTTCTTTGTCTGACAGATTGTTCTTTAGGCCATGCAGTGCATGGATGTATTTGGAGAACTCTTGCTAATTTGTTGACACATTTTTCACATCCTTTTTTCAAAATAGTCAACACAGATCCCACAGAAGGACCCCAAAATCTATGGATTAACTGTGTTAAACAAAAGGAAAAAATCTATTCACTGCTAGAAATTCTAAGCATGATTATGAATTTCTAATGCACTGCTGTAAAACTCCTTTTTTTTTGCATGATTTTAATGTTTTGTGAGTATTGGGGCATTTTGCAACACTGACTTTCAATTTAAACCTGTGTGTGAACCATTTTTACCTTTAAATGAGAAAATGTGTTTCAGCAAAACTGTAACCTGAATGTTACCAACAGCAGCTTGTGCTTTGCAGCCATGTTTTTTTTATATATATACTGGGTTTGGCCTGTCAGGCTGTCCTAATGTTGTTAGGAGTGTTTTTAGCCTTAAATGAATACCTACTTTAAAAATGAATTAATATATATTTTAATTTACAGTAAATATTATTTTTCTTAGACTTCAACATCACCCTTTGAAGTATGTAGATAGATAATGGCTACACCTCCCCAGGGCTGTGCCTGAGGCGTTATAGCACCTGGTGGTCTCGCCATGCTCCATCTGGCTGTATCGTTTAGATGTTTTCAACACACCTGCTGGAACATGGCTGCCTCTCTCTTGCTCCCACCTTGTTCTTTGGCCTTAGGTGCCTTTCATGTTAGATCCTGGAGGCATGTAGTGCAGTATCTGATGTATGTCAAACTGAAACTGTATTTGTGTTAATGAATGCAAGATCTCTTGTAGGTCTCTACCTGAGGCTGTTTTCCCTCTGCACTGCATGCATGATTTGGCCTGAGACCAAATAGTGTTGACTTTTTTCCAACCTTGATCATACCTTAACAATACTGCAATTGCCAGATGTAAATATTTAACATATAAATTGGTTAAATCAGTGAAATTTAACATTCAAATATGGCATTACTGGCCTTAATGTGTGATCAGAATAGTCCAAATATGAACACATAAGGCTGGATTGCCAACAGAAGAAAGCAGACAATTAACCCATACTTACTCCAACTCAACCATTCTGTCTCAGAGAAATGATATTTAAAAGGTTTTGCAAGACATGTTTTGTTGGAAACATAATTGCTGCCTGGATTAGGCTCACTGGCAAATGATTTTCCAGTCCACAAAGTCCTACGTTCTTTTTTAGTTTGATCCAAGATGACAATAATTCCCTGACCTCAACCAAGTGCTTTGGGTTATCTAAACACAGTGCTCAATTTGTAAACAGGAGGTGCTGGAACACAGAGAGGCTGCTGATCTGGTGGGTTTAAGGGAGTGAAAAAAAAAGTAACAGAACGTATGCACACAACACATCAAAATCACAGTGCCTGGCAAACAGACAACACCTAGGTGCTGCTGTGCTGAAAAAAGAGTGACATAATAAACAAGGCTATGTGTAGCACACTGATAAAAAATACTGTTTCATCTTCTGACATGACAGTGGAGTCTAGTAAACACTATATGTCCACGTCTATGGGAATTATAATTGACTGCACTCATTTTATTGCAAAGCACTAACACTCAATAGCTGTGTGGCTCACAGTAATATGCCCAAATATTACATGCACATATCATACCCAAAATGATGGGACTAAAAGTTTTTATTAGCCATATTAGTTTCACCTTTTCGCACAAATGCCCACTAACTTACATACCTGTGGGGCTTACGGTAATAAAATGTTGCATTCCCACATTCACTGGCCTGATATATCAATCTTTATTATCATCATGCTAATCAATTATCAACGCTACACAGCAGAGAAAAGCAATGCTAACCTCTCTGTTTATTTGTCCAACACAGCTGACAACTATAGAGCCAAATTGAGTCTGCTAGCAGGTGCCACTAGGCTAGCATTGCAGTTGATGTTTTGCTATTATCACCACCCTGTTGATCTACTGAAATGACTATGGCCTGCTTACAGTCCGACTGACCTACTGGTTTGCAGAATTTCATCAGATTTAATTGTCTTATTTTACTAGTTTAATTGTGATATTTTACCTGTTTCCTCCTTGTTGCTAAGGGTATCCTAATTCAAGTTGCGGTGACCTTTGCTCACATGCACAAAACTTAACAGGCTACAGATGTCACTGTGGGACTTGAGTGACTGACGTCCCACTTGCTGTTTTTTTTTTTTCCTCAGATTTGAAGTAGCACTATATGATATTCAGAGTGTATGTATGATTCAAATTGTCTGCACACTGCTTTCAATATGGAGGTGGCTTTGCTGGTGGTTAGCAGCCAATGGAGCTAACAGCCATCCCAATATCAGCGGTTACTGCTGTATGAGTTCAGTGCAGAGTGACAATCATTAGCTAGCCAGTGAGATATACCAGACCCCCTGGAAAGCAGCTCAGCCTTGCAGTCAATTTTTCCAAGTGGAAAAAAATTGCAGCAAAAGAATGCCATGTGGCCCAAAAGCATTATCTCCCTGGGACCACCATTGCATAAAGGGATGTCTGTAAAACTGTTGACAGGACACCTCCAACTGCAAAAAAGGTCAATTATGACTTGTTTTTCTCACTGTATATAAAAAGGTAGTGAAATGGGTCACTTATCATTATTGTTGTTATTATTATTATTATTATTATTATTATATATTTATCTATCTTTTTTTTTTTCGTCTAATGCTACAGTTTAAATGAGTGAGCTAGACACATGAAACTTGGCCAAATAATTGAAAATTATATGCAAATGCTTCCCAACAAATATGACCCAAATTGGCCACAGGGTGGCTCTCAAAACATCCAAAACCTTTTTTTTTCCCCTTTTTTTTTTTTTCAAAAGGTTACATTTTCACACCGCAAGTCCAACTGACTTGGAAACTGGCACATATATGCAGCTCAATGTGCTCTACAAAAACTCTTTGGACCAACTAGATTTTCTGCCATTTTGAGTTTTTTGAAAAACAGTTAAATGAAAAGAACTTGATGAATTTCAAGTGCATCAACACCATCTGAGGATGAATATACAACTTTTGAGCAAGACACATAGGGGTGCCAAAAATACTGAAAATGTGTTCCTCATAAGCAGAGTTCAGATTTTCACCAAATTTGGTAGGCATGCTTAAATTTTAAAGAGAAAAGATTTTAAAGTGGGTGTTGCCAAATTTTAACTCATAACTCAAGATGACTTTGACCAATCATAATAAAACTTGGTAAAGACATCTTTAGTGGCATTCTAAACATGCCTACCAATTGGCCAGATGGTGGCACTGTAATTAAGGCCAATATTTGAAAGGCCACACCCCTCACATCATAAGCCCAAACGATTTGAAATCTGACACACAAGTGCAACATCCCTAAGTGATGCATAGTGAACATCCTGATGCGGTCACGTGACAGGTCATGTAAGTTTATGTTACCATGACAACATTTCCAAGATGTCTGTGTGCCTGACTGGCACATGTCACAGAACTAGCTAATTTTAAAAAGCATATTTTTTGTTTCCAAAGGTAAGATTCAAGCCATATATCAATTGTTTTCCTTCAGTTACAAGTCCTTGATAGTATTTATCCTGCCCTGATCACATTCTTTGAACAATCTGATATAAAAAAAATGAGGAAAATATTGCTGTGACACATACGTCACATCGGGTCTTTAAACAAAAAATCTTTGTGGAAAACCTTATGTGACGTATTTGTCACAGTAAGAAAAAAAAAATAATGTTCTGCTGAGATCATTTAGCTGAAATAAATTAAGAAACAATTGATCTATTTCAACCTCACTCAGACCGTCACCACGGTCTTCACCTTGAATGATGCGATCCTACTACCTATCCTCAAGACCTTATGTCAACAATGTCATATGACTGACCTCAGGAGGCGTAGCTCACAGTCTATAAGAGGTTCCAGTGACATCGCCTCCTCCTCTTTGCCTTACTCGCCTCATCCAAGACCGTGAGTATTATCATTTACAGGACCCCACTATCAATCCGTCACTTCGGTGCAGGTGCCGACTGTCCCTGTGGATTGTGTGTGGTTCGGTGAGTTTCATGTGTTTACTAGACGTGACGTGTCCTTTTTTCCTGCTTGTTGTTACAGGTCTCTTTCCAGTATTACTCCTGGTAGAGCATGGTTGTCAGCGGCAAGTGTTGGTAAGCGAACTGTTTGTTCTGCTCTTTTCATAGTGAAGATTGTATCTTTAGGTTGATTTGTATTGTTTTGCCCCGACGACTCACTGTTCGCGGTGAGCGGGCGTTTGTTTTGATCGTCCCTCGTGCGTTCGCGCACACTGAGGGACGCCATGTAATCAGTTTTCCTCAGGTGAGGTCTCTTTGTGTTAAACGTGGCTGTCTGAGTAGTGTGGTAAAGTTACTCGGGACAATACAGTAAGTGATTAATAACTTGATTTATGTTGTATTGTGCCCCCGCTGTTCTCAGTGTGGTGTGTTTTATGTTTTAGTCATTTTTGTTGAATAAGGGATGGCCTCCCAGTGGTGTAGGTTTTGCCAGACGGCCATGGACCCCCGCGATGGCCACAGGGAGTGCCCCCATTGTTTGGGGGTAGCTCACCTGGTGGAGGATATTGAGAATCCATGCCGTACTGTGTCAGAGCTCCCACTGGAGGAGCGCAGGCGCAGGGCAAAGCTGGTGGAGGAAGTGGCACGCAATAAAATGACTCACCCTCTTCCAGCCAAGGCAAAGGATGATGGGCAGAGCTCAAAGCAGAGCAGGAGTCGCAAGCGGGACCGTAGTCCTGATCGCTATCAGGGACGAGGCCCTGGACAGTCTGTTCGGGGGAGACGGCCCAGCCCAGAACATCTGGATCAGACGGGGGATATGAAGATCCTGGCCACTATTCAGAGTCTGTCAGACAGGCTGACTAGGATTGAGGCTCAGCGGCCAGTCACTGTCGCAGCCTCAGTGTCACAGGAGCCGAGCGTGGCCTCTCAGGGTGACCTGCCGCCATATCAGGAAGAGAGGTGGGGTTCACCGGATGTCCTCTCCCTATATGCTCACAGTTCCTTTTGTGGGAGTGTGAGCCCATCCAGAGGGCCTCTGGATGAGGAGAAGTTGAACTCCTCACTGGGTGGCTTGGGCTCAGATCTGGGGAATATTCCAGACAATGAGTCCTCAGTGCAGGATGTCATGTCAAAAATACGGAGCGCAGCCAAAATTGTTGGGTTTTCGGTGCCGGTGGAGGCTCCAAGTTCAGTGGAGGGGGTGTGGGCTGGCATCTCTCAGCCCCAGTCATCAGTTTCTGTTCCAGCGGCTGCAGATTATCTGGAGATGCTGAGGAAAGCATGGAATAGCCCGGCAGCGGCTCCTCAGGTCAATGCAGGTTGCCGGAGACTGACAAGACCTCAATATGCTCCAGACACAGGGCTGGCAGACATGCCACCTGTTGAGAGGGAAATGGCAACCTTGATGTCTCTCGGTCCCGAGCGTGTGACTGCCAACCCTCGGTGCCCGGTTAAAGAGTTTCACAAGACAGACAGCTTGGTGTGTCGTACATATAATGCGGCTACACGTGCAGCTCACTCCGGTAATGCTTTGGCCATTCTGCTGGCCGCAATCAGGAAAACTGTCAGCCAGAAGGAGCAGGACACGCTGAACCTCATTGACGGGGCGCTGGTGACTCATGCCCAGCTGACTAGGGATATAGGTGTAGCAATGTCATCAGCCATGCTGGCACACCGACAGGTTTGGTTAGCTCAGACCACATTACCTGAAAATATCAGGAAGAATTAACTAACCTGCCTGTGGTCCCTGGCAAAGTGTTTTACCCGGACTCCCAGGGTGTGCTGGACAAGGCGGAGAAGTCACGGCGTACAAGGGACAGTGTACAGCGGACATTCTGCAGATCCGGTGCCTCTGGATATAGGACTCGGGTGCCTCAGCCCCCGACCCAGGCGTCATGGTCCCGGAGCTTTGAAAGGCGACAGGGTCCAGAGATGGGGGCTTCTGGTGAGGCTGCTAGGCAGCCGTTGCAGCGCCAGCGATATGTGTCCCGGTTGGGTCCTAGAGGGATGCCGCAAAGGAAGTGCCCCCCCCAGAGGTCCAGGACCTTGGGGGAGTAGTACCTGACGCTCCAAGATCCGCCACCGAACCTGTTTCTCAGCTTTGCCTCGACAGCTGGGAAAAATCTGTGTCAGATCCGTGGGTCCTGTCCACGGTGAGGACAGGTTACAGGATCCAGTTTTGGCGGCGACCCCCTCCCTTTACCGGAGTCCACATGACTGTGGTAAAGGGCCCAGTTCGGGCTCAGGTGCTGGCTATGGAGATTGCAACCCTCCTTCAGAAGGAGGCGATTGTCAAAGTAGACTCCAGCGAACAGCACGCTGGGTTTTACTCCAAATACTTTTTAATTCCAAAGAAAAATGGGGGCCTGAGGCCCATTTTAGATTTAGGGCACCTAAACAGATTTTTAAAGGTCCTTCCTTTCAAGATGCTGACAACAAGTCAGATCCTGCACACGGTAGAAGAGGGGGAGTGGTTCATGTCCCTGGATCTAAAGGACGCCTACTTCCATGTCCCTATCAGCATGGACCACTGGCCGTTTCTACGGTTTGCGTTCCAGGGCCAGGCCTATCAGTTCAGGGTCCTCCCCTTCGGCCTGTCACTGTCCCCCAGGGTGTTCACCAGGGTGGTGGCAGCCATGCTATCCCCCCCAAGCGGTCTAAAGATCTTGCCCTATTTGGACGACTGGCTGATCTGCGCTCCAAGTCGCAGTCAGGTGCTCCAGGACACGAGGACAGTTATGGACCATGTTCAACGTCTGGGCTTACAAGTAAATCTGGCAAAAAGCCATCTCGTACCAACACAACAGGTGGTGTTTGTGGGGCTGCTCCTCGACTCTCTCACTATAACGGCCTCCCTCACTCCTCTGAGGGTGACAAAGCTTGTGACCTTAGCAGAGCAGTTTCAGCTTGGCAGATGGCTGGAAGTAGCTCAGTTTCAGAGATTGTTAGGGATGATTTCAGCTGCAGTGGCAGTGGTTCCCCTGGGCCTGCTCAGAGCTCGGCCTCTGCAGAGGTGGTTACATGCCTTAGGTCTTCATCTGAAACAGGACAGACGGGTGAAGCTCAGGGTGATGCGGCAATTCGTCCAAGCCCTGTGCCCGTGGAG
This sequence comes from Cephalopholis sonnerati, assembly GCA_019142605.1. Taxonomy (NCBI): domain Eukaryota; kingdom Metazoa; phylum Chordata; class Actinopteri; order Perciformes; family Serranidae; genus Cephalopholis; species Cephalopholis sonnerati. Next base: position 40,769,816 of record JAGQAX010000006.1, on the reverse strand, counting down.
AGACAGGGCCTTCTTAGCCATGGGATTCCATTAGGGAACATCCCATCGCGTCGGGCAGTGGTGTCCACGGACGCCTCCCTAAACAGCTGGGGTGCAGTCTGGGAAGGCAGGACGGTGAGGGGTGTGTGGGGCCCACATTGGAAGGGCCAACACATCAACTTGCTGGAGTTGAGGGCGGTACACCTAGCATTGGTGGAGCTTCTCCCCTTCATCAGAGGCAGACATGTTTTGGTGAGGTCGGATGACTCCTCCACGGTTTACCACATCAATCACCAAGGGGGCACCAGGTCTCTGCGCTGTCTCCAGGTGACCAGGAGGCTCCTGCTGTGGGCGTTTCCCCATCTAGCATCCCTTAGGGCACTCTTCATCCCGGGGGTGGAGAATCGGGCAGCGGATCTCCTATCCAGTACCGGACCCCTCCCAGGCGAAAGGCGTTTACATCCTGGGGGATTCTCTGTCTAAACAGCGCTTGTCACACTGGGTGGTTGACACTATCTCACAGGCATACGAAGGGCAGGGTCTTCCTATACCTGGTAATCTGGTGGCACACTCTGTGAGGAGTATGGCAACCTCCTGGGCTGCCCTGAAGGGTGTGCCTATGGCGGAAATTTGTGCTGCAGCATCCTGGACCTCCCCATGTACTTTTGCTCGATTTTACAGGGTCAACGTGGCGGCACCAGCTCCTCTGGGTGTGGCTGTGCTTTCTGCTGCGGGTCGTAGCCAGGACAGGGTGGAGTCCTCAGTTCTGCACGACTTTGATGGTATGAGTCATCCAAGGTGAAGACCGTGCTGACGGTCTGAGTGAGGTTGAAATAGATCGCAAGTTATGCCTATAACTATGGATCTATGAGACCGAACGATGACCGTCACCATTCTCTTGTCGTTCAGAACAGGCTGAGGCGTTCCAGGCAGGAGGAGGAGGTGATGTCACCGGAACCTCTTACAGACTGTGAGCCACACCTCCTGAGGTCAGTCATATGACAGTGAGTTTGAGGGCTGTGAAGATAGCTCAGATGAAGATCCTGAGGACTCTGACCATACTCCTAGCAGCAAAGATGTGGAGAGTGATGAGTCTAGTGAGTCTAGTGAGTCCTGTGATTCAGACCATTGTGAATCAAGTGATGTAGCTGAGGAACCACAACCCAAGATGAATCCTGGGCAGCAAAATACTGGTGTTAAAGGAAAAACAGTTTTCTTGGAGAAAGAAACAATTTGAAGCCCTTAATTGTAGATTCAAAGGTCAGAGTGCCATACCTCCAGATACTCCTCACACCCTTCTGGAGTATTTCAGGAAGTTCATTACAGAAGACATGCTCAAGTAACTGAAGGAACAAATAAATCTATAGTGTACAAAAAACTGAACACCACAGTAATGTTAACACCACTGTTAAGGAACTGGAAATATTGATTGGCCTCTACCTACGCATGGGTCTTTGTCAGCTGCCAGGGAATCGTGCCCACTGGGAAAATGACACAAGATGTCCCATGGTGGTCGACAACATTTGTGCGTCTCCAAAAGGACTCCGACATTTTCGTCAGTTGCCTACAAGAGACGGACTTTGCTATTTGACTGCTGCCATGTCTGATTTTTGCCAGCTGACTACTACTGTGACAGTAAGTGAAAATGACAATTTATATATCCCAAAAAATGAATGCATGGGTTGCATATGTTTGCCGTGTTACCAGCCACTCTACGCACGTAAATTACCGAATGTTACATACGTTACGCTAACGGTGGCTAGCGTTGACTACGACGCTCAGGTTATTTTTTGTCTAAATGAACATGAAATGTTTAGCTATCGTTCATTCGGTTTATACTTTTACTAATTGAAATATGTATATACTATGAACTTAACATTACTTTTTTCTGTGTTATGTAGATGCATCACTGAATTATTCAAACAAGTGTAGGGCATAAAGTGGAATGCTGCACAGTTTGCTGTAAGTTGTTTCACTGCCCAGGGTTGAAAAAGATGTTGAGATGTCAGTGGAAGTGGTAGGCATGTTTCCCTGTTTTATACGGAGGTTATTCTGACAAAAAGCTCCTTTTGAAGTGTCCTTTTGCTACTTTCTATGCACTGTTATTTTTACGTGAATAATAGAGTTTATGGCACTGTTTGTACAGCAGTTTTGCTATAGGAAGAGTACCTTTTTTTCTCTCTGTCTTTTCCACAGGACAAAGGTGGGGCCAGGGTAATGTATGAATGCAAAAAGGCAGCAGAGTGGGTTGAAACAGCACTTGTTTTCAGACAAGGTGGAGTTGCCCAGTGTGATCACAATGGGAGAAGAGGAACTGGCGGAGGATGTGTTGCAGTATGACAGACTTAGGGAAGAAGACGAGAGTTCTATGGTTGATGACCTGGAGAAAGAAGCAATCCTGGAGCCATTTAAATTCAAGTTCTACAAAATGGAAGACATGTGGGTCTTTTGTGAGGAGATTGCTGACAAACGAGGGTACTTGTCATACACCAAATGTGAAATTGAGGACTGATGATGTTCAATAAAAGGCAGAATGAAAATTTGTCATTTTATGTACTTTCATACATTTTCTTTTTAATCATGCACCTAATAATTTATTTTAATTATACCATGAAGAACACAGGTAAGTTAGTGCATTTTAAGAAAATGAATACAGTTTAAACTATTCCTCACCCCCACACATGCTGACATTTTTAAAGCATAGCTGAAAATCTGATTGGCCTCTATGTCTTTTAAAGATCTTCAGGTGTAAAGTATATCATATAAAAGACATAGGTGGAATCAAAATAATGTATTTAACTTAAATAAATGTTATACATGAGATGTCGGTGAAGGTTCTCAGTCATCCAAGTCATGGTAATCATAAGTGCTATATCCTAGGCAACTGGACTTGAAAGCAAGCAAGTCCAGTTGCCTACGATATAGCACTTATGGTTATACATGAGATGTATATACATGTTGAGGCTATGGAAAAAAGCTTTAATTATGTTGAGATTAATTATGTTGCTATGTTGATTGATGGTTTCATGTAACTACTCTTCAAAGGAGCTTCAGGTTCACAGTGTAAGCAGATGCATAAGCTTTCTTTGTCATGGAATATATTTTCCACATTAAGTTCAGATCTTTGCAATAAATAAACGTTAAACTATTCAACGGTAAATTACATATGAGAGGTGTGTTTGTTTTTTGACTGGAAGACAGGCTCCAACTGTCCAATAGACAAGCGTTATGTTTTTCTATGAACCTAACTACAGCTATATGGATGGAGTTTATACCCCATTTGGACAGTTGACTTAATGCAATAATGTTGCTGGCAGACTTACACCCATGTTAAATGCTGCATATTAAAAAATAGGCCAAAATCCACATGTACATCTAAGAAATTACATACACATGCACTGTACATTGTTTCTTGCGTGATTAATGAAATATAAATCAACAACAAAGCCACTTCCTCCAAAAGTGTCAACATAATCTTATTTTGAAGGTTCTTGCGTGCACTTCCTGTCCCGAGCTTCCTGTAACTGGAGGCGGCCTGAGAGAGGAGCCTGCAGCAGAAGCGGCCTCAAGCTGGAGGTCTGCAGGCAGACTCTCTTGAAAATTAGGGCCTGCTGCTCTTCATCTGGAATCCTCTGTGATTTTCTGGTCTATGAAGGTGGCACTGGGAAGAAAACCTTGCTTGGCATGGGAGGTCATGTTGTGGTCAAGCTGCTTCGAAACTCTGCCATCAAACCAAAACTACAAAGTGTCTGCGGACAACTTTTTTTCTTCAGCAGTGCTGGTTTTTGAGCTTCTACAGTGACAGATCTACTTTGTAGGAACTCTCCAAAGCAATCGCTTGGCTGGGAGTCAGCTTGAGGATTAGAAAAGTCTTGCCAAGAGAGGCAGAGGGGCTGTTGATGCCAGGGTGGACAAAGAGGAAAGCATTGCCATTGTCAAGTGGTATGACAACAAATTTGTGACCCTGATCTCCTCTTACTGTGCCACTGAACCTCAAGACAAAGCTCGACGCTGGAGCAAATCAGACAAGGCATTTCTGGAAGTCAACAGGCCACAAATTGTGAAGGAGTACAACACATTCATGGGAGGGGTGGACCTCCTGGATGCATGTGTTGTTAGGCACAAGTACCACATGAGGTCACAGAGGTGGTATCTGTACCTGTTCTGGCAGACCATAATGCTTGCCTTGGTAAATACATGGTTGCTCTACTGTCGCGATTGTAAACTACTTTCTATCTAAGATGGCACTGTGGATGGCTGCCTCAGGACTTCGCTCTGTCGTACTTTTCCTGGTTTTGTCTGTTTGTTTAGCTTTCTGCTCTCCCTCTCTGGTCACTTTCACCCGAGAGGAACTCATACACATTGGTCAGTCATCCGCTGCAAACTTTTTGTCGGTTTTCAATAACCCAGCAAGTTTTGCGGATATTTTGATCAGAGGCGCAGCGGCTCTCCTTGGGATTCGCCATAGACGGAGATGGGGCAAGCGTGCGGAGCGCTGGTCAGGCTACGGCAGCGGGGATTATGCGCTTCGCTCCCATCTATACACCTGGCAAATGTCCGCTCTCTGGCAAATAAGATGGATAAGTTGCTGCTTCTTACTCATAAAAACTCGGACCTAAGCACATCTGCTGCCCTGTGTTTCACTGAAACCTGGTTCAGTGAACACATCCCGGAGAGCGCATTACGGCTACCGGGATTCCAACTTTTCCGAGCGGACCGCACCATGGAGCTCTCAGGGAAAACTAAGGGAAGCGAGACATGCTTCTATATAAACAAAGGTTGGTGTACAGATGTCACAATCAATCAATCAATCAATCAATCAATTTATTTAAAGTGCAAAATCACCACGGTACATGGTCTCAATACACTTAACAATAAATACAATAAGATCAAGTAGAATAATAACATACAATAAAACAATACAAAAGCACCAAAGGACAATGAAAAGACAGTTAAGAATTAGATTGAACCAAAATGTTGGGTAAAAAGGTAGGTTTTAAGGCGGGACTTAAAATTTTCAATAGATGAAGCTTCTTTGATTTCAAGTGGAAGGCCATTCCATAAAAAAGGAGCACGGTAAGAGAAGGCCCTGCCACCAGCTGACTTTTTATTAATCGATGGAATGACAAGGAGGTTTGAACTAAGAGAGCGAAGAGGATGTGACGGAAGGTAGGGAGTAAGCAGTTCAGTTAGATAAGATGGTGCAAGTCCATTCAAGGCCTTATAAGTTAAGAGAAGGATTTTAAAATCAGCTCTAGCCTGAATGGGCAGCCAATGTAATGATGCCAAGACAGGAGTTATGTGGCAGAATCTGCTTTTCCTTGTTAAAAGTCGAGCAGCTGAGTTTTGCACGAGCTGAAGACTCCGTGTTGTACCGCTGGGGAGGCCAGAAAAAAGGGCATTACAGAAATCTAACCGGGAAGACACAAGGGCATGGAGAACCACCTCGGCGCTGCGCAAGGAAAGGGCAGAGCGGATTTTTGCAATATTGGGCAAGTGAAAAAAAGCTGTCTTAGTGATTTCCTTTATGTGAGGCTGAAAAGTCAAGGTCGAATCAAAAATAACACCAAGGTTTCTAATGTGGGAGCTTTCAGAGATCAGACAACCATCAATGTTAAGACACAGACTCTCGGATAAGTACTTATAGTTATTGGGTTTAATCACCAACAAGTCAGTCTTAGCAGTGTTAAGCATAAGAAAGTTTGAACTCATCCAGCCCTTGATTCGACTGACACATACTTCGAGATTTTGTATTTGAGAGAGGTCACTAGGCTGCAGTGGGATGTATAGCTGCGTGTCATCAGCATAGAAATGGAACTTTATGCCATATTCTGCAATAATCCTACCCAAAGGGAGCATGTAAATATTAAACAACAGAGGGCCCAGGACGGACCCCTGGGGCACACCAGAGATAACTGTAGAGCAATCTGATAAACAGTTCTTAAAACTAACGCGTTGGGTTCTACAAGATAAGTAGGACTGGAGCCATGAGAGTGCCAGCCCTTGAACACCAACACAATGCTCCAGTCGGTGTAGAAGCACACAATGATCTACTGTGTCAAACGCAGAACTTAGATCCAGTAATAATAGTAAAGAAGCTGATCCAGGTGAAGAAGTCGTGTAGCCCTCATTTAGAGACTCTTATTATAAACTGTAAACCATTTTATTCACTGTGGGAGTTTTCCTCGTTTGTTCTGGCATGTGTAATGGAGGCGTTACAACCAGAAGCGATTTCTCTAAGACTGCAAGGGAAGCTGAGCTTCCCCTAAAATGTCAAAAATTACATGGTCAAATATGTACGGCTGTGTTAACATTTCATTGACTACAGATGCATTAGAACACGTTCATCTCGAAGACGAGTTCGTTCAGAATCAGCTACTTATCGATGTTGTTAACTTCTCATACATTCCCGTAGCGCAGTTTTCTTATATGGTCTATGGCATTTGGCTGTAGAAGCTGAGCGTCCATGCACTTCAATGGGACTGCAGGGAACAGTTTTTTTCATTGCCTCGAAACTCGACGGTCATTGGATAAATGCCACGATTTTGTCACGCCCCCGGACGCTCAGCGTCTCTGGGGGTGAATGGAGCTGTGGGCGGGCCTCGGCCGGGCTGGAAGCTGAGCTTCCGCATGATGATTGGAGGATCAGTCGAAAGGCTGAATCCCGTTTTGATTGACAGCTATTTTGAGATTTGACAGCTCAGCAGTCCCATTGCGGATTTTGCAGGTGAAGCATAGCTGTCAAGTCTCCCGTTTTGGCCTGGAAACTACCGTATTTTACCCCCCTTTTCCGCCGTCCTCCCGTATTAGTATTCTCCTGTAAATGTCCCGTATAATAATAATAAAAAAAAAACATTCCTCTGCCTCTCCAAACTGAACTCTGTCGCTAGCCTCGCGAGAGCTGGTACCTGCAGTAGTCTGGGTGGCAGTTGTCGCGAGGTTAGTGCTGACAACGGGAACAAACCCGGAACAACAAAAGAGAGCCATGGATGGATGTGACGAAGGAGAAGGCATTCCTGCCAAAAAAAAACCAAAGAAGTCCTGTAAATATCTCGAAAAATGGGACAGCGAATTTACTTTCCTAAAGAGGAGCATGATGGGGCACATTATGAACTGAAAATATGTTTAAGCAATAAGCCCCGAGAAGCCGTGGGTTACAGTGATTTTACAACGGCAGAGGGGCGTTCAGTGCCCCTCCGCCGTTGTAAAATCACTGTAACTCACGGCTTCAAGGGGCTTATTGCTTTTATAAAACGGTTACCCAACATATAGCCCATAAAATAAACACACACGAAAAAAAGAATCATCAATTTATTGGTAATAATGCAACAATAAAACTGAGAACTATTCATTCTTCCACCAAGCAAGATCGAGTGGACAGAATGGTTGCCAAGCAACACAGACGCTGCGGTCTACCAGTGGGTTACACTGATTTTACAACGGCATGGAACACGGCTCAGCCAATCGCATTTAAGGATGGGAAGCACCCGTTTTATAAACAATAAATAAATGTGCTTCATACACCCTTTGTGTTTTCATTTAGGCTGTATTATAACGTAGGAATGTTTACAGCATTTCAATGTCAACAAAGGTTGGCCTATCAGATTCTGTTCACCTAATTGTAGTTAGTAAGCGGTTGACAAGTTGTTTTTAGATATCTTGTACACCTGTCTTAAAATGTAAGGGATACTGGAGCTTGGTTGGGGTGGTGGGACGGCTCGCAGCAAGCGCCGGAAAATTTCCCTTATTTTCAAATCCAAAACTTGACAGGTATGAGGTGAACTCGAAAGACAAACTGAAACCCATTTGTTGGTATTTGCTTGGCAAAATTACTTGTTCATTTCCTATACTGTAAATAAAACACACTCATAGTATTTCCTTGTTTCAGTTTAACATAATTTCAACATTTCCTTGTTGGAGTTTAATATCGTTTTGGAGGGCAGAATTTACGTATAAATAAATTGACAAATTTTATGATGTAAGCCGACAATGAGCTTCCCCTCTCTGAAAGACCAGCAGCCGCCACTGGTTACAACACCTGGCTGACCAGATGACAGATGTGGAAAGAAAACATCCAGACTCCCTGCTCATCATATTAGGGGATTTTAACAGAGCAAACCTCTCTCGAGAAACTTCCCAGATATAGACAGCATATAAAATGCCCCACCAGGAACTCCAACACAGTGGACCACTGCTACACAGTTTAAAGGATGCTTATCGCTCTGTCCCCCGTGCAGCTTTAGGGCTCTCTGATCACTGTCTGCTCCATCTCATCCCAACCTACAGGCAGAAATTAAAAACTTCTAAGCCTGTAGTAAGGACTGTAAGGAAGTGGACTGAGGAGTCAAAGCTGGAGCTACAGGCCTGCTTTAACTGCACAGATTGGAGTGTTTTTGAAGCTGCAGCCACAGACCTCAATGAATTCACTGACACTGTGACATCTTACATCAGTTTTTGTGAGGACATGTGTGTGCAGACCAAGACCTCCTGCACATATAATAACAACAAACCCTGGTTCACACCCAAACTCAGGCGGCTGCGCCAGGCCAAGGAGGAAGCCTACAGGAGTAAGGATCGGGCCCTGTACAAGCAGGCCAGAAACAAGCTGACAAAAGAGATCAGGGTAGCCAAGAGGGGCTACGGTGAGAAACTAAAAAATCATCCCCCACCCTGTGGAGACCCTACAACGAGCAGACGACCTGAACAGCTTCTACTACAGGTTTGAAAAGAACCTTTTCACATCTCTCCACAACACAAAATGATTACCTGCACCCCTAGCAACCTCCTCCCCCCTCTCCTCTGACCCCCCGCCTGCACTAAAGGTCTGTGAAGAGGATGTGTGTCGGCTCTTCCAGAGACAGAAGACCAGGAAGGCTCCAGGACCTGACGGTGTGTCTCCCTCCTGCCTGAGAGCCTGCTCTGACAAGTTGGCCCCCATCTTCACTTGGATCTTCAACCGATCGCTGGAGCTGTGTGAAGTACCCTCCTGCTTCAAACGCTCCACCATCATCCCGGTCCCCAAGAAGCCCTCCATTACAGGACTGAATGACTACAGGCCCATTGCCCTGACATCTGTGGTCATGAAATCCTTTGAAAGACTGGTGTTGCGCCACCTGAAGGACATCACAGAGCCCCTGCTGGACCCCCTGCAGTTTGCCTACTGGGCAAACAGGTCGGTGGATGATGCAGTCAACATGGGACTGCACTACATCCTGCACCACCTCGACTCCCCAGGGACTTACGCTAGGATCCTGTTTGTGGACTTCGGCTCGGCGTTCAACACAATCATCCCCGGAATTCTCAACCAGAAGCTCATCAAGCTCACGGTGCCTGCCTCCACCTGTCAGTGGATTACCAGCTTCGTGACTGACAGAAGGCAGCGTGTGAGGCTGGGGAGCATCACATCTAGCTCTCCGTCCATCAGCACTGGTGCCCCCCAGGGGTGTGTCCTCTCCCCACTGCTCTTCCCCCTGTATACCAACGACTGCACCTCAGGGAACCCTTCTGTGAAACTCCTGAAGTTTGCAGATGACACCACAGTCATCGGTCTAATCCGGGACTGTGATGAGTCTGCATACAGACAGGAGGTGGAGCAGCTGGTCCTCTGGTGTGGTCAGAACCACCTGGAGCTGAACAAGACTGTGGAGATGACTGTGGACTTCAGGAGAAGCCCCCCGACACTGCCCCCCCTCACCAACCTCAACAGCACAGTGTCAACTGTGAACACCTTCAAGTTTCTGGGTACCACAATCTCTCGGGACCTGAAGTGGACCTCCCACATAGACACTGTACGGAAAAAGGCCCAGCAGAGGCTGTACTTCCTGCGACAGCTCAGGAAGCTCAACGTGCCTCAGGAACTGCTGATCACGTTCTACACTGCCATAATCCAGTCTGTTCTCTGCACGTCCATCACCGTCTGGTTTGGATCTGCCACTAAACTGGACAGGAACAGACTGGAACAGACAATCAGATGTGCAGAGAGGATTATTGGGACTGATCTTCCCTCCATCCTGGACCTGTACTGGTCAAGGGTCAGGAAACGGGCAGGGAACATCTCTGCAGACCCCTCACACCCCCCCATCTCCCCCCAACTCCCCCCATTCGCCAAAACTACCCATCAGAAGGACAGTTTCTTCTTCCTTGTATGTACACACATACTTGGCCAATAAAGCTGATTCTGATTCTGATTCTGAAGTCAACAAGCCAATGAAACAAAGGAGCTTCCAGGCAGAGGTGGCAACAAGCCAAATTCTCTTGCACTCACAAAGGGGTCGCCCATCACTCAGCACCACATCTCCACCACCCAAGAGAGTTCAAGTCGGAACTCCTACTGATGTTCGCTTGGACCAGGTTGCACACCGGCCTGTGAAATGTGACAAGTGCGGCCGCTGCAAATTATGCAAGATCAGTGCAACCACAGCCCTCTGTGAGAAATGTGATGTGTGTCTTTGCTTCACAGAGGAAAGAAATTGCTTCACGTGTTACCATTCAGCCTTGGCTAAAGTTCCATAAATGGTGCTAACAACAGTTCAAACATGATGCAGTTGACACACAAAGTTAATGATTTTGCCCGTGTAATGCACTTTGTGTTTGACTAAGTGTAGTTTGTCAGTCACTTTCTCAGTTTTTTAACAGTTACAGTTATTTGTGAAGAAGACCTCCAATATGTGGTGGTGTGCAAATTTTTGTGTTGTATAACAACTCTAAGGAAGATTTTGTTGTTGTTATTTTGACACACTGTTGTGGAAATCCAAATAAAAAAGACAAACTGAGTCACTAAGCAAGAAAAGACTGTCAAGCAAATTCATTTTATAGTGAGGATTAAATATACCATTAACGCCCGCTGTGACGTATGAGTCACATTACAGATCTTTGACACTAGGGGGTGGTATTTTTAAAAAATTGTCAGGAATGTTTTCTTTGTGATCTGTTTGGTCAGAATTATGACCCCCATAATTTTCCTTCAAGGAGAAATGGGTGCGGGTTCGCTTTACAAAAATACTTCTTGGACTGTTAGAGTCCACCCCTTGGACTGGACTTTTCTAATTGCTTTAAAAAATGTCAAATAAATAAAACTTGATGATTTTGAGTTTATCAACACAAAACATAGTATATGGCATCTTTGTTTATCTTAGAGCAATCCTTATTAAACTGAGCGGACACTTCAAATGCTAACATCTAAACATGTAGACCCGGTACTGTTAAATTCCAATAAAAGGGGAGCGAGTGTGCTGTTATTGAAATGCTGCATACCATGTAATGGTGGAACAACTTTGTGATTGGTCTTACTCCCTCTTTAGTCAGAAATAAACAAGTAGTAATGACTTTACTCAGCCTTGAAAACCTGCTTGCTGCGACCAACAGAAGCTATTTTCTGTTGATTGCCCCTTGTGGCTATATTTTTAGATAAAGTTCATATTCCACTTGTGTTGTATATGTTCCAAAATTAATGTGTTGCATAAAATTACTAAAATCTTAGTGACACAGCACAGAAAATCTCTCTGTTTGGGTAGAGATGGTGGTCACCAGGGCCTGAGGTAAATTTTTACCCTAGTGTTTTTCATAAGATTAATCCAGCCATAGGTCTTGCTGTAGGGTTAATGCATCAGTGGTGAATAAATGATTGCACCCTTCGAAACACCTCATTATAATCTGCCTCTCCACAGTCAGCTTCACCCTGCTCATCCTTGGTAGTCCTTAAGTTGGAGCTCTGAAAATATAGTTATAATAAAAGGATGTGCTGTCACTCCATATATCTATATACAAGATAGAATACATATCAAGATATAAATAAAGAACCTGTTTAATGCTCGCTGTAAAAGTTCCACTGTTCTTATTTTGAAGCACTACTGTAGTTTGTTTTTCCTCAGCAGCTCCCCTGTTTCTCTTTATACATTTTCTACCATGTATGCATTTGTTTCTCCTTTCATAACAAACCTGTGTGCTTTGTCTCAATATACAGATATGTCATATGATGGTTAACACACCCTCATATCACACACTAAGGATGTAAGGATGAAGCACTCTACATTGTAAGTTACTCACTGCTCTCTAAAAGTAACAAATGTCTTAATCTTAACAGCCACAAAGGGAATTTAGTATCAGTGAGTGGGTGTTTCCTCTGTCTAAATGGGAGGAATCTGGAATAAAACTCTGGCAGCTGGTAAACCACTGCAGCAGCACGGACACGTAGCTGTACTCACCTCAGCTTCTGTGTAATTACACTCAAACTGAACCTGTTTGCATTTACATATCCTTGTGTTTTTCAGTTACCAAACATAGCCTAAACCCCAGCTTAGACAGTGCTCATTTAGATATCCTGCTGCAGGGAGCTCAGTGATAGGCTACCTCCTGGTTGCTGCATCATGTGAGCGCCTGAGTGTGTGACTGTGTATATGTGTGTCTGCTAGACAGAGGGCCATCACGTCATAAACGATGAACGATAAACGAGTAATAAAAGATGATATGATTATTTAAGGTGACTTTAAAGCAACAGTAATTGATTGTTTTTATGGGGTGCCGTTTGTAAAGTGGCTTACACTGAAATTAACAGCAAAATTTTACCACATTTAGCTTCAAACAACATTTTAAAAAGTGGTGTGATTTTTTTAAAGTCTTTTTTTTTTTACCACATTTACAGCAATATTTGAAATATGTTGAATATAATGTCACAGTTAAATCTAAATATTACATGTTAAACCTATATGTTAAATCTAAATCTAGATGTTAAATCAAAATCTAAATGTTAAATATACACCTAAATGTTAAATATTAAATCTAAATGTTAAATATAAATCTAAATGTTAAATGTAAAATATAAATGTGCTTGGTGAAACTAAATATTTAGCTAATATGCAAATGCACACTGCTGGTCAGCAGAAGTACAAAAACAAAAGCCCGGGTGGTCAGACTGTGTTTATAACACCAAATAACAAATTAGAATGAACACTTGAATATACATCAGCATGATAAGAACTAACTAAAATGACAGAAACCATGTTTGGGGAAATTTTATTTACACTTTGAGTTTTTAGTGTCTTGTCTGCTTCCACTCTCTGTCACTTTCTCCATGCTCTCCTTGCTTGCCAACATGTCCGGCGATTTAGCTGGAAACACTGCAATTCAGAATTTCAGCAGTGCATTGTTGGCAACAGCGACAGTATCCACCATAGAGCAACCACAGCACCTGGTAAGTTTGTTTTCTAACTTGCGTAGCATATGTTCCTTATGTTAGCATGTAAGCTATATGAAACTAGCTAACATTAGCTCAGTAGAGATTTGCTACTAGCACCAATGAACTTCGCGCATAGCACTTTTGTTTTGTTTTTGACTACTGGACATCATAATGTTACAACACACAAAAAAATGTCTGTAATATTTTTGTAAATGTGTTTGTGTATGTTTCATAAACATAGTCTGACCACCCGGGCTTTTGTTTTGGTACTTCCGCTGACTGGCAGTGTGCACATATTAGCTAACTATTTAATTTCACCAAGCACACTTAGGTGTAAAAGTTAGGTTTAGATCTAGATTTATTTAGATTTCATATTTTACATTTAGGTTTAGATTTAACATTTATTTTTAACATTTAGATTTAACAATTAGATATAACATTTAACATTTAGATTTAACATTTAATATTTAGATTTAACTGTGACATTATATTTAACATATTTCAAATATTGCTGTAAATATGGTAAGAAGTGACTTAAAAAATTCACACCACTTTTTTAAACATTGTTTGAAGCTAAATGTGGTAAAATGTTGCTGTTAATTTCAGCATGAGTCACTTTACAAACGGCATGATGAGATACAAAGAACCACGGACAACGTTAAAAAGCCAGTTGCCAGCCAGTAAGACCAAAGGCCTTTTCCACTGTTATTTTTGGCTGCGCTGAGTCAAGCCATGCCTTGCCAATTTATGTTTCCATTATTGGTTAAAAAGCCCCATGTCATGGCAAGCTGTGCCAGAAATGGACCTTCTCCAGAGTAGAGGTAGCTGCCTGACCTCACGTGGGTAGCAGCAACGTCTCAACGACTGCAGCCAACCCTCAATGAGCCGTCTTCTTGCCCTCAAACAAGCTGTGTGTGTTGTGAGACTCTTTTCACCTCTGTCTGCAGGAGACCAGAGAGAAAGGTGTTTTTATAAGTCTCTGTATGTTAAGCTCTCAGTAGCTACTTTTGTAGCTCCTAACTGAATCTCTGTGGTTTGGAGTTTAGATTCTCTCTTGCATCCTGTTTTTACTTTAGATATCTGCTTTGTTTTACTGTTTCATGTTCACTATCAGCCTATTAGAAGTTGTGTGAAGTTGCAGCTGAAAAAAAACCTCAACATTTCCTTATTTTACTGCTTCATAATAAAAGCTCTTACAAAACAAAATAACGGGACTTTTACTGTGAAGAATCTATAGGACATTAAATGTGTTCATCACTGAATTAGCAGAACGTTGTTAGCAGCTTTTCAAATGCTAAAGGAAAGTCCAATAAAACCACAGGGAAGAAATTAAAAGCAGAAACAGCCACAGTGAGATGTTAGATGAAGAGCTGCAGACAACAGGCTCTCACTGCACTTCTACACACAGCTCACCTCCAACAGGTTAACTTCTTTTACCTGCCCTGCTGAGTGATGGAAAAACATGTACAGCAAAAATAACGGGATTTTAGCCATGGATTGGCACTCTGCCTTTAAACATCATCACTCAAAACAAGCCATCATCAGTTAAAGACACACCTTCAAGTGGGTAGCCCTGTTGCAATGAAAATGCTAAATCCTGCCCCACTGGGCTGACAGCCCAAACCAAACCAAGCTTAGCCAGCCTATGACTGTCAAAACAGGGGTAAGAGTGATGAGACCTGTTCCCATGGAGATGGACGAACCAGAGCCCAGCAACCCCCTCCAACAGGCTACTGGTGTGCATGTTTCTGACCAAACTGTCAGACACAAACTCCATGCGGGTGGCATGGGAGCCCAACATCCTCTAGTGGGACCTATGCTCACAGCCCAGCACTGTGCAGCTCGACTGGCATTCGCTAGAGAAAGCCAGAACTTGCAGGTCCGCCATTGGCACCCCGTCCTCTTTACAGATGAGAACAGGCTCACACTAAGCACATGTGACAGGCGTGAAAGAGTCTGGAGAGGCTGTGGCAAATGTTACGCTGCCTGTAACATCGTCCAGCATGACCAGTTTGGTGATGGGTCAGTGATGGTCTGGGGAGCTATGTCCTTGGAGGGTTGCACAGACCTCGATGTCATAGCCAATGGTACCCTGACTGCTGTTAGGTACCGGGATGAAATTTTGAGCAGTGAATTATTACTCTGTCATTAAAATGGCATTACATTTAGTCAGAGTTTAGGACTTCTGACTTAACTTGGGATTGTTAGTCTTGATTTGGGACTTGAGTGCAAAGACTTTAGACTTGCTACTTGCAAAGCTTCTTCCCACAAGACATGAAACTAGCCAAAGTAGTACCCATCTTTAAAAACGGTGATAGACACAGTATGGACAATTACAGGCCAGTAGCTTTACTGCCTAAATTTTCAAAAATTTTAGAAAAGCTCTTTATAAAACAATAAGATAACTTTATTGAAAAATATAACATTTTAAACGAACAACAATATGGATTCAGAAAGAACAGAACAACTACATATGCAGTGATGACAATGGCTGAAGAAATAGCTGATGCAATCGACAATGATCTTCATACAGTAGGTATCTTCATAGACTTAAGTAAAGCTTTAGATACTATTGATCATAACTATTTACTGGAAAAAATGGAACACTATGGATTTAGAGGGACAGTTCACGCCTGGCTGAAAAGTTATTTAGAAAACAGACAGCAATATGTTCAAATAAACCAAACAATGTCAGAATTTAAAATGGTCACCTGCGGATTGCCTCAGGGCTCCATCATTGGCCCCAAATTGTTTATTCTTTTTATTAATGACATTTGTTATGTTTCTAATAAGTTAAAATGTATCATATTTGTTGATGACACAAATTTGTACTCCTCCGGGGGAAACTTAGAAGAACTTCTGCACACTGTTGAACAAGACACCACTGTTGAACTTGGTTTGACGTCAATAAATTATCTCTTAATATAAAGAAAACTAAATTTATGATATTTGGAAGTCAATCTGGAAGTAATACTAAATTAAAAATCTCCAACATTGAAATAGGAAGGGTTTGGGAGACCAAATTCCTCAGGGTTGTGATCAATCACAAACTTAATTGGAAAAAACATGTTGAGTATGTAAAAGGGAAAATCTCAAAATCAACTGCAATCATGTACAAAACCAAAGACATGCTAAATCACAAAAGTTTATATTTAATTTACTGTTCACTGATACTTCCTTATTTAACTTATTGCGTGGAATTATGGGGATCTACGTTTAAAACCACAACTGATAAAATTGTGTTACAACAAAAACGAGCCATACGCATTATAAACAAAGCCGGTTATTATGATCATACAAATCCATTATTTTTAAATTCTCATGTTCTGAAGTTTAGAGACTTGGTTTATTATAGAACAATGCAAGTCATGTTTAAAGCAAATAATAAAACACTACCAGACAGTGTGCATAAGTTTTTCATAGTGTCTGAGAGTAAATATGAGTTGAGAGATGGAAGCAAATTTGTGTTACCAAAAGCTAAAAAAGAAGTTAAAAGATGTATTTCTTTTAAAGGGGTTCAGCTGTGGAATAGTGCTGATCTCAAACTTAAGCAATGTACTTCCTTTGTTATGTTCAAAAAATCATTATGTGCATTTATATTTAGGAGTTAGGGCTGAAATTGAAAAAGGGGAAAAGAGTCATGTATGTGTATATGTATGTATGTATATATATGTATATATTTTTTTGTTCGTTTTTTTTTTTTTTTTCCTCTTCCCACTTGACACCATGAATTGTGTAGCTTAAGATGCATAGTAGGCGGGCATTAATAAGCTTTGCTTCTGCCTGAGCCTTTTTCAGTCAAAATTGTGTATTGTTTTTTTCTTTTCTTTTCTTTTGCTGCTTTGAATTTATATGACTGAAATAAACTAAAACTAAACTAAACGAAACAAAGCAATGGCTTGGTCCCACCACTAACAATCACAATTTTGGACTCTACCCTATTAGAATCAGTCCACTCTGCCTTTCTGTCTCACTATAACCAATCCAACACATAATCTTCTCTCAGCGTCTGTCCCTCTGTTTTCCTCAAAGTTTTCAAACAGTGTTAATTTCGTTGACGAAAATAATTTGCCAATAACCTTTTTTCCATTAAGAAAACGAAATGACGACAAGATAAAAATAGATCTTGATAATTAAAACTCAGACAAAATCTATGTTGTATTTTCCTTGACAACACAAGACATGATGAAACTGTTAGTGATGGACATTGCACATTGAAAGAAAGCTGTGCTTGTAATTATCTTCAAATGTCGCAAAAGCGACAGACTGGTAAACTCCAGCCCCGCTAGCCAGCAAAAACACTCACAGCGGAGCAGAGTCAGCTGTTGGTGTGAGTTGTGAGCTGTAATTCAGCAGTAAATAATCAGCTGTGTGTGTCTGACTGAATTTGTTTGTTGCAGCGGTGGCTATCAGTAGTTAGCTTCTCTTGTCAGCCGCTGAATGGCAGTGCAGCAAGCAGCCACAGGCCAACATACTTCACATCTGTTGATCCCTGCAAGACTGCACCCACATATCCTAGTTGTCTCAGATTAGTTATTTGTGGTGTCAAAGTTTTTGAGAGCAAAAATAGTGAGATATTGAGCTTTTCAAATGAAGACCAGTAAGTGTGTACTTGTAAATCACCCTTGAAACCTGTCAAACTGCTGGACAAATGACAGTTTGTAAGTTGACTAAATTGTCATGAATGTTTGTCTACTAAAATGTTTTCAATTTTAGTCAATTTAAGCTAGACTAAAACTATGAAGGATACAAATGACTAAAATGTGACTAAAACTAATAAGCACTTTGGTCTCAAGACTAAGACTACATCTAAAATAGCTGTCAATTTTAACACTGTTCAAACTAGGGGTGGGCGGTATAAACGGTATACAGTAGAGACGATATGAAAATGGCCAACGGTAGAGATTTTGACTATATCGGCCTACCGTGATAGTGCATGTTGATGATGTCATCAAGCTGCGCTTGTTTTGGTCCAAAGCATGGCGGAGGCTGCAAGCATGGAGCTTACACAGGGGGAGGAGGAGGAGGTGCTCGTTAAGAGGCCCGGTGCAACGTCAATCGTATGGACCTGGTTTGGTTTTAAGGAGTCGGATGTTAAGCAGAAAAACATAATCTGCAAAATCTGCCGGGCAACAGTAATGGCGAAGAGAGGGAATACAATTTGTTTTATCACCTCAAAACGAAGCACGTTTTGGAATACGGTGAAAGCCAAAAAACTGCGCCCTCCACAAACGCCCAGTCAGTCAAGTGGAAAGACAAAAGGTGGCCCTACACACCAGAAAACTGATAGTTTGCAAGCATTTTCTAAAGGCACTCTGTATGACAAAAAGAACCGGCGGTGGATTGATATTACATATGCCATCACTGTGGACCTGTGCAAGGACATGGTGCCGTTTCTTACAGTAGAGAAAAGCGGCTTTCAAAACATGATTAAGACACTCAATCCATGTTAAGAGGTGCATAGCCGCAAGCACTTTAGCCAAACTGAAATACCCAAACTGTATGGCAAAGTCCGCGAGCAAGTGGAAAAAGAACTCCGGGGCATAAATCACTATGCAGCTACTATGGACTTGTGGTTGAGTCACACAATGGAGCCTTACACAAGTCCCACAGTCCACTTCATCAATGAGGAGTGGAAGTTGTGCAGAAGATGCCTACAGACATCTTATTTCCCCGAGGATCATACAGGTGAACTGATATCACAGTGACTAATGGAAGCGCTGGAGTCATGGGGACTTAAAGAAGAGTTACAAGTCTGCATAACCACCGACAATGGCGCAAATATCATGAAAGCAGTGGAAGTGAACGGCTGGACAAGATTGCAATGCTTAGGCCACAGGCTCCACCTCACCATTGGTAGATTAAACATTTCTTTTAGTCCTAGTTCAACATTATATTTAAGTGGTTTATGTTCGCTATACAATGCCAATGTCAATGTCAGCTTTATTTATATAGCATATTATGGCCACCCAAAGTGCTTTACAGTAAAATAATCATCAACAGTAAGAAACGATAAAAGCAAAACAGAAATAAAACCGATAAAAGATCCAATAGAGGTGACTCTGCTCAGCCAAAGGCCAGCGTGAACAAGTGGGTCTTAAGACGTGTTTTAAAAATGTAGAAGCTATTCTTAGATCGCATAGAAAGGGGCAATGTGTTCCACAGCGTGGGAGCCGCAACTGCAAAGGCTCGATCTCCTCTGGTTTTCCAGAGGGATTGAGGAACGTCCAGGACCATCTTGTCAGCTGCCCTAAGGGCTCTGGAGGGTTGATGCACCTTAACAAGGTCAGATAAATATTCTGGGGCCAGTCCATTCAGAGACTTAAAAACAAATAAAAGAATCTTAAAATCAATCCTGTACCTAACCAGAAGCCAGTGAAGTGAGGAAAGCACCGGCGTTATGTGCTTGTGTTTCTTTGTCCCGGTTAGGAGACGAGCTGCTGCATTTTGAACAAGCTGCAGACGGTTGAATTCTGACGGGCCAATGCCGACGTACAGGGAGTTACAACAGTCTAAATGCGAGGTAATAAAAACATAGATAACTTTTTCAAGATCAGCCCTTCTTAGATAGGGCTTGACTATCAGCCGAAGCTGAAAGAAGCTAGCCTTGACCACTGAGCTGACCTGCTTGTGTAATTTAAACTTCCCATCAATAATGACACCAAGATTCCTAGCCTGGGATCCTATATAAGGTGCTAGTGGGCCAAGGGAGCTGGCAAGGACCTGGACCAGGTCAGGGCGACCGAACAGGACAATCTTAGTTTTGTTTTCATCTAATCTTAAGAAATTTAAGTCCATCCATATTTTAATATCCCTCATGCAATTAAACACAACATGAAGAGATTTCTTAGAAGGGACCTTTAATGGCAAGTACACCTGCACATCGTCAGCAAAGCAGTGAAAAGAAATATCATGCTTCCTAAATACTGACCCCAGGGGTAGCATATAAAGGGAGAACAGTAGAGGGCCCAGAACTGACCCCTGGGGGACCCCGCAGGTCAGAGGGGCCACTGAGGAGGAAAACTGCCCCAACTGCACACAGAAGGATTTATCTGTGAGGTAAGATTTAAACCAGTCCAAAGCAGTGCCTTCAATGCCTGCACAGTCCTCAAGGCGTGACAGGAGTGATCCACTGTGTCAAACGCCGCTGTTAGGTCTAGAAGAATTAAAAAGGCACAATTACCAGAATCAAGGTTTAAAAGAAGATCATTAAAAACTTTTAAAAGAGCAGTTTCAGTGCTGTGAAGAAGCTTAAAACCAGACTGAAACAACTCACCAATGTTGGCCCGTTTTAAAAATTTTTGGAGTTGGTTAAAAACAACTTTCTCTAAAACCTTGGAGTTAAAAGGGAGTTTAGAAATTGGCCTGAAATTAGACAGAACCAAGGGATCCAAATTTTTCTTTTTTAAAAGAGGCTGCACCGTGGCATGTTTGAAGGAGGATGGAATGCATCCAGAGCTGAGACACAGGTTTATAAGAAACAAAATAAAAGACCCAACTGAGCTGAAAACCTTTTTAAACAAATGAGATGGAATGCTGTCAGATGGGCAGTTAGCAGGACATAAGTGTTCAACAATTTCAGTGAGTGCAGAAAGTGAAACAGCCTCAAACTGGTGACACACACACACTGTTACGACCCCTTAGCTCGTGGTGGAAAAGGGAACGAACATAAACCAGATGTAATTGGTAAAATAAAGTTAAAACAAGGGCTGATTAATTGACAAATGATACAAAAGAGAACAAAGATTCCTAGAGGAGACAGGGCCGATGGGTGCTGCTCAACATAAAGAAATAAATATAACAAAAAGAGGACTCACTAAAATGGAGCTAACCACTATATGAACGGGCCTGACACTATATGCCGAAAACATAACTACAAAAGAGTCAGCACCCCTGTGCCTAGTGTAATCTAATACAGAGGTTAAACTACCAGGCGTGCAAAACAGAATCAGTGTTTGAAGCTCTTCCTAACCCCGCTCCTCTCCACACAACTTTGGTGCCTCATATCAACAGTCTACACAGATACAAGCTTAAGAGGCACATACTACAAGCCGAGCGTCTAAGTGACAGCTGACCCGACCAGCACGCTCGGCGAGCTTTTATGACATCGCCAGCATCCCTGCGATTGGTGGACGGATGATGGAGCAGGCCACGCCTCCCCTCCACAGGAGCCAACCACAAGATGGAGACGACACACTGCAATTAACATAAAGAAAACTACACGGGAAAAATGGTTACACACGGGGAGGAAACGGCAGTGGCCGTAACACACACACACACACACACACATATATATGTACATATATATATATACTGTATATATATTATATATGTAGTGTGTGTATTATTTATTATATTATCATATCTAATAGTATTAAATATTTTATATATATATGTATATATATATATATATATATATATATATATATATATATATATATAATAGTAATTAATATATAGAATTACTAAGTATATAATGACTGCAGGGCGGTGTGTTTATAATCATTAAATAAATCAATTAATTCAGTCTTATCTAGGATTAGATTGTACTGGGATTTGTATATGTTGATGTGTTTGTACAGATGTTTTCTGTGATATTGTGCATATGGAACTGGGCTAATAATTATATCTTCCAATTTTGTCCTTACAGAGAAGTGTGAAAGACGCCTGTGTTGAACGTGCAATTGGCATGTGCAAGAAAGTAGTGAGTGCCTTTTCTTACACTTGGAAAAGGAAGAGAGAGATGGCTAATACCAAGGCTGAGCTAAACCTGCCTCCTCACCACCTCATCACTGAAACACCAACAAGATGGGGGTCTCGACAACAGATGATTCAGCAGGTGCTTGAACAGGAGAAGGCCATATCACAGGTCCTGAAAGCAGACAGGAAAACCAGGCACCTGGTACCGACTTGGCAGGACATTGATGTGTTAGAATCTCTGAACAAGACCCTCAATCCCCTGATGGAGTTCACGGATGCTCTGTCTGGAGAAGAGTATGTGAGTGTGTTGTATGTCAAACCTGTGCTCCACCTTCTAAACAACACAGTTCTTCCTCCAGCTGATGATGACTCAGACTTGACGAAGGACATGAAGAGAGCCATCCTCAAGTATTTAAATGAGAAGTACTCAGACCCTGCAACTGATGACCTCCTGGATATGGCCTCCTTTGTCGACCCACGCTTCAAATCATCATATATAGCTGGTGACCGAAGAGAGTTCATCATGACAAAAGCAGCGGCAGAAATTCAGGCACTGCTAGAGACGCAAGCTGCGTCTGCCACAGAGTCACCACCATCACACACAAGCACAGGAGCTGCTGGAGAAGCCCAGAGAGAACCCAAGAATAGCAAACAAAGTCTGGGCAGCTTTTTCAAAAAGGCATCCACTCAGCCTGGCCCAGCTACCCTCTCTGACAGAGAAGCTATTGAAATTGAGTTAAAGAGTTACCTGCAGGCACTGGAAGTTGAAGGAGAAGCTGACCCACTGGAATGGTGGAGCCTGCACCAGGCTAATTTTCCCAGGGTGGCAAGCCTAGCCAAGAAATACCTTTGCATTCCTGCCACCAGCAGCAACATCGTAACATGCCACCGATCTGCACTGAAGCCACAGACTGTGGACAAACTTGTGTTCCTGATGAACAACATCTGACGTGCAAGAAAGTCTAATCACTGCACGCGAGGAGCATAAATACGAATGTTCAGTGATCTATTTGCACTAGAAGTTTGAAAGTTGCAAGTTTGAAATTTGTTGTTCCATATTTAACAGAAAAGAAACCTGTTGAACTTGAAGGATTTTTATTTCAATTTTTTTTTTTTCACATTTTGCACATTATTTTGAGCAATTATGCATTTTGTGCTTTACTAACATTTTACTTGTATTTTTTTTTAATTTAAAATATCTGCATCTTTATTTATTTAATTTGAGAATTTTGTGTTACATTGTTTGGAGAAAGATCCGTTACACGGCTTCAAAAATACTTGAAAGGTTTTGTATTTTTTTAATATGTTTTGCACAATAAATGTTCTTAAAATGGCATGCTGTACTATTTTGAAGTGTGTTTATTCTGCTGCAATGTATCTGCTATGTGAGTATGTTCAGAAACAGTCATTTTGGCATATATATACAGAAGAAAAGAATATATCGCAATATATATCGTTATCGCAATATATATCGTTACCGCATATGCTACTGCAGCTAGTGGGCCACATTCAGCCCAGAAGCAACCTCTGAGTTGCCCAGCATATATAAATCTGATAAACTGGAATGACAAAATATGTACACTACATACTGGTGATACTGGGGGTAGCTAATGAGTGAGTCATCTCACTTTCTTGTCATCTCTGTTGAGTTATACATGCGTAGTGCCAATCGGGCAGGATGTATGGATCAGGTAGCAAATCTGCCAATCATATCCATCCATCCATCCATCAGGATGTAGATGGACCAGGATATCGAAAGCTTTGCCTTCTGACTCAGCTCCCTCTTCACCACGAAGGTACGGTGCGGCGCCTGCATCACTGCAGATGCTGCATCAAACTGCCGATCCTCTCACGCTCCATTCTACCCTCACTCATAAAATGACCCCGATATACTTGAACTCCCCTCACCTCGCTTGAGGCAATAATTCTTGAAGAAGGGGCAATCCACTGGTTTCCAGCAGAGAACCATGGCAGTGGAGGTGTTGACTCTCATCTCGACCACTTCACACTTGGCTGCCAACCGCCCAAGTGCATGCTGGAGGTCAGGGTGAGAAAAGCAGAGATGCAATTCTGAGGTCCCCAAACCAGACCCCTTCCTCCCCCCAGCTGCGCCTCAAGATCCTGTCCATGTATATCACAAACAGGAACAATGACAAGGGGCAACACGGGTGGAGGCCAACACCCACCAAGAACGTGTTTGCCTTTACACTGAGTATGTGGATGCAGCTTTCACTTTGGTCATACAGGGACTGGATGGCTCGTAGCAGCAACCCCATAATTCTGCAGTACCCACCACAAGACTCCCTGAGGGATGTGGTCGTAAGCCTTCTCCAAGTCCATGAAACATATGTAGACTGGATGGGAAAACTCCCACAACCCCTCCAGCAGCCTTGCAAGGGCTGGTCGACTGTTCCATGGCCAGGACGGAATCTACATTGCTCCTCCTGATTGTCCTCCTGACAATGAATTCAGCAATCGGTGGGAGCCTCCTTTCCAGTACCCTGGAGTAAACTATTCCTGGAGGGCTGAGCAGTGTGATAACTCAATAATTGGAGCACACCCTCCAGTCCCCTTTTTTGAAAATGGGGACCACCACTCCAAGCTGCCACTCTGCAGGCACCTTACCCGTACCCAACCCCCATATGACAATTAAAAGGCATGTCAGCCAAAACAGCCCAACAGTGTCCAGAGCCTTCAGCATCTTAGGGGGGAAACTCATCCAGACCCTGCGCCTTGCCACTGGGGAGCTCTTTGACTACCTCAGCAACCTCTGCCAGGGAGATGGGCAAGAATTCCCCCGAGTCTTCAGACTCTGAATTCTCCATGGAGGACATGACAGCTAGGTTCAGAAGTTCCTCAAAGTGCTCCTTCCACTGCTCGATGATATCCCTCCTTCTCTGTTGAGCACAGCCAGAGACAAGCCCTGCTTTCTCTTCCTGAGGCGTCTAACGGTTTGCCAGAACTTTCTTGAGGCAAAATGAATGTCCTTCTCCATAGCCTCCCTGAATTTCCCCCACAACTGGACTTTTGCTTCAGTGACTGCCACAGCTGCAGCCCTTCTGGCCAACCAGTAGCTGTCTGTTGCTTCAGGGGACCCTGGGCCAGCTAGACCCAAAAGGCCTTATTCCTCAGCCTGACTGCCTCCCTCACCCCTGGTATCCACCAGTGGGTTCTTAGGTTGCTGCCACAACAGGCACTGATTACCTTCTGACCACAGCTCCTAGCAGCCACCTCCACAATGGAGGCTTGGAACATGGACCACTCGGCTTCCATGTCCCCAACCTCCCACGGGATGCATGGGAAATTCTACCAGAGGTGAGAGTTGAAGACGTCACAGACAGGGGCCTCAGCCAGATGTTCCCAATTAACCTTCACTACACATTTGGGTTTTCCAGGTCTGTCCGGTAGCCTCCCTTGCCATTTGATCCAACTCACAACCAGGTGGCGATCAGTTGACAGCTCTGCTCCTCTCTTCACTCAAGGTCTGCTGATACGACCAAAAGTTGATCATTGATCTTTGGCCTAGGGTGTTCTGGTACCAGGTACACCTTTGAAACTCCTATGAAACTCCCTGTCCTGTTCGTTATGGACAATCCATGACTAGCACAGAAGTCCACTAACAAAACACCACTCGGGTTCAGGTCGGGCAGGCTCTTCCTCCTTGTCACCCACCTCCAGGTCTCTCCATCATTGCACACAAGCGTTAAAGTCCCCCAGAAGAACCATGGAATCCCCATCCAGCACCCCTCCCAGGACACCTCCCAGAGACTTCAAGAAGGCTGGGTACTCTATACTGCTGTTTGGTGCATATGCACAAACAACAGCCAGAGACCTTCTCTTCGCAACCTGCAGTCACATCGAGGCGACCCTCTCACTCTCTGCAGAGAACTCCAACACAGCGGCGCTTAGCTGGGGACTTGTGAGTATCCCCACACAAGCTCATTGCCTCTAACCTTGGGCAAGTTCAGAAAAGCGCCAATCATATCTTTCACAAAATGTTTCCTTTTGTGACACAGTTCTAACCACGCTAAGTAGCTGTTTTAAAATATGTGGGCCGCAATCAACAAATATGTCCTGTCTTTTCCGAAACACTTTTCCTTGACCTTGATGGAGATCATCATGAGGTGAAGTGTATGTGTGTGTGTGTGTGTGTGTGTGTGTGTGGGGGGGGGGGGTGAAGAGGGAAGACAGAGGAAGGAAGGGAGGTACTTGTAAAGAGACATAGAGTGTGTTAATGGTTACTGTTATTGCCACTTGTTATGGTTCTGTGCATTGATAGCTCTTTTTTATTCTGATCCTGCACTTTGTGATGTGCTTGGGTCAGATATGTGACCAATTTTTATTTTATTTATTTCAAAAGTTAAATGATAAATATTTGCTGTATTTTTACTAAATTCATTTGCATTTGTTTACAGTATAATTCATCATGACTAAATGCTAAAACTGCTCTACAGTCACATCAGGGATTATTGTCACAAACAGCAGTAAGGCCTCACACACCTCACATACACCTGAGGGTCACACAACACCCTGCATGTGTTTAAATTAGGGTTCTCACCAGGTGGTGCATTAAACCAGTAGTAAAAAATGTAGCCAGACACACAGACAGCTTCTCCTCAACCGCACCTGCTGATTTGACTTCTTTCTTTTGTTCCATTCTCACTAAGTTTACTGTGACTTTTTCATGTGGTGCTTGTTTTTACTCTGTAACAGATGAGTCTTGAAACTTAGTACAAGTAAAATTACTTATTTTTGACAATACTCAAAAGTCCAGATACAACAACAAAACTAGAATTACAACCTTGCAGTTCTATGCCTCTGTGCACCAGTCAAGTTGCTGTTACAGTTTGCATCCATGACTAAGAAAAAATGGATGCTCACACGCATCCTCAGCACAGAAGATCTATACAATCAGCACAGCTTCAAGGTAGGCACCCAAGATTAGTGTCACAAATTCAGTACCTGACCATGTCTCCCCTTCTGCTCTTGAAATATGACATAGAATAATGACCAGAAAAGTGAGCACAGTTCAGACCAAAGATTCGCAACAAGACGAAACCATTTTAGAATGTTGCAGAGAAAAGGTGCAGCAGCGTGAACTGGCCGGTCTGAGCTCCACTCAAGCCGGCTGATGGCGTCACCTGCAACTCAGCTGGTCAAATCCCCGGCAGCCGGTTTTCGAATGTAAAGCAAATTACCTGTTTCAACAATTAGTCAGCTTGTAATGAAGTCTGCTGGTCAAGTCAAAATGACCACAGACAGCATGTTCACTTGCTGATGCTCGTTTTGTTTTTGATTTTCGCTGTTTCATCACTACTACAACTGTAGCCAGTATCTCACTATCACTATCCTGATTTATATTTTAAGAAGCTACAAATTATATTCAGCCACAAAGTAAGCCTGAAAAGCTGGAAATTAGAACAGAAGTACAGACAGTTGTTGACACCATCTCATTTAGTTGCATTGGTGTGAGCAGGCAGGTTTTAAGAGTGTTGCAGAATGCCACATTGCAAGTAGTTGCCTCTTTCAACTCATCTTGTAGCAAATCTTTGGTCTGAACTGGGCATCATGATGTCAAAATGGATGTAACCCTTGACCTTTTGGATATAAATGTCATAATTTTATCCAGTCAGCCATTTCTGTGATTTTTATGTCATAATTAGCATATGATTTCTTGAGTTTGAACCAAAAATATGTTTTGTGTGGTCAAAGAGACCTTGACCTTTGACTTTTAACCACCAAATTCTAATCAGTTCATTATCGAGTCCAAGTTGATATATCTTCCAAATGTGAAAAAATTCCCTCTAGATGTTCTATAAATACTGTTTTCACAAGAATGAGACGGATGCAAGATCACAGTGACCTAGACCGTCAACCACCAAATTCTTATCAGTTCATTCTTGAGTCCAAGTGGATATTTGTGCCAAATGTGAAGAAATACCCTCAAGGCATTTTTGAGATACCACTTTCACAAGAACGACCTTGTGACCTTTGACCACCAAAATCTAATCAATTTAACTTTGCTTCCAAGTACGCAGTTGTGCCAACTTTGAAAAAAATTCCCTCAAGACGTTCTTAATATATCGCATTTACAAGGATGGGAAGAACAAGTGAAAAAACATAATGCCTCATGCCACAGCTATTGCCAGCATGGAGATATAAAAACTACAACTGTGTTACTGTAAGAAGAGTATTTCATTAATTCCACCTCTGCATATAAAGTAAGTGACTGCATCACCATTCAGTGCTGATTCAGACTGTCTTGAAGTACATTTAGTTTGTTGCAAATCTAAGCTGTCACGTTCATTTCAGTGTAAGACTAGCCTACACAGACACTGTGCATAAGCTTAACAGCTCAGCAATTAACAGATCATGATTGTTTCTGTGGCTTTCATGATCTATTAAAGAGCACATATTATACAAAAAACACTTTTCATATGTGTCCCCAGCCTGTCTGAAACTTCCTCAAAAATGAGAAAAGTCCGTCCTCCCCCTCTTTTGCTGGCTCCACCTTTCAGAAAACCTCTGCTCAAACAGGAAAATCTGTGATTTTCCCTTCATGATGTCATGCGAGGAAATAACACCTCCCCCAGGGTGGGAAACACTCCCTCAACTCGGTGTTAGTTTAACCCATTGATTCTGCATAATCGCCACCCTCTTTCGTTCCCTCCCATGTTCTGGCTCTGATGAAACAAAAATGTCAGTAGCAAAAGCACGTCAGTTGCTCTATTGTTGGCTGCACAAACAAACACACAAGCCTTTTTTTACTCCCTCCTTTGACAGTCTTGTACCCACAACAGCTGCTGAAATATTGTATTTGGGTGCTCGCCATTTTGCTCTGGACTTTCTCAACAAGAACCAGTGCAAAGCAGGATTCGCTATACCTTTCTCAAGATAAAGCATGGATTGGTACTGATTGTTCATAACCCAGTTTCAAAGGTGGGAGCTGTAAATTTGACCATTTTCTGTTGCTTTACTGTGTATAGCATGATGGCATGTTGAATGTTTTATTAGCATGGCAACTAATGTGGCTAACATAGTGCAAATACAGACTAACGGACTGGAGTAAATAATATTAGGGGACATTCAAGAGAAACTGCCTCTTTTGAAGCTGGCTTTATATCCCCAGTGATGGCTGTTTTAGCATTGATATGAACATTTATGTTCACACATACAGCGCCTGCAGGGAATGTCTAGATAAGTTACTGGGAATATGTGAAAGGGGATAGCAGACACATTTTTTGTATTTTGCACACTATTTACACGGTAAGTGAAATGTTCAGTGTAACTCATGTCTTTAAATAATTTAGTGCACTGTTGGTATTAAATTTGCACTGCTTGTAACTGTTGCCATAACTACACATTTGAGAAGATGTTAGTGTAACCTCTGTTTCCTCTGTACAGGCCAGTAAATCAAGTGCATCCATACAGTTTGCCATACAGAATTACAGGTCTGTAGCCACCTGCAGAACATCTACCTTTGAGTTAATAATCATTTAGCTGTTGCCAGGCTTTAATACTGTCAGTTATAATGTCATATTGCTCTGTGTTTATGTCTCACATAGCTAGAGTTTCTTTAATAAAATTTGTATTTGGTTACAGGTGTCCAGGCTACTGTGTCCTGCAAGGATTTTGGTGTTAGAGCATTTATTGCTGCCTCTGCAGATCCTCTCTCTTTTTCATCAACACCAGTAAAGAGACTTTCAAAGAGATCTTGTCTGGACCTGGAGGAGCAGGAGAAGGAGGAGGACGATCCGTTAGAGGGCAGCTCTTTGGTGGCAGCTTCAGAAGGGCTAGATGCTACCTATGACCCTGCATGAAAAGGTCTTTGTTGACCTGACACTTTACACAGATGCTGTTTTGACCATCCCCATTCTAGAGGACCTCACTGCCCACTTTGAGTGGCCTGAAAAGGAGAAGGTCATAGCCAGCTATGTGACCCAGTTCAATCGAGGGGTAGTCTAAAACCCATGTAGTGGCTTTGGGTGTAAGGAAACTCCATGCAGATGCATGGGACCACAGAGGCTGGAATAACTACCCAGGTTCTGCGACCAAGGAAGTCCCAACACCAGCTTATGAAACTCCTGTAAGCTAGATACCTGTAACGATTAAAACAATTGGAAAGGATATTTAGTCTTGAAAACATTTATCTTTGGTGTGTGTCACACTTTCGTATACATATACAGTGAATCCTTTTTTATTATCACTGATTATAAGTTTATTATTAGATGTCAATAAATGCTTGACCATTTCTAAAGAAATTACTCCTGTAAACTCATGTCTACCATGCACACTATCTGCTGATGGAAAACCTATGCAAATCGAAAACCATTTAAACCAATGTATCTGATTGAAACAATAACATTTTACAACATAGCAAAACATACTGGTGTATTCCTCTCAGCTGAAAAGGACCATAGACAGCCTGGCATATGTTGCAGGCATTTTGCAGAGAGTACACATTCAGGGAGACAGGCTCCAACCCAGGATGGTCTACTGCACATGGTAGCTCTTCCTCATCCTCCAGTAGATGTCTGATAATCTACAGGGAATTACAAAAGCTAAATGCCATAATATCTTATAAATGTAACATGTAATCAGGGCAAATTATATTAGTTTGGTTACTGAGAATGCAACCTGTAGTATCTGTAAGCAGCAGATATTCTCAGTTTCTGTGGGCATAGTTGCACAGTTTCAACAGGAGCTCCTATCCAAAATATAGAGAAAAATGGGAACATTTCACCAAATATAAATTCAGGAACTCACAGACAGTGGACATGCTGAGGTGGATAAAAAGTAAGCTTGGCAAAATATCAAGCGCATATAACAAAGGTATAAAATGTAACTTGTTGTATATATGTGTATGGCTGAGCTGACAACGTTGCTTTCAGTCATCAGTGATGGGAGCTCCACTTCTAAAAGCTACTGACTATGGGGATTCAGTGTAGTCTGCTGAGTTAAAAGATTTATTTGTGAAAGACCTGCTTGTAAATGTACTGAACAATATAAAGCTAAAGCGTACACAGTACTCTCTATACTACATTACCTGACCTCCTCTTTTGCTGCCACCAGCACATAGGTCACATGATAACAGAATCCTGGCTCACAGTTATGCCTGTTATAGACAAATTATAGTGCATAACTTGATGTAGGCATAAGTCTGAACAGTGAAGGAAAACAGCCTGCAATAAGTGATGTCACTTGAGTCAGTGTCAGCTGGGGCTAAAGACTACAAGTTTAAAACCTGAAAAAAAATCTGGGGAGTGTGGAGTTAGAAAGAAGTGAGCTTAGCAGACCTCTGTAGCCCACTCCTCACCTCTGCTTGAGGCTAGCTGCTTGAGGCTACCTTAGCCACCACTTGCATGACACTGCATGACATTGTTGGGAGTTGAGTATCACTATAGACACCAGGTTTGTACAAAGATCAAGACTGCATTGAATTTACAAAAAGATATGTGGTTCTGCTGCATTGATTTTGATTGGTGAATTTTTTTTAAACATAATATCATTGTTTATTTTTTGCAGGTTGAGGGTGTGGTCTCCATCACAAACACTTGTGGTTAGATTTGTTTCTAAGTACTGACTGAGTTCATGTTGCAGTTGCTAGCATCTCCAGCCCTTAAGTTCATGCTGTAAACAGGGCTTTTGTAAAATCTCTTTTGCAACCTTATTCAAAAAGGTGAAGGAAAAATATCAAGTGGAAACAGGGTCTTAGTCAGATTGTGTCATTCATAGGTTAGGGGCATCTCATTGGGCTGATGATAAAATACTATTTTAATCAAATTATTAACATAAAATGACTGTATGATACATGTCAAGAGTTGTGGGGGTTTTAAAGATCGGTGCTATAGATGTTTAGAAAACAGAAGCATAAACAGATACTGCAGCAAAAAGACAGCTGATGAAGAGGAGGAGGAAGAGGAGATTGTTAATAACACAAAATGAATTTCTACGAAGGGAGTGTGATATTAATTAAACGCATCAGCCCGTAACTGATTAACAACACAAACAAATTGGCTCAGAGCAGTCTCACATAGTCCCTGGCATTTTACATAGACACAGCACACAGAGGAATCGGACTTTTGGAATTTGCAAGTCTGTTAAAATCTGGGTCATAAAATTACCAAACAGTTTCATTTCAAAGCAACAGCTGACTTCAATAGAACAAAAACAGTTTATCCCACCTTCTGTAGTCTGATAACCAAAAAAATAACAATTTAGGTGCATTTTAGCATCTACCCTGATACAAGTCCCACCTGTGACAAATGCAAAAACAATGAGGTCACCCTGATCCTTATGGCTGTGTCCTCACCTACAAAAAAATTGGAAATATATCTTCCATGCCCCATCTAAAATCCTTAAAAAATGACAATTAGACCCCAGTGTTGCATTGTTTAGCATTGCTGGTGAAGATCACCCCAACCTGATATCTGCAGGGCACCTTATGACTTTTGCTTTGATCTTGGCCAGGCGTGCCATCTTGTTCAAATGGAAGGAGGCTGCTCCGCCCACATGTGGCTAGTGGCTTTGAGACATAATGTCCTGTCTAAAATTAGAGATGCTGCACTTCTCTGCCAGTGGTTCAGAGAGAAAATTTTATAAGACCTGGGGGCCCTTTTTGTCTCAATGCCCAAACAACATCAGCTCTTAATGCGTTCTAATGCAGCTCTTGACATAGAAAAAAAAAAAAAAGTAAAATCTGACTTCATGGAAGTTACTACTCTGCATATTAAATTCTAGACAAAGTGCCTTCACAATATTTAAAGGAAGGGAAAAAAATGGGGGCAGGAGGACAGGTGAGGGGTAGCAGGGAAGGGCTGTTGTTTCATATAAGATTTTGACTGTAATTGCCTAAGGGTTATGTTTACTTTTGTTTGTTCTGATGTACACTGATGTCCACTACCATGGAATGTGTCTACCTGTGTCCACCCAACCCTGGCATTTCTTTTGAAAAATTTGATAAAAAATTATTTTGAATGAAGATTAGTCCTTGAAAATCTGAGCCTGTGTATATAATTTACAGGCCCATTGCACTGAGCACAAACTTGATTTATTGTAATCTCAGTCCTAACATAATCTCCTGTACTGAAAGAGAGAATGACACAGTGACAGAAAGTGAGAGAGAGAGTTAGAGTGTTAATCCAAACCCAGGCCCCGACCCCTCGGCTTCCATCATAACCAGCACTATAAACTTAACTGTATGCCAACGCTTAATCCAATCCATATGGCATCAGATTTATCTGCAGGTAAATCAGCAGGATAACTATCTGCTGGCTAGATTAATAGAGTGCAGAGGAAAGTAAAAAAGGGATGAGGAAATGTTTTAGGGCCACACTCCAGAGACCCAGAGCAGTGATCTGTGTGTAAATGTGTGTGTGAGAATGAGAGTGATACTCTGGAAATATTTTAGAGCTGCACTTGGAACCCTCAGTATATTCTGCTCCCAAATGACGCTGTTAGACTTCAAATTAAACGAGAGGTGGGTGACGTATGGCGTGTGTCATAAAATCCCTTGAATATATTGCCTGTGATACATCACATTTTGCCCGGGAGTGTGATGCTGGGACACGCTGCAATGGCTGCTTTATAAAATTTAAAGTGTAATCCTCTGTTGGCTTAATTGTTTGGATGCATGCAGCCGGCAATCAGTGGTTTGGTGGATCAATAAAACTGTTAGTGACAAGTAAAGGTATGGCTGGTGGGCTACATGGGAGTGTGTGAGTGTGTGTATGTGTGTGTGTGTGTGTGTGTGTGTGTGTGGGCATGCACATGTTAGAGAGAGAGGGAAACAGTGACTGTGTGGTCTCAGAGGGCTGTGCCACTGCGGTAATGTCAGGGTTATGGATAGCCAAGCCCGCAACTTTTCTTTCTGCGCGCGCGCGTGTGTGTGTGTGTGTGTGTTTGAAGACAGACTCCCCAGAGAGACTGTAATTACCGAGATGGTAAATCACCTTACAACCAGGACACACACATAGCTTTGGACTGGTGCTCAGTGCTCAGCCCTGTGTGGTTTGTGTTAAAACACTTATCTAACAGTTATTAACATTCAACCACATTAAAAGGATAGTTCAGTTTTTCAAATTAATATCAGCTTCAGTGTAGGCTATATTGAAAGTATAACTGCTTCAACTTAATGGCAGACAGTGACTTCTTATGGGAAAATAAAGCCGTTACACAATCTCTTCAAAATCAGGCTCCATTGTGAAATACAGTGATTTAACATTGCTGACCACAGGAGCTGCTGCCTTGAACAGTAATTTTGTTTGTGTTATTGTGTGACTTTGGTGTTTAAAAGAGTTAGTTTGGATTTTCCAAAATCACACAATAACACTAACCAACCAACTGAGTGAAGCAGTGATAGACCAGCAGCACTCATGTGCAGTATGCTAAAATGGCTGTTTTTCTCAATGGAGTCAGATGGCTTTGACGAGAGGATAGATGGGGAACTAAAGCCATTAACGGCTTTCCTGTCGAAACAGGCTGTCTGACAGAAAGGTAGAGTTGTAAAATTGCTCTCAATATAGTGTACACTAAAACTGATATTGGTTTCTTTTTAGGTGCTAAAATACCTTTTATTGCTGACTCCTTCACAGCAGTAGAGGAGAGCGGGGCACAACCTATACAACATATTTTAGTTTGGGCTAAATGTTATTAAAACTGTTTGAGATTAATTATTTTTTGTTTTTTATAACATGCACATCCCTGCTACAAATTAACTTTCTTCTATAATTGCACCGAGAAGTGGCAGAAGTGAAATGTTACTAACCCTGCTGTGAGGACCTCTTATCAAGCCTAGCTGTCACTTGCTGGAAGTTGGTTACATGTTTTAGGCAACAAGACAGTTATTGCAATGATATATGGTTGGATTTGGTGACTTACATAGACAGTTCAGTAACTGAAAAACATGACAAAGAAATTTACTTTAATCACCCGAAAACACTCTTTGTTACTGAACTCTGCTGACACATGTCCAATCTCTGTGGAATTTTGCAGGTCATTGTTTGGTGGTATTGTGGTCAACAGGCCGGAAGCACGAAAGGATAGACCACATGTAACCACTTAAAAAGTCTGTGTTATAATTTACCCCATGTTAGGAGGTTCCCCGTGCTCCGCTACATTTCTTAGCATCTGTGTTGGTCTCCAGCCTGCTTCTCCAAACT
Source organism: Cephalopholis sonnerati (assembly GCA_019142605.1). Classification (NCBI taxonomy): domain Eukaryota; kingdom Metazoa; phylum Chordata; class Actinopteri; order Perciformes; family Serranidae; genus Cephalopholis; species Cephalopholis sonnerati. The sequence goes on along the minus strand of JAGQAX010000006.1, from coordinate 40,734,803 downwards.
GGAGGCACGCTGACTGACATCTACTGTATGTAATGCACTGACTATGGATAAGCACTCCATCCAACGCCACTTCAGAAAAATCCAAATTATCCCTTTTAAAATCAACATACAGCCCTTTATGAACGGATTATAAACATACTAATGCATGAGTGCGGGTTTTTTGCTGTAATTTGTCATGGCTCTGTTGTTGGACTGACAAGAGACCTGAGGCCTGTGCTACGAGGCATGATTTGTAGTTAGTGAAGTAACTTGAGGGTTAACCCTGGATTGTCAGTACTACAAAGCTGGTTTGTTTTTTTTGAGCGGTAAGTCGCTTATAGTGTCTGAGAAGTCCGGGGCTGTTCATAAAACATTCAGGATGCTACAGTTTATTCTACACTACTGAAGCTGCTCCTCTTTTTAGAACCACCGCAGAGTTGGTAACTATTTCTCTTTCAGCCATGCTTGTCATTGCCGTGGGTAACAATATGATGTCAATATGTCAGCAGTTCAAAATATTGCGAGTATAATGATAATTTTTCATATCATATTGAAAATTATACCAGTATTATCATGAATGAGATGATGCGCCACACCTCAGCATGGGAGATGCTGGTCTCTAGTTAGTTTGTCTGTGTTATTGTGTAACTTTGATGTTTTAAAGGTTGAGGTAAATAATTTGAATGGGTGTGGCAACTCAGGCCCCTGGCATGCAGGTAGAGAGAGAGACAGGGGAGAGAGGCTAGCTTTGATTAGGAGGATCAGCTAGGCAGGTGAGCTCCTTTGTCTGCATAGTGTGGCCTGCAGGGAGAAAAGCAAGGAAAATGTTTGATGCATCAATGCTTAGATGACTGCAGAGATGCTACTGGTATGTACTTTTGGTTGATAATGATTCATTTTATCTGTACAAGTGAAATGTATGTTTGTGAGATGTGATGTTATTAGGGAAAGTGACCAATCCATATAATTTCACTCATTCATTCATTATGGTGCAGGTTATTTTTTTGGGTTTGTGTGATGGCGTCTCATCAGGTAAAAATGTTTGTTCACCTCATTTAGCGTAGCATTTCAAGAGTTTGTGGTTTATGTCTGAGTTGTGTATGGTGGATGAAGATAGTTTAATTTGGTTATTCTGTTGATAGATTAAATATGATTAGCTTGATAGCAGAATCTGTAGTTCAGTGGGGTATATATACATTTAAAAGTTTAAGTTGACATGATTCAATTATGAATTCATTTGCTAGATGAAATTTGATTAAATTTAGTGATTGGTAATAACTTACTGATTTGATCTGAATTGGATTGATTTTTTGTTAAAAACAAAGTGGAAGTAATAAAAAGGAAGTTTCCATATTCTAGAAAACTGTGATTAAAAGTGAGATTAAAAGTGATTTCATGATTGTTTAAAATAAATTAATAAATTAAAGTTATTTAAAGAAGTATAAATATTTGTTTTGCAGTAGTATTGTTAAAAATAGTATAAACATCAATGACAATCATAATAAATATATTTAACAAATACTTGGTATAACTTGGAATTGATTGTTAAAATGAATTAATGATGTTTAATGTTTAATCCGATTACAGGGTATATTTTGTTAATGGATAATGTCTGATTGATTATGATTAATAGTTTAAATTTTTAACTTTAACTTTATTGATTTAACTAAAGTGATGAGCATAGGAGATTTCAGTTAATTGATTAGACTGATTGAGTTGACTGATTTAATTAACATGATTTTTTGGTCTTTTCTTGAAGGTTATCTACCAATTATTCAAGTCAAATAATTACAAAAACTAACTACCAGTCAAGGCAGTGGTAGTCCAACAGCTCCTGTGTTCAGTGTGGTAAAATAACTGATTTTGTCAATGGAGTCTGGCTTTTACAGAGAGCATTGATAAGTTCTACCTTCAGTTCAGTTTTATATAGTAATGTGTTAGTGAAGGTGCATGTTTTGGAAGTACTGAGCATATGACCTGTGTGAGAGTTTGTAAACTGATGTTTTTATATAGCTTGCTGTTGTTAAACACAGACCCCAAGGTCTTCAATTCATCAAGATTTTTCTTTGTTTTTTATTCTTTTTTCACCACAGACATGTGGGAGAAAGAAAGTTTCCTTCTCAAATTCAACACAACATCAGGTAAGTGATTGATATAAAATGGTACCTTGGGGGTTGAAGTATTCTTTTAAGTTACACCTTATCCTCAGAACTCTTAGATAAAGGTAAAATAAAAATCTGGGCTTCAAGTGAGAATTCTAACTAAAAATTGTTATAATAAGTTCTGTAGTTTTTAAAGATATTGTTTGCTGTGTCTTTCAAAGGTCTTCTGACACCAAAAAGTAACTCCTTGAGAACGCATAATTTTAGGATTTTACAATATCTCATCAGTTGTTGGCAGTTCAGTTCAGCAAAGATTTAAAATATTTTATAGATGGAAAGGTTGTAACTATCGTCTACAATAAAAGGAGATAAGGTTACACAGGACAATATGCATTTTATTCTATATGCATATGGCCATGTAGGTATATTCAGAGCTTATATTTATAGGCTACAGAGCACTGCACTGCATGCCAGTAATGGCTCTCATCTTTTGTGCTCATCTGTTCTGGGGCAATAAAGTCTTTATGACACCTCAGTACATACCCCCCCCCCCCCCCCCCCCCCCCCCCCCCGAACCAGTCCTCTCCACCCTCCTAGCATAAATATTGTCTTCTGTGAGCTGGTACAACCAATTAACAAACTATGTTACACTAAGAAATGACTGCATTGTTCTATTGACAAGCTTTGTTTTATTAAGCCTATCAATTCAGCCTACACTTCTCCCTGCAGTTATTGAATCAGTTTGTGGGTGCTGGGCTTGTTTGACATGAGAGTTTGTCTGATTGCAGAGTAGTTTGCATGTGAATTATGGAGGAAATTATGACTTTGCAATGCCAGAGAAGATGGTCAATTTAATAGTGAACTGAATGGAGCGTTGTTCTCTACTGGTGAGGAGCTGCTTCAATTAAAAACTATGGGATAAATGTTTTGTTTGTCCTCTTGTTGATCATATTCAAATGATGTCCTCTTCATTTCCATCTCCGACAAGTTATTAATAACCCTTGTTATTTTTTAATTGAAATCTGCTTGTGTAACTTTTGTATTATTAAAGGGCAAATAATAACTTGCAGGATTATTGTCAGAGCTTTGCTGTCTGCATTTGTCATTCTTACTTGGTAGATGTGAAAAGTGACTTGGCACTGGCACTGTAACTGCACAAATAGATTGCATCAAAATCCAAATGCTGTCTGGCTTTACCATAGTAAAGGGCATATTGTAGGTTCTTTGACAGCAGTAAGTTTCTAGGTTTACTGCACATCTATGGTAACCACCTAGAACTCCCAAACAGCAAGTATGTTAAGTCTGTCGAACAGTATCTGTGTAAAAAGGGCTAAATCATCCATGACGACAGTACCTTCCAGTATGAATGTTGGATGATTTAAGGTGCAGGGCATTTAGGCCTGGCTGCAAAGTGTCTTTAGGTATTAGGGCTCATTTTTTTTACTCCATTTATGTACAAAAATAGATACATCCATTTCAAGCATTGTAAACACCACTGTCCTCACAATTCCGTATGTCCTTTATGATGGCATAGATACAGTCAATAGATGGCACTAGAGAACAGAGTCAAAAGTTTCACTCAACAATGAATGAGGCAACCGTGAAGGAAGTCTTAATTATGCGTCTTTTTACAGAAGCAGCATTGTAGTAGGCAGTGGTCTGTAAGGTGCGTCTGTTGTTGATGTTCTGGGATGCCATATCATTTTACACCTGTTTGTAACAGGTTGCATTGTGGGGTTTTTTTCAAAACACACTTCCATTTTCACAGGAAATGTACAGTCCCTACTCGTGAGATGCATTAAGTATTCTTCAAAATAAACATACATCAGTAAAACACCTTGTATTTACATTTATTTAATTCTGCAACAAATGCATGTGGTTAGATTTAGCAAAATATCATAGTTTGGGTCCTGAGTAAAAGTCTTGTTTGTTCGACCCATCATCCACCTCTAATGCACACCCTAAAGGGGCTTTCCAGCTCCTTAACTTGCCAATGTTTTCTGGTGACATTTCAAACTTACACCACTCATCAGCATATCATACCACTAAGAAAGGATTACTTTTCTTGGCCATGTTTGACGCCAAAACCACAGCGGCAGTATATGATGACAAAAAGAGAACAGGTTGGATCTGTCATGGAAATTGCAAAAGGTGTTATGTATCTGGATTTGGCTGTGGTAACCGGTCATTAGCTTTATTGATACTGGTCAAGCAGAATGGACTCTGAACAGTTAAACAGATTTTAATCTGCTCCTCAGATTAAAATAGAACTCTAATTGTCAGACACGTTACTGTATATTTATCCTGGCATGTACGTGTAAAACATATGATGTTTTAAAGGAACCATTGTAAATTAAGGAAACTTGTTGAAAAGAAATGACACATTATATTCACTTGCCTACTACTGTTTACAACTTTTTTTTTACAGTTGCATTCCAGCATATCTGTTAATTGTGGACCACACCCAATACCTACACTACTTTTATTTACTGATGGCGACCTGCACTGTTGCTACTGGTGCAACCCCTACTAATTTCAGATGCACATGAAGTCATTTTGTTCTGGAGCTGGGCCTGAACCGCAGCAAAGCCATGATTGAGCCGTACTGCAACTGCAAAGAGACCAGCTGATCATGTGGACACTCCAAATGTGGCACAGTAAGACATTAGTCAGTGATTCCAGCAGTTTGCTAAGAGAGAGTGACACTCAGAGTTGGCTCTATTGTCTAGCAGCAGACAGACACTAAAACAAGTAGGGAAAAGATGTCATGTGCAAATGTTAACCCTTGGCAAATATTTTCCTTTACCTTCATGCCAGCAAAACAGACTGAAAAAAAGAGCTGATAGAAGTGGATTCAGGTTAAGTCAGGGTCCCATTGGCATTCAGTGACAAGGATACCATTATATCTGCCAACACTACCTTATTCCCCTGAGGACATGTTTCTTTTTTTGAGTTCCATTTCAATAGAATCTCCTTTTCAATATGTTCTGGAATGACCAAGTGGTTTATTTCTATAAAATACAAGCTATATTACCAAAATCTATTTCAAAGGTATCATAAGGCTTTTTTTTTTGGTTCTTCATTCAGTCAGTACCATAAAACTAAGAAATACTAAGGTGCAAGTCTGAACCAGAGCAGGAATTTCATGGCAACTATGGCTGTCATGGCCCCTCTGTTTGGCCTCAACGCCCTTCTGCTAATTGTATGCCCATCAGCCAACGTGGCATAGGTGCCCCTCTCATTGCCTACCTCTCTGCCCTCTCCTGTCAAGTCCATTCCAGCAACAGAATGTCAGCACATGTACTTCAGTGGTCATCAATCAGGTGCATTTTTAATTAGTTACATCTCCACCAGAGTACACTCTGGCACAAACTGGACCGTTCATAAATTCAGAGTGTTGTTAGAAAATACCATTTGGTTCTTCAGAGCACCACTCTCTCAGCAGCAGAGGTCTATCTGAGAAGATGGAGCCGACCTTGTGTGGCCATTCAAAGAACTGCAGGTTTTGGTTCTTGCATTTTGGTTTTATTTTTCAGTCCCGGAGGTTGACACTTGGTTAAGACATGGTTTAAGGGTTTAGGTTATAATTAGGTTTAGGTAAGACTTAGGGTGGAGCTTGGAGATAGCCATTTACTTTTGATGGTTAAGGGTAAGGGCTAGGGCATGTATTATGTCAGAGAGAGTTCTCACAAAGATAGAAATACAAGAATGTATGGGTGAGTGTGTCTGTGAGTGTGCGCGCAGAGTCTGGAACATGGCTATCGAACTCTGTATATCATTCCAGATGAAAATTCTGCTGTACAGTCACTTTTCAAATACAGCAGGGACAGTGGACAGATGTTCACAGACATTCACTGCAAAAACTACGGATCCTACTCGACGTGGATAACGAGGTAAGAAAATCTAGCCTTGAATCACCAGTGCTAGGGAGTAACAAGTTACATGTCATTAAATTACAAAATAAATGAAGTGTTGTTCTGTCGCTCTCATGCGAAGCGTGTGTCGAGTAATCCAGGAAGTGTCGGGTGACGTCACTGATGACGTCCGAAGCCTCGCTGCCCAACTGTACCACGTGACTGATTCGGGAAGTGGTTCGGTTCTTTGTGCGAGGTTTTGACAGCAATATAAACCCCACAGGTTCCATTGAAAATGTGTGGTTGTGATAGAGGAGAGTTTTGGTCAGTTGATAATTTGGAGAGTTAGGAGAGTTTTGATAGCTTGGAGAGTTTGGAGAGTAGGATAGTTGCTAGGATGGAGCCAGTGAGGAAGAGGAGGATTTCCCCTGTGTGGGAACACTTTGATTTGATAACTCCCAATAAGGTAAGCTAATTATAGCATTATTACAGATGCATTAAGTTTCCTTATCAAGAACTCTATTTTTCACTATTCTTTTATTCAAAGGTGAGGCGTTTGTTATGTTCCAAGGAACTGGGATATAATAACAACACTTCGTCCATGCTAAGGCATTTCAGTGCCTTGCATGAGAATAAGGAGGGAACTGGAGGTGCACCCAGCCAAGGTAAGTCATTAAAATATTAAAAATATACTGTCACAATTTTGCTATGTTGATATTTGTATACTGTGCTAAATGAAAGACAAGTAACAGAAACTGTATTTACAAATATTCTCTTTTATCCAGCCACCAGAAAACAAGAACTTGATGAGGCCTTAATCTCCATGATAGTGAAGGACACACAGCCCTTCAGTATTGTGGAGGACGTGGGATTTAGGGCATTTGGGTCTAAACTGGGTCCTACCTATGTTCTCCCCACAAGGCAGGTGTGTATGGGTGCATGCATAAAGCAAAGGAGTACTTTCATTGTACATCTCACAATTCAGCACTGTTTTTTTTTCTTTCCTTTAGGCTGTTAACGCCATGGTGGAGGCCAAATACAACACAGCTAAGGAGAAGGCTAAGGCTAAAGTGCAGAAGGTGGCTGCAGTTAGCCTTACTTCTGACATGTGGACATCCATTAACATGGATGCCTACCTGGCTGTTACCTGCCATTTTATAGATGATAACACCAGGCTGAATTCAGTACTGTTAGGAGTACTGAAATTCCCTCATTCACATAGTGCTGAAAATTTAGCCCATCTGAAAGCTCCCTGATGGAGGAATGGGGAATCACTGATAAAGTGACATGTCTGGTTACTGATGGTGCTGCCAACATGCTTGCCTGTGGCAGAGAACTGAGGCTTCATCACAGTATCTGCATAGCACACACGCTTAACCTGATGGTGAAGGCTCTCAATCAAACACCCCTACTCTGTGACATCTGGGCCAAGGCAAGGAAGCTGCTTGGATACTTCAGAAGCAGCACCACTGCTAATGTACAGTACGTTCTTAGACTTTATTGCAATTTTTGATAATGATAATATTTTGTTTGTGTTACTGCTGCAGTGATTAAATTAACTGCTCATCTGTATTTTTTTATAATGGAGAAGCTTGCACAGGTTCAAGAACATCTGGGGAGGCCAAAAGTGAAGCTCATTCAGGAAGTGGAGACACGCTGGAACAGCACGTTTCAAATGCTTCAGCGTCTGATGGAGCTCAGAGAGCCAGTGGGGGCAGCCTTAGCCGGTCTACAAACTGACATCCCCTTACTGACGTCAGATGAGTTCAGCGTTTTTGGTGGGCACCTGTCTTTGCTGTCTCCCTTTAATGATGCCACTGTGGAGCTCTCAGCAGAAGCCAAAAAAAGGCTAAAATCAGAGTGTGCTGCCATAATTAGGTCGGCTCAAACCCAGGAACAATCAGATCAGGCATCAGTATCACAGGATGTTCAACCTGTAACCCAAGGTAATGTATTATTTTTGGTTTTGATGTCAATTATGATTACTAAAACACTCATTAACATGATCTATGTGTTCTTCTCAGGTAACAAACCGTGGCATCATTTAGACAACACTGTTATGGAAGCGAGGAGAACAAAGTCACTGAAAAAACGTCAAAACGTCACTGCAGATGCTACCGTGGAGGTCCAACGTTACCTGTCCGAACCAAATATTGGAAGATTGGAGGACCCACTTGGGTACTGGGAGAGGCAGAAATTGATCTATCCACATCTATACAGACTTGCCATTGGGTTTCTGTGTACTCCTGCCTCATCTGTGCCATGTGAGAGGGTGTTTTCAAAGGCTGGAGAAGTTGTATCAAAAAAAATAAATTGCCCTAAGCCCAAACACAGTGGAAACAGTTACACAAGCATATTATACATTGCTCTCTTCCAAGTTACACAAGCGTATTCACTGTCCTATGCCTTTTTAAACAAATGCCATTTTCCAGAAGTGACAGAGAACATGAGTATTACCCCTCCTGCCATTATTATATTATATGACACTACACCACAATATAATTTTTTGGCCAAATGACTGGTTTACATACATAGGATGCATTCACAAAACAACTACAGTTTAATATACATGTATGTGATACAGTACAGTCATAATATACTGTACTCACTAGATAATACATTATATTGATATAAACAAATTATATGGTCATACTTTTTTTTCTCGTTATTTATAGTCATTACCAACAGCCGTTATTGACACAAATGATGGTGTATTACAGATTATATGGTTAAGATCACAGCTGCCTGTTTTACACACTTTGGCCAGCAGGTGGTTTCCTGTGCACATGAAGCCTCCAGAAATGAACCCTTTTCTGAACCAATTTGCTGGAAAGCTTCAATGCTTCATGAAGCATCATCTCACCATCACTAAGTATAACATTCAACCATGAAATCAAGTTAAGCTAACTCACATGCCATTCAATATTTGCAATACAAAATACAACCAAAAATATAAAAGAATCAATCAATCAATTTTATTTATAAAGCCCAATATCACAAATCACAATTTGCCTCAAAGGGCTTTACAGCATACAACATACCTCTGTCCTTTGGACCCTCACAGCGGATAAGGAAAAACTCCCCCAAAAAAACCCTTTAACGGGGGAAAAAAATGGTAGAAACTCAGGGAGAGCAACTGAGGAGGGATCCCTCTTCCAGGACGGACAGACGAGCAATAGATGTTGTACAGAACAGATCAACATAATAAATTAACAGTAAGACAGATACAGTATTATATTAATAGTATGATTATATATGTATGTGACAATAATCATATGTGTATAATAGTACAGGTATGACTAATAGTAACAGCAGCAGTGGGAGGCATCAGGCAGGACCACGGCAGCAGTACAACCATGACATACCATCCAGGCACAGCTGCAACACAAGTTAACCTGCGAGACAGTGGAGCACAAAGGCTCCGGAGAACAAGCCGAGTTAGTGACATGCAGTAGAGCCGAGTTAGTGACATGCAGTAACAGGACATGAATGTTAGCAAAGGAGAGAGAGAGAGAGAAGGAGAGAAGGGGCTCGGTGTATTATAGGAGGTCCCCCGGCAGACTAAGCCTATGTCAGCCTAACTAGGGGCTGGTCCAAGACAAGTCATGGCCAGCCCTAACTATACGCTTTATCTAAAAGGAAAGTCTTAAGTCTAGTCTTGAAAGTGGAGAATGTTGCCCAAACTCAAAATGACAATAAATGCTATTAGACATGGATGCAAACATTAACATAACCTACCGATAATCTTCCCAAAAAGGCTGAAATGTAGAGGATGACAATGGATGCTGACCGTATCAAGGGATCATCTGCCAAACTCTATCGCGAGACCTCGCAGGGACTTTGCGAAACTAACGACCAAGGGCCAGATCCTCAAAAGGATTGCACTGCTTTTGCGACCGCTAAACCTGTGCAAATGAGAGGAAAAAATAGCGTGCAATCCACAAAGCACACGCAAAGGGTGAAATGCACACAAACTGAACACAAACTGCCACTCCTAGCTGCGCCGGTCCAATTTGCATGCATGTAAATTCGGGAATATTCATAACTTCAGCGCAAAATTGCCCCCTTCCTATGCAAATATGCCTCACTGCAAATACCACCTAATCCACAAAGACCAGCGCTAATTGCCACGGGCAGTAAAGCGGTGCTATTTAACGTCAGTGAGACCTGTGTATTAAATCAGCGCAATTTCTCTTTCTCCCTCTCTCACTCTCTCTCTCACGCAAAATGATTGCAAATTTCACTCAGTTGGTGGTAACTGTGGAGCATAGCCTATATAAGGGCTGTCATGCCAGGACTCTCCGGTAATCATGGCAGCAGTGATTGTAGACAGGCGAAGGCACCGTAATGGCAGGCGCGCACAAGAAAGGATTTATCGGAGGAGAGTATCACTTGCGCTCAGCTGCCAAACTTTGTGGGCGTGTTAGCGCCGGCATATGATTAGAGCAAATTCTTTTGAGGATAAGGCGCTAAAACAGGGAAGATTGCGTGAGCTAATTCTGCGCAAATAATGGCGCTATTAGCAGGAGCAATCCATTCTTTGTGGATCTGGCCCCAAGTGTCTTAAAGAGACAGAGCTCTATACTGCTACTACTGCAATTATCTTGCTCTCTCACAGAACAACTGTAATCAGTTACAGTTACTGATAAGAAATGTAATTTAACACAGTTACTAATCAAAAAAGGGGTTACATCTGAGTATATTCTTTTCTGGCTCTGGCTTTGGAGAAAGTCTTCAATTCCTGTTTTTTTTTTTTGTTTGTTTGTTTGTTTGGTTGTTTTTTTTTTGATGAAGTAGCTCTTGAAATGCATCACATCAAAGTTTCTATCTGGGATGGCTTGTAAATTGTGCAAAACACAAAGTATCACAACTATTATTAATTATGTCACATTTTAAACATTTAAATTTTTTTTCAGTCCTACCCCAATGAGAGGTGTTTTGTTCGGGTGTTAAAGATGCCTAGCTGTGACAATCTGTTTTTCTTTCTCGATAACATCAGATGACATGAGAAAACGAAGGTGCGGCAATTTGCACATGCCTGTTCACAGCAAACAAATTTGAACGACTATTCCTTTTCTTTGTGGGGGACTTCACAACTGAGTAAGTCACAACTAAAAGGTAATCAAGCAAAACAGCTCAGAAATTGTTGCATGTGTATACTGATACACACACTCAGGCACACAGAGACACACACACACACACACACACACACACACACACACACAAATGGCGCACTAAATATTTAGACAGAAAGGAATGTTGCACCCTAGAGGATGCAGCTTTGACTCTATGTACAATTTAATGTTTTACCTTTGGGCTCACAAATGATGTAGATGTGTACAACATGCAAAATAAATATGTCAGATGAGGCAGTATATCTTATTAAAAACGTGTCTCCAAGCATTTGTCATTTGTTCAAAATCCAGACACATCAAATGTTCCTTGTTGCATCCAACAATCAAACCAAATCAAACCAGTCAACTAAAGTCCTGCAGAGAACATCAAGTGGTCATTTTGTTAACATTCATTTTCAGAGTACAGAAAAAAAAAATCATACAATGAGACATCACTTGGATATTTCTAATTTTATATACAGTGATTCCCATTCCCATGAGACAAATAGTCATGTAAATTTTATTCACAAGGCCCAATATTAGGCTTCATACTTGGCTTCGAAAATGGGCAAAAGTTAAGATCAGACATCATACTACTGCATGTCACTAATTCAGCTTCTTCCTTGGAGCCTTTGTACTATGATGTCTGGCAGGTGCCCTCGGATCACAGTTGTACCTGGATTTTGGGTGTGTTGCTGTCCTGGTCCTGCCAAATGCCTACTATTACTGCTATTATTATTAGTCATACTTCTACTAATATTAAATATGTATGATTATTATTGTCACAGATATATACAATCATATATTAACACATGCATATGCCATACATTATCATAAACTACTATTATCATTATTCAGGTTTCTATAATTGTTATAGTAGTTATTGTTGCTGTGCATCTCTCAACATGTATCATTTTGTCATATGGATTACTGTAGTTATATTATGTTAATATGTTCTGTACATACAACATCTATTGAATGTTTGTGTTGTTTGCTTTATAAAGTTTAGTGCAGTTAGAAGGACAGTGCATGAGAATTCTCTTTTCGTCTGCTATCCATGTATGAAAAATGGAGTAGTATATTTGGGAATACACTTCCATGAAAGAGCACACACTCACAGCCACAAGAAATACAGTGTGACTGCAGTCTGATGACAAGTCACTTTATTTGCAGCAGTTCTTTCACAACTGTGATGCTTTAACTTAAACAGCATCCATGTTTCTTTCAATTTGAAAAAAAAAAACAGTACATGTTCATATGAAAAGTAACTGACCTAATTGCTTGGTTTCCCTTTCAAATCCATGGTTCTAATACCAGAAAACACAGATGATGTCATCCTCTAAGTGTCAACATTGTCATCAAACTTTTCAAACAGCAGATGTTATATGTTAGTTACAAAATTACCCCAAGAGCTACCACAAAGGGCCACAAAACCACAAAAAGACACAAAATTAACTGAAAGGGACACAAAACAACCATAAGTAGATACAAGATGACCACAGAGATAAATAAGCAACAAAAATGGCACAACATTACCATAAAGAGACATAAAACAACCACAAAAAGACACACAAACCCACACAAAGATGCATAACTACTCTCCACTACCTCTCCTGTGGCCTTTTGTATGGCACAGCTTAGGGGCCCATTGTTGTATAATCCACCCATGTTCTTTTACTCTACATGTGTATTTATTCACTTAAACCTTTGAGATGATTTGCTTTCTGTTTGTTTTTAATGAGCTGCCATGTAAATTGCAATATAGTACTATCACTACTATACTGCAATGTATTCAATATAGTTGTGTGTGTGTGTGTGTGTGCGTGTGCGTGTGTGTGTGTGTGTGTGTGTGTGAAGCATGCACTACCACTGTTGTTTAAAAGGGAAAATTGCATTTATTATGATTCAAGGTTTAAACTCATAGGGACTGAGAGGTTCTTGTAATTTTAACATAATGGATGTTTTCTTTCTCACTTGATCACCAAGTGTGACAGCGTTTTTCCCTGAGTTCAGTTCATCACACAATTCATGCACCTCACTAGAACTGCCAGTCTGCGGCATATTTTGTTTTACTAAAAGCACAGTAACACACAAACACACACTGTCTCACACACCGTAACCTTTTTCTGAAACATGATGCTGAAATGGTTTTGGTGTCCCAGATTTGAAAACCTCCGACAGGCACATTGTATCACTCCACTTTAGAGAGCATGGAGGCAGACCTTCAGAAGTGCAGAGTTGATGTTCTTAAATGTGTTTTCCTTTTTCTGCTAGGAAATGGGGTGGAGGATAATGGGGGAAAAGCCTTAAACTGAGTATAGAAGTGGAAGAAAATAGCTCAGAGAAGAAGGATGTTCTCACCTTTGCAGCTCTCCCAGGCCACTGCCTGAAAGCATAAGCATGTCTTGAAAGCAGAGGATCATTTTCATCTCCACAACTTGCACCTAATCTGTTTAATAGTTGTTAAAAGAGATGGAATCAGATTTGTGCTCAAAGGAGGTAACCTTACAAGAAAGTTATTTTTTTAAAAATCCAGCGAAAGCAGGATTTACACTTTCAAACAGACAAGGAAACATTAGAGGGAATTGGATCTGAAGTTGTTGAAAGCCCTAATTTATGGCATTTCAAGACCCGAGTGATCTGACTCTGTGATTGACCTGTTGAGGAGAGCAGATAGCAGCCATTAGGAGACAAAGATCAAATAAAGCCATCAGGGGAAGAACAATGAGAGCAGATTATGCTTTCAGCAGTTTCAGCAGTACAATCAATCCAAAGTGGATTGTAGAATTTTCTACATTTTTGTAGTACACAGTGTCTGCTTGTTTATCTGATAGCTTTTTAGCCATGCTAGAAATGGCAGTGTCTGTCAGTCCACCACTTTGGTCCAGACTGAAATATCTCAACAACTTTTGAATGAGTTACCAAGAAATTTTGTACAGACCTCAATAGTCTCCAGAAATGGAATCCTATTGATTTTGGTGGTCCCCTGATTTTTCATCTAGAGGCCATCAGCAGGTCAGAGTTTTTATTTATTTCATTTCATTTTGAGTTTCATCTCAATTAATAACTTTGGTGAGCCTTAACGTAAATCCCTGCAAAACTAAGGACATTATCATGAGCCTCGACTGTACTTACTCTATTGGTAATGGTAATTATTAGCATGCTCAAATGGTAAACTAAGATAGTGATGGTCAATAACAGTAGCCCAAAAAACAGCCAAATACCTGAACTTAAAATATGCCCCTGCCAAATTATATAAACTCCAACAGCATTGTTATCATTGCCAAATGTACTGTAATATCTACAAAGTAACAGCATGAATGTGTAGTGTGCCAGCAATAAGTTCTCCCTAAACAGTGCTTTCACCTAAGTCCTAAAAAGGCAATTAAATACAGTATATTATCATAAATAAATTATTACTATGTGAAAATGTAGACCAGTTCACTGATTTACAAACTAACCTGTTGCTTTGTCTGGTAAAAAGGGTTGGGTGTATGTCAGCTGTGTTGCACCTGACTCCCCTCTGGATGTCAACAACATGTTTCTGTGCTCCTTGATGACCCGATAAATGTGGTGTACAAGGTATCTTTTGCTTGTTGTTTGACCCCTGCAGGGTTAAGCCAAAGCTCCACCCCATTAAGTTGCTCACCACCTGGGTTGGCTGGGGCCCACAACTTCTCTGCTGTGGCAGCCTAAGTTGTAAAAAACCTTGCAGGCTAAGGCAGCTAACCTTTAGCTGGTCAGGATCAGTGTGGCTGGGTTGATGTTATGTCGTGACCATAGGCTGTATATAATGAGGGATGTAGGTACATCACCCATCGGTTTGTGGACACCAATTTTGAAGTCTCAAATTTTGCATTTCGGCCATTGCCATCTTGATTTTTTTTTGGAGCCAGAAGTGACTATATTTGGATGGGAGGGTGGAACTGTTGAAGAGTGAGGGGTGGATCTGAATCACAGAGTGATGCAACACCTTGCAGACAGCCTGTCACTCAATTGGCCCTGCCCTTAAATATGCGTAACTTTGGGCCTCAATGAAATGTAAAAGTTATAAAAGAAAGTTCCCCCTGTACAGTTGTCATAAATGTTTAAATTAATTATGGAGAACAAAACAGTTTTTTTTGTATCAGGCTGTAAACATGTTTTTGTGCTATAAAGTTGGACAGTTTACCATGGGGCTCTATAAGGACCAACCAGCTTCTGGAACCAGCCTCAAGTGGTCATTTGATGAACAGCAGGTTTTGGCTCTTCCACAATGGCTTCATATTTCAGCTTTGGAGGTTGCCGGTTGGCCACAACATAGCAATTATTCAATGGGCTCCACTCACTGTATCCATATGATCCAGTAGAGTGTAGGAAAATTACCTGTAGGTTAATTTTGCACTCGTTTGGGCACCACCCTCTCTGTGGAAAGTGACCGTAATCAAATTAATAGCTATGTAAATCAATCATTAATTTGTCGGTACACTTATCAATTATAAATCAGTCTCAATATCTAAGTTATGAGTTCTCTATTCAGTGATCGTAGTTTCCATTCAAGGACATACATGGACAACGACTTGGCGATAAATGAAAGTTTATTTGATGAAATGTTTAACAACTGAGGAAATTAATCTTAAATGGAGATGAGATGAGATTATGTAAAATCACAGGAAGTGTAAATGGGTGGAAGCAATAGAAAACATTTTGGCAGTTATTCGGGTTGGCGATAGTGAGAAGAGTGTGTAACTTTGGATAAATTGCTGGCGCAAAGCTATTTACCTAACGAAACCTAAATTACGATCCGAATAATTAAGTCTCCTATTCGACATCAACTCTTATCACAACACAGCGGCTGCCTACTTTCTTTTCAGCGTTGATCCAATCGGACGTGTCTCAGGGGACCCCAGCCGTTGCTTACCACTCGGCTTCACTTCACAGTCTCCCCGCGGGACGGTGCCGACGGGAACCAGTGATGGGGCGACGGTCTGACGGCAAAGTCCTTCTGGTGGTCCTCAAATGTCCGTTATCTTGAGCTGCTGAAAGTCTTAGTTTGGCAAAAGAGTCACTGCCTTGGGAATAATACCGGCAGGTGGCTGGCCGCTGGACCTGATGGATCTTGGATGGAGTTGCAGGTCGAATAGAAGCTCCGTTATGGGACCGTAGCTACCCGCTTATGATAAAGTTGAAACAATCTCGTTGTCCGTATGAGATTATTACTAAAGTTATCATTAATTCTCAAAAATAAAATTAATGAAATCAGTGGGCTTCGTCACCTCAGGTGTGATATTACTGGATGCCCAAAGCAAAAGAAAAAAAAGGGAAAATCTCAGGACTGGCAAGCAATCCTGGTAAACAGAGCTTAATGTTGTCAATCACAGGGAGTGGGAAAAGTTACACGGAGACTGAGACCAAGAGCGTAACGGGTAAAACATAAAAAATCTTACAAAAAGAAAAGTCAGAAAAACAAAAGAAAAACAACAAAAAAGAAAGAAACAGGAGCTGGAGAAAAAGAAAAGAAGAAAAGAGAAGAAGCAAAAACTGCCGAGCTATTGAGTTTTATCTAGAATTGAGTGGGCGTGTTTCACGCAAGGCGGGTCTCTCAGTTTAAGCATGACTTGATTTTTCCAGATCATATACTTTAACATTTTACTCACGATAGCCACATACTCTTCCCATTATGGTCAAAAATCGGCTTTATACCATTACATTTAGACATCATATATTCATTCTACGACATACATATATATCCTTGAATCAACAACAAAAGAACAAGAAGACGAAGAAAGAAAAAGAAATAAAAAAATGTTTTGTGCACAAACATTACCAATTGGTTTGCGGGTGCATCAGCATACTAAGCATATACTAATAACACTGGTTGATTAATCAAGCTACTATTCTTGAACTCAAACTATGATACGCAATTCCTACGGGATTCTTGCTTAACTATCATCATAGGAGGGCAGTATGACGCTACTTTTAAATGAGGGGTTACAATGTTATAACATGAGTAACATGTATACTTCACATTTAGGAGACATATTACTTTTGGTTAACCAGATAGCTTATTCTTTGCTTAGGAATGTGTCTGGAGCTTTTGTCTCCCATAAGGGTGTGAAGTAACAGACAAAGGCAAAGAACTCAGAATGGAGGAGAGAGGATGGGGGTGGTATTTAGTCCTGGAGACAACAGTCTGTGTGAATTGGTGTCCCTGCTGCCTTTGATCTCAGCAGGTCAGTGGGCTTACAAAGCTTACTTGATGGTCCTGGTCTGGCTAGGTGTTATGCCTGCTGGGTTTTACAAAAGGCAGGTCAGTGACTTGGAGCCTGGAAGGTTTCGGAACCGACACCCAGACCTCTTGTCCGTATATTTGCAGTTTCTGTTTTGGAGGTTAAAAGTTTACAAGGCTGTTCCTCCTACAAGAGGTAGGAGCTTGTATGAAATAGAATGAAGGTTACAATGTTTGGATACAACCCTAGTTCTACGAGCACAGGAGCCCTCTACCAAGGAGCCCTGTCAATCCAGGACTATTCACTGAAGAGGGTGTAGGATGCTGAGACCAGCTGACCACCCCTATTTATACTGTGGATTCTGCATGTTTTTGGGTAGACACGTAATGATTGTCCTGCTACATTTATGCAATTTTAGTGGGTGAATGTGTGCTCATGACTGGAGGAGAGTTTTACCCACAGAGTCCAGTAGAGAGCTCCACCTATGGTAATAGAGCTAGGGTTACAGTATTGTAACCCTCCTTACATAACAATAGGAGATCATGTACAGCATATGGATTGAAAAAAAACTGCAGAAAAGAAAACTGACTAGAAAGATGAGGACAACATAAACAAGACCAGTGTGTCTCAGTCTGATCTCAACCCAAGCTTTTCTGCATTTCTCTTATGCCGTGCCTTTATTACAAATGTGTGGAAGGATGTGTGTGAGATCTGGTATTGACTGGTTTTCTGCTTCCACCACTCTTTATGGACCAAACCCTGCAGTCTGCTTGAGAGAGGGCTGTTTTCTCACTTTAAATGTGAAGGAGACACTTCAGGCCCTATAGTAAACATTAATGTGAAAATCTTCTTACTCTTTCCATCTTTGATTAGAAACTTCAAGTGGTTGTTTCCACCAAAAAGCACAAGTGGAACATAAGCAGAAATGAATGACACACTCACAGAGATGTGAAACGAATCTGACACGTATATTACAGTTGTCAGTTACTACAAACCTCTTGAATGTAGTGCTTTTAAAGGTATGTAGAATAATTTTCCCTGTTTTATTTATTTTTTTGTTGTTTTTTTAAATTATCATCAAATTGTATTGAGGTTAGCTGGTTCGAAACCCAGGGTGGGGGAGACCTTCTGTGTGGAGTTTGCATGTTCTCCCCATGTTGGTGTGGGTTTTTTCCAGGCTTCCTTCCACAATCCAAAGACATGCAGGTTAACTGGTGACCCTAAATTGACCATAGGTGTGAATGTTAGTGTAAATGGTTGTCTGTCTCTACCTGCGATAGTCTGGCAATCTGTCCAGGGTGGGTTCCCAATTGCATACTTTTAAAAAAGGAAAGATTTTAGTAGGTATTGCAGCTGCACTGAAAAAGTATGTACTGTTGCATGCAGTATGCCCACAATCAGGACATACTACTTTCTAATTACATTACACCCTGAACTACCCTCTTGCTTTTACGTCCATTACCTTGGAGATAAAACAAGCACCACTTACCAGGTTTGCCAGAGACTGAGATGAACTAGGTTCAGTTCTGCTGTTGTTACTTTGCAGTGTATGTAGTTTAACTTTAAAGTTATAGCTGCACAGATAGTAGATTCTAACATATTATATTTGTGACAGTAAATTACATTTGCATTTCTCTGTCATTGTTATCCTCATAGTTATGTCCTTTTGTTGTTTATAATATTTATGATTAGTTTGTTCATTAAAACAGTCTCTATTAAACTGTCGGACCACAGCAACAACGCGGAATGCTTACAATACTATGTTATTGCTATTTTGTCACAGCTAACTAAGCTAATATTAGTCTAACCCAGCCGTCACAGCCATAAGCCACCCTATGTTATGATCAACATCATTTAAACCTATAGATGACGAATCAAATGTCGGCATTATCTGTATCACAAAGCCTCGGTGAAATACACAAGTGGTATGACTCATTGTCAGAAGAACTGTTGAGGTTGAGCATCACTTAAATTTGTCAGGTTTCCCTGTGTGGTAAATAACTGGTGATGCCAGTTCGGTTCAACATTTGTGAGCCCATCCTCTTCTCAGTGTACATAGTGGACTGTTATCCTTGACATTGAGACACCACCATGATCTTGCTGGTTATTTGGTTAAATTTTTGAAATTAAGAGCTCCCTTCTCAGCGACAGAATGGGCTTATAACATCAGGCTGGTTGATGATGTTAGCTTAGATTGTGACATGCAGCAAAGGGGCAAACTGAGGCTTCTGCGGGCGAGGACGAAGCTTTTGTACATGGGGTGCCTGCTCTATCCACTAAGCCACCAACTCTCCAACGAACAGTACTTTTGAATGTGGGTGGGGTTGTTGTCACTTACTGCTCCATCCAGCTCTCGCTGTATCTTGTTTCTCGTCCACAGAATGGGATTGTGTGTCAACATTTTCAGACCAACTAGAACAAGCTGCAGTGGGAGTCATGATGACATATTTAAAAATAGCGGGTTTGTGCATTTAGTCTGTCTAAGGCAAGCGCAGGGATTTAGTATTGCCGGAGCACACAGGAACGACACTCCATAATTCTTTTTATTGAGGTTTAGAATATATGTATTTCACATTGTCTGGTGGCGGCACGGTGGTGTGGTGGTTAGCACTGTCGCCTCACAGCAAGATGGTTCCTGGTTCAATCCCGGTTGCAGGAGCCCTTCTGTGTGGAGTTTGCATGTTCTCCCCATGTCAGCGTGGGTTCTCTCCAGGTACTCCGGCTTCCTCCCACAGTCCAAAGACATGCAGATTGGGGATGTTGTCCGTATTTTGTCTGTAGGTGTGAATGTGAGTGTGAATGGTTGTCTGTCTCTACATGTCAGCCCTGCGATAGTCTGGTGACCTGTCCAGGGTGTACCCTGCCTCTCGCCCAGTGTCAGCTGGGATAGGCTCCAGCCCCTCCGTGACCCTCAAGAGGAGAAGCGGTTAAAAAATGGATGGATGGATGGATTATCTGGTCAAAATTAATATATATTTTAAATGCTTGAAGATCAACCCATTACTAAGGTGTATGTCATCCAAGAGAGACAATAAAAACTAATGCAAACGTCAAAATTGTCATATTGAAATTTAAGGTGTGCTGATGGATTAATGTTGTCAACTCATGCATGGAGTAACATTACAAGTAGGGCTGCAACTAACTATTATTTTCATTGTCGACTAATCTGTCGATTATTTCTTCGATTAGTCGACTAATCATTGTATCAAAAAATGTGTTAAAATGTTGAAAAATGTCAGTCTGTCTCTCCCAAACCCCCAAATTATGTAATCTAATATCTTGATTTGTACTCATGCCAAAGGGTTTTAGTTCACCATCATGGGAGAGTGTGTAAAGCTGCCAATATCTGAACGTAAGAGGCTGCAATAAGAGTATTTGGGGGTACTTTTATTGTACTTTTCTATGAAAAATGACTCAAACCGATTAGTCGACTACTAAAATAGTCACTGATTATTTTAATAGTCGATTAGTCATCGATTAGTCGACTAATCGTTGCAGCCCTAATTACAAGTAAACGTTCCACCAACAGTCAGCCCAGTGAATTAAGATATTATTTTCTTAGCAAAACATCCTTTCATTTTATAGTTATGGTGTGCTAATGTATGTAATACTTGTCATGGTATGAACAGTGGTTCAATGCAACAGTGGTTACATAGGCCTCACAACCAGAAAACCAGCCACAATTCAGTCCTGAGCAGGAGTGACCATCTGCTACTGACCAATCAGCGGACTGCAGTGTTTCTAGCCCTCCTTTTAGTACCAGATCTGCGTGTTAGGTACCCAAACAGAGGGGTGACCAAAAATGGGGATGGTTAGGAATGGTTCCATTGATACCTTCCACAACTTTTCACAATGGAAACGGAAACTGAACTGAATTATATGACTTGGTGGAAACAGGGCTTTATTGTACAATGTCCCATCTCCACTTTAAGGCTCAAAGTCAATATTTCGAGAAAGTTTCACATTACTGTGACTTATATTTAAAACTTATATTTAAAAACTTATATTTTAAACCAGCATTGATGATTATCACTAACACGTTTGGATAATAATTCATATTTTCACAGGTTTTTTATGGACACGTTTTTTATTTTATTTTATTTTTATGCTTTTATCGTGTTTCTATTTACACTTTGGTTAATTCGGATGATAGCACTGCCATTTCCATGTTTTCTGGAAGAATGAACAGGACCCTCAGCACATTACAGATATTTGTGTATTAAATGTGTGACTAATATATGCTCTGAGTAAAGAGTCAGTGTAGCTCAGCTTTCACTTGGCCGTCTCTCCGGTGAAGGAACCAGTCCAAGGCAAAGTGTATTAAAACTTTAAAAATGGATTATTAAGCTAGCCAAGACCCCCAGAGTTTACAGGACACGACTTAAAGCCTGCAGACATCGTGGTGTACCGCCAGGGCGCAAACCGGCAACTCTCGCATGCTTTTATCTCCCGGTCCTGTTTGACAGTCCACTCACGAAAGCCACCGGTACATGAAGACAGGGAGGGATGATCGATGTTCAAACTTTAAGGGGAGGACGGACGAGAGGTTTCCCAGCCCGGCTTGACATTGATCTCTTCCCCCTGAACTATCCTGAGTTGAACGGCAGAGGAGAGGAATGTGTCTGGGATTGTTTTGCGGAGAGTAACCGGCTGCTGTAGAAGGGAAATATACAGAAACCATCTCTGCTTCTTCTCTCTGTTTTCATCCTCGATCTTCTTCTTCTTGTCTTTTACGGAATCGTGGATTTGTCCTGGTACAGCCACACAACTCCAACATGGGAATGTTTTAATTGTTCTTCGCTGGTGTGTGGACTCTGGAGGAACATTAATCCATAGTACAGGTAGGCGGCATGTTTTGGGTTTCCCGTTTTTAGGAGGATTTCTGTGTGTGTCTAAGTCTGAGAGACTGTGTGACTCTACGTTTCCTGTCGATTTGCACCACATCAGAAGTCTCTCTGTTTGTCTGTGTCATCCGCGGACACACGCCCACGCGTCTGCACGAGCCCACAGATGTTCTGGCATGACACGGGCGCACACAGGGAGCCAAGAGCACTGCGGCGCTGTCCGCGGTGCTGAACTCTCTCTCTCGCTCTCTCTCTCTCTGTGTGTGTGTGTGTGTGTGTGTATCCACGCTTCTCCCTACTTCCGCTTCTCTGTTTGCATTTGTTTACTCTGTAGCATGTAATTGGGCGACAAAGAAGTTACTTGAATAATGTGTGTGTGTGTGTGTGTGTGTGTGTGTGTGTGTGTTGCCTGGTGATGAAGGATTTAAGTTGCAGTGTATCCAGCGCAGCCTCAGTCAGGCTTCATTGCAAACTATCAGTACTATTTTTGTTGTTGTTGTTGTTTTTTTTTTTTTTTTTTGTTTCACTATTTATTTCCTGTTGAGTATGGAAACCTGTTTTGCAGGGGGAACTTGGCCCACATGGTGTACCATAAAAAAGTTGCAGACAAAACAACATCAGACAACAGATAAAGCACGACTAAAGGCAGATGATACTTAACCACCCGGTGTGCCCAGATTCTTTTGAAATACTCTGATGATACTACTGTACCATCTCTGTTGACTGACAGTGATGAACCCAGACTGCACCACTGCAGTGTTGACTGGCTAATTAAAAGGTGTGATAAATATGCTCTTATTATTAATACCAACAAGACGGAGGGAATTGTTTTTGGCCTCTCTCCTGACTGTCAGCTGTCTCCAGCAAAAATTCACAACATAGAATTTAAACAAGTGTCTTCATAGGAACATCTGGGAGTCATAATAGATGCCAACCAATCATGGATTCCTCACATAGAGAATAAGTACTTAGTCAATCAATCAATCAATCAATCAATCAATCAATCAATCAATTTTATTTATAAAGCCCAATATCACAAATCACAATTTGCCTCAAAGGGCTTTACAGCATACAACATCCCTCTGTCGTTAGGACCCTCACGGCGGATAAGGAAAATCTCCCCCAAAAAAACCCTTTAACGGGGGGAAAAAATGGTAGAAACCTCAGGAAGAGCAACTGAGGAGGGATCCCTCTTCCAGGACGGACAGACGAGCAATAGATGTTGTACAGAACAGATCAACATAATAAATGAATAGTAATCCATATGACACAATGAGACATAAAGAGAGACAGATATTATATTAATAATATGATTATATATGTATGAGACAATAATGATATGTGTATAATAGTCCAGGTATGACTAATAGTAACAGCAGCAGTGGGAGGCATCAGGCAGGACCACGGCAGCAGTACAATCACGACACACCATCCAGGCACAGCTGTGACATGAGTTAACCTGCGAGACAGTGGAGTACAAAGGCTCCGGAGAACAAGCCGAGTTAGTGACATGCAGTAGAGCCGAGTTAGAGAGATGCATTAACAGGACATGAATGCTAGCAAAGGAGAGAGAGAGAGAGAGAGAGAGAGAGAGAGGAGGAAGGAAGGGGCTCGGTGTATTATAGGAGGTCCCCCGGCAGACTAGGCCTATGTCAGCCTAACTAGGGGCTGGTCCAAGACAAGCCTGGGCCAGCCCTAACTATAAGCTTTATCAAAAAGGAAAGTCTTAAGTCTAGTCTTAAAAGTGGAGACAGTGTCTGCCTCCCGGACCGAAACAGGAAGGTGATTCCACAAAAGAGGAGCCTGATAGCTGAAGGCTCTGGCTCCTGTTCTACTTATGGAGACTTTTTTTCTCCCCGTTAAAGGGGACAAACGTGTGGACCAATTTTTCTGCATCTTTTAGAGACAGGATAGGTCTAATTTTCGCAATATTATGCAGATGAAAAAATGTGGTCCGAGACGTTTGTTTAGTAAGAAGATACTTAAGATACAGACTTTCTTCGCAAACTTAGATCTTTTGGAGCTAGTAGACAGATTTTGTCTCTGTTTTTGAAATTAGTGATTTGGAGTATCATGTTGTACTTTACAGCCTGGCTCAGCTGCCTAACTGTGAAACTTAAAACTAAATTATACAATCAACTCCATATTTAGGCTTAAGATTATTGGCCATCCAAGCACACTTCTTTCAGGAAGCCCACAAAAAGAGCACGCCCAGACTCACTAACAGCATCTCTCCTGATCCCTCGCATGATATAACCCAAGAATACTTCTGCACTCCAAGTGGGGATTCAGAGTCTCTCCATTTAAACACACACACACACACACACATACACACACACACACACACACACACACACACACACTAAAATCTGTTTATAGTATAGTTCAGTCTATCCTGTTGCTAACCTAAAATCAGCATGCTGCTAATTAAGATCTGAATCTCAGGTGATGGGCTTTATGGTCATAGCTGTTTGGTGTGTTTTTATGGGTATGTGCTGTTTGTGTAATTGTATGTCTAATTTGTGTGTGAACTTCTTAAGTGAAGCTGTCCAAGGATGCAAAATGAATTTTAATATAAACTGACAATGCAGTTGTATCATATCCTCTTGACTTCTATCCTATCCTATCATATCATCTTTTCTTATTTTTTCTTTTCTTATCTTACCGTGTTGTATCGTATTGTATTGTATCGTATAGTATCGTATCATATCATACTGTATTTGAGGAGTCATTTAGCACAGAAGTTGTCGTCTTAAATTGAATGAGATATTTGATCCCTACATTTAAATTCATTTTGCATACTATGCTAAGTGTCTGGAGCAGAAGAAATATATATATCACTGTTTACATAAACAAACAGCAGATCTGTGTCTTGTTTTTACAATTTAGTTTTTGGTACTGGATAGACATAACAGCAGTGTCAGTCTTCCCATCTAAATTTTGGAGACAATGTATTTCCAAAAATGTTTAACTTTTACTCTAATAAGTTGTGGATTAATTTAAAAAGTCAGAGTCCTAGTGGGGAATGATAAACAGCAGTTTGGGACTCTTTACAACCTGGCAACCCAGACGTTGTTTTCAATTATAGTTTATGACTGCAGCATAATTTGCCTGGTTATTATAGTGTCATCAGTTCCAATCAGGGCTGTGAAAAGACAAGTTTTTAAAATTATGATTGCTGAATTTCAATAGTCAATTACAATTCATCACATTTTTTAATTGCATGTTTGAAATTCTATTATTTTCCTTTACAGTTTTGAAGTCCATATTGACAAGGCAAAACAATTTGTACCAGACTGTTTTGATGAAAATCCAATGAATGCAAAGATTACTTTATGATCTTGATTAGTGTCAATATGATGTGTAGTTAGTGAGCGATAATTTTGATCACTCACTGGTGTCCAATGATCCTCAATTCATGCAACAGCATTTACACTTTTCAGGAGTTCCAGTTTAGTTGCCTTCTCTGATTTCATACACGTCCTGTATGCATGAAACTATTGTTCCCTGTGATGGTAAGGCGTATGACTGGTCACAACATGTAACATGTCAACCTGAGGACGTCCCTTAGACCCTAGTCTTCCACGATGTTGACTGAGTGCAATCGGTTTCCAAACAATTGTTTTTCGATTTTGGTTTCATCTGCGGGTCTGAGGCGATTTGCTCACTCCAAAATAGTGCTTCGCCAGCTTTGGCAATGCAGTTGTGAGTCTGACTAGCCGCAACTGTGTGTTTGCCTCATAGGTGATAGCTCAAATTTGAAGTGCTTTGGTGATATTTTGCTTATTTTTGACACAAGTTGCATCTTACTTTTGACTTGTCAACTGAACCTCCTGGGAGTTTTTTGAAGTGAAATGAGCCTTTCAAAAGTGCAGTGGTGTCATATTTTCCATCACTGCAGCAGCAGGAAGCTGCTGCGGCAGGTTGACTACAAGTAAAGCCTCCTAGAGACTGTGTAATTTCAGCAATCTTATAAGTTTAGTGCAAGCTACACTGTGCCACATGGATCTAATAAACTTGGGTATGACATCAAGTTTGATGTAAGCAAACTGTATGATGACAGCGCCTACTGAATTGCAGGGTACAACATATTGAGTGTGCAAGGATGTGCAGGGGGTTTTACTTCTTTAACTGTAAAGCACAACATAGAGGGTCACATTATTAAGTTACCTAAAGTTTTGTGGGCACGATATACTGCGATGTGTCTGTGTGTGTGTTTGCTAGCTGCTAGGTTGCTCACCATGCTGCTGCAACTCTGCTGCTATTTCCTTCCATGCTTCGTCCTTCTTTACGTGATCATGACAAGAGCTGGAGGACACATCATAAAGGCAAGGCTTCTGCTGCCACAACTCCACAAGGTTTTACTCTCTGTTGGAATCCCACACATTTCTTTTAGTGCGTTTTGCCTGTAAGATGATCATCCCAGATTTCTGTCAGAAATTTATCTCAGGCTGTCTTTGATCGCAAGACCATGAAAATGGCCATCCCTGAACCTCTCTCACTGTGCGATGTAGGACCACCATTTAAGAGCCGCAGCCAAGGATATCACCCCGTTTCTTTCACATTGTTCATCTTTCATCTGGGACAGCCCAAAATTGCACAGCGTATACCAGGTTTAAGGGTGCATCGAAGGGACAAAATAGCAGCACACAATTAAAGTGATAAAAAAAATAATAGTGCATTAAGTCTGAACTTTAATCACATCGCGATTGACACTTTACCACTGACAGCCATTGTTTCAGTGTGTAAAGACTTTTAATAGTGTATGTGCTAGCAAGTACCAAAGTCCTATCACCATCTGCTGATTGCATGATAGATGTGATTGTAAATTTGAGCACATTTTTAACTTTCATGGTGTGTAAACTGCAGCCTGCACTAAGTATTCTAATCAAGACGTGAATTCTCAAAGTGAAAAACCCATCAATGCTCCTCCTCAGACAGATATTATACCAAGTATTTTCATCAGCATCATAAGCACATTAGCATAAAACAGCATGGATAGCAGCCCAGCAGTTAGAGACAGGAGCTTGTGACTTGAAGGTTGCCAATTCCAGCTTGGCTGCCGTGGAAAATCTCAGCTCTGAGTGGGAAATGTGTGATATTGTTAAGATAACACACTCATTTAAGAAACTAAAGCAGGAACATGGTGATTTTTGCACTGTTTATGACCATGAGCAATCATTTCAGGTTCACAGCACATTGCAGCAAATGCTTAAATCCCTCAGCTCTTTTAATCTCAGTTTACATGACCTTTTCTTGCTCTGCGGTTGGGTAATGCTACTGCTCATGCACTATTATGATGCTTTCCACCCTTAAAATATATTCATACATCAAAACACCAGGGATGTAGTGGGAGGTGAAGCCATCTGAGCTCAGCCAAAGTCTGCTTTTCAGGGTGACTTTAACATTTAGGAGATGAATTCATAGAAAGCAACAATAAATAGTCCTTAGAAGAGAAAATGAAAGTAGAGTTGATGTATGTTTATATTGGTGCATTGCCTTATGGTGACTGAAGGTCATAGTTTACCCACCTTTTATTTACTACATCAGTTATGAAGACAAAGCACTCTCTGTCTCTCTCCCACTCTCTCTGAGCCACCAGTCAGATTGTGAGTCGTACTGAAAAGAGAGCAAGCACACTGAGTCACGGCTGACACACAGACTGCCTGCTGAGCTGAATCAATTCCATTTGACTCAGTTTGATTTGAAGTCTGTGCACTTCTTCCTTCTTTGTGTCATGCAGCTTAGTGTTAAGAGCTCTGTATGTGCTGTCTCTGTGTATATATGCAGCCAGTGTTGACATGTGGGTGTAAACTGTGTGTGATTTTGTCTTCTAGCAAGGACTACAGTGGTTTTTGTGCTATTTCATTTGGACAATAAACTTATTTGCTTTTTTGCGTCAGATTGAGATGAAAAGATTGATATCAATCTCATGTGTGTGTGTTAAGTTTGGAGTTAGAGTCAGGACATAGTTACACACAACATCTATTGCACATCTGTCTGTCCTGGAAGAGGAATCCCTCCTCAGTTGCCCCTCCTTGGGAGTTTTTCCTTATTCACTGTGAGGGTCCAAGGACAGAGGGATGTCGTATGCTGAAAAGCCCTCTGAGGCAAATTTTGATTTGTGATATTGGGCTTTATAAATAAAGTTAACATAAAGCCTGGAAGCAGGGGAAAACCTGCTCACCAGGATCTGTCCAAGGTTCTGAAAAATAAACCTTGCAGGTTCCTCAGATGGATTCTGGCAGAAGAGTTTTCCTTATTTCAGTGTCTGACCATAGGTTTAACAATGGGGGAAAAAAACTTGTGTAGTTAGACAGAGGGTACATGGTGGTGCACTGATTAGCACTGTCACCTCACAGCAAGAGGGTTCTGGGACTGTATCCGCCAGCCAGCTGGGGCCTTTAGTGTAGCGTCTGCATGTTTTCCCCCATTCCTGGGTTTCTCTCGAGGTCCTCAAGCCTCTTTCAACAATCCAAATTATGCAGGTTAGGTTCACTGGTGACTCTAAATTGCGAATGTGAGAAGTGTGAATGTGAGTGTTGGAAAAGACAGTTCTTTGCTTGATGGTTGTCTGTCTCTCTGTATCAGCCCTGTGATAGTCTGGTGACAATCCAGGATGTGCCCTGCCTCTCTCCCAGTGTCAAAATAGGCTTCAGCCCCCTGCAACCCTGTACCAGGATTTGTGGATAGTAAATTAATGAGTTAGAAGCTGGCCAGAACTCTAGAGGCTCCAGACTACATTAGGTGCTACTAGCATAACACACCTGGATCTCTGATCAATATTTTGGTAGTAGAGATGCATTGTGGGGGTGTAGTAGCCAGTTTTGAGAGGCATGTGTGCTATGCGAGAGATAGTCCCCAAGGAGGTGTCTGTCAGTTTTAATGACTGACGTGGAGGTGTGAACCATCCAACATGCAGGCCAAAAAAAACTGATGATGGACATCTCGAAGGGCATTATCCTGGTTACACCATGGTCACTTACTGAAGAAAAAAAGAGTGTTCATTTATATTTTAATGCTCTTTGCAACCAAAATCTAAAATTTTTCACAAGCCATAACTCAGGTACCCTGGTAACACCTGAGAATTTACCTAATACTTGAAATAGCAATGGGAGATATTTCTAATCTGCTCAGCTCATAGAACCCTTCGGCTCAGCTATTTCAATTAGGAGAGACCAGCTGAATGACATAAATATGATTGTTTAAATCAGATTGGAGGGGAACAGGTTAACAGACGATGTGATGAATATGAATCAACAGAAAGTCTTTGGCACTTGGACTCCAGACATTTGTAATTGATCGGCATCTGAGCAGCACCATGGTAAATCCCTAGTGAAGTCCAGACACTAGTGGTGGTGGTGGCCGATGACTCTGAGACTGGACGCTGATGACACTAATGAATCTGTGAAGACTAAGTGCTGATGGGGAGGTGGAGGGGGCATGCAACTGCAGCATGAAAGAACTAGGAGCAGAAAGAGAATCACATTTAAAACAAGAAGCAGTTAGATAATAGACTAACAGAGAAGTGTGTCGCTGTGCTATTGGTTAACTGTGACCAGCTGACAGAACAGCTGATGTCTCAGTTGACAGCCCCTGACAATGACAGAAAGAAATTATGAGTGAGCATACATGCAAGAAGTGAATGGCAGATGTTATGAGAACCATTTAAAAAAATTTAAGCATACAAAAGCATACAGTGTGTCTCAAATCACATACTTCTGTACAAAACACTTAATATTTTGAGTGCACAAGTGTGCTAAATACATTCACACCACATAGTTCATGAAAATGCAGTGTACTACTGGTGCACTCAAAACAGTCCGAAAGTTGAGTGTGGAATGATGGATACTTCTCACCCTCAGTCTCACCCTCACCCTCACAAACAGTCGCCATCTTTGTGACATATCAAACTTCTCAACTTTTGACATGGTGGCTGGGGACAACAAGGAGCCTGTTAGTTATACATGTTTATTTCCAGTACTAATACTGTTGGCAAACAGAAGCTGTCAGTAATGCTTAATGGGTCTGTAATTATTTGGTTACGCAAAGAATAATGCGAGTGCTAATGCATTCTCGCAATCACTATTTAAAAAGAAGACAAAAAAGAAGAGGAGGCAGTAAAAAAAAAAAAAGGTGTCGTCATTTCTGATCAGTGCAAAATGGCAGTGCATGATTTAGGCAACACTATCCTATTGAAATTTGTGCACCACGCAAAAAGTACATAGTGTAGTACTGAGGTGCACTAACAGAAGTATGCGATTTGAGACACACTCGTAGTCTTACTGACTGAACTTTCGCTAGAGATTCATTACCCAGAAAACTGTTATGCCAGCAAGATTCAAAGTCAGTTACATTACATGCGGTTGGCACACAGTAAACATAACTAGACAGCATGTTAAACAGCAAGACTAGATATCCAGTCGTGTCATTGTACCAACATTAATATCAGGATTTTTAAGACCAAACAATACATCGTGTGTAATGTTACTGTCGGCCACAGTCATAAGTAGCTAGCTGAATAGCATATGGGATGTGAGATGACTGCTTAAGTGCAGAAGAGCAGTGCAGTACCTGCAGCATGTGTTAAAGTCTCCCTCCCATGGTGTTCAGAGAATCAGGCACTAAAGGACCACACTCAGCGTTGGAAATAAATTGTAACAGAGGCTTTGACTCTGTCCTTGTTGCCATGGTTACTCATATTAGATACAGGCCGATACTATTATGTAGCCAGCGCATTAATTAAGAACGATAAATAGACAGCATTACTGGAACTACTTAGTAGGTGTCCATTATCAGTTTGTAACAGGCACCCTGCAGCCTATCAGAATCAACTATTCACCCAAGCCATGACATAAAATGTGTGAATGTTTTTTAAACAGTCAACAGTGAGTTCAGTGATGTTATACGGGTGCAATTTTAAAAGAGTACAGTTTTAACATTGAGTATGACTTGCACAGTGTCTAATTTATACACAGCTCTGAGTGGTTAATTGCCACTCTGTAGCACACTGAAGAGGGCAGGTGTTACAGTATTCTGTTTTTTCTCACACTGATTATTAATCTGTGCCTTCGTTCAATAGGTATAGATGACAAATGGGTTAGGATGAGCATTGTGATGAATGCAACTTGACTAAATGCTCCTCCAAATATTCCAAAATATTTTACTTATCTGTGCACACCTTGACAAGCTGTGCCTTTAATTAATTGATGCACAGCATTCCATTCACACAAAATATACATCAATATATGTCTTATTTACAGCATGTAGTTATGCTAAGTTAGGCTCATCAAGTCCTGAATCCAGCTCCAATCTCAATGCACAGACTTGAGCCTGATATTTATCTTTTCATCCTTTCCTCTCACTCAATAGTTTCATTCCCCAAAAATGTTGAACTGTGCCTTTAAGGCTCATTTGAAATATCTTTATTCATTGTTTTCTAATGCATTTAATTTTTGGGGCATATGAGGTTTTTACATGTTGGTGTTGTTATGAAACAGTTCCGTTAATTATGGTGGCTGTTGTCTGCACTCAAACAGAGGGGGGCTTGATTACTGGAGAGGCTGTGTGTTTGGCTTCCACACAGCACTGAAAGGGCACACACACACAAACACACACACACAGAGTCCCTGAGTCAACATGCCACTATTATCCATTTTGGTAAACACTTGAAAAACAGGTGATCATCCAATCTGCCACTGGTATTGTACAAATTCGCTTGTTAACTTCAATGTGGGGCTCTTGCTGAACACGTCACAGTCAGATGAACTGAGCTGAACTTCTCAAGTAACAGCAACAATTCGAAATAGTTCTTGCTCTAGATGTTTTTAAAGTTTTATCTCTGAAATCCACAGTAATCGCATTTATACACACACACACACACACACACACACACACACACATGCACACACACACTATTTCTAAAGGGTTATTAATATCTCTCTCTCAATTCAGTTCAGTTCAGTTCAACTCAATTTAATTTATCAGGCTTTATTGACATTTAACATGTGTTGCCAAAACAAAAATACAGTTAAAAGGCAGTGAATAAAATGTACAACTGATTACACAAATGACAAATCACCAGAGCAATAAATTAGTGAACAAAATGGAAAAATGTATTTATCTTACATATATAGACATACATTTATACATACATATCTCTTTTATATGTTTACATACAGATGCAGCCACTCCAAATTTCCCAGGCTATCCGAAAGCCAGCCGGAAGCCAGCCAGTTTCCAGCCCCCCTCCCCCCCATTAGATGGTGCTTCCCTCACAGAAACACAAAAACTAAAGAGAAGCTTGAGAGGTGCTACTACTTTTCCTGGTAGTATTTCCTTTCTATGCTACATTACTAATCTACTCCACTCTCTCAGATGCAAATATTACACTTTTATTGCACTATTTTTATTTCAATTTAGTTTGGCCTATAAGTTATTGTACTTTTGTGCAATAACATAAATTTGTTGCTGTGTTATATTATTATAGGTTAGAATAAGCCACCCAGCAGTATTTAAGTTATTAAAATGACCACCTTTATCTGCTGCAGCATCCCTGTTTTAAACAAATGAGTTATTAAGTAAAACCTAAAATTTTGTTGCAATCGGCCCTGGTCTCCCCTATCTGAAAATACTTAGGTAGTCACTCAGAATAATGAGAAATGTTCTGAAAATAACTTGGTGCCCGAAAATAATTACTTAAATCATTTTGAAAAAGTTGCTCAAGAGACTCACTCAGTGTGATGATGTGTGTGACAGTGGGGGGTGGAAGCTGTTCAGATAGCACATTTGCACATTCAGTAAGAACGAAAAGGTTCATGGTAATGCTAATGATGTATGGAGGCTACCTCCACAAGACCACCTTATTTCACGTGCGCTCCCTTTGAGTTAGTAAGTTACGGGAAACTTTATCAACTTTGTGAAAGCTGCCTGTGACAAATTTATAATTAATATCAAGAATTTACAAATATGGCAAACATGACGTCATCAGGAAGGAAATCCCTTAGGCACACCCTTACAAGCCACGGGGTTCAAATGAAGCGGAGAAATGAGAGGATGCATGTTTTATACTTTGTATTCGAGCAGGATGAAAAATAGTGATTTGAACGGGTTTCAATCTGAATAGTTATGTTTGTAGGGTCTTCAACGTGAGTATCTCCATTCACGTTGTTTACAAAAGGCTACAAATAAAAAAAAAATATGAGAAAATTACAACACTCCTGTATCAATATACATATCAATATATATGAAGAACTGTAAAATGTCACTATTGTGAGGTAGTTCTGACATCGACAGTGACGATGTGTTGTTGAATGTTTGCAACAAAAGTGGGGGCTGGGAATCTTCTTCAGATGGCACACTGGCCCATTCAGTGGGAATGAAAAGGTTCATCTTAATGCTAATGATGTGTTTGAGCCAAGGAGTCATTTTCACACTATGTAAAACAGCTGAATGGGCGACACTCTACATGAATAGGAGATTGCTTAGAAACGGCCATTGTTTACACAAGACATCTTGTTCAGTTTATCTTTGAGTGAGTATTGAGAAACACCGCGGTGCACACTGTGTCAGCCTTCTGCTGAAGTCGCAGCAGTAGCCTGTGAACCGAACAGAGTGAATCCCTCTCAGCTTGATATCATGACTTTTCAAGCACCAAATGACTTGCTTTAACAAATTCCATTAGATTATAACATCAAGAATTGTGAAATATCGCTTCTATGAATCTGTTTAGACAGACAGCGGCAGATCAATGAGGTGAAAACGTGCTGTGTGCCATGTGCAGAGCTCTGTACAGTCTGAACGTCAAAACAATAATTAAAAAAGAAAAGATCTATGTAATTATTTACAATATTCACAAGCTATGTTTATCTAACAAAAGATTCTGTTTCCAGTCCATGTAGTCTTTGAAAAACAACATTTTCGCTGAGGTTAAAAAATCCTTGTCTTTCGCACATTCTGTACACGGAGTGGGGTGTTATAACAGCAATCTAACAGCACTAGCACAGTAATATATATATACTACTATATGGCATTATTATCATTACCACTGCAGATAAACTCAGCTGCTAAGACTAATGATTCAAATGCAGTTATGTTCTCGCTGTACTATCGCTTGGTTCCCAGCCATATCACTTTAATTTTCGTGCAATTCTTTTGAATAACAAAACGCTGAAGCATATTATTTATGACCTGTGATATGGTAGCCTGATAATCATTAAATATGCTCTGTGTGGGAAGGTCTCTCCCACGATTACAGTAATAAGAACGCTTCAGCTTCCACACTCACTGCTCCTCCAGACCATTGCAACTGGTTTCTACAAATTAAACTAAGGGGCGTTACCAGCCGGCCTTGTATTCTTTACGTCATCGCGGGGGATCTACAAGCCTGGCAAGGAGACGGCAGGGACCTGTCATGGATCCATTGCGGCTCTACCATGGGCCAAACTGAAATTTGAAGTGGCTACATGTTTTGTACATGTTGATGTTAATGTTGTTTGTATGGTGTGTGTGTGTGTGTGTGTGTGTGTGTACACCATTTACTACACACTACTGGACTAAATGTATGCATATAGTGTGCCACTGATTTGCACTGCACATTTTAATCAATTTGCACTTACAATCTGCGTGGAATTAGCATCTGATTCGCTGGGGCATCAGCTCGTTATGCAATCAGCGAGTGGCTGCCCTCTAAATGCATTTAGTGAGCAAAGGAGAGGTCAACAAGTGCAGTTCATAAAGCTCAGATGAGAAATTTAAGTGCATTCAAAATTAATGGCATTCCAATTTATTTACTAAGAATGCATTGCAAGTCTGAGAAAATTATGCACTGATAAAATGCTCATAATCTTTAATAGTAGAAATATTTGCTATGAAAGCAGTCATGAAAGAAATTCCTGTCATTTAAATGTGTTCTGGTGTAAAGAAGAGTATAGTCACCGCAGTGCAGCTCGTGGTTATTGACCACAGATGACCTTCTTATTCTCACTGAGAAATGGTCAAATGAAGTACTCAGTTATTTATTTATTATTACCACCAACTTTTTAACCATTCGATGTGACCTTGGATGGCAGTGTTGGTCCAAACTGTAATATCTTAACTATTGGATTGATTTTCCTGACCCTGACTCTCTGACTCTACTGACTTTGGTGTTCCTCAGACTTTTCCTCTAGTGCTGCTGTAAGGTTCTCTTGTAATAGAATGGTCCCCAAAGGATAAATCCATATGGCTATAATGATCCCTTCACTTTTTATATCATGCTACCAGAATGTCAAATTGTACACTTTAGAATTTAATATCTTAATATGTGGATTGACACATTATTTGTCCAGGAATTAAAAACAAGTAAACAGTAAATCTGTTCTTGAACCATTTGGAATACATGGAGTCTGCTAATTTGAAATGATGCAACAACAGTCTGTCAATTTCATAGCTTGTTTGTTTGTTGGTGGTCTGGCCAAGAGTTGATTGTACCTGCTGTTGTGATTGTATCTTGAAATGGCTCGCATTAACTAAATCACAAGAATCTTAGCTTTCCAAAGCATGAGTAACCACTGAGCTTAAACACAGCAGTTAGGCGCATGAATGGGCTAAAGCACTTTTCAGAGGTTACTGCTTTTAGACAATGAATTGTAGGAGTGTGCCATATCATCTTGTTCACAATAAATAATGGTATAATTTTTAATATAGTATGAAAAATTCATACCGTGATACTCGCCATATTTTAACTTCTTGACATATTGATGTCAAACTGTTTCAAAAAGAGGAGCAGCTTCAGTAGTGTGGAATAAATGATGAACAGTCCTGGACTTCTCAGACTTTTTTAGCGACTCATCACTCAGTGGGAACTCATTCACTGGCTTCTATGGCAGCAGCACAGCGTCTCTCCCTCTCCTCTCTTGCCATGCGCACATGAGAGTTGGTGACGCCAATCATTCAGTCATAAACCTTTGGTAATGTAAACCTAGATGATGGTCACGGCTCGACAAAAAACTACATATATGTGTGAATGTGCAATAGCTATCATAGCATAGCTTTTGTTTGTTTTATACTGAATATTTGAAGGCAAACTGTTAGCTTTACATATAAACTACATCACTTATATTGTTGCAATTTTATGTTCTTAAATGAATAATCCAGTTTTTTAAACTAATTTGTCATATCGCCCACCTCTAGTGTGCTGTAATTTTGGTGAAACCTCGACCTTTACTCTACACTGTTAACCCCAATCCATCTATAACGCAAAATCTTAATGAAAAGTCTACAGAAATGCTCTGGATTGTCAAAATGACATAAACACTTCATGTTCACTTGACACAAAAACTCAATGTGCAGATGCCTTTGAAACACATAAATTGAACATGACAAAAGATCAGAAATATAACACATTCAGCTAAATTAGTTGACATTTAGCAGACTCAAATTAGGTTCCTTAAAGGGGAACTATTATGCTTTTCCTCTTTTCTGACTTATAAATGTTGTTACAATGTCGGATACTCGTGTTAAACGATGCCAAAACGTCAAATAATGAGGTTTATGCATTTGGACATGAGCCCTGCAAGCTGTTTTGGATGGCTCTGCACACTGTGTTTTACTGTCTGTTTTTAACAGAGTAGTCCCATTGACGTCAATGCGTGCCGGACTTATATAGGCATGCCCAGGAATACGCCGCAGAAGTAAGCAGGTAATGACAACAACAAGCTACGGCTAATGGCTAACGTTACTCACCATTCAGAGACGTCTTGAAGTAACCTCTGTACTTGAGAAACTTCAGGCTGTCCAGTCTCTACCTCAGGATTGGATTCGGGATACAGCTGTATTTCAAAAGTTGACATTTTCAAAAGTGAAATTCTCTCAACTTCCGCACCGGCAAAATAAGGAAGTGGGGCTCGGCAGTGCTCAGCAGCCCTTCGGAAGTCCTCAGGAGTGTGACCATTCGTGGGATGCGGGAAATACAAGGAAGCGATGCAACGAGAGACACAGCGTCCCAAAGATCTACAAAGCTTTCGGTGCGGGTAATCGTGTGTAGCTGCTCTATAGGAGTCCAATAATCAAATACAAAGGCCCGAAAATGAGTAAAAAGTGAGAGAGTTATTTAAATCAACTAAATATAAAATTCAAAAACGCTATTCTCAGAATAAATAAAATAATGCGCCTCTCCTCTGCCCTCCTTACACACCGCAGCTCCAAACTGCATGTCATTTTTGTTTACTTTAAATATCAGAGACGCAGAGTGGGAAAGGTTAACATTGTTTCAAATTGAGATCTGGTTTAAAAAGACTTGTGGATGTGGGAAAGCAATACAGTGTCTGTCTCCACTCACACTGGGCAGTTGGTGAACCTGAATCTGCCAGGGAGTTGAGGGGAGACGGTGTGGTTTTATGCTAGATTATCTGCTGCTTTACAAAGAGCTTGATTTGCATAAATTACAAAATAATTGAAAAGAAATAGAAAAAATATCCATCCATCCATCCATCCATCCATCCATCCATTTTCATCCGCTTGGCCAAGTCGCGGGGGCAGCAGGCTGAGCAAACCACACCAGATGTCCCTCTCCTCAGCAACGCTTTCCAGCTCCTCCTGGGGGACCCCAACGTGTTCCCAGACCAGATGAGATATGTAATCCAGCATGCTCTGGGTCGGTCCCAGGGCCTCCTGCCAGTCGGATGTGCCTGGAACACCTCCAACGGGAGATGCCCAGGAGGCATCCTGAGCAGACGCCCGAACCACCTCAAATGACTCGTTTTGATGCGGAGGAGCAGGGGCTCTACTCTGAGCTCCCTCCGGATGTCCAAGCTCCTCCTCGTTGACAAGAGACAATCCTGGTGGAGGCCAACACCCACAGAGAACATGTTTGACTTAACAGCAATTATGCAGACGCATATCTCACTTTGGTCATACAGGACTGGATGGCTCGTAGCAGCGAGCCCATTACCCCGTAGTCTCGCAGTACCCCCCACAAGACCCCCTGAGGGACACGGTTGTAAACCTTCTCCAAGTCAACAAAGCAAAACTCCCATGACCCCTCCAGCAGCCTCACAAGGGTAAAGAGTTGGTCCACTGTTTTACAGCCAGTACGAAATCCGCATTGCTCCTCCTGAATCAGAAGTTAGACAGGAGGTTGGAGCCTCCTTTTAAGCACCCTGGAGTAAACTTTTGCCAGGAGGCTGAGCACTGTGATACCCCAATAGTTGAGGCACACCCTCTGGTCCACTTTTTTTAAAATGGGAAACACCACCCCAGTCTGCCAGTCCGCAGGCACCTTACCCAAACTCCACACAACACTGAAAAGGCATGTTGCACCTGGCGCCTTGCTGCTGACTACCTCAGCAACCTCTGCCAGGGACATGGGTGAGAGTTCCCCTGAGTCTTCAGGCTCTGCCCCCTCCATGGTGGACATGACTGCCAGGTTCAGGAGTTCCTCAAAGTGCTCCTTCCACCACTCAACGATATCCCCAGTTCGGGTCAGCAGTTCTCCTTCTCTGCTGAGCACAGCACAACACTCTCCTGCGGTTTGCCAGAACTTCCTTTAGGTCAATCGAAAGTCCTTCTCCGGACTCCTCCCACACCCAGGTTTTTGCTTTGGCGACCGCCACAGCTGCAGCCCTTCTGGCCAACTGGTACCTGTCTGCTGCTTTAGCTGACTCCTGGGCAGACCCAAAAGGCCTTCTTTGTCTTCTTCTTCTTCTCCTTCTTCTTCTTCTTGTGTTATTAGTCCAGTGGAGGCATGTCACTGTCTCCCCTGACAGAGACGCCTCTCCGATGGAGTAAACGATGCACTTGTCTGCAGAGGACAGCTGTGACTGGGAAGAGTCTCTTCCTGTGGCTGTTGCATTGTTTTGTGTGTACTTGTGCGTTTTTTCTTGCATCAAATTTTATATCAAACTATTTCACTGGATGGTTCTTACAACGGAGGAAATGGAGTTAATGGTTACCTCCTTCCAGGCCTTTGATTTACTCCTTGCACCACTACTAGCAGAAGAAAATAAAATAAAATGTTCATCTCCACTTCACCTAAAATAACTCAAATCTCAGCGTCATTAAAGTTTTGTTTTTCTCTCTCTCTCTTTCTTTCTTTGCTCCATATTTGAACAGGTCGACAGGATGCACCTATTCATTGTTGTGTATGTTATGTATGTTTTGAGTGGTGGGGAACCCTGGAGCGCAGCGTATTTAATAATCATGAGGAAGCAAGCGAGCGCACACCTGACCAGAAACCTGTGGCTTCTACAGGTGGTGCAAAGGATCTTTGCAGCGGAGCGGTTGAGATGACATGTAAACAGAGGAAAACAACTTTCATAAAACGGGTGCTTCCCATCCTTAAATGTGATTGGCTGAGCCGCGTTCCATGCCGTTGTAAAATCACTGTAACCCACGGCTTCTCGGGGCTTATTGCTTAAATATTTTCAACTGTGTCTGTTTGTAATTTCATCCCGACTATAACCAAGAACGTTTGTTGTCTGGAATACATAAAGTCGATGGATTAAGTCTGTTCTCTTATTATCTCTGTTCACAGATTGAGAGGCATGCAAATTCACAGGTGGAGCGAGGCGGCGAGGCGTAGCTTTCCAAACACACTTTCCCCGTGACCCTCCCTGCTACTGTCAATGGTCCCTCCCTCCGGAGTCCTCTATGGAGCAACTTGACCAAACTGTCGTTAAGGAGGTTAGGCAGGCTTACGTCACTACAACATGATTGACAAAAAAAATCACCAAACAATTGGCTTTGTGAGTGGCGGAAGAGGCGGGACATGTGCGTACGACCGCCATACTGCCGTTGCAAACTCCTCCATTCATTTATATGGGAGTGTTCAGTCTCCTCATAAGAAAGTCTCTGCTTTCTGCTGCTGCTTCTTCTTCTTCTTGTCCTTATTAATTTGGCGGTCGGCAAACAATGTAGTTGTGCATTACTGCCACCCTCTGACACTACGACGTTAAAACATACCCCACGTGGGGGTGGTAGCGGGACGCTCATGTGATTGGCCGAAGAGGAGGGAGACATCTGATTGGCTACCTATATCCCCTTGGTAGAAAAAATGCATTTGTGGATCGGGTCACGTCAAGGGAGTCTCAAAAATATTCACACACAAATGCGCAGAGATTCACAAAATAAAAGCATTTGTATATGAATGTATCAACATCCACATATGTTTTGATGAAAATTGCAAATACGTTTTAAATACAATATATAAATAAATAAATAATATAAAAATACATATATTTGTGGATTTTTATTGCATATATTTAAAACAATAAATATTTGTGTGTGCATCAGAAATACAGTTGTGAAACTTTTTTGGTTATTTGTGGATTTTTTTTACATTTATATAAAATGCCAAATATATGTGTGTGCATTGAAAATATTTGTGTGGAGAGAGTCATTTATATATAAATCTTAACATGTATTTGTGAATCCTTCTGTGTGCATTTATTAATATTGAGACTAATCTAACTCCATAGAGGCTTGTCTAACGTGCAACGGTAGCTCATTCCATAATTTAGGAGCTGCAACAGAGAAAGATCTATCCCCTCTGAGCTTCCGTTTTGACCTCGGTACCTCCAGGAGCAGCAGATCAGCTGACCTGAGGCACCGAGCAGGAGCATAGGGGTGAAGGAGCTCAGAGAGGTAAGGAGGGGCAAGACCATTTAAAGATTTAAAAACAAATAAAAGAATCTTAAAATGGACTCTAAAGTGCACAGGTAGCCAGTGGAGGGAGGCCAGGATAGGAGTTATGTGCTCCCTCTTACGTACACCAGTTAAAAGGCGAGCGGCTGCATTTTGCACTAACTGGAGACGTGCGAGGGAGGACTGGCTGACTCCAAAATAAAGTGCATTACAGTAATCCAGCCGAGATGTGATAAAGGCATGGATTACTGTTTCAAACTGCTGTTGTGCGAGGAAAGGCTTCAC
Organism: Cephalopholis sonnerati; assembly: GCA_019142605.1. Lineage (NCBI taxonomy): Eukaryota > Metazoa > Chordata > Actinopteri > Perciformes > Serranidae > Cephalopholis > Cephalopholis sonnerati. The sequence goes on along the minus strand of JAGQAX010000006.1, from coordinate 40,693,795 downwards.
CTTTGCCAGCTGCCTAATCTGAAAAAAGCTGAAGCACTAATTTGCCGATCAAATTTAAAATCACTGTCCATCTTAAAACCCAAGTTTGAAACTATTGGCTTTACATAGTTTGCCAAAGGGCCCAAGTCAACTTGGCCAATGGGGCCAAACACCATCACTTCTGTTTTTTTCTCATTGAAATGTAAAAAGTTCAAGGCCATCCAGGCTTTGATGTCTTCAAGACACGACAGAAGTGGTGTGAGGGAGAAAGCATTTTTCCTATTCAGTGGCACATATATCTGGCTGTCGTCAGCATAACAGTGGAAAGCAATGCCATGCTTTCTCAGGATGGAGCCCAGAGGCAGTACAAAGAGAAAAGCAGGGGCCCTAAAATCGACCCCTGTGGAACCCCATACAACAGTGGAGCAGAGCTGGACTCTGAATTTCCAAGGCTTACAGTCATACTCCTGTCAGCCAGATAAGATTTGACGCACTCCAGAACAGTACCACAGATGCCCACTAGGTGACGTAACCGAACCACTAGGATATTGTGGTCCACAGTGTCAAAAGCTGCAGTTGGGTCCAACAGAACAAGAATTACATGGTCACCAGAGTCATTAGCCAGGAGGATATCGTTAAGAACTCTTAACAAAGCTGACTCAGTGCTATGCAGAGTTTTAAAGCCGGATTGAAAGACCTCCAGGACATCATGCTCATCCAGAAAAGACTTTAACTGAGCATGGACAACTTTCTCCAAGATTTTAGAAAAAAAAGGCAGCTTGGAGATGTTCCTAAAATTGGCCAGCACGCTGCGATCAAGGCCAGGTTTCTTAATTAGGGGCTGCACCACTGCATGTTTAAAACTAAGAGGAACAACACCAGAGGACAGACTGCTGTTAATGATAGCTAAAACCGACTGCCAGGCTCAAACTTATCAAGAGCTACAGAACAAGGAACATGGTCAGAGGGGTCAGATGCAGGAGCTGAGATGAGAGCCCTTGCAGTAGCAACCTTATCAATAAAAAAGTGCAGGAAGCTATTACACATTTCAGAGGATGCCTCCAAGCTGACAGGCTGTGGGGCATTTGGAACAGTGTCAATGGTTTTAAATAACACACGTGGGTTGTGACGATTGCACTCAATGATGTTTGTCAGTTACTGTGTTTTGGTCTCTTTAACGGTGCTCTGGTAGCAGCACCAACAGTCCTTTAGGATTTGGAAGGAAACCTGCAGCTTGTCCTTCTTCCACTTCCGCTCAGCTTTGCGGCACTCCCGTCTGGCTGCGCGAGTCCTTTCGTTAAACCAGGGCTCAGGTTTAGCTTTGGGCTAGCAGGGCTCCTCCCCCTTGCTACGTCCACTGGAATCTGCCCATGCATTAAATGCATCGATAGAATGGGGGGGCATGTGGCGTCTAGTTTGGGAAAGCCCCTCGACATGACGCGAAAGTCCAATTGGATTCCTTACAGGCTTGCATCCTCGTCTCCGGGTGACAGTAAGAACCAGACTCAGTTCAAAAACCTGCCAATTTCACACTAGCAAGCGTGTCCGTCTCATAAACTCGCTGCTGGTTGTGTTTCAACTATTTTCGGAAGCACTGACCACTCTTTGGCTCGGTGTTCATTCACTCAAACAAATGGTAACAACAAATATTTATTGTATTACAGTATATGGCTGTTAGCTAACAGGTCACCGATTTACCTGACAGTAACATTAGCGAGCAGTGTTTGAGCAAAAAAGATGAAATATTGGTGAACTATGCTTACAGCTGAAAGCTGAGTTATGTTAAATGGTAAAACACATCACGCTCTTCATGTTTCACTGCTGCTAATGTTTGCCGATAGACAAGACGTTAATGTTAAACTGTCTGACCCTGTCTTGTGTAGGGTGAATATACCCCTCCTGTGAGATGAGCTAGCCCACTGTACCCCCTTCTCTCTCTCTCTCTCTCTCTCTCTCTCTCTCGCTCACACACACACACACACGCACACACACACACACACACACACACACACACACACACACACACACACACACACACACACACACACACACACACACACACACACTCTCTCTCAGGGAAAACAACCTAATGTGTTTTATGTTGCCTTTCTCTGTCAAAAGAAGCTTTTATGTCATACCAGTAACTGGTTAATGTTCAAACCAAATATTTTTTGAGGATATATTTTTGAGGAAAATGAGGCAAGCAATTTTCTTCCAAGAGCAGCTTGAAGTGTTTATTTGTGAGATTAGTGATTTTGTTTTTTGAAATGACAGTGAATTTTTTCGTTATGCTGCATGAGTTGACCTCTTCTGTTGTCTTCATTTATACTGTACTTAGCCTACATTATTATTTTAGGCATTGTTTCAAAGTCTTGGGAAATATTAAGGAATGTCCTAATAAAGTAAATGGAATTCCAGCAATCTTTTGTTTTGGATTAACTAAATTGGCAGGTAACCACATGAATATTCACTTGGCATGACACTGATTCAACTCAAATTAAGTATTATCATTATCACTATGAGAAGTTGGTTTAACTACCGGTAAGTAGCTTCTCATGTAGCTAACTACTTTCGCTGTGTCTGTGTAACTTAGCTTACTACATCTTCCTGGGTGGTAGCTTTTGTGTAGTGAAGCTTAATTTATTGCTGAGTAACTGGTAGCTTAGCTCACTACAATATCCATGTAGCTTGCCCACCACTGGTCAGACTGTGCAAAGACTCATAAATCTGGCTAAATACACAATCAAAAACATTTTTCTCCTCAGTTATTTGCGTGATCCTACCATAAATACATATGTAGAAAGGCTCTAGGCAAGTGTACCTGTGCAAGCAAAAGTACAGAAAGTGTCTGAAATGAAGTACAAAGAGCTCTCTTTTTTCAATTGTAAGTAAAAGTCCTACATTTGGAACATGTTTTGGTCCCAATCTGAAGTACATCTTCAGCACAATCCACTCTCTATCTAAATATAAAAATGTACAGAGCATTTACATTTCAGTAGTTAGGTTTTCTGCTGTTTGTCTTTGTTGCTCTCTATAGAAAAATAACAGCAGAGAAAGAGAACCTCTGCATTATTTATAGCATTTGTGGGTACAATATTACCGAATCAGTCAGCAGTAGCAGCTATTATATTGAAAAATGTGAATAACAAACCTCAATTTGTTATCACAATCCCATAACTAAGAGACACACAGAATTACATCCATTATAATAAATTTGCTATGAAATTATTATTCTTTATGCAATTCATTCAGTTCATTTTATAGATGATGCAAGATGACTTATGAAGCATAAGAAAAATATTGCATGCATGTATATTTTCATGTTTTTCACTTGTGTGACGTGAGTCTTTGTCTTATGAATAAATGATTGTTTGCAACAGTCAGGTTATATATTTAGATAAAACAGACTCTACCACTCGACCTGTCCAGATCCTAGGGCAGTATTCATGTTGCAGAAAGCCATTTTATTTTTCACCATGGTATGAGGGTAAGTGAATAAATGCTCCATGATTTGTTTTATAGCATCCTTTGTTTTCATTGATATTCACTCATACGAATTAACTTGCTGGAGCAATGAGTTGATCGATCTGACTGACAAAAAATAATCAACCACAATTTTATGTATGTTCTGATTCCAGCTTCACAAATTTGGATTACTTGCTGTTTTTTTTTCAGTTTTATATCACTGCAAATTTAATATCTTTAAGTTTTGGACATTAGTAAAGGAAACAGACAAATTAGGGATGTGATTTTAGAGACAGAATGAAGCAGGCTTGATGTCTTCCTGGTTTGAATTTCCAAGAATGTAGCATGTAAATGATGTGCTGTTCAGAGGCTGACTGTTTTAAAGGTCCACTGTGTCTGATTTAGGGAGATACATTGGCAGAAATGGATTATAATGTAATAAGTATGTTTTCTAAAGTGTATAAAAATAAAATAAGAATCCTGGTGTTTTCATTCCCTAACAATGAGGCCATTATGTCTACATAGGGAGTGGTCATATATATTCCTATGTCTACATAGGGACTCGTCTACATTGCATTTATTTGTCAGCCAACATTGTTATAAGGGTTTTGGCAATGAGAGTGTTTTTTTAAAAAGTGTTTTTTTAACATAAAACTGTTATACTCAGTGTTTTTATCGGTTTAAATCACCTGGAGTCGCATTCATGCCTATGCACAAAAGGAGGCCTCAAAGAGGCATACGCCACTTCCCACACAAAAGTGGCATGCACACTGGTGCTCTGTGTGCACCATGGCTGCCACACACTTTTTTTTTCTCCTCCAGCCAACTTATGCATAACCTCATCACCTGCATACATGTGTTGCGTAAATTAGTAAAGACTGAAAAGCCTTAGTACAGCCTTTATGAGCCAGAGTATACAGAAGAAGAACTTATGCAGAGGGAGACTGAACAGGCAGAGAGAGAGAAGAGCAACTTCTGTGGCAACCCTCTCTCACTCCAAAGTGGTCGAAATCTGGTGCCTGGGCAGTGACTTCTGGCATCAGACACAGACAAAAAAAGATGTCCTTTTCGTGTCGGTCGCTAAAATACATTTTGAAATCAACCCCTTTCCACAGCAATGTAATGCTTAGCTTCCCTGGTGGGACTCCTGCCTGCTACTCCAAAATGGGAGCGTGCCGACTGTCGTCTACTATATATATACACAAACCCACTTCACAAATTCAGAACTTTAAATTCCCAAACTGTGTCATATTCCAAGTTGAAATTTTCATTGTTTCTCTATGTATTCTGAGAGGTCAAATCAAATCCTACAAAATTAGGGCAGTATATATGGTGTATACACCTCTCTTGCAATGTACACATTTAACACTTCCAAACAGTCCACAGTGAAATACAGTTTATGAACTTCGAAATCCAGCCCCACCCCCTACCTCACATGAAGAAATAGGATGGATTAATATAAATGTCCACTCTCATTCACACTCCTCCATCCATTCTGTGATAATCCCCTTCAGTGCCCCTCCAGTGCCCAGTAGACTAATGATGAAATAAGCCTGGAGCTTAGCGTCACACAGACCTGAACTAAGATGACCTGACTCAGATGATACCGGGCAAACATTATTCCTGTGGCATCCATCCAACATCCACTTAACTGTAAAACACTGTCCAGAAAGCCCAAACTATTTGCTCCGCGATGTTTCTTTCCTCATGCACATTACAATGATTTATGAACTGTGCAGTTTGAATACCACTTGCGTAAGTAAAGGAGATTATGAAGAGGGCTTGTTGAGGGATGTATCCCCTTTTGCAGAAATTTTATATCCTTAGACCTGCAATCATTTAGGTACATTTAAAATCTGCATCTTCAAGGAGCATTGTAGAGGTAGTTGAGTGTTTGAGCAATTCTATAGACAAGAATGTTTTATGACGGGAGTGTAACTCATTGAAAAAATATATGAAAAGGTGCTTATGCTGTCAAAGCAGAGTAAAAGTTGGGAAATAAAATGAAAATTATAATGCATGAAGGACACGCCTTAAACTTGACTCTCTTTGGACAGTGTGTAATGATTCAAAGTTGAATAGATAACACAGCCAGTTATTCACTAAACTAACCATGCAGCTGTAGAGTGGTGGCACTAAAAACTAAAAAAATAAATAAATAAAAGCTGTTATTCTGCTCTTGAGTCTCAAAGCCAATGAGTCCATCTATAAGTGCTTACAGAGCACCAACATAACAGTGTATCCAAAATGGAACAAAACCAATCAACTTGATGAAATTCTGCCACTCATTCAAGAGACTCTTCAACACTTCTGAATGGCATTCTCTAATGTTCAGCTTCTGTCACATGACTCATTCATGTCAGATAGCTGTCATGCAGAACCCTTTACATGAAGACAATGGCATAAGGTAGCTACCACGGGCAATAGTGCGCTCTTGTTACGCTTGTCACACACGTGCGCGCACACACACACACACACACACACACACACACACACACACACACCATTGGTAACTTTATACAAAATCCAAAGGAATCTATTTTAGAGAGCTTTGCTAGTTTTTCATCCTGTCAGTCCTGACAGATTTTACACCTGAACTCGCTACCTGATATCAAATTGTCTTGTCACATGATATATATATATATATATATATATATATATATATATATATATATATAAAAAGGTGAAATAACTGAAAACACGTTTCTTCAAAATAGCCACCCTTTGCTCTGATTACTGCTTTGCACACTCTTGGCATTCTCTCGATGAGCTTCAAGAGGTAGTCACCTGAAATGGTTTTCCAACAGTCTTGAAGGAGCTCCAAGAGGTGTTTAGCACTTGTTGGCCCCTTTGCCTTCACTCTGCGGTCCAGCTCACCCCAAACCATCTCGATTGGGTTCAGGTCCGGTGACTGTGGAGGCCAGGTCATCTGCCGCAGCACTCCATCACTCTCCTTCTTGGTCAAATAGCCCTTACACAGCCTGGAGGTGTGTTTGGGGTCATTGTCCTGTTGAAAAATAAATGATCGTCCAACTAAACGCAAACCGGATGGGATGGCATGTTGCTGCAGGATGCTGTGGTAGCCATGCTGGTTCAGTGTGCCTTCAATTTTGAATAAATCCCCAACAGTGTCACCAGCAAAACACCCCCACACCATCACACCTCCTCCTCCATGCTTCACAGTGGGAACCAGGCATGTGGAATCCATCCGTTCACCTTTTCTGCGTCTCACAAAGACACGGCGCTTGGAACCAAAGATCTCAAATTTGGACTCATCAGACCAAAGCACAGATTTCCACTGGTCTAATGTCCATTCCTTGTGTTTCCTGGCCCAAACAAATCTCTTCTGCTTGTTGCCTCTCCTTAGCAGTGGTTTCCTAGCAGCTATTTGACCATGAAGGCCTGATTCGTGCAGTCTCCTCTTAACAGTTGTTCTAGAGATGGGTCTGCTGCCAGAGCTCTATGTGGCATTCATCTGGTCTCTGATCTGAGCTGCTGTTACCTTGCGATTTCTGAGGCTGGTGACTCGGATGAACTTATCCTCAGAAGCAGAGGTGACTCTTGGTCTTCCTTTCCTGGGTCGGTCCTCATGTGTGCCAGTTTCGTTGTAGTGCTTGATGGTTTTTGCGACTCCACTTGGGGACACATTTAAAGTTTTTGCAATTTTCCGGACTGACTGACCTTCATTTCTTAAAGTAATGATGGCTACTCATTTTTCTTTAGTTAGCTGATTGGTTCTTGCCATGATATGAATTTTAACAGTTGTCCAATAGGGCTGTCGGCTGTGTATTAACCTGACTTCTGCACAACACAACTGATGGTCCCAACCCCATTGATAAAGCAAGAAATTCCACTAATTAACCCTGATAAGGCACACCTGAGAAGTGAAAACCATTTCAGGTGACTACCTCTTGAAGCTCATGGAGAGAATGCCAAGAGTGTGCAAAGCAGTAATCAGAGCAAAGGGTGGCTATTTTGAAGAAACTAGAATATAAAACATGTTTTCAGTTATTTCACCTTTTTTTGTTAAGTACATAACTCCACATGTGTTCATTCATAGTTTTGATGCCTTCAGTGAGAATCTACAATGTAAATAGTCATGAAAATAAAGAAAACGCATTGAATGAGAAGGTGTGTCCAAACTTTTGGCCTGTACTGTATAACTAAATATTATGTGGGGTGTTTTTTTTCTTGTAAGTTATAAGGTTCTATCTGCAAGCCAATCAGCCTGAAAAAGCACACACGACGACCAGTCAGGTTCTGCTTCTTTATTATGTATCATAAATCAAAGCCATACCCTCTGGTTTCCATATTTTAGCTAGCCTTCTGCTCTGCATTGGCTCAGCCGTGTCTGATGGGAGGTAGCTAACAGCTCTGTCCCGACCCAACAGCAATACTGTAGAAACACCATGGTGAACCTCGGTCTCCCCCCAGGTAGCCCTGGTGAGTAAACGGCTGCATTTTGTGCAGCAAACCCCCTTTAGCATACTGTGAGCTCTGTTAGCACCATTAGCAGTGCAGCACAGCTAACGGTGCTAACATTTTTGAAAAATGTTAATGAGGTTTTAGGGCTCAAAATTAGCTGCTTACTCACAGGGGCTACCTGGTGGGAGACTAGGGGTGGCCATTGTGTTTCCGCAGCTGTCATCCCGCCACTGTTAACAGCGGTCATCTGGAATGAGCACCACCTCCAGCACCGCCTGGCTGGTACACAGTGCAAAACATCCAAGGCTAACACTACCAAATCAGTGAAGTGAGGGTAGGGCAGTAGGCAATTGGTTTTCACATGTTAACTCAGCTAATCGGCTGTCAGCAGAGCCAACAGGACATAAAATAAAAAGCAAAACATTATGGCACTTCACAAAAACATTCTTTATTTCTGTCCACCTCTAAATAGCTTTGAAAAGTGGTACCAAAGCTCACTGAGTCAATGGGGCACCAGACTAAAAGTAAACGCCTTTTGTGTTTCACATCATTTTGCATTTTTCTCTTCTTTTTTCTTTCCTAAAAATTAACAACATTAACCAAACCTGACATCACTCATACAGAGAATATCCTTATACTTTACCTGTCCCACTTTCTATATGTTTGCCGTCTGACCCAAAGAACACTTGAACTAACGGTTCCTGGAATAATGTGTTTAATAACTAACCATATTATTACCTAAAATTGACCTCTAGACTGGGCACAACATTTACCACTGAACTTAACCTGTAATGTTTTTATTAAATAAGAAAATAAGATGTGTTCTACAACAAGAAATAAATGTCTTTAAAACATAATAGAAAGAAAAAAAAAACCATTTACAAAACTGACAGGATTTTGATATTTTACATTTAAAATAACTTTAGGGTGTCTGTCATTCATCATGGATGAAAGACACTTGTTCCACATATCATTTTTGTTATTTGGAAGCAAAAGCTTAATATCTCAAAACCACTTAGAATGCAGAGAGAACCTTATAATTCTAAGGTGGTTGTTTGCTTTGCTGTAACGTAACTCTTAAACAAGCAGACTTTAAGTAGCCATAATCAGGTCAAGACATTTTATTTCTTGTGTTCATCAAAATGAACGTACATTCAGGATAAGTGTTTAAATGCTTAAATTTGCTTTGAATCCTAGAGGATCCTTCAGCTTGTTGAGAGAAGATCAGGGTTAGAGCTGAGCTGTTGGGTGGAGAGTGTTTGCTGTTTTGATTTTTTTTTCCCCGTTAAAGGGTTTTTTTTTTGGGGGAGTTTTTCCTTATCTGCTGTGAGGGTCCAAAGGACAGAGGGATGTCGTATGCTGTAAAGCCCTCTGAGGCAAATTGTGATTTGGGATATTGGGCTTTATAAATAAAATTGATTGATTGATTCAATTGTTGAGTAAATGTGACAGTCTTTATTGGTTGGAGTCAAAACTTACCACAACGAGCTAGACAACAACACTGCCTGTTAGACTACAAACAAAGTTAACTCTTGCTGCTTTAGTTGAGACCATTCCTTTGTGCCATACATCAGTTCTGCAAATCTTGTGTCAGTCTGTATGTGTGTGGACAAAGCAAACCAAGTCAAAGCTTCAATACAGAGGTTAATGCAGAATTTATTACATGCTGGAAGAAAAACAACAAATTCTTCCTTACGTTTGATAGATTACAGGTTTATAGTTACAGGATGGTTATGTTCATCACTGGCTATGTATTCACAGCAGATAGATTAATCAAATGTCCTTAAGTGCTAATTATCAGAATGACTCCTGTCAATGTTTTATTACCATAAAATATTTTAACAGATTATTAGATATATGCAGCAGTATTTTATAAGCTCATCATAGTCTAAAATCTTAATCTAAGAGTAACTATCAGCTATGGCTGATATCAGTGTAGTGTAAAACGTACAATATTCCCTGTGAAATGTAGCAGCACAGCAGAAGCATAAAGTAGCATAAAATGGAAATACTCAAGTAAAGTACCTTGCCATGCACCCAAATTGTACTTAAAGCAGCTATAATTGAGGTTTTTAATAATATATTAAGTGACAATGTGAAGACAATGTCAGTGTTCAGAATTATCACCTAAATCGGCAGTCCCCTTGACTTAACTGAGTTTTACCCCATATTGACACTAGTTGCTGAAGTGCTACAATTTGTCCATTGTTGCACAGCCACCCATCAGCAGGCCTGGCTGTGCACACCAGAGGTACATTTCTTTGTGCAGGTCAGCAAATGATTCTGCTCCTCCACTCTTTTCTAATCACACGTCAAGCTTTGTCTATGTGTGTGTGTGTGCTTGTATGTGTGTGTGTGTGTGCGTGTGTGTCTGGCTGTCTATCTGCTCTGCTTTTTTGCGTTTGTCAGACATAACTGACAAATCTGTGGAGGCAGTGGGAGCATATTTTATCATTAATTATAAACAGAACCTTTATATAATATCTAACATGTCCTTAATATAATTCATAACAGATTGTCAGTGTATTTTCTACTAGATTTGCTTACGGCTAGCAGCAAATTTAGGCCAAGCCAAACTTGTAACTGCAAATTGTAGGCCGGCCATGAGCTCTGTGTGAACAGCCCAGCTGGTTAACATGGACACTGAAAGGAAGCAAACTGCACTTCATGGAAATCAGCATGCTTTGATGTCCAGTGTGAACACAGCGTTATTGTGACTTTCAGCTTAGTCTTTTGCTGACAGACACAGTTAGCAACTAGGTATCTGTTGTAGCCAGATTGACAGATATTTCCCTCAGGAATTGGATGAGACCAAAAACAAAGCTAAAGGATTTCAAATGAATGCTAATGTGCTCTAGCATTGCCGAATGTTTGAACCAGTAACTGTTTCCTCACAAGTTCTTAATATCAACTTAAGAAGTGTCATTTGCCCCCTTTTTACTGCCTGTTCAAAGTAGGAATATAGCGCAATTTTGCCTCCTCACTGTGCTGTGTGTAAGGTATGATCATGGAATGGGTGGACAGACTTGTCTCGCCTTTAATCTGCCACAGTAGGTAATAAGAAAGCTGAAATGCTGTTTGTATAAACAGGACAGCCTGCAGAACGGGACAATGGGAAAGACAGATGTGACATTTTGATGACATGTTGTGCGTGCGACTCACCGCAGGAGATTCAAAAAGCAGCTGTTTGCAGTTAGCAGGTAACTCAAATAAGAACAGCAGCCAGAAATGTCCACAAACTGGGAATACAATGAGGTCCAAGAGCTCCTTAGCTTCCAAGCAGAAGATGAGATCAGCAGCCTTATAACGTATATGATTGTGATTGCTGTGTTAACACCATTTTTTATTGATTAGGCTGTTCTCCCAATTGTTTTGTGTGTTTTCCTATCAAAGGCAATGCACCCAAGGTCATATATTTCGCACTTATTTTGAAAGGTTCCAATCACTTGACAAAGAAAGAAGCACTTTCAAGCACTTGTGAGGAGGCAGGTTGGGGTGGTTAATGGGTCACAAAAAGCAGGGCTTTCACTCGTAACTTTTCCCCGAAGTCGTGTGTTCAGGTCCATGTGAACTTTGAATCATTTTAAGGTATGTTCTCACTGAATTTCTTTTCCTAAACCTAACCTCAGTAACTTTTATTGCCTAAACCTACCCTCCATAACTTTATGCTGATTGCGTAACTGTAAGTTAAAAATGTAACATCATTCATGGGGCACAAATTCGTAGCATATCATACCAACTGTTGTGCATGCCTTTTTCATTGGATATCATATGAACCATTATATGAGAATACGTTGCATTGTTAAAAAACACTGCTGACATGTCCGTTACATGTCAGACTAAGGGCCATTTCTGTTGTGTTACACGCTATGCCCGTAACGCTTCTTTTGATACCGCAATGCTGACATGCCATCTAAAATGACACCCAGGACAAGAATGATGCCGTCATGGTTTGGTTTTGTGTGAAAATGCAAAGGAGGCGCTGCCCCCTAGTGGCAAAAACATCAGTTAATGCAGGTTTGAGTACTTAAGAACTGTGTTTGAGTCCATGTACTTAGTTAATGAGAATATGCATACTGTCAGCTGAGGGAGACGCAAACAACAGCAGAATTTGTTTGATTATAACATATGTTTCCTACAGCTGTTGGCATTCTTTTAATTTTTGAAAAGTTGTTTGTTGATGCAGCTCTCCAAAATATAGCACATATTTTTTTGGTGGGTTTTCCCTTTAATTAATGAGCAACCAGCATTGGATATATAACCTACATTGTTCCACTTATCGATAGTAGAACATCAATCAGATAAAGGTTATCAATTGAATTAGCCCTATGCTTTTAATTCAGTGGCTGCAGTTATGAATTGAAGCTTTTGTGTGTGTGTGTGTGTGTGCGTGTGTGCACTGTTTGTTGACTTTGACAATGATGTGAAATGAGCACTGTATCTGCATGTGTGTATACAGAAAGTTGCATGTTTGTGTGTGTATTAGTGTGTGGATGATATTGCATGCAAGGTAGGAAAATGAGGTAAGTGTGCGTGTTTGTGTGTAAGTGTGCGTATTAAATGGGATTTGTTACACTGTAATAACCAGTGACCAGTGAAGTGAAAAAGAAAAGGCTCTCAACATTGATCACTGCCAAGGATTCCCCTCGGAATCAAGAATCAAGTGTGTGTGAATGTGTGTATTTTGTGTGTGTGTACGGGGCGGGGAGATATGGCCAAAGTTAATTATCAGAGAAAGCATTTTGCAAATGTGTGTGGGTAGGTGGGTGGGGGTGTTATTGCAGCCAATGAAGTGGAGAGTTGCGTACAGATTTGTATTCAGAAGCTGTGCTGTTGGTCGCTTCGCCTCCTTTCCTCTTCAACACACACAGACACAAGCATAAACACATACACACATACACAAAATGCTCATGTGTGCACAAAACTGCTTTGTGCTCACTTATGAAAATCACTGCTTCATTAAAGAGTGGCTGACCCCCTCACTGTTACAGAGATTTTGCAGAAGATGAAGGCAGGAATCAGAACATCTGGTTGGTTATTTAAATTAGAGCGAGGGTCCCTTCTGTCAGCCTCCCATCAGCCCTTTCCTCTCTCAGCAGTAGCTACAGTTTGTGGGTAGCTCAAGTGTTGATCAGTGTTAATGACTGTGTTTGAACTAGGGATGTACCCAAATCTGAATTTGTTATTTGGGAAGCACACACAATGTGATGGAACAGATATATATTCTACCTTAAGTTGCTTGTTATTTTTTAGAGGAAAAAAGCCAAGATTGATGTGTCTCTTTCATCAAATTGATCCATATAATTGTTGATTGCCGTAAGGCAAAAAAAAAAAAATCTGATTTCAACATAAGACTTTCATTTCTCCAACTGGTTGTTTCATTTACTACACATTATTGAAAAGTGATCACTATATTCTGTAGTGACCCATACTGAGTCAGCACACAGCAGGCTGACAACTGACCATTCTGGGCTATCACTTTCATATTAAGGAGGAGGTGGTGTCATGTGCAGGGATAAGAAGACAAAAGCCTGGTGAGGCAGCTGGATTTCTTCAAATTATACATCAAAATAAAGTTTGGAATCATTAGTTTTTGGCTGTATGTGTTAATGTTAATTGGATGGCATGGACACTGCCAGCTGCCTCTCTGTCAGCTCTGCTAAATTTGTGCTATATTTAGGCTTCTATGTCTATTGTGGTGTGTGGCTTAGAGTCACTCATCAGGAGATCAACTCGCCAGTCTGTAAACTCTCCTCATGCCTACTTCTAGTTAGGTAGCTGTTAGCTGGCCGGGTCGAGGTCCTGCTAGCCATTGTACAGGAGTTAGAAAATAAACTGGTCGACCTCCGTGCTGCATCAGTTTCCAACAGGATATCAGGAACTGTAATATCCTTTGAATCACCAAAACTTGGCTAAATCGTGGACAGCATCATTCAACCAGGTGACTCTTTCTACATGCTGATCAAACAGAGAGGACTCTGATAAGAGAAGGAGAGAAGGTGTGTGCTTTAAAGTGAATAAGGACTGGTGTGATGTGGGAATGTAAGGTGCTGTCCTGTTCCTGCTGTGGATCATTGCATCTGTGCAGAGGCAGCTGCAGAGTGGCACTGCCCATGTTAGGGAGGAGCAACCACGCGGCTGTCTTGTTGAGGTTGGAATGTGTGACAGTTGGCAAGTAAAATGACTGTGGTTAGGTTTAGGAAAAGAAACATAGTGAGGGTACACCTTAAAATATGTCAAAGTTCACTCAAAGTTAACATGGTTCCAAATGTATGAAAAGTCCTATGTTTTGTGACCCATCCACTGCCTCAACCTGCCTCCTGACTGGACCGCTTCCTTCTTTACTACCCTCACCACATTGGTCATGTGATCACAGCCAAAATACATGGCTTATGCACAAATTGCTAGCTCATTATTACGTGGGATATGTATTAATTTTAGTGCATTGCTTTTTGTAGTAAAACTTATTAACAGTGCATGAGAACAGTCTGATGTATCACTATAGGTTTAGTTGATTTTTGAATATGCATCCACTAACACCATACCAGATGGAAATAAAAAGAGCTGGGAAATTAATGTGGCATTAGAAAATAAAAGTCCCCTGATATAAGTAAAAAGTATCCATGTGAAAAATGTCTGAACTGATTAATTTATTGAAATATATCAACTCATTTATGTATTCATATTTACATTTATTGATATATTTATTTCCTCATTTATTTACGTCAGAATTTATTTTACAGTTGTATTTATGTATTTCAAAGGAGCATTTCTTTTATTTATGTATTTATTTGATATTGACATAAATGGCATTCCACATTGGTGGGGTTCAGACAGTTTATACAGAAAGTGTTAAAGAGATAGAAAAAGCTAAGAATTCTATCTTACCCATTATCACATTGTACGCTTGTAATAATGTTACTGTGCTACATAACGTGTGGTGTAAAAATGTGCTGCAGCACCAGAGGAATGACTGATGGATCCATCACAACACATTTGCACTCTGCTCATAAAAATGAGCATATTTTACAAACTAAATAATGTACATAGTACATAGTTGTGTTTTATTTTTGTAAAATCTGATGAAATCGCATATCCCATTTTGTACTATTTTGTAAATGAATCATTTCCAATAGTTTTATCAGTTATTGTGTTTATTGACTGTTTAGCTAAATTTGTAGAGATTTTAGGGATATGATGCATTTAAAGATACTCTAAAAGATGACATCACAATAAACAAAAATACCAATGTAGCACTGGCAGCCCATTTCTACTGCAGAGTTCAAGAGGATTAAGAGTCAGTATAGGGAGAAGATAACATATCTCATATGAAGTTATATGCACATATTGAATCAATGTAATGCTTTAAAGGCATTACAGTAACACTGCATGAACAAGTGGTTAGAATATACAACATTTGCCAAACTTAACGTGACTGGTGGTATAAACCGTGCACATTTCTAAGTACAGATACACAAACAGATCATTTTGTTGGTTGAACAGATACAAATAATGATGTCTCTGTCCACCTCCAGTCTGAACTGCTTCTAATTTGGTTTGTATTAGCAGTAACTTCACATACCTCTGATACTGTAAGGAGATAAACATAGATTAAATCTCTACTGCAGAAAAAAAAGCAGACCATAGGATTACAAATGGAGTTTAATGGGGGTTTTGTCAGTCAGTGTACTCTTATTGCTTCAACTCTTGAAATCAAGTCATGAATATGTTTAGGAATGGACATACAATGGTCAAAGAAAGACACATTTATTAGAGCATTAAATGGATGTAGGCTATCATGTGTTAGATAGACAAGGTGACATATCTATGTCAAGCTGACAGACAACGTGATGGCACAATGGAGCACACAAATATATAACATAAAATCAGTCAGTCAAACAGTCACTTAAGTCAGTTGTGTAAAATAATAGATAAACAGACTATTTATGAAATCAGAAAAGTGTAAAACTTGGCACATTATAATGAAACATTAAGATTTTTTGCATATCGTTTTAATATTATTTAGGTGTACTTAATGTATTGATTATGCCCAGTGAATCACAGCTTGTTCCACGTGGCATGTCAAAAATTACTACATCGTAAAATACTAAGTATAAATTGTCACTTTTTTTTTTTTTTTAAACACCGGCATGAGACTTATTTCAGCATTTCAGTTCTCTCACTCTCTCCTGTGGCTCTCTGCCTCTTACAGGAACACACACACAAAAATATACAAACATGATAAATCACATACACGCCTTCATCCAGCGAGATCACTTTCTCCTGGGCAATAGTGTGTAAACAGGAGTGTTAGGGTTAGGCTCCAGACTGTGATGATTTAGTCATATTTTGCAACCATGGAGCACCTGTGCAAGATGGTGGTATTACATTATGGATATATGAACTGGGGAGCTGTTTGTTAGTTTCCAACTGACAGTAAAAAAATCATCACATTTCACTGCACCACTGTAACAGTTTAACTTTCTGCTGTGGCATTTGTTTTTGTATCTGCAAGGTTCCAGACAGTGCCAATTTTGTCACTTTTTGCAAGCATAGAGCAATATTGCAACTTGGAAATATAATGAATATGTAAACTGGAGGGCTGTTAGTTTGTGTCCAGCCCACAGTGAATAAATCTCAATGTTTCACTCAGTTTAACTTTCTGCTGTGGCTTGTGTTTTTGTATCTGCAGAGCACCAGACCATGATAATTTAGGTGTATTTTACAACTATGGAGCACCAGTGCAACTTGGAAATACTATGAACACATATATATATTGGAGAGCTGTTAGTTTGTTTCCAGCTCACAGTGGATACATCCTCATGTTTCACTGTGCTGCTGTAACAGTTTAACTTTCTGCTAACTGCTAACATGTGACTGTTTACCAAAACCTTAAATGAAAACATCAACACTTCAAAATAAAATCACCAGTGATTCCACTATCATTTATTTAATTATAACAGAATTTAATTCAACTTTATCAGAACAGTACTTTCTTTAACTTTAAGACCTTAAAATATAAAGTAATATATCTTGTAATGCAATACAACCTAAAAATATCCATACTATTTTCAAGTCATACCATCCAGCCATAATTTCATTATAGATAAATTTGTGTCAAAATGCACAAATGTTTGTTTTTTGTGACACTTGTTTCATATCACCATTTATGCTGTTGAGCTTGCTAGCTTGAGAGGCAGGAGGCATGCAACTGACTAAAATATTAAAACACTGTTTCATGTATATATTTACATGATTTATTAATGTATTATTTTATTTCTGAATAACTTATTTAATAATGAATCACTGTTAATTTTGTTTACAAAAACAATGATGAAAATTTTTCGTCAACGACTTTTTCTCCAGTATGAAAATGAAACGATGACAAGCTAAAAATAGATCTTGACATTAAAAAGTATGACGAGATCTATGTTACATTTTCACTGACATAACGAGACGTGACGTGACAAAGATGGTAGTCGTGGACTATCAGACATTAAAAGCTGAGAACGGAAGTGTTTTTAATTAACTTAAAATGCTGTATGAGCAACAGGCTGGTAAACTCCAGTAAACAGTCTTCACCAGGATGTTTTGCTAGCCAGCGAAAACACTCGTAGCAGAGTAGTGTCAGTTGTTGGTACAAGTTGTGAGCTGTACTACTTGTACTTTGATGCTGTTTGAAAGGCAGGCACGAGGCTCAGTTATCTGTGAGTAGCTGAGCTGTACGTAAACAGTGAGAATTCAGCGTATTATCTTTCTGACAAAGAACAAAGTTTAGTTTTAATCACCAACTATGTGAAACATGAGTTTAAACTCCAGGTTAACATGGTACAGATTAAGAAATAATTCAGGCTTTAATTGTTTTTCTGCT
Source organism: Cephalopholis sonnerati (assembly GCA_019142605.1). Classification (NCBI taxonomy): domain Eukaryota; kingdom Metazoa; phylum Chordata; class Actinopteri; order Perciformes; family Serranidae; genus Cephalopholis; species Cephalopholis sonnerati. The sequence continues at coordinate 40,676,055 of JAGQAX010000006.1, read as the reverse complement.
TTTTAAGAGTGAGATCGGTAAGTCAGAGTTTACAATGAACCTGGATACAAATCCTAGTTGTGTCAGATTAGTTGTTTGTTTTTATGCTCTCAAAAACTTTGACACCACAGAGATGTTGAGCCTTTCAAATGATGATCAGCAATTGTGTGCTCGTAAATCACCCCTTAAACCTGTCAAGGTGTGAAGAAGTGTTTGACAAGTGTGTAGAAATTACTTGCATGTGTTGAAAAAAAAAAGTCTAAATGAGGTTTTTATACCTTGATCCTAATTTCTGATACATTAATTAGTCTAACTGGATAAGTTTATAGATTAAAATATATATATATATGAAAAAACATAGAAAATATTATGACGAAAAGTTGACTATAATGTCATGAATGTTTGTTGAGTAAAACATTTTGATTTTTGTGGACCAAACTATGAAGGAGAAAAATGACTAAAATATGAATAAAGCGTTTTTGTCTCAAGACTAAAACTAAATTCAAAAGGGCTATCAAAATTAAGCCAGACTTCCTAATATCACCTATGACATGAGTGATTGGCTAAAAGGTGAAAAAGTGTTTCATATATTCATTTACATATTTTTGGAATAGTTCATATTAAACTCTTTAGGGCTCTAAAATAGGCTATATCAGTGGTGTGTCGCAGCTGATCCTGAGTTAAACAGCATGTACTTGTGACCCTTCACCATAGGCTGCATGTCTATGAGCAAGAAGTTCACAGATTGTTTGATACTGTTGTGAACTTTTAAGAAGTCTGAGGGTGTAAAAGTGTCAAGTATGTCATAATAAATGAACAATAATTAGAAACATGCCAGACAAAATGAATACCATTTTTCTAGAAGAAATGGGTTTTTTTTGTCTTATTTCTTGTCATTTAATCATTTTGTGACGCCTCAGATTTATCTTGCAAACTCGCTCGCAAAGCACTTCAGTCACTTGTGGTGCCTGCTGTCTTGCTGCTGGGAACTCTTCCCCTTGTCCCGCTGTGGTGGTCTAGAATTAACAATTAACATGGGAATAAAAGTAAGCAATGTTCATGAAACAAACGTGGAATTGAAGTTTGTGGTAGTGGCAGATGATGACAAGTGAAAAACTGATGATAAAATCATATCCAGCATGTTTATTTTCTCCAGGACAAAAAAAAAAAAAAAAGTCTAAGCCAAAGACGACTCACTTTGCAACTAGAATCAAAGAGTGTCAAGGGGGAATGGGGGTCTTAAACATATTTATACAAACCCATCACAGTACAATGCACTGGCATTGAATTGGTATAGATGCTCAAAGTAGTTTTATATGGTCTTTAATCATTAGCAGCATCAGGATTTCTCAACATGAGAAATGTGTTTGATAGAAATACAAGGCACCTAGGATAGCTTGGCTTGTTTTCTGACTGTCTGGAAGCTTTATTGAACGCACCTGCTCTTATTTGCTGTGGGTCACTATGTTTTTCAAAGGCAACAGTATGTCAAGGTGAAAGGAAAGTCTAAAATAGAACAATTAGTGTGTTGTGTGTGTGCTTTGACTTTATGCTTTAGGCCAGGAATGAGGTTTGTGTGAGTGTGTGTGTTTGTGGGTATGTTGTATTGTGTGGACCGAGCCTTGCAGGAGATGAATCAAACACATCTGATCAAAAGAGAGGTGGAGTCAGCTGGTAGCCAAAAATAAGAATCACTTTATTTAAAAGTGACAGGAAAGGCGCAGGTGTAAGTATGGTGGAGGTTCTGCTGGGTCAGGGTGCCTCAGGGCTCAAACATAGGTCTGCTCTGCAGAGAGGGAGGAGACATGAGGGAGAGGGTGTCTTAGTTTGCTCTCCAGGGGCTGGGTCAGGTGTGACAGTTCCATGATGTTGGGTCAAATATGTCTGTAGAGTATTAGATTGCTACCTATGTACACTTAATTCATTGTAATTATTTATTCAATTTATTTAATTACCATGATGCTTAATTTTTCAACCTTGTAACACTGTCAGGGCCAGCTAATGATAACATTTTTAAAAAATAGGTGAAACTTTTTTAAGCACTTCCTTATGAAACGTGTGTATTTGAAATATAATTTATTTATACTTTTTTTTTTATTTCAATAAATACTTTAAATCATTAAATTGATTTATAAACAAAAAGATACCAAAAATATTTTCTGGGTCATATTTTACTGATGATGGTCTAACCCGTCCCTCCAGAATTTGGTGATATTGGGATCAAGACAGTTAATGCAAATTCAGCCAATCCCCGTGAATCCTGTGAAATTTCACAATTTTGTCCAATCACTGCAAGTTTGCAGAAAATGTAACTATTCAAAACTGGCAAAACCTCATTGTGCTGTGTGCAGCGTATTGATCCGCTTCTTTCCCCTCCTTCTTTATCTGGTTATCATGAGACTACTGCTGCGCCATTTTTTAGAGATAAAAACATTTTAGAAAAACTACATAAAACATTGCAACATGTCTCTAAATTATTTAGAATAGCTGCTGTGAAAAACAGCCTGAGTAATCCTGGAGGGACTTTCTAACGCCATATTCACTAGGGGTGTAACGATCCATAGATCTGAATTGATATATCGATTTAAGGATCATTGATCCAATTTAATTGATGCAAAGTGAAAACATCGAACCCATATTATCATCTTTATGTTAGGAAAGTCTGTGTCACCATCAAAGAGCAGTAGGCACATGCCGTTATGAGATAAACCACTATGTGACCTTACCTTTTTTTATTTTAAGATGTTTTTTGGGGCCTTTGCACTTTCTGCCTTTATTAGACAGGACAGATTTAGCGTGAAGGGGGGAGAGAGCGGGGATGACATGCAGCCAAGGGTGATGGGTTGGAATCAAACCCGCGACAGCTGTGATAAGAACATAGCCTTTGCACATGGGGTGCCTGCTCTGCCAAGGGAGCTAGTGGGCGCCCGTACATTACCTGCTTTAGAATTATGCAGTGGCAGCCCAAATCCTCAATCAAACCATATTGCAACATCTCAACATTACCTGTGCACAGACAAATGCTAATAAAGTGAAGCAGAGCAAATTTAGAGAGGTTTTTGAAGAGGCATGTTAAAGCAGGATTTCCACATTGGCCGTTTTAGGTCCATTTGTATACCATCTGTGTCAGACCTCTATACGTATTTTTATTCATAGAAAATCATAATAAATGGACGAAAAAAAACCCTTTAATTGTGACAATGTCACATTTTGTAAAGGGACACAGGCAGATTGTATCGCATTACGAACAGGATTTTGGGTAATATTATTGACTATAAAATGTCATTACCACCCAAAATAAAGTCTTTATTGTTTTCATTTTTCATTTACCTACACTGATCCACACCATTCCGCTTCCGCCTGTGTGCCTCCAGAAAAAAAATATCATCCAAAGGTTATTTTGTCTTGTCATGCCATTTCAGACTACATTATAGCCAATAATCAGCACATCTGGGTCATGCCGTACTGTGCATTGTCATGTTCAGTGTGTTTCCATTAATATACCTGCAATGTCTACAACATATTTTGTTCTGCTTTTGCATCCTAAGGCTGCCTGAAAGCAGCGGTCATAAGGAGTTGGCCTCCAGTTTTTTGTTTTTTTTTCTTTTTTTCCCGACCTGGTGATCGGCACTTCTGGGTGATGTTAGAGTGTTTTGGATGTGTTTCCATTCACATCCCCAACAACTGCAGAGCAACACCGGCACACGGTCCCATTCTTATGCATAACTCTCTCTGCAGTGCTCTTGTATCTGACCACAGCACTGGGGACTGGCAGGTGGGTCCTCCGACTCTGGTATATTAATTTGCGCTTGTCATAGTGACTGACTCGCATGCCATTCTGTTTGTTGAGCTAACCTCAACATTTGTTTATTGTGTTTCATATCATAGGCCCACAAATATTTATCCACATCTCATGGTAACCAGAGTTTGATCCTCTGCCTGTCCCTGCCTGGTCTAGGCTATTTAGGCTATTTTGTTCTATATCATGATGCTAATATTAATGTTATCAGAGAATTTTAATCCAAAGTGGTAACTACTGTATGTGAATGCATGAATGGGTCAGATGTGTGCAGCACTGGGTTTAAAATGAACTGTAATAAACTGGAGCTTCTGTGTTTTGATTACCTGCTGTAAAACAACATGACCCTCATCCATTTAAAATCATCATTAGTGCTTCTGAGCTCATTTTGGTGAAAGTAACGCATGTAATAAGTGACCACAAAAACCGCAAAAACACAATTTGTAGTTGTAATTTGGTCTTACTTGTTAAAAACGGTTACAATCACTAGTCTGGCTTCTTTGTATCTAAACATGCCACGTGACTGTGTCCTCACTTCCTCCCCTGGTACTGGGGGCTCTGGGGCTCCAATTAAAACTACAAACAGTGGCGGTCCTAGCACATTTAGTGCCCTAGGCTAGCGTCCCCCTCCTGGCACCCATTTATGAAACAACCTTTAACATGACCTTTTTTTCACATGAAAAGTTATTTTAAAAATATGCAAAACGCCTTATGACAATATAAAATACATCACAATTCCCTCTCTAATATCTATTTTGTAGTGCTGTGAAAACATCCACACATTTCCTCTTCAAACAGCTGTATTTATTCAAGTTTCTTTCCATGGATGATGGCACCCTTATCATTCACCTATACTGCCTACGCCATGGCAGGCACTGACAACAAATCACCTTTACATGTAAAATAACACTCTCTTGATGTAACAGGCCAACTGTGTGATGCTTTGGCTGAAACCCAACTCCATATCAAGCAGGTTTTGTTTTGAGTATGTGGTGTTACACTTAAAAAGTGACAAATCATCTGTGGATGGTGGTGAGACAGATATGTACTGGATGATGAAATAAAATGAAATCCTATCATACACCATACTGAAATACTTTAAGACAAATATAGTTTTTCAATATTAACTGTTAACACTTCAAATAGTCTGTATTAAAGGTTTTCACAATACTGTATGAGAACATTTTTACTGTGAATATGAGTACACTTTACGAGTATGTGTGAAAGCCTTTCAACAGTTTATGTAAGAGGTTTCTCACAATACTATATGATAATTTTTATTAACTGTGTATATGAGTACTTTTTATAAGTATGTCTGAAAGCTTTTCAATAGTTTTGATGAGAGCCTTTCAGGTTTGCATGTGAGCGTGTTTTTTTTTTCCTTTGATTGTTTGAGTGTGTTTTAGTTTTATGTGTAAAAACATTTTGCTTGTGTGTGTGTACGTGTGTGTGTGTGTTTTGTCAGTATAGTATGTGAATGAGTTTAGTGTAATGTGTGTATGTGAGAGGAAAAATACATGTGTATGCATGGTAATTCTGAATGATGTCCCCAACTCTCTCTCTCTCTCTCTCTCTCTCTCTCTCTCTTTCTCTCTCACACACACACACACACACACACACACGCACATACACAGAGATACTCACTCTCCAGAACAGTACTTGTAGACTAAGTTCTGCTTTTCTTGTTTTGTTTTGGGTTTTTTTTAATATGGGTAATAGAATTAGCTGAAATTTATATCCTCTCCACACATCTTCCTTCCTCCCTCTCTCTCTTGCTGTCCTCCCTCTTTTGGTCTCTTTCTCTCAGTAATGAGTTTAGCCTCAGTCTTGGGGTTAACACTTGTAGTAAGTATAGAGTGGAAAATGTAATTATTCTAATTGTTTATTCTCCCATTCTCCAACTCTTTAAGCTAATGGGTTGGTACTATCAGCATTTGCCTGAATAACCTCTTCTCCTTGGCAAACAACCAGAACTATTATTCCTCTACTACCATATAACTGTAGCCTATTATACACAGTGAACACACTAGTCCCCCCCCCATTTTAATTTATTGCTACATTTACATCCTATGAGGTAAATGGTAGCGATGGGAGCAATTGCCAGCAGTGGCGTGCACAGGTAGACACTAGGTGGTGCTAAAGCACCTGCCCTTTGCCCTCTGGACCAAGCAAGTGCCTTTTTGAAAGTTCTTTTTTTGTTTGTTTGTTTGTTTTTTTAACAATGTATGTGGCCCATGCTGACATGATCATCTATAAATGCTCGGCGGTGAAAAGCATGTGATAATAATGCCCCAATTAATATTCCCTCCACCCCCCACCCCACCCGCACTCACCTCTCTTCCCTGGTCAACGTGAATGTGCAGAGCGGACACAAACGGAGGTGCGTTGTAGCAGCAGCAGCAGACAGTCCACAGCTGCAACCCCCCCCCCATGCTCCACCAGCCAGGTAACACATAAATGAATCGAGTCGAGTGTATTGTTTGCCCCCTATTGTGCCCTCTGTTGCCAAGCTATAACTTGCATTTATTTGTCTCTGTTGTGAAGTAGCCTGTCATACAGCACCACACAGTTGAGCATAAATTAGCCGACTGCTCACCTGCTTAACAAGCTAGACGCTAGCCAAAATCAATAATAGATATGACGTGCTGACCACCGGTAGAGTTTGTCACTGGTACAGCATGTGAATCTATCAGTATACTTAAGCTGAATATTTAGTAGGCTATTGTGTAGGTTTACATTAGGGTACATAATTAACACTTGCAGTAATTTATTTGCTAAATGACAAATAGGCAATTGCCTGCAGAAAGTAGCCTTGTTGTAATGTAACCAAGCAGTCTTATTCATACTGTTGGTCTCTTTTTATTTACCAATTGCAGCATAATGCCTAGAAAGGAGAGGATAAGACTTCAAAATGACACTTTGTACAATTCTTTTGTTCTGACGGGAAAAAAAAGTACACTGATCTATCACTGTAGCTGCCTAACTTGCTAAAAACCTCTCCATGTGTGTTTATTCCAGAGAAATAAAAACAACAGTGATTGACTGATCAGTGCTATAGTGTGAAACTGTACCAGTTCAAAGGTCAAGTAATTTTATTAACATATTGACATAAATAAATATGCAATTACATTCAACATGTGCTTGTAATGTTTATTTATTTATTTTTAAATCTCACACTGCTATAATAAGGCAGCCGGCAGTTCCACATGCCGCACAAAGTGCCCTTATTTTTCACTGAGCACCTGCCCCCCTAAATGTCTGTGCACGCCACTAATTGCCAATGTGTGTTACATTATTACCAGTAAACGTTATGAGGGACTTGCGTTTTATGTTGGTGGGCCATGTTCTGCTCTGTTGACCAAATAAATTTACCTTGATTAAATGTATATCAGTATTTTTATTTGTGAGAAAGCCTTTATGTTGATCCAAAGCAAGCAGTTATATAATGTGTTACCAACAGGATTTCGGGTAATAGTATTCCATTTACAGTGCCATTTAATGTGTTACTACCTGAAATAAATTGTTTATTGTTCTCATTTTTCATTCATCTACACTGATCCACATGGCACCACTTACACCAGTGTGCCACCAGAAAAAAAACACCCCCCATAGGTTTTTGTGTCATGTCATGTCATTAGACACTACATTATAGAAGGGTTCCAGTGATCAGCGCATCTGGATGATGCTGTGTAGTACGTTAGCATATTCAATGAATTTTAAGTCATATACGTACAAAGTATCCCATTCTGCTGTTGCATCTTAAGGCTGCTTGAGAGCAGTAAGAATAAGGAGATAGGCTCTGGTTTGTTTTTTGCTCATCCTGATGATCGAGGCACCTGGGTAACGCTGTTAAATGTCTGTTAACATGTTGGATCATTAACATGCCCTCCACATCAGAGCAACACCTACCACCCCCATCTTATAAACAACTCTCTCTGGTGCTGCTGTAGCTGACCGAAACACCGGGCACCCTCAGATGGGTCTTTTAGCTCCAGTGTATTAATTTGCACTGGACTGACTTACTTGCATGTCACTCTATTTGTTGTGCTAATCTCAGCATTTGTCAATTATGTTTCATATGATAGTCCTACAAATATTTTTATATATCTCATGATTTATCAGACTGTGATCCTTTGTCTGCCTACCCCTGTGTCCAAGGCTTTTCGTTTATTTAGGCTAAGATTTAGGCTATTTATTGTTCTACATCATCACACTACCTTTAGTATAAGTAAGAGGTTTGACCAAAAAATGGTACCCACTGTATGTGAATGCATGAATGGGTTAGATCAGCATTCCGTAGGAGAACCTACATTAGGATAAACAATATGGCTTGCCACTTGATTTGAAAGCAATAAACTGGAGCTTCTGTGCTTTGATTACCCAAGATAAAACATGACCCTCCTCCATTTTGTCACACCTTGTCATACTTTTGAGGTCATTTTGGTAACAGTAATGCAAGCTAAATGTATTAAGTAACACATTTCTCTACACAAAGAGTGATATTGTAAAGTAACTTATTACTTTTAAATTAAGGTAACTAGTAATATGTTATGTAAGAGTAACTTGCCCAACACTAATTACTGCAAGATCTAACAAATATTGAATAACAAAAAACAAACAAGGGGGAAAAACAAACAAAAAAAAAAAAAAACAAAACACATTTTTAATCAGTCCTGGTTAATGTTTCCAGAACTTTAAAATCCTATAGGCTTTTCTGTTGGTGAACTTGTATGTGGGACTCCTAGCATGGTAACTTTTAGTGTTTATACTAAATCAGTCATATAATTATAAAATATTTTACTTAATATTTTCTACAGGATTTTTCCCAAACAGATCTACTAGACCAATGTATCCTCATAGAACAATTTGTATAATATCCTACAAAAATGCACACACAAGTTTGTATGATATCCTATGAATCAGCACACAACAAATGATGTTATGTTCTTAACGTATGCAGGTTTAGTCAAGTAAAGTGGCTAGGTTTAGGAAAAGAAAGATGGTGAGAATGTTAAAATTACTCAAAGCTCACTTTGTTCCGAATGTGCGTCTCCAGAGTTAAGTCCCTGTGGGAAGTCTACATTTTTGTGACCCATTCACCATCCCAACCTGCCTCTTTACAAGACTGCTTGGGACTGCTTCTTTGCTTACTGCTGTCAGCTCATTGGTTACGTGGTTGCAGTCTTTCAAAATACATGGGATATGAACAAATTTGAGTGCGTAGCTTTTCATAAGAAAACGTAAAAACAGTCTGATAACAACCTGACTAGACACACAGTTTTCAGAGAAGGAAGTATAAAATATTAAACTGCCTATAGCTCAAATCAAGTGGTAATCTAGAGTAATCTTATGGATTATTAACTTAAGTAAATGCGGGAATGATCGAGCTTTCCATCACTGTAAGAAGCTTTCACCACAGCAGTACAATACCACACTGTACTCTCAATTCTTTCTTGGAGATAAAACATTCTGCACCTCCACAACCCTGTCCTCTCACCACATCCCTCTCATCTCTCTCGTCCTTTTCTTCTTTTTCCACTTTGGGCCGGCGAGACAAGGTTTGCAACATTAATGGAAGCTTGAAAACATCGACCACAGGCTTTTGAAGCAGCACAGAGCCTCTTCTCCCTCCCTCCATCTTCTTTCTCCTCTCTGCTGCTGCTGGTGAGCTGATAAATGTTGCATGGAGCTTGCTGGACAGATCCTTCTCCTAATCCTCTGGTCAATACAACAACTCTCCATTCGGTTGGTATGAAAGTGTTCCATCCCTGTCACTGCTCTCTTTTTCCGCCCTGAAAAATACAGCAGAGCTAAGCAGTGTTGGCCCGCAACCCACTGACATGACTCCCACCCAATCAGATGAGAGGGATTTCCAATGTTTTGTAAGAAGTTCTTCTCATTTTTCATTTTGCCTTTCAGTAACATTAAGATGTCCTCAGTAATGTTCTCTGGGTGGAGATGGGAAAGATTCCCACATTTACAACTTCGACAGTTTATGTCACTGTTGAAGATAGATATATTGGCCCTCATTTATGACGTACAGATAAATGGGGCCTATGGTCATTTCTACACAAAGCTCAGTATTTATCAATGTGGATGTGAGCAAAGGCTATGATCAAATCTCACGTCAGGTCTCAGCTTGTGGGCACAAATTTGTTCTTGTGGACTTGCGGTGCAGCAGTAAATCTGGCTTAGATGGAGAATTGTTATTCGACCATATTCTGACTGCCATCAAAGTATCTGAAGGAACATATTTAACACTTAAAAATGTAGAGCGGACACACGGCTGCACACTTTCTTTCACAGCTCACAACTGCCTGGCTCTGTGGGACTGACTTCAGCCTGACAAGGGATAAATACCACTTTTTTTTTTTATCAACAATGACCAACCAAAGCATGTTTAGATCAATTATCATTAAAACATCATTAAAAATAAATAAATAAACTCTGCCACAGTGTAAATATTTAAATACTAGTAGCCTATGGGGTGATTCAGTTTTTAAATTCTTACTGTTGTCTGTTTCCAACGCAGATAGTGTGTCTGTGTCTCCTCTGCCACTTGTTCTACCCAAAATGGAGGCTGACCTAATACGTGCTACCACACACTCCTAAATTATAAGCCTTTATAGGAATACGCTACAATAACAATATCAGTAGTATAAAGGCTAACACACATATGCTATAGATCTGTACATATCATGGTTATATAAATTAAATATTCCTTTAACTCCTCAACTGGAGTTCAATTGTCCACTGTAATGCTTGAGGTCAATTGTCCACTACAGCACTGTTGACAACATCAATGATTTCTTTTCACACTGCATTTTAATGCCTCTCTGCCGGCAATCACCGGCACGGAGTGTTTACATCCTTGTTGATATTTTTAAAAGAAGATTAAAGACACACCTTTTTAATCAGGCTTTTAACTAATATTTTAAACTCCTCTTACGTTCTTATCTGGTTCTATCCTATTTTATGTAGCTTTTTAAGATGATACTAATCTTAAATAATTTTTTGTTTTTATTTATCACTGGTACTGTATTTATTCTATTTTATTTATAATCTTACGTATTCTATTTTTTATTTTTATTTTGGTACTGTATTTATTATCTTACATATTTTTACCCTTTTAGCTGCTCATTCTATTTACTTATTGTCAGGGCTTATCCTGTTTTATGTTTTTAGTCCTATTTTATGCTTTTAGTCTTTAGCTTTTAACTCCAGTGTTTCCTCAGGGGGGTCTTCCACACTGGGAGCTGTGTCAGATCTGCTGATGGGGGTGCTGTCCTTGGGTCCCTTCGGCCCGGCCGGCTGGGGGTTCCTCCCTTTGACGTGGGGGTCCGCCTGTCTGTCGGAGTCTGGGGGCCTGGGTGCTGGTCCTCCCGGTGGCATGGCCTGCAGCTCCTCCAAGTGTGGACGGCCCCAAAGGTGACGTTTCCTTGATCCTCAGTGCCGTGCCATGTCTCCCTATTGTGTGTGATTGTGTGTGCGTGAGTGGGTGTGTGTGTGTCTGTCTAGTATGGAGGGTGGGAGGGAGGGGCTTTCTTTGTAATTGTTTTCTTTCTTTAATTTTGGTAATTGTTTTTAATTCTGTAAAGCACTTTGTGTTGCATGTCCTTGCAGGAAAAGCGCTCTACAAATAAAGTTGATTGATTGATTGATTGATTGATTGATTGTGAACATAATATTTCAAGAGTGCCTCACGAGATTTTCTTCAAATTTGGCACAAATGTTCACTTAGATGAAATGATGAACTGATTGGTGGTCAAAGGTCAAGGTCAGTGTGACCTTGCATCTGTCTCATTCTTGTAAACATGATATCTCAAGAAAGGGAATTTCTTGAGTCCTCTTAGACTGAGGAATAAACTGATTAGCATTTAAAAGTCAAAGGTCAACTTCAGTATCACCTCACAAAACATGTTTTTGGCCATAATTCAAGAATTCACTAAACATAAAAAAAACTTCACACAAATGTCTAATAGGATAAGGTGGTGACAGTGAGGTGATGACTGCTTATTTCTAAAAGGTCAAAAGTCAGCTTAAATGTGACATCATATTGTTCTGCATAAAATACTTTTCTGGCCATATTCAATGTCATATCTCAGGAACAGAAGACATTTGGTCAGATACTTACTACTACTTACTTAATTGGTGACACGGATCTTGGGTGTCAGCCTTGAAACTGTGCTGACTGTATAAATCTTCTGTGCTGTAGAGAGGAAGATGGGTGTGAAGTATCCATGTTTTCACAGACATGGATGTAAACTGTAAGAGAAACTTGACTGGCGTGTGGTGGCATACAATTACAGGGCAGTAATTCTAGTTCTGACTTCCTTGAATGCCACTTTTCAGGCTCAGAGTTTCCATTTCTAGCTTAGAGAAGTTTCTCGTCTAGGCCTATTATGTCTCTCCATGTCGTAAACTCTGAAGGCAAGGCCTCTAAACCCAGATTATATTGGGCGGGGATATTTAAATGATGATTGTTTTCAGCTGCTATATTCATCAGTGCCCTATCATTCATAGGCTGTGACTGGAGAGATAGGAATGTTTCCTGAATCATTCTCAGACGCTATCATTAGATGATTTCTGTGCTTGGAGCTGTGCTGGTTTGTATGTTATTGATAAATGAGAGCCATTTTGTTATTACAATATAGAAAGAAGTTGAGAAAATCTGAAGATGAGTGGAGATAAGTCTGGAACTGAATCTTCCATATGACATGAAAGCAGCACAATACAATCAAATAAAGCGTATCAAATATATGGATTGATATTGAAACTATCCAATCACATACACCTACCTCTAACAGAGAGCACTTTTGTAATGATGCAGTAGAGGGGGGATTTCTGCCAGCTACAAACCCCGAAGGAAACATATGCTGCAAGGATACTAGCTGCTATGAATGAGGACAGTATTGTTACTTCCTCGTTGGTGACACTTATAGTCATTACTCAACTTCAGGAAAACTGGTTGTCACAACACAGGTAGTGCTGGTAAAATGGTCCAGGGAATTTAATTACCGTGTAGCCTTATGGCTGTACCAGCTACTTACAGGCCATACTTATGAGAATGCCCTCAGCTGTCATTCAGAAAGAAAAGGATGCAGACCTGATGGAAAACCCAGATGAGCCGGAACAACTGTCTGCTGTCGCTCCACCCATTCCCGGCTGTGTTGCTTCCTCTGTGTGGGTGGACCAGCTCAGCAATGTCCAATCTGGTCCTATTCTGTGTCCCCAGCTGTGCACAGAGCTCAATGTTGGGGATGAGAGTTTTCATATATTGTCCATCACGGCCTTGTCTTTATTCTGCCTCTTTCCATCCTGCTGATACTTACAGTATTTGCCAATCACGTGGCCCTAAGGCAGGATATGCACTATCACACATAACTCCTGCATGCTTGGCACACAAGAGAAGTCTCAGTTGGTTGCAATCTGCAACCTCAATACTAGATGCCACTAGATCCTACACACTGAAGCAGAGGGTCTTCAGGCTATGCTAGCTAGCTAATTCTTGTCTCAATTGTTGCCTGATTAATGGGAAGTTCATCATATACCCCATATCATAATTTCATTGCCCTCCAGTGCTGTCAAGAAATCCTAAGCATTGGAAGGAAGCACTGACATGTCAAATATATTGTGATTTGTGGTTTAAACTGGCTATTGTTGGCTTGCTTGCTAAAGTGGATGAATTGCTGTCTAGTTAATGTAGCAAAATATTGTCTTAAGTGATTAATGTAATTTAATTAATCCAGGCTCAAGGGCTGACTGGTAAATTAGCTAGCTTGCTGTTTGCAAAAGTATTAGTTAACGTAATAAAGCAACCAATGCCAGATCAATGCAGCCTCGCTTAGCCACAGCCAATTGGCTAACCTTTTGTTGCTCGCTTGTTAAAATTAGCAAAATATTATCTGAGTGGATTTTTCAGTTGGCTAGCTTGCCAAATTATTTCACCAGCTTACGTGATTCATGGTTACTCCTTATTGCCCCTTTTACCTCTATTCTACCGGAAATTAGCACCAGCCACACGTAAAAATGGTGGTAAACCATGCAAGTGGCTGGTAGATTTGCCAAAAAAAAAAAAACAGCTGTAATATATTGAGTGGCTGGTAGTTTTTGGAATCCATCAGCCACAGTGGCACAGTTAATTTTAACACTCTCTCTATTTGACCTTATTCCCAGGTAAATAACAAGTCTTCCAAATTAAGTGCCGTCTGCTCGCGGTTGTGCTAAATAAAAAACAAAACTGACTGTCGGTTAGTAACAGAAGACAAATCGTGATCTCCCACAATAAAATCAAATGTTTTGTTGACCCGCCCATCTACCCCAATCTCCTGACAGCAACGTAGCTCTAAAATAGTATTACCTGACTCCCTCATTTGCTCACATCAGTGCCTGCCCATGGCGAAGTCAGTATAGGTAAATGCTAAGTACACCCTCATCCACAGAGGGCATGACAAATGGGCGGAAAAAAAGAAAAAAATCAAAACGTGTATCTTTTATTATTTTCTACTAATACTGTCATTACTTGTATTTTGAAATATTACATATTAAAGACTACTAAAAATTAGAGAGATATTTTTGTCTGGGTTCCTGCCACCCCCCGGCCCCCTTCCTCAGCTTGTTACACTTTACCTGTTCTCTGGGGAGATGGGCTAGTTATCTGACGTCACATAAACCCCGAAACATGCTGTATCGTTATGCTGAAAAAGCTCTTTGGTGCATACTTAACTTCCACTACACTACTGAGAGGAGTGGATGTGGAGAGAAAAAACATGAAACAACAACAACAACAACAAATTGTGTTGAAATTGGCAGGAGAGCTAGTTATTGACCAGACCAGGGTTGGTTGGAACACTTTTTACTCGTGAGAATTGCTCATCATCCAAACATCTTTTAATTGTAATTTCTTCATTAAATGAAATCTTAAGGTCTTGGCTTAAAATGGGTTTCCCTCTCATTTTTACAACTTATTGTAACAAGAAGATATTAACCATCAAAGACACTGACACATTGTGACAACTGTAACTGTAATTACTGCACATTATATTTTTAGGTTATTTTTATTACTTAAGAGTTTTTGTAATTTTGTGTTTTTTTATTAAGCAATACAGTAGATATATTACTAATATATTTAAGTAATAATATTTTCACAGCATCATTGAGTTACTTGTTAATTATTATTTTATTGTTATTTATAGTACTTAGTATATTGTTTCATTTATATGTCCCTGTGCGCTTCTTTTTTTAATAGTTATTGTATTCCCTTGTGTGAGTGAATTGGTTCCTACCTGCCCTTGTTTTGAGGGGACAAGTATTAGTGACGCACGGTGAGTGCCTCCTATTGAAAGAGGGAGAGAGAAGTTGTTGTACCCCGAAGTTGATGCATTGTACTGTCTACCGTTTTGGCGACGATTAAAAGAGAGAAACCACGATATATTGTAGCCGGAAGAACTGGAGACCCTAAAAGCCAAGAAAAGAGGGTTACACAACCATTCCCATCACAGGTTTTCAAAATACACTCATGAGTTCACAGGAAATGCACAGTTTGCATACAGTCTCTTTCAAACAAACAAACAACAGGTTTTGGCTTTACAATCTTACAGGAAGCGAACAGCAGCCTCCCAGGTAAAAGTTAGTTGTTGTTGGACCCATCTATCATCCCTCCCCACCCATCCTGCTCGGACTTCCACCACCTTAATTTTTGTTTTTGTCCCACCGCATTTCCCCCTGAAGCCATAGGTTGCCATGAAACAATAACAGCGACCAGCTGCATATCATGTCGATGTGAAAGGACAGCTTTTTCATTGGTGTCTGATGCTGAAGGTCACTGAGCAAGTGCTGGTTTTCAGTTATTTCAGAGCAAGACTGGGTTGTAATGTCTGTACGTAGAAGGGTGTGAGGGCCTTAAACTTTGTCTTACCTAGTACTAGTGCCTAGTCCTGTTGGACCAAAACAACGCAATATGAAACCACCATCATGCCATCATCGGACAGACAAGTGCACATTGCCACCAGCATTCGCAATAATCGAAAAATTTACCCTTTGCTCCTGATTGCATATCCAGACAGTGATACGTTTGATGAGCAAAGTGGAAAGAAATAAAATTTGGTTTATATCTGTTAAAATTCTATATTTTGAAAACACATAAAAAATATTAGGTGCATGTTACAAAATCACAGTATGAAAAACATCTAATGCTTCTGAATATGATTGAATTAGACAGGGAATTTAAATCAACTCTGAAACACTTTTAAAACTCCAATATAATCAGATAGTTAGAGATAAAGGAATTTATACATTTGAGAAGTTGTCAAAAATGTAAATGTTTAGTTGAAAGAAACTGCACCTTAAATAAGTGAATGAAAAGACTGTGTATTTTATGGAGATACTCAATAACAGGATAAGGGATTAATCAAAATGAAGCAAAAGAGGATATAAAGACAAATATTATTACACAACTTCTACAATACACAATACAGAAGAAGTTAATATGGAAATGGCCCTTGGGTACAAAGCATATGTTACACATAAAACACCTTCTCATCAAAGAGTTTCACACAGTGCCACATGTAGTTAAAACTTCTATCCTGTCTTTGTGCCAGTTTTTATGCTGACCAAGCTACGAAGCAACATGCAAATGATGGAAAAGAATATGATAGTACAGGATAGTACAATAAGTGACAGAAAATTAGACAAAGAGAGACATTCAGGAAAAGACAGAGGGAACTTTGGCAGCAGGTACTAAAACGGATAAAATGAGAGTTTATGGTGCGTACTGACATGGAAGAACTTTGAATACAAATACAGAATTAAAATAATAAATTTACTAACACTGTGAACAGCGTAAAGAGATCACAATGTTTCACTTGGAGTGTCAGCCAATTCAATTTGAAGTCCTGATTCTACAAGGTTTCCTCTGCCTCATTTAATTTCAGCTTTTCTATCAGTTGTGACAAGACTCAGTGGACAATAACAAGTCTTTATTTGTCATGCAAGTCTCCTCTAATTATCAAGTCTTTACATGGTGTATGGTGTAAGGATTTTTTTGTAGGGTTTAAGGTAGGAGGATTACTTGTTATTCTGATTCATATCTTGCTCTGCCAGACCAGCCCTTTCTCATTTCGGAGTCGGATACAGACAGATAGACGAACCTTTCACAGCAGCATGATACACACCGTTTGGCGGCAGTTGTGGATGGGTTGACCAAGCTCCAGACTTTTACCCGAGAGCCCGCTATTCGTTTCCTGTGTGAACCAAAAGTCAGTGGAGTTAATAACAAGATAGTGTGCTAATATGTGTAGCATGCTACAGTGGTGAGGTATGTCACGTTACATTACATTACATTAGTAACAACTGTACTTATTTAAAGCCAATGATTTTTTTTCTAGACCTAACCATATGCCTTTGTTGCCCAAACCAAAGAAAGAAAAACCATTAACATTAACTAACCTTCATGTCTTTGGATTGTGGGAGGAAACGGGAGTACCCGGAGAAAACCCACAATGACACGGAGAGAACATTCAGACTCAGCACAGAAGGGCTCCCCCACCCCATGGTTCGAACCCCTCTACCTGGGTTCCAACCGGGAACCCTCTTGCTGACAACAATACTAACCACTGCACCACTGTGCTGCTATTTTATGTACATTGTATGTTTATTTTGGAAAATATTGTTTGCGTGTAATGAACAGAAACTGTATCTGCATCCAACAGTGAGTTTGCACGTGCACTTGTTTTATGCACAAAGTGAGAACATTTCTATGCATATATTAGTAAATAAGGCCCATTGTTTGTGTTTACAACAAAACTTCTAGAGGCTGGGGCAGAATGGTCAACTAGTGGAAGGAGAATGGTGCACTCTCTTTGGGCCATTCTGTCGTAGTTGTTGAATCATACCATCAGTAATGTTGTTAATAAAATCAGTAATGGACATTGTCAAAAGTTTCTGAACTAGATCACCATTTATCATTTTGACCTCTGTATAATATTATTGTAGAAAAACATATGAGGTGCAGTTTTGTGACTTACTGTACAATGACCTTAAAATACTATAATGCTTAAAATACCACATCTTAGTCCATAATATCTGCCATTTCATGGGGGGTTATTTTATGTTATTTCTGGCTAAGCTAAGCTAACTGAGAGACAGATATTTACCTTTTCATCTAACTCTCTGTCACAAAGGAAATAAGTATATTTAATGAAACACTGAACTACTTACAAGGCTGTGCAAAGCGGAAGAAGGTATGCCATAACCTTGGAATTCCTGCATTCCTACATTTTACACAGACACTATCAGATTCAAATTCAATGGCATGAACAGTTGAGTGAGTGAGAGCTATGTTGTAGTGTAGATATATCCCCAATTGCACAAAGTATAAGTTGAGTTCCAGACAGGAAAATAAGGACAATACTACACTGTCAATCTTCTCAGTACAAACACTAGGGTTCTATGCAAATTTCAGTTGGCAGAACCAAAATGGAGGTGGCAGAGCCAGCAGCTTACAGCTTACAGTGCCCCATAACTACCTCCATAAACAGTGCTAACCAACAGCAACAGTGCTGACAAAGCTAATTGTTATACCACAGGGGAACCAGAAGGTGGGCACTGTGTTTCTGAGACAACGCCATCCTGATATTAGTGGTAACAGCTGGTGGGAGCAAGGAGAATTCATCCAGGCACTAAAATGCACGTGTTGCCACACCAACTCACCAAAACAGACCATAGGGAAACTTAGATTATAACACACAGAGGGAGTGTAGTTTCATTCTCTGCTTCAGACGCCATTACTCCACCATGTCTTTACATAGCAAATAGTGGTTTGCTGCTATATTAATGTTCTGAATGTCGCATACAGGACCTTTAAATAGCCCTTATAAAATCATTATGTTCTAACAGTTATTAAATTAACGAATAGTGAAATCCAGTGTTATGTTCCTTCTGTTGTTAATGTGAGAGAGCCCAAGATTAAGTGGTTGGGAGATCGTAATTTTATACTCACAAGTTAAACATTTTTTTGGATCATGCACTACTGATCAACTTCAACTTTCATTGGAACAACCAAGGCCGACAGTGCATCCAGTTCTCTATAATATGTACATCCATGAGCACAACAAGCTGATTGGCGTGCAAGTCAGTCACACTGGCAAGCGCAAATGCAGGGGCTGGAAGACCTGCCTAGGGGTCCCTGGTCAGCCACAGCAGTAACAGAGAGAGGAGGGAGTGTCTGTGTAGCTCCATCACTGCAGAGTATGTGAATGGAAACATATTCAACATGCTAATGCTCATTCGGATTCTGAAAAACCAATCCCTATTTTGTATTTTCAATTTCATAACATATGAAATGCTTTGATTGTATAGTGTCCATGCAGTGTAATTCACAAGTGTTAAAAATGTTCCTTATTCTTTTTTATGTAAGAATTTCACCAAAGTTGCCAGTGGGCAAATTGTTACACATAATAGTGTCTGTTCAATACATATGAAAAGAAACCTTGTGCATGTGTCTATCATTCCATTGTACCGAAGGTGCACCAAACCACTGTATGTCCATTAAAAGCAGTTATTTTCACCACAGACAGGCTCAGATTGTTATTATAAGTATCTCTTTACCTTTAACTTGATCCAGTCTGTTTGTGTTTTCCTGGTAAAGCAGAAGTCTCTTTATATTACGAGATATTATTTGTTGCAGTCAGACAACAGTGAGATTTGGAGAGTTTAAAAACTGGTTTAGTTTATAGAAAATGTATTTTAGTGTTGTCTAAAAGTTTTCTAACATCATGGATGATTACTGACCTTATTTTGACAATGTGGTGGATACGTATACGGATGAATAGAGGATGAGGAGAGAGAGAAAAAGCAGCGGAGGTTTTTATTTTACTTTTTACATATTCATTACATCTTGCTGATACTTCTTGTTAGTATACTATCCCCTCTGCTGCTGTAACACTACACATTTCTGTGGGAATAACAGTTGATTGCTCATATAGTAACTAACATTACCATTGTCATACATAGCCAGTGGATATCTCCTTGATGTATAAGAAGGGCAAATGTAGGAATAAATTATAAAAATATATTATAGGTTGTATAATACTGATACATGCATATATTTTTCCACTGCACACATACACTGTAGTATAGATAGTGTCAGCTTGTTGATATCACTTATTTTATATTATGAATGTCAGCTGATGAAAATGGGGAATCAATCCATATAGATTTGTTATAATCAGTGCTGAGTCAGTTGATATTTTGCGCCTCTTTGTTGTTAATTGATTGACTGTTTTGCCGTTAATCTGCAATGCTTTCATGTGTAACATTATGCAATGTAAACATAATACCTTTAGGTAATAGTATTAGCCTATCTCCACCTAACTGCAGCAGGTAAGTCCACTCTTGGAACAGTAGTGTACTTTAGGAAAATAAGCTCTGGATTTCTTCTCCTCTTTGACAGGCAGTAGTCATCCCGGTGGTCACTGCAGACCTGCAGATCTGTATGTGCAGTATATGGACAGTATTGTCAGGATTCATTTGTAGCACAACTAGCCAAAACTTTAGCTTGTCCGTTTCCAACAAAGTCTTTGAAAAACTGCTTGAAGTGTAAATCCTTATTTTGTCAGCACGGTTTTGAAATGCGCACAAAACACAAAACTATCTTTACAAAATAGGCTTTTTTCCTCTGTGGGCATGGGGTCACAGCACCCACAGGAACACCATCAGCCTTCCAGCTTAATGGCCTTGCAGCTGGTTCTCCCTCTGCTGCTTTTTTTCTCTTCTCTCTTTGTCCGCTCTTCATTGGTATACTTAGGCAGCGGTCCAATTCAGAAGTCCCATCCACATGATTGAGATCAGGTAAATAGTCATTCATGACACTGAATATCTTTTATCCATCCATCCATCCATCCATCCACCCATCTATTTTCATCCGTATATGGCAGCAGGCCGAGCAAAGCATCCCAGACATCCCTCTCCCTAGCAGCGCTTTCCAGCTCCTCCTGGCAGACCCCAAGGCATTCCCAGGCAAGATGAAATCTCTTCAGCATGTTTTAGGTCTTCCTTGGGGCTTCCTACCAGTGGGACATACCCGAAACACCTCCAGCGGGAGTCACCCAGGAGGCATCCTGATCAGATGCCTGAACCACCTCAACTGACCCCTTTCGACGCGAAGCAGCAGCGGCTCTACTCTGAGCTCCCTTCGGATGTCCGGGCTCCTTACCCTGTCTCTAAGGCTAAGCCCAGTCATCCCACCAAAGAAACTTTAAGCTGCACGATCTCATTTTTCTCATTTTCGGTCACTATCCAGAGCTCATGACCACAGGTGAAGGCCGGGATGTAGATGGACCAGTAACTGGAAGCTTTGCCTTCTGGCTCAGCTCCCTCTTCACCACGACGGACCAGCGCAGCACCCTCATCACTGCAGAAGCCGCGAGAAGACTCATGCACAAGACCCCGAGATACTTGAACTCTCTCGCTTGAGGCAGTAATTCTTCCCCAACCCAGAGGGGCAATCCATCGGTTTCTGGCAGAGAACCATGGGCTTAGATTTGGAGGTGCTGACTCATCCCGATCACTTCTTACTCGGCTGCAAACTGCCCCAGTGCATGCTGTGGGTCATGGTGTGATGAAGCCAACAGAACCACATCATCTGCAAAAAGCAGAGCAATTCTGAGGTCCCCAAACAGGGCCCCTTCTTTCCCCCGGCTGTGGGGGAACCTGTCCATGAAAATCACAAACAAGGGGCAACCCTGGCGCAGGACAACACCCACCGAGAACTTGTTTGACTTTACACCAACTATGTGGACATAGCTCATTTTGGTCATACAGGGACTAGATGACTCATAGCAGTGAGCTTGGTACCCCATACTCCCACAGTGCCCCCCACAAGACCCTCCCAAAGGATGTGGTCATAAGCCTTCTCCAAGTCCACAAAACACATGTAGATTGACGGAAACACCCATGATCCCTTCAGCAGCCTTGCAAAGGTAAAGAGCTGGTCCACTGTTCCACGGCCAGGACTGAATCCGCATTGCTCCTACTCAGCACATGTTTGGGTTTACCAGGTCTGTCTGGCAGCCTCCCCCGCCATCATTCTTTGTTTTCTGTTCATGAAAGGAATCCCTAAAAAAAAAAAATAACATAAATTAGACTTAGTGATCTTTTAACATATTATCAGTTCGGTTTTAACAAAATATATGGTCAATTCTGCCCCACAATAAATATAAACACTCTAACAAACAATACAAATAATTTCATCACTCACAGCATCATGTCACAGCGTCAGTCAGTGCAGTCCAGTCAGACTCGGCTCCAATCCGGCTTTACAGCTGCTGCATTGCTTGCTGCTGGGTTGTGGAGAGTGACAGGCTTCCGTGTTTGACTGAGTGGTGGAGTGGAATTGAATTGAGACTATCCGGGAGAGTACAGCTTCAGTGGGTGTAAACGGCGGTTGAAACGGGTGATGAAGACAGGATATAAGGGATCTGATGACCTTAAATGTGTCTCTATGTCTACTGCGCCTGTGACCATTAGGTCCGAGCAAGGCATCTGACTGCTCTCTCCTCCTCCACAGACTGAGTGAGCTGACCTGTTGATGAGTTCGGGGGGGGGGGGGGGGGGGGGGGGCATGGCACACAATGCACCAGACTCTGATTTCTGTCCTTGCAGGTGGAGAGCCCACAGGGCAATGGCTCCATGTTTTTTTTTTTCGGGCTAGGCCTAAGGCCTATGGCCCAACCAAGGGGGGCCCCAGTGTCCCCATACTGGGCGAGGTGCTCCAGGTCCGAAAAGTCAGTTTTATCAAGGTCCTCTCGAAGGTCCTCCCCTGGGACCACTTTGCCTTGGGAGACCCTACCTGGGGCTATAAGCCCCAGACAACACAGCTCCCAGGTCCACAGGGACACGCAAACCCCTCCACCACGTTAAGGTGGTGATTCTCGAATACCTTTTTGATAACACTAGACTACGTTTACTGTAAACTACTCTGGTTATTATATTCCAGATCTTACGCATATTTTCACTGTTGTTTTCTGTAACAAGTGACATCTTGTGACATCTCATGATATTTCAGAAGGAGACTTCTGCTTAACGAGACAATAGCAAACAGACCGGATCAAGTAAAAACTAAAGAGACACTTCAGCCATTTATAACAATCTGTCCCTGTCTGTGGTGAAAATAACCACTTTTTAATAGACATACAGTGACAGTGTTCAATTGTCCTGTGTGCTTTCATTGCAGCCCTCCCTGCGACTGCAGGCCTCTGCTCGCTCACTCAATACTGTATCAATTAAAAGAATCATTCTTCAGACAGTCTCTCTGACTAATTTACACAAGGAAATGGGGTCATTTTTGAAAAATACTGAAATTATCCTTTAATTGTATGTGTCTTTGTCTGTGTGTTTGTGCATGTAGCAAAGACATTGCATAGACTATGTGAGTCTAGTCATTCATATGTAATTTTTCAGTTGAAACACACATTTAAAATTTAAAAGCACAAAAACAGCATTCTTTAGAGTGCAGACCTCCTCCAACCTCTTGGGAGTATAAAAGTGCACAACATATTTAGTTTGTATTTAGCAACAGGTCAGGACTTACATTAAATTGAATATTGTGCATTTGGCCAAATGTTGAGGGTACAGCAAATGTCAAGCCAATCTGGTCGTTAGTTATGACGATATGTTGGTCAAAGACAAACAAATAGATGGGCAGATGTGATCACATGACCTCCTTGGAGGCAGTGGACCCACAGTTCTCCCGCTCCTGTCTTGGACGGGCTGAAACTGAAACAAATTTCGTTGCTCTGTAACATGTGCAATGACAATAAAGATCATTCATTCATTATCACATAAAATACAGCACAAATTGCACATCGGGAAGATGGAACAGAAAGGAAAGATGGAGAATATGACTCACTCTCTTTTGTGTGTGTCTTTTAAACTCAGTATGTCCCCTTTTCTCTCTGCTTGCTTTACAAGCCAGAATTACCACTTCCAGGGTGTGAGAGCCATAAAGAGACGGGTGAATGTAAATGCAACCAGGATAATGGGGGTGTGATGGGCAGTGCTGAACATTTTACTGCCTGTTAGTACCTGTTACATGTTGCTTTTATTCATTTATCCCCCTACTTTATAGGGAGGGACACTTAAATGGGAATACTGCTTGATTTAAAACTGCCTAGCATAATAGTGTTGCTACTGTCCAAATCTCAGAGTGTGAACAACTCTCTCCCCAAGGACTCTGACTAAAGAATAAGACTGAAGTACACTGAAATGTAAAAAGCAAAACATCTTCTTTGAAAAGGGCTGTTTTTGTGAGTCAACATAATGGGTGTTTGAGCTTTTACTGTATGAAATCTTTGTGTTTTACTGATATTATATTACAATGACACAACCCCACCTAAGATAACCTATTGTACTGTCACTTGGTATGTAAAGATGGCTGTCAGGGGTTAAATACATTATCAAAGGAACTGTGGCTGTGCAGTTTCCAGCTCTGAATTACATTCCTGCGGCCAGTATTCAAGGCTGTGAATTGTTTTAAGTCTGTTTTCTTATAAATGGATTCATGTTTATGCAATATGAATGGAAATATGCTACAGTGGAGAAGGCCTCAGTGTTTTGGTTTGCTACATACAAGAGAATAACCCAGGGCCATAACTTTTGGCACACATATCTTAAAAGCTCTACTGTCATTTTAAATGTAATGTATGACTAAAATGTAATTTGGATATTTTACCCAAATAAGTGAATTCATGTTGTCTGGAGAACCTTGTTATTAAGACATCACTGTAAGCACCTGTGGCTCCAGGGGCGGGCGAGAGGGCTCTGAATGTTTTCCGTAAAGCTCTGATTGTTTATTGTTCAATTTTGGGCATTTTTGTATTACAGATAATACCGCCATAGGAACCAATGTCTTTTGTTTTTTCTAGAATAGAGAAAGAGCCCCTTCCCGTTCCCTGTGAAGTCTTTTTGCTCGGCCCATACTGGGAGCACAAGCTGGAAGAGTTTCCAGTGGCCACCTTTTATGTCCTGACAGCCCGGCCACCAAACTGAGGCAAGTAAAGTAAACAAAACAGTTGGCGGCACTGTTTGTGTACCTGCACATTATATGTCTACATGACTGTGCAGACCAATTACAAAACATCAACACGACATGAGAAAGCAAGTCCTGTAACAGACACCCTCATGTCTGTGGTAATGATAATAGTGAAAAGCTGAAGTTGTTGGTGGCCGCAGCATAGTTCAACAACCAGTCTGTTTGACCCTCCCCCCCTTTCCTGGATCCCAAACAATAGCCCTTTTTATGCTGGGTTCACAATGGACATGGAAGCACCCTGATCTGTTAATTGTCGGGCAGCTGCCGGCCAACAGCCACCTGGCCATTCACACCAGAAGCACAATTCTGCCTTTGCTCTGTTCAAATCACATCTGTCTGTGTGTGTCTGACTGTGTGTGTGAGATTGCGTGTGTGAGTGTAGATGTGTGGCTCAGGGGCTCAGCTTGTCTCTCTTGCTTTCTGTTTAGACACAACTGCAAACACAACAAATACATACAAATATATATATTTGTTCTATCATTTATCATAGTCAGACCATTTAAATCACATACTATTTATATCGTTTACATTTTCAATGGGTTTTCTTGCCAGATTCACCCTTTGCTCACAGAGAAAAGAGACGAGACACTAAAACTATCATTGCAGATCATGAGCCGGCCAGGGTGCTTGGCACCACACCACGCTGTGTCACATCATGTTGCTTGGCGTCCAGTGTGAACAACCCAATTGGTTAACATGAGTGCCGAAAGCAAGCAGGCAGCACTCCCTGGTAGGCAGTAGGCAGGCTTCAAAGCGTTTCCGTGTACAGTGTGAACCTGGCTGTTAAGGCAGTTGTTTGTGGACCTAAATGCAGACACTGACACCGCAGGTAGTTGCACAAGGTAAAAACAAGGGTGGGTGGCACTGGAGAAGGCAGGGGACAGGCAGGCAGATAAGCTGGATAGACGAGTGGAGGAATGAGTTGCAGCAGTGTTTGGAGACTGCTGATTGTGGAGATGTTGCCACCATTATTCTGAGGCACAAGAGAAGAGACATTAGATTAAGGAGTACAAGAGGAAAACAATGGAATATGTCAATAATACATCGTATACTGAGTGGTCAGAAGTATACCACATAGCTGGCAGAACAATCTGGCACTGCATGGCTGAAGAGCTGGCTTCTTAAACTGAGAGTAGATGAGGCAATTGCACACAGCTGTTAAGGTTCACCAGGTGCCTGATGATGGTGCCACACCCACACAACACACACACACACACACACACACACACACACACACACACACACACACACACACACACACACACACACACACACACACACAGGGAAAACAGGGAGAGCACAGGAAAACAACAGGGGTCACAGCCTAAGCCATGACTCTGGCGGGTACACAGCAATTCCACTACAGGACTGCTACAAAGCTGGCTGACTGTTAAAGCTTAAAGGTGAGACAACTCTCTCCCCCCATTTCACTAATGTTTTTTATACAGAACTGTGAGGCAGCATTATGGTGTGAAATTCCCACCTTGAAGAAGCAGTGTAAAAGGGGCTAATGGGTGTCACACAAAGCTACTGTCCTGAACTTTGTCACTGGATGACAGAGATCCAAAGGAGTGCCTTACACATAGCATACAGTTTTTTTTTTAATTCAGTGGCAGCTAAACATTTATTTATTAGATCTTATTTCAAAACATAGTGGATGGAATATTTCATATCAACTATAGTGAAATTGCCAGTTTTTTGTATCTATAATTGTTACAAGTTTCCCAACAAAAGCAGTTCTATCCTCCACAGGCTCTGCCCTCTACTGGACTATATCTGTAATACTCTCCTAGAAAGACAAGCATGCGTTTGCCCACTAAAATTTGTATAAATGTAGTTGGCCTTTTTGCACGTGCCTAACTAAATGCATGTGGATCCTTCAGTATATAAGTACATACCCCTGTCTGCTATCAGTTTTCTCTTTAGTAAACTATAATGTTGCACACTGATCTGCTCTCTCTATATAAGGAGTCGGTGCTTTGGGAACCTATTCAATGCCCATCGAGTCCCAGCCATGCACCACCACAGAACTTCAGGATTACTGCTTAGAGTGCCTTACTGTACATGCACACCAAGAGCTGCAAAAGCTGCAAAGCAGCCAAGGTCGCCCAAGCAGCGCCGCTGTCCAAAATATTTTTGGCAGCTCATGACGCTCATGACGTCATACATTTGCTCGTTCGATCGTACTTGTCAATTTAACGGAGCTGCAAAGCAGGTTACTGACTGGAGCTGAAGTGATAACTGCCTTGAAGTGACTCGTTTGTTCTAATTTATTTGCGTTCTTCACATTTGCACAGACAAAACAGTTGGCAGACCACAAAATCGTCACATTCACATGAAACAAGGGAGATTAGCATGCCAGACGTTAAATTAGCATGGATGTATTCACCCCTAGTTTAAAAAAATCTTTCTCAATATCAACTCACTAGGCAAACCAACTAGTCCAGACACGGCTTCCCTTGCCTGCTCCTTTTGATTTTGGTCCCTATATATAAACAGGGTCGAATCATAAAGGACTCAGTGTCCAGCTTCAGCAGTGATTAGCTTTGCTCTCATTTTGAAGTAGGAATGAATGTGTGGTAGGAACTAAAGTTTCCGAGGATGTTCTCTGGGTTCTACACAAGCGATGGACATCTACTTTTCGATTGGTGGCTGGTCATTTGAAGCCGAAATGTGTCATAGCTAATTTGCGTAATGTTCAGGACTCCCCAACTTTCATCTGATGCTCTGGTCGCCAAAACGTGGACACAGCCATGGTCGCCGGTGCCCATTGAAAATGAATTAAATCGGTCGCCTTTGCCACTTTTGCAGCTCTTGGTGTGAACGCACAGTTAGTGAAGACCATGCAGAGAGTGGTGTTTAGTTGGCACTAGCCTGCAAGGCCTGAGCAGAGTAAAGACTGATGATGTTGAGACCCCCACTCCAATGACTAACTCTCATCCACTGCCTCTGGTCATCCCCACAGAGACAACAGTTTCATTTGTGGTGAATGTTCCGCAGGATTCCTCTGCTGACACTGCTGCACCAGGACTTTCCGCTGGTCATGTCTATTGCAGCAGGCCGTGTGTGGCCTCCCCTGCAACCACCCCACCTTTGATTTTAATAAATAAAAATCAGTGACAATTTGCAATACAATTAAGAGTAGCACATACTAAAAGTAGTCAACTAAATCGCAATATCAAGTCTTGCCAAACTCCGCGGACAGCAGGAATAGTATCCGCAGGCTAACAAGAGATGAGTGTACTGCTTGACACTGGAACATGAAGAACTTTAGCGAGCCCTAAAGTCCCCACACAGTATCTTCAGTATTCTGTATTGAGTTTGTAGTGCTAAAAAAACTCTAGTAACACTTTTTTATAAAGACTACATCTATAATACCCACATCATCCTTTTAAATTGCCCCTTGGGGATAAATAAAGTGTTTTGAATTGAATTGAATTGAATTGAATTGAATTGAATTGAATTGAATTGAATTGGATTGGATTGGATTGAATTGAATTGAATTGAATCATTATGAGGCCATTTGTAGTGAATTATAATACATTCATAATGCTTTATGACTACACTCATGAACATACGTAATGCTCTCTGGTGAAATATATCATCAGTCATGAAACATCATAGATGTAACTTATAATGAATTATAGGTGTCAAGAGACTTATGGATCCTCTTCACTAATAATAAACAAATATAAAAAAAAAATACTTTAAAAGGCTGACACCCTCTTACATCTAAGGACAATGTGAGTTTTTAGTCACAGAATAAGATTTTGCAAATACTGGGGATCTTGCAGGGTCACACTTTACATGATTGTTATAAAGATTTCTGTCTTCACTCATATCCACATATCTATGAATATGTATGTAGCCTACATCTCTAAGTATTGAAATCAGTATGCAATACAGTTATCAAGAGTAACATGCACTATAATAGTCAAACTGTCAAACTGATTGCAGTATTGAGTCTTGCCAAACTCTACAGACAGAATGAATAGTACAAAAGATGTGTGTACTGTCTGACACCACATAGTATCTTCAGTATTCTGTATTGAGTTTGTAGTGCTAAAAAATCTAGTAATTAGTAAACTGTATTCATTTACAGTACTGAAAAATCTCAATAGCAAGAACCTGCATTGTTTAAAACAAGATAAACTTTATCAGACAGAACTTTTGTGATTTTGATAATATTGTTTAAAGGTTTTAATGCTTTAATTTCAATAGACTGCAGTTTGGTAATGTATGTTGCAGACGGGAGAAGGTGAGAACTTGTGTCAGTGTTGGAATATGAGGCTGAAATGTGTCTGCTAGTTTCTGCCAGCATTGGTGCTGTTATGCAGGATCAAAGGCAACAGAGACAAAGTGGCAGCGTGGCAAGGTCAACATTCAGATATACCGCCTGTGACCTGGAAGGTCAGCATTAATGGCAGGGTAACCAACAAACACTTTGCACCTACTGTGTATTTAACTTAGATAAAAGTGGGCTGCGACTTTTTTTCTTACCTTTGAACTAAAACTCAGTTAAGATGTATCTCTTGCTCTGATCTGTGAACCTAAACAGCAACAACCACAGAGAAAAGCTACACTTTATTGTGATTAACACTACAGGTTATCTACTCATGAACATGCCTCTCTGGACAGAATCCACTGGGCCTGGTGGCATTTCTGTGTTCAGTCTGACCAACCATTACAGATTTTTTCTTTTGTCAGAGAAGAGAAGGGGTTTTAGTGAAGCCTAGTTAAATTGTTTTGTCCACCTCTCTCTCTGCATACAGCACTTTGCCACTTCCTCTTACCTTACTGACCACACTGTCAAGGAGGGTGGATCTTTGGTGTCTCACTTTGTGAGGAGTGGAATCTTAACTGTGTTGGAGCTCTTCTCTCTGATGTGGACTGATAATAAAGGGTTTTTTAAATTGAAAGTTTCACCTACTGTACTTTTACTCCTGTAAGCCTATTTCATGTCATATTGCACCAGACTCATCGCCTTGATTGTCTGGCTGCCTGCTAGTTGAAGAAGTAATTGCTTGCCTGGCAGAAATCTCTGTACCATTGTTTAGGCTTTCTACCCTTAGCCTGGTAGGCCCATGGCTCTGGATGACCTGTTTTGTTGCTTCTGCCCTTGATTGTTTTTGCGCCTGTATAAACATTTTGAATACAGATCTGTGTTTGTGGATGTGAATCTCACTCCCTCTTTTTTGTCTCCCCGTGGCATAAGCAAAGCTGGATTTATGCTTCTCTGTTAAGGTGTTCCTGCAGCCTCACCATCCGATGTAGGAACTCATTATTCAGTCCAGAATTTAACCCAGTAGTTTCCACAGTACCTCTGCAACATTAGATTGGTTGTGTGGTGCATTTCAAGCAGGGGCATAGCACCAAATTCTAAAGCCCTATGTATAGCCCCCCGCCCTTCCTCTCATGATCCATGTCACTCTCAAGCTGCTTCTGACAGAGTCAGTTTGATTTCTTTACATTTCCTTTCTTTTTTTTCTTCTTCAGAACCCCATTTTCCCTTTCTCGGGGAACTCACTCACTTGGCTCCAGCTGCAGTTACAGGTGAATCCTAGTGCATGGGCACTATATAAAATGTTGCACCTTTAAGGGCTCATTTATGCTCAATGTTAGACATAGAGACAGAGACAAAAGAAGCCTTCTGTCCATACTCTGTGTTAATTTCTTCTGTATCGTAGAGGCAGTGCAACATAGTTCAAGCAAGATAAGACTGTAGGAGATGACAAAGAAAGGGCCCATCCACACGAAGCCTTGTCAGGGTAAATTCGCCAAACCGGTGTTTTCGGAGGTTGTAACCGCATCTTTTTGAAAAGGGGTTCCAGAGTGCACAAATCTGAAGATGCCATCTGTGTGTGT
The DNA here is from genome assembly GCA_019142605.1 of Cephalopholis sonnerati. Classification (NCBI taxonomy): domain Eukaryota; kingdom Metazoa; phylum Chordata; class Actinopteri; order Perciformes; family Serranidae; genus Cephalopholis; species Cephalopholis sonnerati. Next base: position 40,645,324 of record JAGQAX010000006.1, on the reverse strand, counting down.
ACAGCCAATGAGCGACTTTTGGCCGGCAATGATGTCATAGCCCCACCTTTCTAACCTCTGACAACCCCAGCAGGAAGCCGTCCCATCACAACAACAACAACAACAACAATAACAACAAACAATGGCGGATTACAGACCCATGTTCCTGTTACAGAGCCTGCTGAGCCTATTGGAGCTTCTACAGCAAAATCTTCTCCTCCTTCACTACAATGAGCAGCAGACAGCAATAGACAACTATTTACGTTACATGCTCTTGGATCCACCACGTGGAGCACCACTCTTCTTCTCCGGTTCAGAGCTGTATGCTCCAGTTTTTAGTGGCGCACCATCTCCTGGCTGGCATATGTACTGCAGCCTTTTTATGTGGTTTTAGTAGCTTGAACCGGCTTCATTTTGACGCCTGCATTCTTGAAGTCGGCACCATGTTTACAGAACACTATTGCAATCCGATCATTTTATGTGGCGGTTTCAAAAAGACATGTCTTTGTGTGGATATAGCCAGATTTAAATAATGCTGGAACAGAATGGATCAGTCAGATATAATAATATATAGCGATATATAGTGAAATTAGTGAAAAGAATTCTCTGTCTACATGCCAGGATGTATATAATGGCCGCACAGACCACTGCTATGTACACCCCTGCCTCCATTTAAAGGTACAATACAAGTGTCTGTTGGTAGGTTGTTACTACGGTTCGACCTACTTGTCCTAGTAGTACACTAGGTTTCATTACATATACAAGTCTATTGACCTGACTGATTCTTTTCCAGTTAATAATCAAATACTATGCATTTCCATGGAAACGGAGACAACAGTCACAAAAAGTTTTTTGTTTTGAGAGCTAATTGCCCCACACATTGAATACATTTTGATTAAATATTTTGTTATGCTGGTAATGGTTGTATAATTGCAATATTACACAAAAGAGTGTGCTTTAACATCATTTGTGGCATGTCAGTGATGCTGTTAGGACTGAGGTGCTTGCGCCAAGGTCTGTACGCATCACTGAAATGCCACCAATGATGTTAAAGCTCACCCTTGAGTGAAATATTACTTAATTATCAACTGAGCAAAGCAGAAAACAACAAAATATATTGATTCCTTGAGCTCTATGGTGTAGATAAAGGCAAGAAAAATAAGCTTGTTTTAGTTTGTAATACTTATCATTTAATACTAACTAACTGAAATTTGTGCAATAAGTTTAGTATCATGTACGACCTCAAGCTTTGCAAGGCAAAAGAGCATTGCAACAACAATCATAAACAAAGCAAATAGCATCTTCGTTCCAACTTTTCATAAGTAGCTTTTCTAAGTGCAACAAAACATGTTCGGCAATTGTTCACTGTACTTTAGTTTGTCTATCTTATAAATTCATTAGTATGCTGCACACTAAACTCTTTGCCCACTGGCTCATGATGACACCTGCTGTAGCTGCTTTGTTGGTCTGAGGGCCCATAGTTTACTTGTCCTCATCGATATTACTCTGGAGCCCTGCCAAAACTCCCCTCCTAGAGACAAAGCTACAGTATCAGGGAATGATGGATAGAAATAGTTGGACTATGTTGACTAGAGGATAGGGATCATAGAGAGATGGAATGGCACAAAATGGGCGACAACAGTTGTTTTTTAGAGCAATAAACAAAAAAATCTGCTCATAAAGTAGATATACAGGTAAGAGCCTGACTTTAAACAATAGATACTGTACCTACAGCTACATGGATAAAACTAAATCACAGACTGGGAGGCTAGATACTCCATGAGCAGTTCACACATAGCGACAGTGAACTATTCATACAAATTTATATTGTTGAATTTTAACTCTTAACTTTGTCTCACTGATCCTCAGCCTTGGGTGCTGGTCTGATGGATAGTAGCATTGTTTTCTGTATTGTTTACCTCTGAATGAATTAATTAATTAATAAGACAATTTCAATACCTCTTAAGGCTCATTTATTCTCCTGTCTGTTTCAAATGTTGTGAATGTCATTGTCCTCATACCTCCATGCATTTCCTCGTTGGCATAGATACAGCCAAAAGATGGCACTAGAGGGCAAAGTCATAAGTTTCACACAACAAACAAGGTGACGATGGAGGAGGTTGTAATATTGTACCTTCAGATGGAGGAAGCGTTGTAGATGGCGATGGTCTGTGTAGCCATTATATATATATCCCAACATGTGGACAGCAAATTCTTTATATTCTATATTACCTCCATTATTAAAATTTCTTTGTTGTCTCCTACGGTTGTATCTTGCTTGAAACGACACTACACTGCTCCCACGATCTCTGGTAGTACTGCTCTGTTTCATCCGTGTCTGTAAACTTTCAGAAAACGTACACAAATACAGATGAAATGTACGCATAGTAACATTGAACATTAATGAGCCCTTAGGATATAATCTCTTCAGCAACCATTGCATTGTGTTCAAAATCCTTTTTCACCATCCTTAAAACAGTGTTTATCCATTTGTACTTGAAAGTCCTGACCCTTGTGAATGTGTATTCCTCAAATCTTTTCTAACCCATAATCTATGATAAGCATTTCCTGGCATTCCTCTTATTCTAGTGGTGAATGAGGTTGAAAAATTAACTCTGACAAAAACTGGATGTTGGTGATTCTGCACTCGTATTCAGCCGCCATAAATCAGCTGCAGTGGCTCCTTTATGGATGCCTCATCATGCATACAGGATGTCTTTACCATATGTTACAGCAGGGACTGTAGGCTGCCTCATAAATCAAGCCATATTTAGCATGCCGGTATCAGTGGTACTGACACCTGTGTGCTACAGAGATATGTCAGTTCTATATGTTAGGTGTCATAATGCTGTCATGTATTAAGTGAGTGTGATGATCAGATGGCTGGCACTATTGAACAGCATGTGATGAGCCATGCCAGCCAGATGTTTCACTACAAAAGGTGATTTAGATTTTCTTGCAAGAACAGGGCTCCACATGCTGTGTGTGTGTGCGTGTGTGCGTGCGTGCGTGCGTGCGTGTTTGGGGTAAAAGGGAGACTATACGGATCAATATTCAACTGTTGAAAAAACAATTTTTCCTGTTCATTTCAAAGTGTCTTCATCTGAGTAATCTAACATAAAATTGATTTATATGCAATGACCACACTAACAACATCGACACATTACTTTTATGTTATGTAATTTCCCAGCTGGCATTCGACCGACATTAAACGTTGAAATTTGGTTGAAATAACGTCAGTTGATGAAAAAACGTTGATTCAACATCAAACCAACGTTGAACACCAAACCGCTGAAATGGTGTTGTCAATTCACTATGGATTCAACACTTGAAATTATATCAGTTGAAAAACGACGTTGTTTCAACATCCAAACAACGTTGATCAATCAACTGTTGTTGGGGCGTACGGCGCTCGCGAATGTTGGCTTGACGTTGCCTAGGAGATCTGTGCCAAATCTCGAGCGGGTACCGATCTTAACAAAGTTAATTTTCTCTTTATGTGTCCGTCTGAAAATTGCCATTTTAGTGTAAAAATGTTCAGAAGATGCTTAAGGATCGACTATATGCATTCGCTCACGAGAGCAGACTGCTAAAGCCCATACTCCTGCTTGCGCATGCGCGAAGTGGGTCTGTGACGTCGTCATCATCAGTTTGCCAGCAGCCGGTTTTGACCGGTTCGGAGGTCACGGTGACGGCCACAGGAACTGATGGCAGGCTACCACGAACAAGCTAAAGCGGTAAGCAAATTTGTAAAGTCATATTTTATTATAAACCTGTGATGTTTTGTGTACGGTTTGGTCAACGTTGTGTATGGTTTATGGTTGTGTACAGTTTGCTGTTTAACGTTAAAGTATGCTTAACGGTTGTGTACGGTTTGTTTAAGCTAACGTTAACCGTTAGTTTTGGGCCAACAGCAGCATTCGCCAACAGTCTTACTTTTTTTCTTAACTACGCTTCCTAGCAGTGCTAACTAACGTTAGATCAACGTTTTTATTATTTGTAACTGTATTTGTGTTGTTTTATCTGTCATAAACAAGAGATTAGTGCGTTTTTGTCGCGGACTTGCGGTGCTAACGCTCGAACTTTTATTTTCACCGAGACCAGAGGCCTGAGGGGTGTACTACGAAACGAGATTAATGGGTTAGCGAGCTATGTTGAGTCTAAAGCCAGGGTTTTCAGTGTCACGAAGGTGGCTCTCTTTTAACCTGTTAAGCCCGAAGGTCCCCCAATTGGGGGACCCTCGTGCTCAGACATCACCACTTCACATACAACATATGGAACGGTGAAAGACTATAGTGATGTTACACATCAAATGAAACAGCGGAACCTGGGCTACACGGCTATACAAACCGCTTTTACAAGCTCCAAACACAACTCAAATAACAGCTAAATGAATGACTACATGTCAGCACCGATGCGTCAACCCACTCGCCACATTTCTGGCCACAGCTCCACGGTGCTTCATTCATAACACACGACATACACCTCGAATGAAAGCTGAGACTCTACACTTTCCGCACGTATGCGCCAAAGCACTCTACACCGAAGCATGTGAGAGACAGAGGCCAAAGAATAACAACAACAGCCAAACGATAGTTATAAAATCTCTCTTACCTTTGTTGTTTTGCCGTGAAAAGTTTATTTTATCGGTAAATCCACACTCGTTTCTGTTAGTCCCACTCCTTGTGTTGCATTTAAATGTGTCCGGGCGTTTCTGACGGACTTTAGGACCTTAACTAACATAACATTAACATTAACTTATAATCTAATCACATTTGAATTAAAGTAATCAGAGCAGTAAATTGGTCACTTGAGTAGTCATCAGTACCAGTTATTTAGGATAATTTATAGCCAACGTAATTTGAATACCTGTAACTGCAAACATGTTCCAAAAGGCTGTTCATCACATGTAATTCTTCCTCTTTAAATGTACATTCACAAGAATTAAATTGTGATCAAATATTCAACAGGAGGTATTATTACTATTATTTCTTTCCAGTGGCCAGCACATCTCTAGTAGCTAAGCTACTAGCTAGGCCTATTACCTATTTCACTTCTCAAATCAAATGATTTTTATGTACGTAATTTGGGTTTTATGAATTTCTACTGACCACCAGAGTTGGTACTTTAAAGGACAATTCCAGGCGAATTCAACTTGGGGGTGTATGTTCCTATCATTTTAGGTCTAAAAGAAGGAATCTGAAGTCTCGCGCGAGACCCTGTTGCCGTGCTCGGTGCATTCAGGTGCAGTTGGAGCTACCGTTTGTGTCATAAACACAGGAATATATTGACTTGCTTCAAGTGTACATTTTTTTCAACAGACAGCGTCAGGTGGCTACTCAAACATGCGCCGATAAGTTTTTTTTAGGGTTAGGTGCTCTAATAGCTGCCGGGGTCCGAGCTCATTTGGCATAATAAACGCCGGTTCAATTAAAAGCCTGGGCGATTAAGTGTTTACCATAGTCTTGCACAGGGAAAAAAAAATAAAAATTTTTCCAACAGCGACTCCTACCTCTGTCAGTCAGCCCCTCCTCTCACTCTCTCTCTCACATGCAGGCGGACACACACAGACACACACACAAACACAGGTCGCGCTGGTCGACAAAGACAAATGGATGCACATTTTGTTTTCATGGGTAATATCTTTAGCGCAGAAAGTGCCGTTTCCGGCTTCATGCACCACTCGGTGTGTGCGATGTAGTAGTAGTAGCTAATGTACTCTGGAGGACAGTGCTATAAAGTGCAAGTGCTATAAAAGACAAATGTCATATCAGCTTTGTGGAGATCTGGACTCTTAAGTTTTTCTGGTTCTATTTTTAATTTCTTGTTGCTCCTTTTCAGAGTAAACATCTGAGGAGGTTGGGGGGCGTTGACGCTGCTGACTTCGTGAAGAGGTCAATGGCTGCGTAAGTAACTTTGTTTGTTTTTTGCATTGAATTATAGTGGTCCAGGTAATCTGAACAACACAAACTACACGATCCAGTAGTTTGGATAAGTTGGAGAAAAGTCATGGAAATGGATTTTGGAAATGGAACAAATCACCTGTTGTTTACAACTACTTCTAGGTAGAAAACCAGCATGTAATTTGAATGAGAACAAGAGTTTAGCTATATACAGTATATCATGTTTTTTAGACAAATGTTTAGACAAATCTGAAATGACTGAAGAAGCATTATTTCTGTGTGCATGAGCAAAGCAGTTTTGTGTTGCTATGTCTGGTATTTAATCAGTTTTGGGGAATTGCAGTATCTAGAAATTCATTCAACTTGATTACACTATAGTATTCTTATATAAATCTGTTTTACCATGGCAGGACAATGACAAATAAAACAATGGCCAAGATCAGCCTGAGAGGAAGGAATGGAAAGACTTCATTCGGGGGGACCCAACTCTACAAGACAATCTGTGGTGAGTTTGCTTAAACATAGTAGTTGTGACCATGTGTAAAATAACTGAATATATAAATACTGTGTATATATATATACAGTGGAAATCGCTTATAGTGATCACGTTGGTCCCGAGTCAGTGCCATCATCGTTGCCGGTACCGGTGCTCAGCAAAGTGTGTTTTGTGTGTCGCTGGAGCTCAGGAGGGGAGGCTGGCCGGCACGGGGCGCTTATATAATAATTAGGGGTGTAACGATACACACAAGTCACGGTTTGGTACGTACCTCGGTTCGGGGGTCACGGTTAGGTACGGTTTTCTGTAAAACAGACACTAATTGAATGTAAAACTAAAATCTGTCTTGTGTTATAAAAGTAGAAAAAAAATAGAATATAAAGCAAGTGCATTAGTAGTGTTATAATGCCATTCATTAATTCTGGAGGGAAAAAAACTTGCATTTGACAACTAAAAACTATATAAAAAAAACAACAAGAAGAAACTAACATCAATGTTGGTTTACACAGTTAATTAAGACAAGATGCCAGTTGCTTTGGTGATGTTTCTGGTCCTGTCTGTGTTCATGTCAAGAGGCTTAAAAGCAGCAGGATACATTGTTGCGCACAAGTTGTCTTTTTCCTTGCACCAGCGATTGACATGGGGGGGTGAACATGCGTTTCTAGCGACCGAACCAAACAGCTCGGGGGGGTCTGCCCATGTTTATCCACTGTTTGTGCCTCTCCAGTTAACACACAGATCTGTGTTCTGGCCTACCAAACATCAGTTTTTAGAGACGCGTCGCGTCCCACAAGGAATCTTGGCGATGCCAGTGGATCCCAGGCGACAGCGCGTCGACCTGTGCTGTTTGGGCTGCTGAAGCTGTGCAGATCAAAGGGACACCAAAGGAAATAAAATGAATACACATGGTTTTAAAATTGTTTTTGCACGTTTTCATTCATAAAATGACCAAAATGAACACTATATGCGGATTTCTTGATCACCATAAATTCATTATTTAAACAGCATTTGTATAGAAATTATTCTGTCCCAAGCCTTTTTTGATTCTTATGCTGCGTTCCATTTACCTCGGAAGTCGGGAGTCGGAGCTGGGAATGATGTCACAGCCGAGTTATCAGCGTTCCAGTTACAAAGTCGGAAATATAATATATTATTACACGGCATTGTCAAATGCTCGATCCTGATTGGTCAATTACAACATTCTACGGTCTGTTATTTCTGAATAGCAGACCGTTGCTATGAATAGCAGACCGTTGTTAAGGACGCTTCTGATCGACTCGGGCGAATCACGTCCTGTCATATCAATCCGCAGAAAGACGTTTATACCTGCGGCAAGAAATCGTTAATTTTAGATAAGCATTTGATGTCAAACTTTTGATTTCTTTAGTGAGTAGCCGTGTAATAAGCGGGATAATGTAGAGCGAGCCGGTCACTATAGAGAAATAAACCCCGACAGGGTGATGTAGGATGTAGGTCCTACATCACCCTGTCGGGGTTTATTTCTCTATAGTGACCGGCTCGCTCTACATTATCCCTTACTTAACGAATGATCGTTAACGCTCATTAACTGATAACCGTTAACTGATCGGTTAAAAAAATATTAAGAATGTGCATCCCTAAACAATACTATGTATGCGGCTGATTTAGTGCGACAAAAACTAGTCAAAAGTGCTAATAAATGGAATATTACAGGAGGCAGCCATCTTCAATTGTCAACTCGGGGGTGGTGAGGATTCTCCGACTTTCCGACTCGGAATTCCGACTTCAGGGGGCGTTCCAGTTGAAATTTCCCACTTGGAACTCGGAAATTCCGACTTCCCAGTACAACTGGAACGCAGCAATATAAGCGGTTGATCACTGTATATATATTGTCGTAACTTAGAGCATTTGCCGATACTTATGCTGTTTGTCTTTTCCCCTCTTCAGACGCTGTCTTCAGTTCATTCACAACCACAACATCAAAAGTGGACGAGTACATGGGAAAGTACCTTAAATATGCGCCTGAGAGGATCGGTGGCGGCGGCAGGAGAAAATAGATTGGATAAAATAAATAAAAAATAAATTGGATGCTGTATGTATCATTTTTGTCAGTTTGTTCCTGCTGGTTGATGGACAGCATGTTGCAAAGGCAGGGTGAAGAATACACTGCCTTGTAGGGCAGACCAGTAAGATGGGTTCAGTGATGCATGCTCCTTTATGGGGGTTTTCTGAAAAAATGTACCCCCCCTCCCTGATGTTTGTGTCTGTCTAATTTATATGTTGTAGTTGACCTCGCAGTGGCCTTGTAGCCCTGGGTCCTTAGAGCCAGTGGTGGCTATGCTTTTTATCACTGTGTGGCTCTTATTGCCCACTTTAGGGTCCACGATGTCCTCCCTTCTGTTTTTGGGGGGAGGCTTTGGTAACATTTTTTCTGTCTTGTTTTTATAAAAGTAGAAATAAAGGCTAATCATCATCCTGGTCGTGCAGTTGCCTTTGTGACTGTCCATTTTGTGAATGCTTTCCATTTAGAGATTAAGTTTTTAATAATCACACAGAAGTTATCTCTAGAGAGCTATTTACTTATAGTGAGATTTGATTTCTGCATTTAACACATCAATACTTTAGTGAAAACAATGTAACAGAAATTATTTATTATATTATTTGTCACATTATTAATGTGTAAAAGCAGGATTTTATAGTGATGTTGAAATTTCAACCTTGGAAAATTCACTTATGTTGAGAAATGTGACGTTGAAATGACGTTGCTATTTCAACGTTGATTCAATTTGCAAAATCAAATCAAAATCCAACGTTAATCCAACGTTGGCACCTGACATTGATTCAACGGTGATTCAACGTTAAAATGCCAGCTGGGTTATTAAAAACACACATGCTTTTAGTTTCCTGTCCATTTGAGGGGGGAGAATTTAAATGACAAGGTAATAATTACTCATGGGTGACACGATGTCAAAAATTTTGCAAGCATTGGCACACTTTCTTTAAATTGATTTTCTCCTCTTTTTTTTCCACTTTGAAAAGATTTCGTCACAGCCAGGTGAGCTTTCTTTTGTTTAGAAAAATAAAGTTGAAATCTGTAATATTCTAATTTTAATTTATGGTAATAAGCAATGGTAAACACCTACTACCTGAAACATAGTTACATGATTGTCAAGTTGAAATAGATAAGAAATACTCATTTGATTGATACTATGTATGTCAACAGTAAACCCCTAATCTGTTTACCACCGCAAATATTTTTGACTGGTTACACACGTTGGTCTATAGTTTAATTTTCAGTTTACTGCACAGCGCACCACCTGGGTCTGGTTGGCGCTAGAGCTAGCATTAGATGTACCGCTCATTTGGCCATTTCTACTAGTTACACCATCCCCACCAAATAACAGCGTTGCTGTGGAAACATTGTGCCAACCCTCTGGTCTCCACCCGGCTTGCCCTGGTGCTTAACTCACTCAGTTTTGAGCAGTAAAACCCCCATTAGCATTGTTAGCATTTCACATGTGGTGTTGCTAACATAGTAAACAATGCTAAGAGTTTTGCTGTTTAAAATGAAGCTGCTTACTCACCTGGGCGAGCTAGCAGGAGACTGGAGGACAGGCACAGTGGTGCTAGCTAACTAATGTTAGCTCCCTCCTAAGAGACCAGAGGGTGGGTGGTAGGCATTTTTTTTACACATTAACACAGCTGGCCAGCTATCTGTCAGCAAAGCCAAATGAAAATAAATGAAACACATAAAATGTACATCACAAAACATTAAAATTTTACCACCTCTAAATGAATAGTGCTTTGAAATGCAACGCTTGTAACACATCTTTTTTTTTTTAATTAAAAATTAACTGTTTAGTTACCAATTAATGTAGGTCAGCCTTCTGAAAGCAAAATCAACTGAAACTAACATCCCTAATTGATAACTTAAAAGTGCTTTTATGTCAGCGCCTTTACACAGCAACAATTTGTTGTTTTAAATATGCTGCCACTAAAATAACTAAGAGTGCTTTCTTTCTCTAGAAAAATCTCTAAAAAAATATAGAGCACACTGTTATAGTAAGAGCTTTTGATAAGGCGCAGCAAATAACGTTTGACATAAATCTAGTCCTCATCAGAGTAAGAGGAGGCAGTGGAGTCTGAGCCAAGTTAACAACTGTCTCTCACTGGATGGACAGGTTCTGGGCATTGCTTATATCCAGCTTAAACTTACAGAACAATAATAAAACACACAAGATTTTACAGAACATTGATAGAAAAAAAATATTTTGTGATGTAATACATAGTTAAGTGTAAAAATCCAGAAGCTATGCCTTTGATAGAATGCCCTCTAGGGGAGGCCAAATTCTTTTCAGTACCACAGAATTTTGAGTAGAGGCTGGTATTATATTTTATTTTTTAAGTCAATGAAGAATTAATTCTCATTAACAATGACAATGTGGCCAAGAGACAAGACATGACTTGCATTTTATGGTGCTCTCTACTGCACAACACTGAAATTCAGTACACCTCTTCATTTGTGTTTTCCATATCATGATTTCATGTTGAATGGCAATGGCACTATGCAAAACAATGAATTCACACTTTCTGAAATTGTATGCATTTAATTGATTATTAAAGGTTACATTTAATGGCAAATGCCTGTTTAAAACTCCTTTAATTTTCTCTAAGAGGATCCAAACTGTCCAGCCAACCCATGTTAAACACAACTCACTTACCATACAAATCAATAAAGAGTTCCATGCATATCAGTGGGTCACAGTGCCAAGACAAAGGCAGAAGAAGTGCTCTTTGTTGTATAATTCAGTGATCCTGTCTGTGAACAAAGGGTGCCCTTTGATGTGATTGCATATCCTACGGCAACAGGTTGACACGATAGGCCAGTGATTGGTTATCAGTCCTCAGGGTCTGACTTTTTTTCCTGGATTCAAGGTTCTCCTGCTGGGGAGCTCCTGAATTTGATATGGGATGATGTATGCTTCATGTCACCATGAAAAATCAAGAGTGAGTAACTACATTGCAAAAACTGTTGTATGAGTGGAATAACCTTTTTTGTCAGATTTACCTTAGTTACAGTTGGATGATGCCACACACTGACTCAGTTTACTTAAATACACTTTGCCTCATCCTGATAAGTTTTTATCCATTTATAATCCAAGAGGGTCCCACTTTTTTGTGATCATGGAAAAATTTGGTCATAGCGGTAACTGCCACATAAGCAGTTTTCAAAGTTTTGTAAGGTGTTTATACGACCTGGTCTCACTTAAATCGTTGAAAACCGGTGCTTGGTCAGTGGGATATGCGGAGGGATAACAATCAAAGTTAAGGCAGCCAAAGTCCAAATAGGGCGGACGGGAGGGGTGGTGTATGGGTCCAACAATCACAGACTTTCACCAGGGAGGCCGGTGTTCGTCACTTTGCGGTGTTGTACTGACATAGTACATTTATTTTAAAAGGACTGTATGCAAACTTTACACTTCCTATAAAAACAGAAGTGTATTTTGAAAACAGACAATGCATGTAACAGGCTGAAGTTGACACTGTGTCTCAGGACGTCAACAACCAACGCATCCAGGGTGCCTTGCATGCCATATCTCAATGTGGAGATTCCATGATCAAATGTCGATTTGTGACGAGGTTGGAGTAAGAATGTGTTGGTTTATGAATCTGCCTGTCTGTCTCTGGACAGATATTGTTAATGTGATAACATTGCAACCGTGCAAGATGCAGTCACAGAACTTCACGGGTGTGTAGTTGAGATCAGAATGAAGGCTGAGTTCCAAGTTGGGTCTGGTCTAAGCAAGGGGGCTGGAAGAGGGGGGGATAGAGAGAAGGGAGAGAGCCCTTGCCCCTCCACCTTACAGGAAGTGGAGGGGCAGGAACATTTAGGAAGGAGATGATGTTAGCGAAATTGCTCAGAAGAGTGGCCTGGAAGGCAGGGTTAATCTCATTGACTAAAACTATGATGAAAGTATTTCGTCAACAATGATTTTTTTCCATGACTAATATGAGACAATGATGAGCTAAAACTAGATCTTGATCATAAAAACTAAGACAAAATCTATGTTTAATTTTCGTTGAAGAGACAAATTGTGACAAGATTGTTAGTGGACTTTAAAAGCAGAGAATGGCTGTGCTTGTAATTATCTTCAAATGTGACAGGCTGGAAAATTTCAGTAAATAGTTTGTGCCAGGAGGTTACACTAGCCAGCAAAAACACTAACACCAGAGCAGCGTCAGCCGTTGGGGCGAGTTGTGCGCTGTAAAATTCAGCAATAAATAAGCAGCTGTGTGTCAGACTGTGGATGGTGAAGCTGCTGATTGGATTTGTGGAGTCTGTTAGTTGCAGCAGTGGCTGTTAAATGGCAGCAGAGCAAGCAGCCACCAGCCGCCGGACTTCACAGCTGATCCCCACAGGACTCATTCTGTATTTTCTATGAAGCATGGGTTGACGGTGTTTGACAGGGAGGAGACTCAGTTATCTGTGAGTGAAGCTGTGCTGTAAGTAAACAATCTGAGCTCAGGTCAGTTTTCTCTGACAGAGATGAAAGTTTAGTGTTAATCATCAACTCTGTGAAAGGACACAAATTTAAACCTCAGGACCAACATGCACATTAAGAAAGAATTCAGGCTTTGATTAAGTTATTTCTCTGCCTTTTAAGAGTGAGATCGATAAGTCAGAGTTAACAATAAACCTGGGTACAAATCTTAGTTGTCTCAGATTAGTTACTCGTGGTGTCAAAGTTTCTAAGAGCTTAAATAGAGAGATGTAGAGCCTTTCAAATGCTGATCGGTAAGCGTGTGCTCGTAAATCACCCCTTAAACCTGTCAAATACTGCTGGAGAAATGACAGTTTGTAAGTGTGCAGAAAATATTTGTAGTTGTTAATTGTCTAAATTAAATGTTTATAGAACCTGTCACCCTGATTCTGGTTTCTAATACATGAATTAGTCTAACTGGATTACTTAAAAGATTAAAAAAATAAATTAAAAAAAACATAGAAAACATAATGACTCAGAGTTTACTAACACGTTTTGAATTTCTGTCCACTAAACTAGACTAAAACAATAAAGGGTAAAAATGACTAAAATGTGACTAAAACTAATAAGCATTTTTGTCTCAACACCAAAAATCAATCTAAAATAGCTGTCAAAATTAGCATTGCAGGACAGGGCAATAGGAATACAGAACAGGAGACAAGAGTGCAGAGCAGGAGCCTGGCGACAGTAGTGCAGAAATGGCTGACTGAGGTTTTGGCAGAGTAAAGTAAAAAAAAAAATATATATATATATAGATGGCTTGTTGGGAAGTGAGAAACCTAAGGGCATTTATTAAGGAAGTGACTGTTCTCTGTGACAAGTGAATCTTGTCATAATCCCATTTACTGCTGTGGTGTCTATTACATCAGGAGTACTATAGCCATCTCAGTCTCTTCTGACAGGTTACTTGCTGTGAATCACAGAGAGAAGATTCAAAGGAGGAACTCTCACCATTACCCTCTAAGCATCCAAATATCTTTCGTCTTTCTTGATATTGAACATGTTTTGCTGTTGTAACTCATTCTTTCCTTCTCACTTCTTTGTGGCGCAGTGTGCAGTAATGAGATTAATGGCTTGGTGTTGTGTCGTCAAACGGCGATAAAACCTTATACAGTTGGGCTGCTGTAGGCTTCTGGATGCTGCAGAGTGTTTTTGACAGAGGGAAGGAGTGTGTTAGGGGGTGATAGCAGCAAAGGATTTACATTTTTTGGCCAAGAATGGATAAAAGAAGGATGAGGGGAGTGAGGTGTATACAGGAGATGGAGACAGAGAGAGATGGATGGTTTATTTTGTTTACACAATATTTGCATGCACATTTCACATGAGTCAAGTGTTTTCTTTTTCTTGCCTTGCTGTGTTGTAGACTGGAGGTAAATCTAACTGTTGTTGCAAAAATTGCATTCCTTGTCTTTCAGATTTCGCAGGGGCCAAAAATGCAACAATGAGCAAATATAAATGAAAATCTGGGGCATCATGGTGATGTAGATGTTCAAGTGGCAGGAGACGATGTATTGTAAGGATATTTCAATCAGCAGAAACTTTTTTTTTTGTAAAATAATTTTTATTAATGTGTGTACATAAGAATAAAAATGTGGAAAGTCTTTGGTGATTAGACCCCATAAAGATGGTATGATTTAAGAAGGGTGAGGAATCTATAGTCGAATAGGGAACTCCCCCAGCATCTACACGCTGCCCCCCCCCCAAAATATATATATTTCCATTAACAGAGGGGCAATGAAGCAAACTGATTTTATTTTAAAGTTAGTTAGCAAGTGTTTACCTTATGATCAGAATACTTATTTAACCCTATTGCCAAGTACGTTTTCACATACAATGAATTTGACTTGGTATGAAAAAAAAATAAATGAAAGAAAGCACCGCAGAGGTAAAAATAAATAAGTAAATAAGTATAGATTTAAAAAAATAAAAAACATGAAATATGCTATAGAAAATAGATACAATACATCTCTTTAACTGAGAGAGCTATATACATTTGTGCAGATATGTGCAAAAGTTCCCAGTATAGAGAATTTGTGCAATGTACAGAGATAATAGTCCAAAAAAATGGGGGCCAATGTAACACATTAAGATGAATGTGAAGACGTTAACGTTAAGTGTGGTGAGAGGTTAGAAGACTCGATGTCAGTGGAGGTGCTGGGTCTTGTTGATGAGGCCAGCTGCAGATGGGAAGATACTATTTTTGTGGTATGAGGTTTTGGTCCTGATATGCCGATTTGCATTTCCATTATCATTTTAGATGTGCCGTGCCACTCCGAGCTTTGCCAGAGTAGGTCGAAAAGCCGCCCTCAAGTGGGTAGCAGCGACGTCTCACCACCTGCAGCCAACCCCCGATGAACCCTCTTGTCCCCCTCAAACAAGTATTTGTGTTGCGAGACTCTACTCACCTCTGTCTGCAGGAAACCAGAGAAAAAGCTGTTTTTAGAAGTCTCTATGTGTTCAGCTCTCAGTACTGAAGTAGCTTCTAACTGAATCCCTGTGGTTTGGAGTTTAGTTTTTCTCCTGCTTCCTGATTTTACTTCAGATAACTGCTATATTTTACTGTTTAATGTTCAATTAGAAGTTGTGTGAAGTTGCTGCTTGAAAACTCAACACTTTTGCTGCTTCACAATAAACATTTTTACAAAACAAAATAAGGGGAACTTTTAGTGTGAAGAATCTATAGGAAATTTTTGTCACTGATTTAATTTTGCCAATAAGTTAGAGTAAAAGCACAAACAGTGACAGTGAAATGCACTGCACCTCTGCACAGTTCACCCTCAACAGGTAACCTTCTTATAATTGCCCTGCTGTGGAAAAACACATGCACCAAAAATAACAAGGGACTTTAGCCATGGATCAGCCTGCTGCTTTTTAACGTCATCACTCAAGACAAGCCATCATCAGTTAAAGACACACCTTCAAGCAGGTAGCCCTGTTGTAATGGAAATGCAAATCCCTGTTGTGCTAGGCTAATGGCCCAAACCAAACCAAACTAAGCCAAGCCAGCCCATGAGCTTGAAAAGTGATAATGGACTTCAGCCTCCTGCCAGAGGACAGTACATCAAAAAGTTTGTGTCAAGGGTAGGAGGGGTGGCTACAGCAAAACCAATGATCCGCTACCGTCTACTCTTTTTTGGCAGTGGCAGCAGTGTACCGGATGGTGATGGAGGTTGTGAGGATAGATTAAATTTTAATAGTGTAGACATTCACCATCAATGTCTTTGGAAGGTTGAATTTCACCTGCCTCAGAAATTACATCTTTTGCTATGCTCTTTTAATGAAGGAGCTGATAATGAGCTCCCACTCAAGGTCCTGGGTGATGATAGTGCCCATGAAGCAGACATACTCCACAGTCTTGACTGGGGAGTCACACAGGGTGATGAGGGCAGGTGGGGCTGCATTCCACCCGTGTTTTAAGAACAGTGAGATTTGTCCACATCAGGTCACCAAATGGTCAATGTTCCATCTGTAGGCGGACTCGTCCCCACCAGAGATGAGCATAATGAGGGTGGTTGTCTGTAAACTTCAGGAGCTTGACAGACTGGTGCAGCTGTTGATATGGAAGGAAGAGGACACAGCTTTAAGGGGAACAGGCTCTGGGGGTCCTTTAGTCAGAGACATGTTTTCCCAGCCTCACATGCTGCTTCCTGTAAGACAGAAAGTCTATGATCCATCTGCAGATGGAGAAGGGCACATACATTATGCTGATGAGACACAGGTTTACCAGCCTGTTATATCCACAGACCCTGGAACGATGTGTTCACTTAATGACTGCGTTATTAGTGTTAAAGACAAGATGTCAAAACATTATCTTCAGCTAAACTTAGACAAAACAAATTGTTGATTTCAGGCCCCATCATGTTACACAACGAATTCTGCCTTTGCCTGGTCCTATATTGGATCATATCAAAGCTGTTGCAAGAAATCTTGTCTGGTTTGACAGTAATTTAAGCTGCACGTCACAAAGCTTGTGCAATCATGTTTTCATCAATTTAGAAATATTTCAAGAGACGGCCCTGCCACTGCTTCACCGAGAGATGTTCCGCGATTAAAGGAGTGAAACATCAGCAAAGAGTGGATCCCAGCTGATAACCCTGCAGTCAGCTCAATGACACCATTGGAGGTGTGTCAGGCAGATATGCTCCAGCAGGTGGATCCACCTGTGCTTACATCAAAAATACAATCCATTTTAACTTTTAAAGACACAGACTGGTTACTGCCTGAATCAAAAATCTGTTAATCGATGCCAGACTGTACAGAATTCAGCTACCAGGCTTTTAACCAGAACCAAGAGACATGATCACACCACCCCAGTTTTAGCCTCTTTACACTGGCTCCCAGCATGTTTTAGAATAGATTTTAAGATTTTACTGATTACTTTTTAGGCTCTTCATGGTCTCTCTCCCAGCTAGATTTTTGACCTCTTAGTACAGTTGCATGTTTGTACGTACTTTGAGGTCCTCAGGCAGAGGTGTTTGTGCCAGAGGCCCGGCTGAAAACTAAAGGGGACAGAACATTTGCTGTCAGGGCCCTGAGGCTCTGAAATAGTCTGCCCGAGGAAATAAGGTCGGCGAAGTCAGTGATCCCCACCTAAAACATTTTCAAACAGTTTTAAGTTCATTTAGACTGTCTTTTATTTCCTCAGTTTTTATATACCAATGTGTTTTTTATCAGTTTCTTTTAAAAAATGTTGTTTTCATGTCTTGTCTTAGGGACAGCGCTGAAGTCCACAAACATGAAGTCCAAATTCTGGGGGATGAAGTAGAAGGCCATTTTGACTGCATCACCTACAGACCTTTTGGCTCTGGTTTTGAGGTGGGACAGAGCAAGGCACTCAAATGACTTCATAACCACAGAGGTCAGGGTGATGGGTCTGTTGTTAAGTCCTACTGTCCTAGGCTTCTTTTTTTTTTTTTTTTGCGTATATGAACTTGAATGCTTCCTTCTCTTTTAGTAGATTTTGTTTCTTCTAATCAATTTTGCTTTTAAGTATTTCAGCAATTAAGTATTGCATTTCAATAAAGTTCAGAAATTTGTGAAATACAGATTTAAAAGTTAATAAAAATAGAAAGAGCAAAGGCTGAGATACCCTGATTTTGATTCTTTACGATGGGTCAAGCTCTAAAAACATTGGATCCTACATTAGCCATCATAACGTCTTTTCATTAAATGCTTCCTACCTGTTCAATTCCCTCATATTTAAACTTCTACACCCTGTTTGTGATGCAGGCTCTCTATGAAAAACCTGAAGAGTCAAGTGGCTGAGATAATCCTGGTGATGTCACTATGGCAACTGTTTTCACAGGCTGAGTAGTACTCCCCATGGAGATTAAAGTGATATTCATGTGTAAAATTGCTGAAGTGCCCCTTTAAAGGCCCATACTATTATTCAAGGTCAAGTCAAGATTTATTTAAAGAGCAATATCACACAAGTGTTGTATTTGGCAAGTGGGTTGTAAGAACATTGGACTAAGCCATTCTGAATTGGTGTCTGGGAGAAAGAGGAGGAATCTGCTAACACATCAGATTTTGTTTATTGATGTCTTCTTACTATACCCCTCGAGAGCTCATTGTGTATGTAGGAGGTCTGAAAGAAAGTGAAGAGTGTGTGCATTAATACATTATTTTGATTTTACGATGCACCAAGTGAAGCTCATAGTTAAAGGTTGCGTCAGAAGAAGAGAAAGACGAGCAGAGCGAGCAGTTTACAGTGCGCTTGTGTCACTCTGGCTTGCATTCTGTTAACATACAACACTCAGTAAGCTGTGTTAAATGGCAAATGGCTTGCATAACGTACATCTATTGTAAATGCTTTGGGAACAGTGCCTTGTGAGGAATATTAATAGATGACTAAAGTTCTTGTGAGTGCTTTCTCCACCCAAACTTATATGTGGCTGTTGTTTATCAAAAGAACTCCATTGCAATACCACTGCAGACCACATGCAAATCCCCCACTGGAGGGTAATGAAAATATAGTGTGTACAATATATGCTATATGAGTGATGAAGATTATGATAAGCTAAATGGTGTATTGTGTAGATGTGCCCTTTATTTTGACCAATAAGTTACTGGTTTGAGACTTTGGCCTAAGAATCAGTCTTAAACAGTTACCTGCAAAATTCCTCTTTTATTACAGTTAATTGAGAACACTTCCCAGAATGCAGCATCATCAGATATGTGATTACACTAACAAATAAGTTGCTGAACTGTAATTAATCCTTCGCAGACTGGCCAATCACAGTATAGCATAGGCCAGTCCTGACCAGAGTCCGACAACAACACGGCTCATTTTCAGGCTTGTTTTTGTGGATTTCAAGCTTAACTTTATGCCTGGGGCACCTGAAATAGTGACACTTATTTCTTCCCTGTTTAAAAAAAAACAAAAACAAAATCGTCCCAGAAAAATGTGGGTTAGCTACCTAGCTAGGTACTAAAGGTATAGCCTACTAAATGTATACATATGCTGCTTTTGCTTTTTAATGAATATAACAGTGAATAAAGACCTCCCTGCTCTGCTTTGATCAGTGAAGGGAACCAAGATAACTGATATTCAACCAGCTGTGTGTCATCACAGTGTGTGCAGATGAACTGTATCTGGCTTCTCTCCGGAGCTTCTCGCCCGTCCATCTGCGGAGCTCCGGGCAATGGCAGCATGGGGGGAAGCCAAACACTCTTCATCTGCACACACTGCTGACACATAGTTGGTTGAATATTGGCAAAGGTTCCCCTTTAATTTCACTGTCTCATGTCTTGATCGGCAGGTGATGTGGCGTTTTACTTTTACAGAGTGACCTGCAGCTACGTTGAGCTATTTTATGCCTGTACACCAGTGATAGCCATAGACGGAGACATTATGTTTTCAGTTTGTCTGTCCGTCTGTTCATCTGTCTGTCTGTTCATCCATCCATCGATCCATCCATCCTATGCTTATGAACATGATATCTCAAGAACGCCTTGAGGGAATTTCTTCAAATTTTGCAAAAACATCCACTTAGACTTAACAATGCATCCACTGAATTTTGGTGGTCAAAGGTTAAGGTCACTGTGGCCTTGCATCCGTCTCATTCTTGTGAACATGATATCTCACAAAGGCCTTGAAGGAATTTCTTCAAATTTGGCACAACAGTCACTTGGACTGAAAAAAAAAAAAAAAAAGATTAGAATTTGGTAGTCAAAGGTCAAGATCAGTATGACCCCACAAAGCATGTTTTTGGCCATAACTCAAGAATTCTTACGCAAATGATGACAAAATTTCACATAAACGTCTAATAGGATAAAATGAAGTAATGACATTTTTAAACTAAGTGGTCAAAGGTCAATTTTACTGTAACATTGTAATATTCTGCATAAAACAGCTTTCTGGCCATTACTCAATGTTGTATCTCAGGAATAGAAGTGGAGATGTTTGGTCAGTTACTTAACTGGGGGCACTAATTTTGGGTGTCCTTTTAACTGTGCTCATTGTATAGATCTTCTGTGCTGCTGTGGGGAAGATTTATGTGAAGCATCCATGTTTTCACAAACATGTGTGGAGACATATAACCGCAGGGCAGTATTTCTATTTTTTCACCTGTAGTATAGCACAGTTTTTTCATGCATCATATCAAGACCGCATATACTCACTGAGTGTGCTGACATGCAAAACAGTAAAACCTTATTAACATGGAATCTAGGCCCTGAGTATTCATGTGTTTATATATTTAACTGCTTACTGATTGCGTTTACACAGTCCACTCTTTTGAATATTTTCCATTTAGAGCCAAGATCATTTTGAGGGCGATATCCAACCCCATCGGTAGACAAGAACATTGATATTATTCATTCTGCAAAACCCTATGTTCAGTGACATTGAAAAAAGAAAAAGGCTCTTTAAAATATATGTACATAAAAACTATGGTATGCTGAAGGTAAAAGAGAGGTGGTCTAGCTCCCGAGGATTTAAGACATGGTGCACAGGTAAAAATAGTAAATTGACACATATGTAACATACGTCAAAAGACATACGAGTTAACTTACTTGCCTAACTTATTTAACAAACGTCCTTTTTTAACCCAATCTTTTTTTTTTCTAAACTTACAAGCAGTTTTGATGTGTGAACCCACATTTCCTGTGAACACATAAAATATACAGTACCATGTAAAAAACAGAAAATGACACAGAAACTGACATATCCATCACTAAAGGGGTACCAGGAGCTTCATAGTTTAAAGCGTAGGGCCGCTGATCGAGCTGCCATATTAGATTAGTTGGGAGTGAGAACAAGCAACCCAGTCTCACTCCGAAGTCATCAAAACACAAAGCTTGGACAGCGACTTCTGGAGTCAGACATAGATATTAACAGCTGTCCTTTCACGTCAGCATGATATACTGCGGGACAACAATGAAAGTTAGTGGGGTCGGTGGATGGGTCCAACAACCACCAACTTTCACCTGAGAGGCCGGTGTTTGCTTATTGTAACATTGTAAAGCCAAACCCTGTTTTTTTTGTTAACTAAACCCAACCACATGCATGTGTTGGCTTAATATAACCATGTGAGTTTGTTGTTGAAGGAAAAACAAAAGGTAATTTTGTGGTGTTGTACTAACGTAGTGTGTTTATTTTGAAAGAGAGTGTATGCAAACTGTACATTTCCTGTGAAAATAGAGTAAAAAGGGTATTTTAAAAACAGACAATGCATGTAACATGCTGAGGTTGACACGGTGTACCAAAATGTGAACAACCTAACGCACCAAGGGTACCTTGCATGTCATATGTCAATGTGGAAAATCCATGACAAAACGTCAATATGCAATGGGACTGAGAATGTGTTGGCACATGCTGCAAAATGCATGTGAGCAGCTATCTAAAGAGAGATCTGTTCATAGCTGTGACAGATTTAAAGTAAAAACCAATATGAAGTGTCTGGGTAAGTTGCTGGTTCACCACAAACCTCCAGAGCAGCTTCAAGCTTTGTGTTAACTTACTCTGTGACAGATTCGCTTACAATTGCTGTCTGAACACTGAAAAAGTGAGCTGAGCTCCAACATGTTTAACAACCACTATAAAGCATTTAGAAGTAGTGCAGAAGTGTTCGGTAGGAAAGTGAGACTTGAGAAAATTATTGGCAACCCTGGCTGCAGTGTCACGCAGATACCTCATAGTTAGTATGCAGTTAATGTCCAGGCCTGGCATGTCCACTCTCAACACTTTACCCAAGGGACGGAGCTGTAACTCTGGGTTGCCCTGACATGACAGACTCTGTGTGATTTGGAGAAGTCATGGAGATCATAGCCTTGCTGTCGGGAAGTAGGAAGACAGAACATTGAAAGACAGGAATGACGGGGAAGGAAGAAAGGAAGCAGGAAGGCAGACAGATTGCTCTAATGGAAAGTAGGTACAAAGTGTCAGGAGGTTGTAATACTGGTGCATCTTGAAGGGATTTTAGAAAGGAGCACAAAGTGGAGAAAGAAATAAAATGGGAGGAGAAGCTAAGTAAATGAGGAGTGGAAAAATGGGAAAGGAATGAAAAAGAACAAAGACAAGGAATTTTCCAAAAGCCTTGACTGTAGAGGAACTGGAACTCACCGAGGCTGGGAGAGCTAAAGAGGAGGAGACCCAGAGATAAAGCAAGATGCATGCAACCAACTTTCTTGGTCGTTTCTCTTCTGAGAAAAGGGGCAACCCTTTTCAGAGACATCAAAGCCTCTAATTATTCTCCTGCTCTGTTTGGCCATGGCTCAACAGGATGGGATGCTTCCTCTAATCTCAGAAAATCAGCCGTTAACCAACGGTGCCAGCTACCATTTGATATCGCTGATTGAAGTCTTTTTTGTTTCAAGCTGCTCATGAAGATCCTCTGAAGCAGTGCCACTTGAATTGATTAGAACCACCTTTTAAGCTCCCTTTGTATGCGTGTATATGCCTTAAAGGGCTGGACTGCTGTACAGTATTGGCTCCCTAATACATAGTGTATGAGCCTAACACTGGTCTTTTATAAAAGTAAATTCCAAGTCAGTTAGTTTTTGTCCACCTCTGAATGAATCATTGTTCACTTTTAACCTAAAATGTCCATGGAGTGCTCAAGGAATGAGTCCTAAAACCAGAAATGAGTTTTTTTGAGTAGGTTTTTGGTTTGATGTCTGAGATTTTCATGTTTTGTTCCATGACATATGTCACATGTCACTAAATACCCCACTTGAGAATATTGAAGCTTTTATGTCTTAAAAAAGGCAGTTGCTAGTTAGACTATAGGACATCATCACGCCAAACACAGCTTTACAGCCTCGCTCTGGTAGGGAAGTTACATCATGTGACCATAAAGGTAGTTCATTCATAGCCTAATGTTAACTTTTTACTTCTGGTGATTGCATTTGGGCTTCAAAAATCATAAAAGTGGTGTTAATTTGTGAAGGTTATCTTGCTGATCAAAATGGGTAGGAACCATAAAAGATTGTTTGCCACAGAGCTTACTCCCTAAAAATCCCATGGTAAACTACCATAGGCTTTTTGACAAAGGGATATGTATATGTGTGTATATATATATATATATATATATATATATATATATATATATACACACACACCCATCTACTCAGTAGTACATCCAAGGGTGAAAATATAGACAATGCGGGCAGTGCGATTGCACTGGGGCCAGTGAGGTGGGCTCATACAGAGAGTAGGCCCTCCAACAATGTGTTCAGGTGTGTTTGGTGGAGAATGGGCCCCTATAAGTGATTGCCACCTTGGAAATATGCCTGTGTTCAAAAAAGAACATTAAAACAGTGCCATTTGCTATATATGCCCTTGAAAAAGGCAAAACAATCTCTGTCATGTTTACTTTTTTCTTTTCTTTTTTTATAACACAATTGTTCGCTTATTCTATAACTATAAGTCACCTATTCTATAAATAAAATATTATGTTACTATAAATCAGCTGTCAGAATTGTTAAATTAACTTAATAATTTCTTATTTTCTTTGGTGTTTTTTTTTTGTTATAAACAGATATGCAGTTATGATTGCAGGGTAATATGTAGGTTGATGTTATCCAGCATCAAGTCTTATGTGATAAGATGGTATGTGCATGATATAGTGCACTAGAAACCATGATAATAGTGTGCACTGGAGCCCATTGTAACTACCTTACATCACTGAGTACACCTTACATGTCATCGACTACCACTACGTCACTGTTAAGTCAATATCTTCCATGGTTTTGCTGCTATATCATCATTTGCTTCTGTATGACCAGTAGCTTATAGTGGCTGATATTAGCTCGTATTAGCAGACTTTGTATAGTTATGTCTGCATGACAGATAGTCGGTTCTCTGACTTTGAGAGTTGTTTATATTTGTGCTACAATTCCTCTACATTTCATTTGTGGCCACAGTAGCCACCAATCAGCAAATGTTACATCATGCCTTTTTTAAGTTTATAAGTTACATTTAAACTTTGTAATTAAGTTTTTCCAAAGTGAATGCAACTTGGCACGATCAACAAATATCATCATGCTGGTACTAAATGGGTTAACTAGTATAAAAATGATACTGAAAGCCAAAGTCATGCTGTTACAATGGCTGTTGCAACTCAGTGTTTTTTCTTCAGTAAGAGTTTTTTTTTCACTGGTCTTACTGAAAAAGCGATGTCACACTCTGACCTAGAGTGAGGGTAGTGTGTCGAAAGGCTAACTGAAAAAGGTGTAATTTAACCTCAAATATGTAAAAAAGATAGCAAGACAAAGTCCATTTGATGCAAAAATATTAGGGGTTTATTGCCTTTAAAGACAGTCCTGGAAAATAAAGCAAAAAAAAAAAAGCATTCACATAATACTCAAGCTAGAAATTAATTTACAACCCCATTTAACACATCAGTTGGTATGGTGCAGTGAAATGGACTGAGCAGAGCATGCTCCCTACTTATTACTCAGGCACTATAAAAGACAGCCTGAAACTATGCTCGGGTCCTTTGTCACTGCCCAGCATCAGGAAACACTGTGGTAAGAAAAGAGAAACATAATTAAATACAAATGAACTCATAATAGACAATCTTTAAATAAAGAGTTAACTCAAAACCATAACAATGTGTTTGTGTGTGTGTTTCTGTATACTTTATGGGGAAAAATAGCACAGGAAACTTGTTGATGTTAAATGTAGCTCAGTGTGTGCACCCACCAAACTATCAATAGCATGCTACCTGGCTAACGTGGCATGTGGAGTGAGTGATGGTGTGGTGTGCTGTTGTGATGGGTTACCAGGGGCAGGGGAAACTGCCACAAGCGAGTTAAGTTCTAAGAGTTTGCAACCAATATTCTGAGTATTCACAACATAAATTAATTGCCATTAGTCTTTAAACATTTACTTTAATAGATATAAATAGATGTTTTTAATTAACATTGCAAATGCAGTGTTTTTGTAAAGTAACCATAATTGTTGAGGCAAATTGAGCGAACCTTAAAACAACAGTTGAGCAAGAAGATAATGTAACAATGTTTTTTTTTTTTTTCTTTTTATCGTTTGTTTGTAATTGGCATAATTATTAATGCGAGTTTTTTTGCTGCTGTTTCTGAAAAGCTTCAATGTGTTCTTTTTTTAATATTCTAATTTAAATAGGTATTAACTACTGAAATGGAAAGCAACATCTGAACATCATTTAACTGAAAAGAGTTATGGCTTTGCTAACATTCAGCAACAGCATAACCCATCAGTCTTAGCATTTGGGATGCTGTCAAAACATCAAGGTGATTAAGTGCATACAAAGTAAGCTTACTGACTATAAAACTTTTGTCATGCAAGTAAAATCAAGGGAACAGATAAAATGTTAGTCCTTTGGGAGTGTCAAGCATGTAAATCTGAAGCTGCTCTCTGCTTGACGGTAGGTTGTTTCCTATACTATTAAGACTCCAGTTTCATGGTCTGGATTCTTGTCCACAAACCCTGAAATACAATGTGGAGAAGCCAGCATTTCCCCTTTGACCATGTTTAACATGCCAGTTTCATTTGAGTAGTATGTAACTGTCCAGACTATAACACTCCGATACATATTTCCATATCCTCTACTTTCGCTGCCTCCCAGTCTAAATTGGCAAGGAGATCATTGGACTGGGGACAAATTTACAACAGAACTAAAATGATAAATATCAAACGTTGTCTTTGGAAAATCATTTGTCTTGACAGGTTTCCTTACACAACAGTAATTAGGTGTTCAAGCTTTACTTTCACTTCCAAAGCAATCGTGTCTCCACTTTTTTGTGTTGTTTGAAGCATAACTCTAGGGATGGCACTGCCAATCCTTAAATGTGTCAGTCTATCACTTTGGTCCAGACTGAAACATCTTACAACCAATGAATGGATTGAAAATTTATACAGACATTTATGGTCTCCGGAGGATGAATCCTAATGATGCTGACAATCCCCTGACTTTTCCACGCAACACCATCGCCAGGTTGACATATGTGATTTGGAGTGAACTGGTGTATTTTTATTATGAATATGAGCAAGAGGTGTAGCATGTCACATGACTTGCTCAGACACTGTGGGTATTTAAGATGGCAACTTTCTGTCATTTATTAGAAGTCTGAGGAAGAGCTGTGGGCTCGACACTTCACTCAACTTATTTGTTTTTTACTTCTCTCAACAACTTTTGGATGGTTAATGATCAGCCTCAGCTTAACTTTGTGTGTGGTGCTAATTACCCAATTTTGGCATGCTAACATGCTAAATTATGATGGTGAACATGCTAAACATTATGCCACTTTAACATTGTCATGTCCACTACTATGTAGAGTATGAGTTACTTATTGCAGTACTTTTGTATTACTTTCACCAAAACTACCTCAGAAGTACAACTGGGCATTAAAAATCAGTGAGGCTAAAGATGTTTCATAGCAGGTGATCAAAGGCTCCATGCTCTAGTTCATTTCAAATTCAGTGGAATGCAGGTCTGACCCATTCATGCATTTAAGTGGAGCAGTGTGAATCAGTGTGAACAAATGAGAAAAAAAAAGAGTTTATTTCAGGTGGTAACACATTATGAGACATTGCAAATATGATAACATCACCTGAAATCCTGTTGGTGATGTGTTATAATACTTTTTTTTTTACTGCTAAAACGTAATATATCACTGTAATGCGTTTCCAGCTACTTTTGTAAAAGCCTTACTTTTGTGAGACATAACCCCATCACTGTTTACTGAGTTGTGTTTTTGGCCACCCGGTGAGTACAATATTCAGTCTCTTTTGGCTCTGTGTTTGGTCTTCACCAGCTCCTCAGGGAAATTACTGGCTCTTTATCTGCTAAATGCTCCACTATGTTCACTAGCTAATCTCTAACTGTGTTTTTCTGCCATTTGGTCCCACCCAGAACCAAACGGCAGACAGACACAGTAAGAGACTGTTGCTTCTTTTTTACCAAAAACGGCTGATTGCTGCAGCCAAAAACAACTCCACAAAAGCAGTGAGGGTGAATCAAAACAGTAAAGTTGCGGAGCAGAGAGCTAAATGGTGAGCTGAAAATTGCTATAAAGCTCTGCAAAGACGAGGAGAGCTGCAGATTTGGGTGAAAATTCTCTGGAGGTTCATAACTACATATTGTCACATTGATTAAAGAGTAAAGGAGAAAAGAAGTTGTTGGAATTCACTGAACTTCTCCTTTCACGATGTTTGCCTTTCATTTATCTGCCGTGTCCTATCTTGCTGTTGTTTTTAGTGTGGTTAAGGTGGTGGAGTGGTCAAAGCCTGTTTACTTTGACTTCCAAGGAAGTTTCAGGGTCATCCATTAATATGCCCAAAAGTGGTTTAGCCCTGGGTGAAAAATATTGAAGTGAGATGCAACAAAAGCAGTAGAGATAAGTCAGAGCCAAGGACAAACAGATTGGCTCTCTTTACAGATGCCAGAGCAGGAGACTATTAGATTATCTGTAAACGTGAATTCTCCCTCCGACATTTGACGAGGGCTGAAAACGGATCCATATTTTGCTGGAGGGACCTACAACGCGCACACAGAAACTATTAAAAGGTCTTTAAAAAGATGGAAACTTCATTATTCTGGTGCCACTGCCGGATCCAATGAGGCACACATTTACACATGCAGTCACACACACACACACACACACACACACACACACACACACAAACACTGCAAATGAAAATAAAATGATGCTGTGAAGGAGTACGCTAAGTAACATTATGTGCTCCCTGACGTACTCCATTAGATATTTGTGTGTGAGTGTGTTTTACTGTCTACCTGCATGTTTAATTAAGTCAAAGGGTAGCTATAATTATCTACCTAATCAATATATTTTGATAAACATACATATACATATATATACACACACACACACACACACACACACACACACACACACATACAGTGATGGAAAAAAGTTTTCGGACACCCTTAAAATTTAACACAATCTCAAATATTATCATGAAATATTTGTGGAAAAATCTTTTTTGTGTTTCAAAAGGTGTGGCTGCATTAGACAGACTCAAACAAATACAAATGATATTTTTTTGTTTATTGTTTACAAGAAAAACTAACAAAACTAAATTCTTGACAGTTTCAATACGTCAGTTCTCAACATTGTCGCTATCAAAGTCAACAAATAACAGAGAATGTGTTCAAAACTGAACAAAAAATAAATAAACCATCACATCATCAAATTAATATTTAGTAGTCCTGCCATTAGCACGCAGTAGAGCTCTAATCCTGGCTGGCATGTTCCCCACGAGCCTTACACACTGTTGAGGGGTAATCTTGTCCCATTCTTCTTGAATTACTGCTTTTAATTCTTTTAAATTCTTTGGTTTACGCTTTGAAACAGACCTTTTGATAATCCACCACAGATTTTCAATGGATATATATATATATATATATTTATATTAGTGCAAAAAGCGTAGAAATGTTTTAGTATTCACTAAGATGCCTGATTATCCTGATCTGCAGTGATGGAACAGAATTCTACAGTGCAACAATCACTGTAAGTATGGAAAAATACCTACTAGTATGCATTCCCAGGCCGGCAAATACTGAAGCTTTGTCACCTCCCATAACAACTCATGGGGCAACCTTTAGCGCCAGTGTTAATTTTATTGACAAAAACTATGACAGAAATTATTGATCAATGACTTTTTTTCGGTGACATAAATAACATGATGACGCACTGAAAACAGATCTTGATAATAAAAACCAAGACCAAATCTGTGTCTTATTTTCATTTATGTGATGAGACGTGATGAAAATGTTCGTGGTGGACTATGGGACATTGGAAGCCAAGAAAGGCTGTGCTTGCAATTATCTTCAAATTACACATGAGCCTGGTAAACCCCAGTAAACAGTCTGCACCAGGATTTTTCACTGGCCAGCAAAAAACTCACATCAGAGTAGCGTCAGCCATTTGTGCAAGTTGTGTGCTGAAATTCAGCAGTGTATAATCAACCATATGTGTCTAACTGTGGATGGTGGAGCTGCTGAATGGATTTGTGGCTGTTAGCTGTTAGCTCCGCTTGTTAGCTGCTGAACAGCAGTGGAGCAAGCAGCCACCGGCTTCTGGACTTCAAAGCTGATCCCCGGAGGATTTCCCTCAGTCAGGACTGAAGAAGGTTTATGATTTGATGCTGTTTGATAGGCAGGTAGGAGGCTCATTTATCTGAAAGTGTAGCTGTGCAGTAAGTAAACAGTCTGAACTCAGATCAGTTTTCTCTGACAGCGATGGAAGTTTAATTTTGTTCACCAACTCTTTGAGAGAATATGAAGTTAAACCTTCAGACTAACATGTTGTAGAAGTTATTTTTCTGCTTTTTAAGAGTGAGATGGAGAAGTCAGAGTTTACAGTGAACCTGGGTACAAATCCCAGTTGCCTCAGATTAGTTGTTTGTGATGTCAAAGTTTTTGAGAACATAAATAGAGAGATGCTGAGCTTTTCAAATGATGATCAGTAAGTGTGTGTTCCTAAATCACGCCTTAAACCTGTCAAACACTGACATGTAGGCCAAGTGTGTAGAAATTATTTGTAGTTGTTGAAAAAAAGTTGTCAAAATAAAATTTTGATACAACTTGTCACCTTGATTCTGTTTTCTGATACGTGAATTTGCCTCACTGGATTAGTTTAAAGATTTAAAATATATGGAGAACATAATGACTTAAAGTTATTGTATATGTTATGTTATATGTTATATGTTATATGTTATTGTATATGTTATGTTATATGACTTAAACCAAAATGTCATGAATTTTCATTGACTAAAACATTTTGAATTTTCATAGACTAAAACTTTATGAAAACTATGAAGGATAAAAATTAGCCTACTAAAATGTGACTACAACTAATAAGCATTTTTGTCTCAAGACTCAGACTAAATCTAAAAAACTTTCAAAATTAAAACTGTGACACACCGCTAAAACACGTGGTTATATGTGAAATGTCAGTGGTTATGTTTAGGCAATAAAACTACTTGATTAGGCTGAGAAAAAATGATCATGGTTTGGGACAAAATTAGCATGTTTGTTACGTGACATAAATAGGTCACTTGAGTAACATTAATGCATGATGACTGTCTATGAATCGTGTAACATTACTTTAAAACAGCTTTGACTTTTGTTTCCACCAGGGCATAGGTACATACTTGATGTCGCAGCAAGTTAATACAACACTGACTCTTGGTTCCACTGGGACATAGGTACATATGTGATGTAATCTTGCGTTAAAACAACATCAACTTTTTAACACAGGACATGAACTGTGACATCCTGGGTGAAAGTACAATTTCTTATGACCCCCTTACCTCCCCTTACTTCTGCCTTATGCAGAAATTCACACTCTTTATACCACTCTTATACTCTTAATACCGGTTGCATCTTAGCGTCAAGTATTAGCAAGGATGGATTTACATTTGAATTAGTTAAAAGGTGTATCTCACAAAGATACACTCGGCTGCCTTTGGCGACCCTACGAGATGCAGAGGGGTGTGACAAAGTGTCTGTATTCGACGCCCTGGGAATAAGAATTGTTTTATTCTAATTATGATTAGACTTAATATGATCACCTATAATCCTTCTTTTGTTTAGAAGATTAAGAAAAAAAAAACAGTTGTGCAAAATATTATTTTTATCTGTGACATTGTGCAGATTTATAAAAAATGTCTTATTTTCATTTCGCATCACTTTTTTGTAAACACAGAACTTTTGTTCATGTCAGGATCTATCAATATACCTTCCTTAACAGTAATTTCATTGGTTCAAAGGCAGACTGTTTACATTTTTTGATCTGATCCTCTGAACTTATCCTGCTCAGGATTGGGTAAGTCATCCCACAGAGGTTACCATGGTGATCTACTCTAGTTAAAAGTGCAGCCTCATTAAACTGAAAACCAGAGCTAAACCCAAAGATTGTCAATACTACCCCTCTAATCTGTCATTAATTTTGCTTCATGATAGAGCCCCCTGGTCTCTGGGACAATACATTTCTAGAATAAAAATAATGTAAATTGCCAAAGAAAAGAATTGCTTAAAAAGCAAACTTAAAGTAAAAGTTAAACTAATGTTGACACACACATTTTATAATCTGCATTCAACTTTATTTACATTAAAGAAATTAATAAATAGATAAATAATAGATAGTACTTTTAACCTCCTCAAGCTCTGCATTCTGAAGCCCATTTTAAATTTATTGAAAATCTGCATTTCATTACTTACCATATCTATAACATGAATGCTAACAATATTTCTTTACCCCTGAGTAGAGGGACAAGGGTGAAAGCAAAGACTGAGCTGTGCTTAGACAGGATTAGTTTCTCAGGGGCAAATAGTAATTCTCAGCATAACAATATATTAGCATGGCTCTTAACTGACTTCACCCATCGGTTTTAAATTCACAGCCAAGTGTCATTGTCACTCAGGATGCATGCTTTACCTGCATTCTCATGTGTAATTAAAACATGCATCCGGGAGTGTGCAATTAGCAGTGGTCAAAGGCTGTGTCCGCAATCACTCACTACTCACGACATCGTCCACTATATAGTGACTTTGCCATTTTGTAGTGCTGTCCAAATGTGTAGTGGGAATTATTATACCCTATATAGTGGAATCAAAGTATCCCACAATGCACCGTTAAGGGTGGTGTACAACCAATGATCACTCACCAGGCAATATATCCCATCATGCATTGCACCAAAGGAAGGGACAGACTGTTTGGACAGCTAGCTCTG
The DNA here is from genome assembly GCA_019142605.1 of Cephalopholis sonnerati. Taxonomy (NCBI): domain Eukaryota; kingdom Metazoa; phylum Chordata; class Actinopteri; order Perciformes; family Serranidae; genus Cephalopholis; species Cephalopholis sonnerati. The sequence goes on along the minus strand of JAGQAX010000006.1, from coordinate 40,613,245 downwards.
ATTTGTGCCGTTATGGCGTTATGCATAATGTCATACGTTATATTCACATGTTATTACATGATTGACTGGTAAAACAAACTTCAAAACACCAACAACTATGCATGTCAGTATTTGATATGGATGGTTCACCAGCCAGCGTTGATATGGTATGTGTTAATTGTGCGACAGCAATGACATAATTTACCGTGCCAGGAAAATGACGTGAGTACTGTCCCAAAGTGTTTTTTCAAGTTGCAGGTGAGCTCACTATATAGTCCTCTACATAGAACTCCCTCCATGGTAAACAGGGAGTAGTGAATAAGTGAATGACTTCGGACACAGCCAAAGCTTTCCAACTTGGACAGCCCTGTTTCCTGGAAATGATGTTTGTTTTTTACTAAATAGCATTCATTTGCACGTTGTGGTGACAACAGTTGCAAAGATAATGATGAAGTATTGAGGAACTATTAACTAACTTAAGTAGACACACGATCAGTAACTAATGTTTAAATAGTCAGTAATTAATGAGTCGTTACGGGGGTTGTGCAACTCAGCAGCTGGTTCAGAGTAAGGCCCTGATCTCACAGAACGTGTTTCAGCAGCTGGAGGTGGCTTTCTATAATTTTTTGAATGGAGCTTTTTTCTCGCTGTTTTTGCATTGCTACGCACGTCGTGTTTCTGTGCTCTAGGCACCTGGCATTTTTGCTGGAGCAATCGGATCTCCTAGGGTAGCAGAAAAGCAGCCCACGTCATCCTCACTTTTTTCCCATTGTCCAAATGGATGATTTGATAGGTGCACCCTCTGTGGTGGTCATGACAACAAGTTTACAGTCAGTAAACAGTGGAGGAGGAACTGGTGGTAACGGGTGCTGGATACCCAGAGCTATATGACTTTACAAACGGCAATTACCATAATCTCAATAGAGAACAGCAGGCGTGAAAGCATATAAGTGCATCATGGGAGGTGAAGCTCCTGGACCAACTGATGGTACTCCCTGTGGCCCACCCTCTTTAATAAGGTCTCATGTACCCACACAGATCTCCATTTCTCTGTGCCCAACAAACTATTTGCAGAAGGCCTGTCACACTCAACGAGAGTTACAGCAAGTACCCTCTGCCTGTCCATTTTAGGAACTAGATACTAATTATTGTGAAATGAATAAATAAAAAATAAATAAATGGTGGACTGATAATGTGGGTAGGGTATGGAGGTGATGGGGTGGTTGCCTGGCAAGTGTTTTTTCACTAGTGGCATTCAGTTTTGTTTTTTTTTCAAGGTGGTGCTTTGTGCCTCGCATTTTGCAACCTGTAAAACACTTTGTGTCATCAGGGCCTTAATCAGGAATGACTCATGAAGAAAGTGGTTAGAATAGAATAGAATAGAATAGAACAAACTTTACTTCTCCCCAAGGGGAAATTCAGCTGTCCAGCAGCTCATAAAAGACAAAAATTAAATAAATAAATAAATAAAATAAGTGCAGAAATATAGATTAAGTTAATTAGAATAAAATTGTACATTTCACAGTCCAGCCAAATGACTGTGATCATTTAAGTATGATCAATTTACAGATATTCATGAATCCATTATTACTTTATGATTCATTAATATAGGATCTATCAATCTGTTCTCTAGTAACTCATCATTATCTACTATATTGTCCAGTTCTTCATTTTAAGTTACTCAGGAAGTACTTATTAATGTATTATCAATTATCAAATTGTTCATGATTTTTTCTTCAATTGTTCCTCAATTAATTAATCATCAAACCTAAATGGAACCTGCAGATTTTTTTTTTTTTACTGTTTTCAGCAGTGATCCAGAAAGACAATCAGTGGAGTTTAGTGTAATGTTTCCAATTTCTTTGCCTGTAATGTGATAAACAATCATTTATTTAAGATAACAAAGCAGCCCTGACCTGGCCTCTTTTCATTTTAAGATCCAGTGTGTAGGACTTTGGGGGATATATTGGCAGTAATTGGAATACAATATAATGAGTATGTTTACTTTGGTTTATAACCACCCCAAAATAAGAATTGTTGTGTTTTTATTACATTAGAATAAGCCGTTACTATCTACATAGGGGGTGGGTCTTTGTTCATAGAGATCATCATGTTGCATTGCCATGTTTCTACAGTAGTCCAGAATGCTCAAACGAAATACTGGATACAGATAGGGCCTTTCGCACTTTCATGCCAGCCACCATAGGAAAAAAGTCCAGCTGCAATGAGCAGCACTTAAATTACACTGATTTGTAATGTGAAAACTGCTTTATTAAGTGCTTCTAGCAAATGAAATCACCTGGTCCATCAATTTTGGAGAGGTGGAGACCTTTGTGGATAATTCAGTTTGCGGTGAAAACCTCCTGAATGTCTGGATCTTATGTTATCAGAAAAAAAAGGTGACCACACATTGGCATGTATTGGAATAGCCGCCCACAGCACCATGCTAAACTGTATCCGAAATACATGTAACATGAAGCTGAGAAAACCCTGTTTTCACGTGAGACTGAAAACTGAGGATTTTTGGGACTGAACTTTCCTCATGTTTTAAAGGTGAAAACAAGACTACCAGGTTGGATGGGATTAGGATTACAGAGTTAAATTGTAAAAAAAAAATGAAACCTCCCCTAGAGAAACTAATCCAGTCCGACAAGGACTAACGATTAAAAGGTAGAATTAAACCATCAAGGTTATTACCTTGAAGGTGTACAATTCACAGAGTCTCTCTGTAAAATATATTTGAATGGATCATGAAACTTTTATTAGTCCAGTCATAATTATTGTTGATGTAATATTTTAACCTTGGTTTTGAAAAACTGGCTTTTTACCATGAGTTACTGTTTCAATTACTGTGAGACAAAAGCTCTGTATGAAGGTGTGATGCATTCACCTGGAAAGAAAATATTTGCCCTGATTTTCTAAATTAACAAGATGATGATGATGAGCCAAGGTTAGATATCTATCCTGACCTGACTCCTCACCCAAAGACAATATATGCCCAATGTTAGGAGAGAATCCTCAGAATTGGTGTTGGCTCTGCATGGCACTTGCTGCTCGCTGTATGCTGATATCACTTCTCCTGAATTCAGTAAACTCTATTACAACATAAGCCATCCAATTCTCCAGTGTCATCCTGTACTTCTCACACCTCTTCTAACGGTGCCCTGTTTATTCCTTAACACGATTTGTCCTCAACAATCACCTTGCTGAACAAGGCCACCGATACTGCCACATCACTTGTGGAGTATGCATGGACCACAGTAGGAGGGTCCCTGCCTGCTTGTGTGGGAGATGAGCTTACAAAGCCATCTCCCAAGCATTTCTTGGACAGGGCATTACCAGTGACACCATTGCCAAAGTATACAAACAGCTGTTGAGTGCATCCAATGGAGGCCTTGCATGTAATATAACATGCCAATGCAGGGACTGGGCAGAGCGGATGCAGTTTTGCCTCCCTGTCCACCTCATGGGGTGGAGGACTAAAAATATCACAACGTAGTACTCTCAACCTGAACAAATTTAAATTCTTGGGAACAAAGGAGGGATTTGGTCTCAGAGATACCCTACTGAGGTCACCACAAAGCAGCAAGCAACTGGGGTGCACCGGTAGGGCAGTTAGTTCACATATTCTGTTAGCTGAGGTCAACACAAGCAGCAAAGATGTCTTGAATGTTGATGCCTTCAGAGAGGAGGGCTCCAGAGGCTCAAAGGCATTCTTCCAACACATTCTCACTACGACCTTGTCACCTGGTCATGGACTTTTCACATCAAGATATGATGTGTAAGGTACCTTGGGTGCGCTGGTTGTTGCTGTTCTAGGACACAGTGTCAACTTTAGCCTGTTACATGCATTGTCTGTTTTCAAAATACACTTCTGTTTTCACAGGAAATGTACAGTTTGCATACAGTCTCTTCACCCCGTCACTCCGTGAGTACAATACCACAAATTGGTGTTTTTTTCCTTCAGCAACTAATGCACGTGGTTACATTTAGCCAACACACGCACATGGTTTAGTCTAGGAAAAAAAAAACAGGGTTAAGTTTTACAATTTTACGGGAACCAACGCTGGCATTTCAAGTGAAAGTCTGTGGTTGCTGGACCCATGCACCACCTCTCCCACCTGCCCTACTTGGACTTCCACCCCTTTAACTTTTGTTGTTACGTTTCCCCCTGATGCTGCCAGGCACCATTACACAATAATGGTGACTGGCCACGTATAATGCAGATGTGAAAGGACGGCTTTGTTTTGTCTGTGATGCTAGAAGTCACTGCCCAAGCGCAGGTGTTCAACAACTTTGGAGTGAGACCCGGTTGGCTAGTGACAACTGTCTCTGGCCAACCAGTGCTCTGCAGTGTGTTAACTCCACCTTCACGTATTAGCTCAGCTCACTTGGAACATCGATCCAAGTGAGTACCTAGTACTATCCACAACTTTCTTTCATGGAAAATCAAAAAAGAGTGAGGTGAGTAGAGCTGTGCCTTACCATACAGTGGAAATGGAGCATTATTGTGTGACAGTCCTCTATACAACTAGTATGTACATCAGTGACTGTTGTTGCTTTGCCAGATGTAATAGATTTGCACATATACAGCAGATTAGACACAGAGTTTGATTTTGTTGCTTTGCTTTGTTTAGTGTAAGACAGACCAACATGTTTTAAACTGTGCTTTACTGCTTCAACATATCCACACACACACGCTCCATCAGTCACTCATTACCCTTGGCACACATTGGCGCCCCGTCGATCAAACTATAATGACCCTCAGCTGTGCATTGCAATTGATGAAGTTGATCGGAGTTTTCTGCTGAGTACATCAAGGACAGGACATGTTGAATATTATATGACACAAATCAATAGCAGCTAGAGAAGGCTACAAGAGAAAACATCTGGTTTCTGTTGAAAGTAAGCAGACTGAAGAGAGGGATTATCTGTGTTCATGTTCACTGTCAATGTACAGAGATCAAAGTGTTTGGAACTGATATATAACGTTTAATGTCTTACTTTAATGTCCTACTGTTGTACAATTGTACAATACATATGATCATTTATCAAGCAGTATCTAGTTGTGAACACATTTGGTAAACATTTTACGTAGGAAACATCAGCTTTTAATTGTTTTGATGAATGTGCAGTAAGTCTAATATTCAAAGCCAATATTCACTCTCCTTTAAGCTTTGTTTCGTTCCCCACCAACTCCAATACCTGTGCAGCTGACACAGTAGACATCATATCCCTGTTAACAGTTATATGATTGTGTTGGCATGTCAGGTATAGCATTAGTGTAGTTTCCATCATATCTCACTGACAGGAGTTTCTCCATCCTTATTGGAGACTCTGTGTCTGACTCCTCTCCACTGTCATGTGGTGTCCTGCAGGGCTCACTTCTGGGAACTCTGTTATTCTTGATATATTTGCTGCCCCTGGGACTAATGTCACAAATATGTCACATATCATTTATATACAGATGATACCCAGCCACTCTTCTCTTTCAGACCTAATGAGCCTTATCAGTTATCCAGGCTCCTTGACTGCCTTGATGCTATCGGGGTATATACGGGCAGAAAACTTTATACAGCTCAATGCTGATAAAATGGAAGTTCTGGCTGTTGCTCCAGACAAGGTTGCCCTCCATTCATGCATAGTATTGGGCCTCTTTCCTTTGCTGATCACCCAAACCTGTATAATTTAGGGGTAGTATTTGATCAGTGCTCGTCATTATATACCAATGAAAAGCACCAGACCAAATCGTATTTTTCTATTCAAGAAAATTAGTAAAGTTAGAGTTAGAGTTCTTTTGTTTCAACTGCTGAACTGGAGGTGATTATACATGCCTTTATCTCATCTCACATTAACTACTGTCATGCACTGTCACCTCACTCAGTATGTCTGCTCTTGATTGTCTGCAAGCAAACCAGAATACCACTGCAAGACTACTGACTAGATCAAATAGATGCTTTTGCATTATCCCTATACTAAAAATCCGATCGTATATAAGGATCCAGTTCAAAATTCTCTGTCTCACTTACTGAGCATTACATAGTCAGTCTTCTGCTTACGTGGCTGAACTACTTCACCCTTATTCTTCATCTTGCTCCCTTTAATCAAATGCGCTTAAGTTGCTGCCTGTCCCTCGCACTTGCCATGAGACCTGTGGTGATTGAGCTTTTGAAGCTGTAGCACCTAAGTTTTGGAATGCTTTGCCTGCACCCTTACAGTCTGCTGACTCTGTGGTTTCTTTTTTAAGCCAGCTAAAGACACACCTGTTTAGACAGGTGTTTAGGTAACTTGCATGCACTAGCCCTGTATCATCTTAATGTGATTTTTTTCAGTATGTGCTGTGCAAATAGTTTTGCACTTTTACCTGGCCCAGGGAGTCACCTCTATGTTTTCACTCTTGTATAGCACTGGGACAATTCAGCGACATAACTGATGCCATTGATTACAAAAAACTGTCGCTTTGCAAAACATGTGGGTCATCACAATTAATTAACGCCCGGGCCTCACTGCCTGTGTGAGCAGCATGTGACAGCTATCTCACTGAATTGATGCAGCTTGTACGCTTTCACGTGTTCATACAGACAGCATTGCTGCTCCAGTGTTGCTTCAGAGCTGCCTGCTGCTGTAACTACTGTATTTCCAAAACCGGTACTCATTCATGCAAACCACTGTATTATTAACAACACAGACGCAGTGTGGCATGGGCAAGCTGCGCCCAGTCAAAGCATGGATTCCTCTGGTGAACAAGCTGGAGCTAATATATCTCACCCACGAATTTGAAAATACCTCTCATGGGAGTACAAGTACTATGCATGGACACTTAAAGCGAAAGCACCTCAGAGCACTTTGCTAAGACGGTAACAGACAGCACCATCCTGTTTACTTTTTTCCCCATTCAGGCACAATAGTAGGATTGCTAAAATGCATGTTTCTGATGGTAGAAGTCACTTAAACTTTAAGCTGCATTTATTTAACGTTGTAATTAGGCCATTTTATGTTTTGTGTTCACTTTAACGACCATGCACGATTGAAAAAAAATGGCTTAAACTGATATAACAGACCACTGATACAGTCTGTAAATAGTATCAGATATTTTCCCTGCCCCACACTGATGCAATCCAAATCCATAACCATTTTAAGTTCAAAGTCAAGTACTTAAGTAAACACACTGATTTAATAGTTCAGGAAAAGCGCTGCTATGACGTACAGTGATTGAATTCATGTATGTGTCGCAGCAATACTCTTGAATTTGAGGTTCAGTATTTTTCTGATCAGGCATCTGACAAATAGTTTCTATTATTATTGTTATTATTATTATTATGATTATAGTAATAATAATAATAATAATGATAATAATAATTAATCATAGCACAGCAGTGATGTGGAAATCGAGACTTATCTTAAAATATGCCACTACTGAAGTAATTGATTTTTAGAGACAATGCTTGAATAAAATGTTTAAATATTAACAACGGTTTTTGATTTGAGTAAACTAATTGGAATATTAATAAAATAACAATAAAAAATAATCTTCACAATAACTGATAAATTAGTGGTTACATTAATCAACTGATTGAAAAAATTATCATTAGATTCATCGATTAAAAAAAGCACAAACCACGTAGTGGACACTTTGTGGTGACACTGTGGTGCAGTGGTTCGCATTGTTGCATCGCAGCAAGAGGGTTCTGGTTCAAACCTGGGGTGGTCGGTTCTAACCCCGTGGTGGGGGAGCCCTTCTGTGCAGAGTTAGCATGTTCTCCCTGTGTCAGCGGGAGTTTTCTACAGTTACTCTGGCATCCTCCCCAGTTCAAAGACATGCAGGCTAGGCTAACTGGTGACTCTAACTTGGCCATAGGTGTGAATGGTTATTTTTCTCCATGTTTTAGTCCTGTGATAGTCTAGTGACCTGTCCAGGGTGTACCCCACCTCTCGCTCAGTGTTGGCTGGGATAGGCTCCAGCCCCCTTGCGAGCCCTAACAAAATAAGCAGTTACGGAAATTAAATGAATGAATGAAGCACTTGGTGATTTATGTCTTTGAAAAGCGCCATAAAAATGTGTTTTTCTTTCTTACTTTAGCCGCTTAATTTTAGCCAGCTAGTTGCTGAATTTGTCTGTCTACCCTTTGTTGCTGGGCAGGTAGCATACAGTGGCTTTTTAGAGCTAGACAGCTGCACTATGAGATTTAATCTAGAGCAATAAAGTTGCAGGCTATAAATCAAAACAATGAGCAGAAAGATGATACAAAGCTCTGTAGAACTGAGAGGAACTGGAGTGTTGGGTGATCATTATCTGTGGGTTTGTTACTATGAGTGACCTCTTTTCCATTAGACATTCAGTCATTTGAGGCTTTGTTAGTATGAAATATAGATTATACCGCATACATACTATATACCATACACATATGGGATGGATCATAATTACAAGCAGCAGAGTTGGAAGAAATGTTACAAGCGAGCTCACTTCTAGAGGAAAATGACTTACACTCCATGTAAAATATGTGGGGGGTGCACTAGTAAGTGCAGTGCAGCTGACAACAGCAACTTAGTATAGAATATAAGATACAAATCACTTATTTCAATTAAAAACTCCCCAACCAAAATCGGCACAGAAAATAACATTTATCATGGTTAAACAGGAAGGTCTTTACATCTGTCTGCATTGATCCATGGATGAATGTGGGTGATTCTTACAGTATCTGCTGTGTTCACAGCTGCTTTATACTGTATGAAAAGCTTCTCAGTCAAATCTGCAGCTTCTGAAGGCAGCAGGATTGATATATTGATGGACCTGCAACCTCTGAGACGTGCTGCACCAGTGCACAGTGATTTTTATGAAATCACCTAAAGAGGACACTAGGTTGCTAAAACCATACAGATCTCTACACACATCAGACTGGTTGGTTATCACTTGATATTTTGCTTTTGTGTGAAGGAGGGGTCTGGTTAACAGGGCTCATCCTAGTCTCTCTTCCAACTTCTTTTTTACAGAAATAGTGTCTCATGTTTTATTCTTGAACCACATTGCAGTGCAAACACTATTGTGTAGCATTCATTACTAATTTCAGGAATTTAGTTACACTGTTGAAGTATACAGTATCGACTAGCTGAAAACTATGTCAATATGAGAGTTAAGGAATCACCTACTAATATAGGCCCTACTTTAGCTTCTGATTTGACAGTTAATGTTGCTAATTATCTGATGTGCATAGACCAATACTGGCACAGTTGAGTTCCACAACCATCCTGTTTTAATGTGTTACGTACAGATAACACGATTCACTGTTTTTAGGCTGGCAGTCCTTTTCCTTAAAAAGACAAATATACAGCTTTAATTTGAAGAAGTATGTTGTAAGGAACAAAACACTCAGTGGGAACAAGCCTTCTCAAGTTTAGGAAACACTCATGGGTATCCATTGAACCCATTTTCATTCAGATATCTTCGGGCGAAAGTTCAAGGCACCTCTTTGAAAAATGCCGTGCCAGTTGTCCCTTGCCAAAATTTTGTCTAAAGTTGGAGCGTTATTTAGCCCATTCCCTAACAAGTTATGCTGTCATGGTTGGTACCAGTAAAGGCCTTAAGTTGTCTGTCTTGGGCTGTCACTGACTGGGCCTGGTTCAGAGTTTCTGCCTAGATATGGTTGCCAAGCTATGATTGGACAATTGCTGCCTGCTGGAGGGGTTTAGTCAGTGGTCAATTGAGATCAGTACTCAGACATAAAGGTATGTGATCATCACAGCAGTTTATATCACTAAATACTGAATACATATGTTTAATATTTTCATATTTTTAGCAACACATTAACAAAACAATACCTACAGTAGTGCAGACAGAATGGAGGTTACAATATTGTAACCTCAGTTCTGTTAACACAGGCTCCACCCTCTACTGGACACTGTGGGTAATAGTCTTTCAATCAGTCAGTCCAGTCCAGTGGAAGGCGGAGCATGTGTGAAATAGAGCCTGTCCTTGTCAAAACATCTGGCCAATCAGCAGCTATCATCATTAGACTAGGACATCATTATTTGGGCTTATTCAGTGCTCACTGCTCAAAATACAGCAATGGCTAACTGACTTGGAGAAGTCAGCACAATCAGTAACTCTACTGCTTAGTTACACAGTAGCACATTATGGTATCATTACTTTATTGTATGAATGGACCCATCAGTCTTTAGCCTTTGAATCAACCTTGCTGAGGAGCTTAGCCTGAGTCTGGATCATCTTTTAAAACACCTTTTCAAGCCTTTTTTTTTTTTTTTTAAATCAACTTGCTTTTATGTGATAGCCTTTATTCTTGTCTTATACAGTTTATTGGTTTTTATTTATTCTTCTTACATCCACTTGCATCTTCCTTACCTTTTTGTCATTATGTTTGCTGTCTGCTGATTTAGTTTTTTTAGGTATTTTTCAAAGCCCTTTGTACCAAAGTATTGAAATGTGCTGCACTGAAAGTCTGACTATTAAAGACCATTAGGAATACTCTGCAAATAATTTGTGTGCAGAACATTTTTATGGCAAGTATTTACTGTTTGCCCCAGTAATGCAAGGGAGTCTAAAACTAGTTGATTTCCCTGGAAACAGATTCAATTTTCTCATTGCACTCATTGCATTGCACAGAATTTTTGATTGTTTTTAGAAAAAAATGTACATACAGTATGTGTGAAGCTGGATACATTTATTGCAGTGAGCCATGGAAACAGCCCCAAAGTGTTGACAGGGGTGTGTACATAGTGTATGAAGTGCTGTATTTGGGAGCCTGATAAGACCATCCTGATGACATGAGCTCAGCATTCTGTTTCGCTCTTGGTATCAGTATGGACTTGGTGCCACCGCGCCTCGTATTCAGAAATTAAAATCCAATCTGGGCCAATCAGGGATCCACATGGTAGTTGACAATGTAAGCAGCCAGTCAGGGTCTGTGTTGTAGCTGATGACATAAAATACAGGCTGTCGCTTGCAGAACAGTAATGGTGGCTCCAGAAGCAACAAGTGCTAAGTCTTACATTAGTAAACACAGCAGTAAGTGAAGTAATAGCAGAAACAGAGTCAATGCAGATGACTGGCTGAAGTCAAAGCAAGTACTCACACCCACTGAAAGTGTTTGCGGTGGCACAGAGTCCAGACTGATACAGAGTGAAAAACAGAATGTTGAGCTCACCAAGTTGGTCTCACCAGACTAATATCTGGGACATTACCTCTGTTACAGCTACAGCTGTGACGCCAAATACCTCTGTCACTTACTAACATCTAATTTAGCAATTATTTTGTTCATTATGTCAGTCACCCAAAATTCTCAACTCAATTCAGGGCTGAGTTGAGTACTCAAATAAAAGCCAGCTAACAAACAGGAAATAAAGGCTGGGTAGAACAACATGAGGTGGAATCACATGTAGCCTAGTCTGATTGCTCATGCGGTAAATTCAGCATAATGCACATTTCCACAACACTTCTCCTATCAATCTATAAGTACAACAAGAAAGTCATCTTCTTCCAACCAATATGCTGTTCTGAATTATTTATTTATTTATTTATAAACACTTTAAATCTCCATTTTCTCCCCATTGTATACACTAGGAAGAGGATGGGCTATGCACTTTGAAGCACTGATGGTCCTTTAATGTGAAAGTATTGACTTTCACTGACAGTAGATTAACAACGTTTGGAAAAATGGCTAAATGGACGCAACAGGAAAGAACTCCATGAAAACAGTATTTCTGAGAAATTAAGAGAAGCTGAGTGGTGGGTATGACATGACTGTGTGTTTTACTGAATTAATGCTATTAAAATTTATATTATCTAGAATTTATCAAGACGACAGGTGAAGTTTAAGTGTTGAGTTTCCATTAAACACAAACAACAAACTAAACAAAAAAACAGGGATGAGGTATATAATTGTGTATAAACAGTGATAAAATGTCCCTTGTCAGACAGAGTACATTGTGCTGGCTTCATCTATCTGTTAAAGTGATTTTAAAGTGCTTTTAGTCATTCAAACGCAAGTGTCTTTTATGCAATGGTTCCTACGGCCTCATTCAGACATGACAGGACATTTATAGAAAAAGCCACAATGCTTGTGTGATATTTGGCACCTGGTGCTGAGATCAAGTATTATCACTGCTAGGAAACATCTGAGTGTAAAATTTAAGTTAGTGCTCTTAATTTATGTTTGCTCACATGCTTTAGTGACATAAAGCATTTCTCCGATGTTCATTTATTCATCAGTGCAATTTGCATGAATGAAGGTTGAAAATTGACTGGTCAGATTATCATTGTGGTTGTTTGAGGACTTTTTAACCGTTCAGCTGGAAAATGTTTACAGAGTGATTAAAGATGAGAGTAAGCTTTTCCTTGGAGCACAGTAGAGGATATGTGAGAAATGCATTATAGTAAGATTAGAGGGATACTTTACTTGCATAATGACCATTTGCATATCAGTTACTCACTGTGTATTACTTTGAATTCATGAAGAAAACTATGCCTCCATGGTGAACGAGGAGTCCAGAAAGGTGAACATTCTTCATGAATTAACAGGGACTACTACACGGAAAACAGCAAAACCATATCAAAGGCATCATTTTACAAACTGTCACACAACTAATGCAGTATAATCCGAGTCTCATTTATCCAGTCATATGCTCAGTATTTCCCAATCACATGCCTTTTCACGAAAACATACAGTACAAACAGTTTCATGCATGGCTGAGTAGTGTGCCTCTGCCTGCTGAAGCAGGGCTCATATGCAGGCGTGTACCCAGGTAGCACAGGGCATGTTGTAAATAAGTGTTCTATATTTTAACAGTTCAAAAAATACATGTATCTGGGAAGTACTGAGCATACAACTGGATTGATGATACCCAGGGTGCTCTACACCTGTGGTTGGGTTCATTTGGTCCGAACCATTGGAAAAATTATACATTGTTGCATTTTAGTTCTGGTCCACTACCTGTTCACACTGACTTTTTACAAACAAACCAAGAGGAATAAATGTAAAGTTATACCGACTGACAGGTAACTGACAGTTTGGGCAATTGTTAACCTGCATCATTAGGACTAACATAGGGAAATCACATTGTGATGACTGACAGATGTTTAGCAGCACTTAAATGCTTTTCATTTGTATATTTATGTGGTTTGATATCACAAAGAGCCCAGAGAGATAACTGATTGTAAACATTATTAGTGGGCTATTATTAGACCGCATGCTATGAAAAATAACCAATGTGGAAACAGGATGAAAAGGAGGCACCTTGTAGTGTAATGATTTGAGGCTTATTACTGTGGGATCACTGTTGCAAACTTTTCAATGGACTTAATGAACAGACAAAGAACACAGGGTTGGATACAATGATGGCAGCTTTAACAGCTTTGAAATCTGGGAAAATACCCTCGCTGATGTTCATAAATGTTACCATAGTTAAACATATGCATTGGCATAAATAGGCTATAGACTTATAAAGACAATTTAAAAGACTCCGGACAGAGTTCACGATAAGCAGATGGATTTATTAGCTGTTTAGCTTATAAAAGCATACTAAAATCGCATACCTGCCATCATAAAATCCTGTGGCTGCTTTGTTTGCTTTCACCCTACAAACAAGACCAGAGGTCATTTGTAACCAGACTGAGATCACCTCTTCAAGAAAGTCTCAGTCAGGTTGTTTTGGTGCCCATTGCGGTGTTCACGCCTACTGAAATGAATTGAACTTAGTGGGCAAGTGAATTCAACTGAACAATACAGGGTAAGAAAGCACCTTTGGATTATGATGCAGCAGTTATGTAAGTTTGTTAACAGATGTTTTCAATATGTTTTTTGTTTGTTTGTTATATGTAGTCCAAGTTTACTTCAACTCATGAAGAATGTTCGCCTTTTTTAAGTTTTCTTTACAATTTGATGTAACACTTTGTAAGTAATTGATATACAAATGGTCATTTTGCAGGTGAAGAATCTTTTAAATATGAAAATTACATCAAATACCGGCGCTTGGTCAGTGACTTCTGGCATCAGACACCAACGAAAAAAGTAGTCCTTCCACTTCGGCATGATATGTGGCCTAACCCTAACCCTAACCCGGAGGCCGGTGTTCCCTTCCCGTATGATTGTAAAGCCAAACCCCATTCTTTTGTCCTAAACCCAACCACATGCTTTTGTTGTTGAAGAAATGAATGTCAGTACCAGTGTTGTGCTGTTGTAGTGCATTCACTTTGAAAGAGACTGTATGCTAACTGTACATTTCGTGTAAAAACGGAAGTGTATTCTGAAAACAGACAATGCATGTAACAGGCTGAAGATGACACTGCATCCCAGAACGTCAACAACCAACACACCCAGTATACCTTGCACATCATATCTGGAAGTGGAAAGTCCAAACGCTGATATCTTTTTGTCAGTAGATGACATTGCCAACTAATTGGTAAATCAACTAACTGTTTCAGAGTTACATAAGTGTCAAGATGAAAATGTGCTATCTATTTTGTGATGACAAAAAAAGACCCAAGCTGTGTTGGGGAAAGATTCAGGTGTCTTTATTGCAGCGGTTCATGCTGTCTGACTTTGTCTGAGATTCCATCTGACGCACAGTAGTGAAGGAGGGGCAGCTCTGTCCGAGCATGCAGCTGGAGTGGTTTCCGTCCTGCAGCTCTGCCTTGTTTCAGTGCTGTTGACAGCAGAGTCCTGAGAGGAGCTGGAATCAGAATATCAACTTCGACACACACACACACATGAAACTTTGAATGCTTTCTATGTTCCCTTGAGCTATTTGAGTTACACCTCTGTGTCTTGTCATGTCCTTAAGCCATAGTGCCTTCAACACACGTCTGGAGCTCCACACACACAGACACAACACAATGAGTGTGTGTTTGTGTGTGTGTGTTGAAGGGAGTGGGAGACAGCATTGTGGGAGTAAACAGACAGAGCAGTGTGAAGTTTGTGTATCTGTGCCCTAGAGCGAAGCGTTCTGCAGCTTCTACTGTGTGTGTGTGTGTGTGTGTGTGTGTGTGTGTGTGTGTGTGTGTGTGTGCAGCTCATGAGGCAGCTGATGAATGTATGTCGTGTCATCTCAAGGTAGCAGCTAAACGGCCCAAGTGGCACAGTGTCCCGTCACTCATGTGTTACCACCTGCTGACAGTAACTGACACACTTTCACTCACACACTGCACACATTCTGTGTTATAGATACAAATCTGTGTGCAACAGTGGGGGTCAAGACTTTGAAGTAAATGGACCATATTTAAACAATCTATAGTGCATGGTCTAAAGTGCATGGCACAAGGGCATTTAGTGTGTGTTCAGTGCCATTTTTGATAGCTAAAGGGTGCATAATCTGGGCACAACATAAGGCACAGGGGACAAAGGGGTTGTATTTAGTCCATTAATTAATTTGAGGTTTGTTTTGGGCCTAACATGAATTCAACCAATCAGAGGGTCATCTCCCATTCCTTTAAAAGCCAGGTGCAACTGCACCTGCAGCACTCTCTGCTATCTACATGGCAGACTAGAGCAGTAATGCCACTGCAGCAAATACTGTTGGAGATTTAAGCAGCAAAACTAAAAACTGTAGTTATAAATTTGACAGAGGAAACGGAGCTTAACTTTTAACTTCTGAAATAATCAGTGAAGTTACACTGCTTCTCGTGCATGAATGTGCACAACATCACTCTTAATAGGGAGTCAAACAGTAGCTCTGCTCTGATCACTGCTACGTTTACATTTTACAGAACATCATTAATATTTCATTCATTAATGATGTATTATTTCCCACTCGCCGCACATACACACATCTGTGTGTGTATATGCAAGTTGTGTAGGCACATCCTATCTGAATAATGCACCCTTTAAAATAGGATAATAATGCACCGTTCTGACTTCAGAGTAGGTTTTTGTTAGTCAAAGGTGCACTCACTTTCTGCTGCCTCAGAATAGCAACATGCCAACAATTGCAGCCAACCACACCTAATTTTAAGATCTACAGGCCCGTGGGCAAACAGATTGGTGCAAGTACATTTTCTACTTAAGCCTTGTTCACATTACACGACTGGCCGACCAGGCTTGAGTTTCGGAGACTATCTTAATCTTTTGAGTGTTCATATCTGGCGACGTGTTTTTCTGTCAGCGGGAGTCTCGCCAACTGCATTACGACCTGTATGTGCACACCACAAAATTTCTCCAGCGAGCCCTCGCCTACAGAGCCCCAGATAACGAGGTGATGCCACCAAACTACGTTTTGTCATGCATGAACATAACAGGATATTATGAAGTTCAACTGTCAACATAGATGTCCGACAGCTTAGAGCTCTGCAGGTCGTTTGCCCCCTGCTTTGTGCTGAGAAGAAACAGGAAAAGAAGAAAAGGATTTGGGTGAAGGAACGGGCTGCTGCATGCAGATTGCCCGGGTTGTCAATTCTGCAGAGAGAGTTTGAGGTGAGTTCTATGAATGAAACTCGGTTGCCACTGTGCCACTAGCCTATTAGCTTGCACTGTACTGTCTATATAGTCTATGCATGTATTCTGACCCAGATTATTGTACTTTTCATAGCTGAATGATCAAACAGGTTTTTGGGAAATGCTACAGATGACAACGGAGGACTTTGATTTCTTGCTGGGGCTGGAAGAGCGGTACATCGCATCGCTGTATCCCGCCTCTCATTGGCTGATGCTCTTTGTCAGTCGTGTCAGACTTATCCAGTTTTCTAGCATGCCAGATATCCAGTCCCAGTCACACACGAGGGCACGACTTGCTCATAGTCTTGTTCACACATGACAACTCGTGGAAGAGAGAAGTATGTGGCTCTGGTCATGGGCTAGTTGCCAACTTTATGAGGTGCTGGACAGTCACGGCACAGTGAATTTTCAGAGCTTCTTTCACTGGTTGATGGGAGCAATGAGACCAAACCAAAAAGGTAAAAAATGCTGATCATAAAATTTTATGATCATTACTAGCTGAGGGGAGGTTAGTGATCCTTTTCTGTGGGTTTGTCTCAATGAGCGACACCTTTCATGTTAAACACAGTCATTGTCAAAAAATGTCAATTAGTGCTGCTTTAAGAATGTCCTCTGTAATGAAGTAATCCAGTTGCTACTAGATAAAGTCATCTCGAAAAACAGTGCATTTTTTGTTGAAATAAACGTAAAATGAGTGGAAATTTGAAACCAAGATTAGCATTCATATGGCTGAGCGTTTATTATGTTATTCCAAGTAGATTAAGTAAATACACTGGGAACCCTCCCAGCATGTCTCATTTTGTTTGTTTTTGGGTGTAATTTGTTCTACATTGAGCTGCACAATGTTTCCAAGTGTTTCAGTTAGATATTACCGGTTAATGTGGTGAAATAACACTTGTGTTGTGTTACACACATCAACTTGTGTGAACGGTTTTCAGCAAAGTGAATTCTGCAGTTAATCATTTCATTTAAAGTGTGCAAAAGACAAATGCCCATCTAAATGTCAAATTACATGCCATATGTTCTGTCTCCACTAGCTGTTTAACACTCAGAGGGCCAGATCCTCAAAAGGATTGCACTGCTTTTGCGACCGCTAAACCTGTGCAAATGAAAGAAAAAAATAGCGTGCAATCCACAAACGCATGCACGCAAAGGGTGAAATGCACACAAACTGAACACAAACTGCACTGCCACTCCTAGCTGCGCCGGTCCAATTTGCATGCATGTAAATTAGGGAATATTCATAAATTCAGCACAAAATTGCCCCCTTCCTATGCAAATAAGCCTCATTGCAAATACCACCTAATCCACAAAGACCAGTGCTAATTGCCACGGGCAGTAAAGCGGTGCTATTTAACGCCAGTGAGACCCGTGTATTAAATCTGCGCAATTTCTCTTTCTCCCTCTCTCACGCAAAATGATTGCAAATTATAGCATAGCCTATATAAGGGCTGTCATGCCAGGACTCTCTGGTAATCATGGCAGCAGTGATTGTAGCCAGGCGAAGGCACCGTAATGGCAGGCGCGCACAAGAAAGGATTTATCGGAGGAGAGTATCACTTCACGCTCAGCTGCCAAACTTTGTGGGCGTGTTAGCGCCGGCATATGATTAGAGCAAATTCTTTTGAGGATAAGGCACTAAAACAGGGCAGATTGCATGAGCTAATTCTGCGCAAATAATGGCGCTATTAGCAGGAGCAATCCATTCTTTGTGGATCTGGCACAGAATCTTTTAGTTGAGTTTATTCATTTTTGCCCTCTGTATCAAACTACTCTTGGTTTATTTTGTTGTATATTTCATCATGTTTATATAAAGGTAACTAATTATAAACATGAAACTGTGATAATCACACCAAAACAAACATAGAGTAATTTTATAATGTGTATGCTCATCTCTAAAATCATTATAAATCTAAGAAACTTAGTTCATGTATGGAGTTTACTCTAAAACGGCATTATGATGATAGCTAAGGACTTGTTGCTTGTTTCATCCTAAATCAGCTATGATGATCCAAAAAATCCAGACTTAAATAGTCATCATTTTAAACTGGAAAGCTCAGTTATCTGCACAGGTGAAGCATAACAAAAATTTGATATGTTCTTTCAAGCCACTACAATGCATTCCACTCTAATTCAAGCCCATCCCAAAAAAGATGGGATGCTGTGTAAAACGTAAATAAAAACAGAATGCAATGACTTGTATATAGTACAAAGACAAGATATTTCATGTTCAGACTGATAAACTTTTTTTTTGTAAATTAGTTCTGAATTTGATGCCTGCAATATTTAAATCATATCACCTTTTCTTTTAACAACTCTCAGTAAGTGTTTGGGAACTGAGAACACCAGTTGTTGAAGTTTTGAAAGTGAAATTCTTTCCCATTCTTGCTTGATACATGATTTCAGTTGCTAAACAGTCCGGGGGTCTCTGTTGTCATAATTTGCACTTCATAATACGCCACACATTTTCAATAGGTGCCAGGTCCGGACTGCAGACAGGTCATGTCTCACGCTGTTGGAATACATGCAGAATATGTCTCATTGTCTTGCCAGAATAAGCAGGGACATCCCTAAAAAAGACATCATCTGGATTACAGCATGTGGTTGCTCCAAAACCTTTATTTACCTTTCAACAAGGAGCCTTCACAGATGAGCAAGTTAGCCATGATGCCATGGACACTAACACACCCCCATAACATCACAAATGCTGGCTGTGAACTTTGAGCTGGTAACAATCTGGATGGTCCTTTATCTCTTTAGCCAGGAGGATGGGATGTCCATGATGGACTCGTCAGACCACCAAGAAGATCATTCAATCCAGAAATCTTTTATTTTAAATAACAGATGTGCACAATCATGTAAGAAAACTTTAAATACAATGTAACTTTTTTTTTTGTGAAGAGGACGTGGTATGAAGATGTGGTGTGGCCTCAAACTGTGATGTGACGGGGCTGCCATGCTGCTGCTGCTGCTGCATGAAGGCATGTCCTGCTCACCTGAGGCTGATATAAAAATAATGATAAAAATAATAATAATGCATTCAGTTTATATAGCGCTTTTTCATGACACCCAAATACCCACAATGTAAAAACAAGAAAAAACATACTGTAATTGTTTGACATTTATTTGTGTTATTGCATTAAATCAGATCATATCATGATAGATTTAAAAGGAGAGCAAATCACTGTAATCTTAATTTGTTTAAAAAAAAAAAAAACAGTTCCTACCTTCATCTGTAGAGGTAAGTTCTTGTTGTTGTTGTTGTTGTTGTTGTTGTTGTTGCTGTTGTGGTCCTAAGAATTTCAACAAAAAACCTCCGGGGTGGAAAAAACAATGGGAGAAGCACAACGTATTTAGTCAGCTGGCTTTATGTTCATACTGCAAGAATTGTGTATGCTACACACTCAACATCAAGATCTGTTTGGAATAATTAATGAACAGCCAACTTCACTGTTCCTGATAATATTTTTGCTTAATGTGACATACAGAAAATTCAAGGAGATATAATGATATTGCCCTCTTCCAAATACAAATTAGTTACTGGTTAGCTTACTGTTAATTACTCTTTCAATAAGCAAGGCTAAGGTGCAGTAAACATGTCATGTGCAGTTGTGCTTCGTGAGACTACAGACTGGGACAAAGTGGCATCACAACTTTTTTTAAATAATGTCAGATTATACACGTTTGAACTTACCACTTCCCCGTTTTCTTTTTTCTTCATCTTCTTGTTTATTTTTTTTCTTTTTGCATGCCCTGACGGATACGCTCACTTCATTTTTCCTCGAGTTTGAAGTACCACAGAAAGCCAGCCACGGGCAGTCGGGGCCCCATTAGGGGGGGTTCCAAATGTGTCGCTGCAGTGTCTATGGAGGTTTCAGGTTGTGTCATTGATATGGATCGATATTGGCCGTGTCTCGGGGTCCCTTAACACACTAGGCAGTGACAGTCAGTGGAGGCCCTACGCGGGGGGGTTTTCCAATGCATCGACGTTGCAGTGTTTAAAGCAGTTCAGTCATTTTGTCATTGACAAAAGGACCAATGTCAGCGCTGTCCTGGGGCCCCTTCCAGCTCGGGGCCCTAGGCAATTGCCTAGTATGCCTACCCCGTTGCGGCGTCTCTGCATGTAGTAATATATTTTACAATCATGTTGTTTTTTCGTGCAGTGCAGGCTGAGTTGTCAAAGGTGATGACCATTCAGCATTGGTTTTCAGCCTTGCCATGTAGAAATTTCTTTGGATTCTTCTAATCTTTTGATGATATTATGGATAGTAGATGTGAAATCATTATATTCTTTGCGATAATGCATTGCAAACAGTTGTTCTCAAACTTTTGGACTGTTTGCCCACGCAGTTTTTCAAAAAGTTCATTTAAACGTAGTCATGGTACTTTAATCTGTTACCAATTAACCTGTTAAACTGTGGAATATCCAAAACAGTTGTTTTTTGAGAATTCCACAACATTCCCAGTCTGCCCCTGTCATGCCCCACATGTTGCAGGCATCATAAAGAATGTATATTTACAAAAAAGTTTATCAGTTGGAACATTAAATATCTTGTCTTTGGCCTGTATTAAATTGAATGTAGGTCAAAAAAGATTTTCGAATCATTGCATTCTTTTTTTTATTTAAGTTTTATACAGTGTCCCAACAAACGATTAAATTGAACACACTGGTTTCACACTCTGTTGGTAAGTCTTAAATCTTCATTGCACAATCAATTTTTGATTCCTGTGAATGATGTTAAGTGAGGTTTAGAAAATGTCAAAGTCACAACAAATCTTTATATATTAATCTTTATATATACACTATAATTAATCTTTATAATATATAATAATCTTTATATTATATTTATATTATACACTATATCTTCTTCTTTGCACTATATCTTCTTCTTTTTACACTTGTTTGCACTATATCTTCTTCTTTTTACACTTGTAAGGAGCACCTGTAACGAAAACAATTTCCCCTGGGGATCAATAAAGTATTTCTGATTCTGATTCTGATTCTGATATATTAACATAAAGTAGTTACAAGAATAAAACCCAAACCTGAAAGTACTCATTCCCTTTACTATGACTCACTCACTATCATTTCTTGTATGGGACTAAGAAATATTTCAAACAGATCTGTGACAAGTGCCAATCAGGGAGGAACACTTCCATAACACTGAATATCCCCCAGAGTACCATAATCTCTAATGGTTATAAATCTGCTGCAGGCAGGATACTTCAGATAGTGATGGCCTAATAACTCTGAAGAGAGGTGAAAATGTTGTAGCTATATGCAGACAGCAACATACACACACACCCTATCACTCATAGATTTGGTTTTAAAAAATGAAGAATTTTGGGAAATTACATCCAAAAAACGTTTGGAACTGAAGCAATGCCTTGTGCAAGCATGGAGGGTTTTACCTGGTACACAGGTTGTGTTTGTAGGGTGTGGCTGTGTGCTAGCTTACTGTGGGTACTAACTTTTGCCAAGTGATAATGCAATGGGTTATACAGGGTTTGGAGGTGTAGGCTATATTAACTGGTACTGAATTAATTAACTGGATTGTTTTAACAACAGGATGCATTGATTTGATTGATTTATTTTAATGTGAAATATAAAAACACCCACAGTGTTCCTCTGCTGCTTCACTTTGCGTCTGGTATAATGTATTCATTTTAACCATTTTAAAACAGATTTTACTAATTTTTTTTACACAGTTCTATGTAGTTTTTAGCTTTTAGTGGGCTGCAGAGCCATTAGCAGAGAAAGGAAAATAGATGAGCAGTGTAAAACTAGAGAAGATCAGCATGGCTTGCATGGTCAGTGTAGCAGTTTAAGTTGATTATAATGGATGCACATGTGCCGCGATGCCTCCTTGTCCCATGAATTTCAGCCATTGCAAATATGAGTTTGAGCTGTTTACCACTGCCATGGCAAGGGCTCATTTATGCTTAAGGTAAGATACATATGCAGACACAGATGGAGCCTTTTGTCCATTCTCTGTGTTTGTTTTGTCCGTATTTGTGCACGTTTTCTGAAAGCTACAGATACGGAAGAAATGGAGGAGTACCACCCAAGGTCATGGGGGCAGTGTAGCATAGTTTAGGCAAGATACGACTGTAAAAGACAACAAAGAAATTTAAATAATGGCAAAACAGAACAAATCTGTCATATGGAGAAAATAATTCTCAGTCCACGTTGCCATGTGTTTAATGGATGTGTTTAACAAAGACCACTGCCATCTCCATTAGACACCACCTCCATTAAAAGCGACATTATTACAACCTCCTCCAGTCACCTTGTTTGTTGTTGAGTGAAACTTTAAACTCTGCCCTCTAGTGCCACCTATTGGCTGTCTATGCCAACATAAAGGACACCTTGAAGTATGAGGGCAGTGACTTGAAGGTTTGAAATGGACATATCTATTTTCGTATGTAAAGGAAGTAAAAATGAGCTCTAAAAGGAAAACACAGTCCATACTTATCTCAGTCATCATCATCATCATCATCATCAATTGTCAGAGAAAAAAAAAAGGAAAAAAAGTTATGTCATACAAATTCAAAAGGAATACCTTCTTCACCATATCACACTTGGCTCACATTATAAAGCCCTGTGAACTCTGGATTGTATACATGAAGTACACACGTTCTCAAAGCACATTCTTTTATAAAGACTAACTTTTGTTTGGTAACATTATCTACATAATGTGTGTTTCTGTGAAACTTCGAAGAAGATACAGGGCCTCAGGCTCAGGTGAGGGACAATGTTCAAACAAGAAAAAAAGTCCAAATACGTCAAAGCATCTTTTTGTAATATAAACTTAGCAATTCTCAGATTTTAGTTATATGTCATTCAACCCATAAGTGTGCAGGCTTACGGTAAGGTTTGAGACTTTAAATTAACTCACAAATTGAGATCCCAATTCACTAAAGCAGCATCCTCCAAGGCCGAAAAATAAAACCAAGAGGTAAGTGCCACTAACTGCAGTTCCTCAAATGTCCACTTGAGGCTGGCTCCTGATCAAATTAATCCCCACAATCCCCCATGTAAAAATACTCAACTTTGAAGCAGCAATAAACATGTTTACAGCCTGGTACAAAAAATGTTCTTGGTCTGTGTTGCTAATTTCCCCATTCATACCCTCATTTTCACACACTATGAATACACTTAAATTTGTGGGTCTGGCACATCTTGGCCATCTGGTGGTTCTGGCTCTGCCTCAAAAGCACCTCCACTGGTAAAACTGCTGTTGTATTAAAATACATGAGCACCCAGTCGTGTGCTGAAAGATACTTTTACAACCAGAGATAGAATGAATCTCTCAGAGACAGTGACTCAGTCAGTGCTGAGCCATTGAACCTGTACAATTTGTATTAGTAGTATCATAACTATCTCAAATAGGGGTCGCCTTGTTCAAACAGAGGTTCCCTTGCGGGTGGGTATATGGGGGTTTTGTAGGCTTTTCCACAACAGGAGCTTAAGTGAGCTCAGTTGAGCTGTAGCCATTGCCACAGGTTTTGCTTTTGTTTCCACTGTACCCCCCTTAGAACCTACAGCTTATAGGTTCTTGTAGGTTCAGGTTATTGGAAGATCCAGGTTACACAAAATGTGACCAAGCTTTCCAGATGTATTCAAGGCTGAGATCTGATCTCCAGATGTGGTCTATTAAAGTGTTTTCTAAGTGTATTGTGCAGTGGCGGGGGACTTGAGTCACATGAATCTGAGGACTTGAGACTTGCTTGACTAACACTGATGAAAGACTCACCTTAACTTTGACTTGGTATTCATGACTTAAGATTTGACTTTAACTTGAGACAGATGACCTGGAAGTTATTTTTTATTTAATATTGGTATTTTTCTAGATATTGAGAAGTTACCCTTTGGTTTTAAAATATGATGAGGCATATATCGCAACAAGGGACAACCTACCAGCTGATACTTGTGCTCACACTACCACAGCTCCTGCCTGTAGCTCTCCACGGAGGAATGGCAGTATGTATAGCAGCATCATAAACTTCACTGTGTAGTTTTATTCAGTTCTGTCTGCTTGATACATGTAACTTTTCAATAACTCACTCAGTATTGGATGTGCTTTGCAACCACTGTCAGCTCATGCACACACAGTCAACACTGTGAGAAAAGATACATGCACTGCTAGCTTTACATGCTCAGGCTCTCCTCTTATTTGTGCGAGGTTCTGATACCTCCACAGTGTGTAACAACTGTTCCTGCCCGCTGTCCCAACATAAGTTCACTATTTGTGAGTGTGTGTATTTGCGCGCCATGAGATAGTTTCCCCACTGACTTTTTTTTTGGCCTCCTGTTCCTGCTTGGCTCGTGATTGGGATTTTAACAGTGCGTTATTATCTCACCTGCTCTCTTACAGCAGCAGGTGTGTTATGTGAGTGGAGTCTTTCACCCTGACCAGAGGGCTCAGAGCAAGAGGGAAAGTATTTAAATACTTAGCTTTATTAAAAGTAACTAATACCACCCTGTAAAAATACCCTGTGACAAGTCAAATGTAATGCATATAAAATGTTACTTAAGTAAAAGTATTTAAGTATTATTAGGAAAATGGACTTAGAGTATTGCAAGTATAAGTACTGTAAAAATATCCCCTGTGACTTTTGTACCCAGAGCCCAAAGTGACACCTTCATAATGTTTGTTTTGTCCAATTAACGGTTCAAATCTCAACATAAGAATTTTTTTTTTTTCCCAATCTTTGTATTGAATTTTCATCACAGTTGCAAACAACAATTTGCATGTACAACATAGCCAGGTGTAATGGTTTTTGTTGACAGGTCATAAGGTGCATGTATTACACAAGGCACATTGTCATAAACAAAACATTTAACATAAGCCAGAATGGCCTCTATCAACAACTGCACATCTTTAACTACCCGTTAACCCTCCCATCCACTGTAGCTCCTCTGGAGCATCCCACCCACAGTAAACATGGATAACATTCAGTAAACCTATAACCAATAACTGATCCACTGAAAAAAAAAAAAAAAAAAAAGACAAAACACCAAAAGCATAAAACAAGTGGCGTAGGGGAGCATCTAGTTGCTTTCTGGGTGGATGGTAGTCCCATCTAAATATTCTAAGAAGGGCTGCCAGGTTTTGTTAAAGACTTTACTGGATCCCGTGAGTGAAAACCTGATTTTTTCAAGTTTGATATGAGTTAAGACCTCCCTTAGCCAGCTATTGTGTGAGGGGGAAGAACATGCTTCCATTTAAATAGATAAGGTGTCTAGCTAGTAAAGTTGTGACAGCAAGTACGCGACACTTTGTTGGTGGGAAATTAGGCGTTGTAAGTGGGGGAACATGAAACAGGGCCGCAAGAGGTTTGGAGTTAAGTTACGTGTCAAACACCGTTGCAAGTGTGTCAAAAGTTTGGCACCAGAAATCAGTGAGGTTTGGGCAGGACCGGAACATGTGGGTGTGATTGGCAGGTGACTGCTTACACCCGTTGCAACTGTTGCTGGTGTTTGGGTAAATCTTTGACAGCCTAACATTTGTATAGTGTGCTCTGAAAAGAACTTTACATTGTAATAAACCTTGTCTAGCACACATGGAGGACGAGTGAACTAGATCAAGAATTTGTCCCCCTGATCATCTGATAATCAGCACTCCTATTTCCTCCTCCCAGGTCTGCTTCAGGCGAGCTGTCGGGTCGGGGTTAAGGGAGTCAATGGAGTTGTAAATCACAGAGGTGGAGTGTTTCTGAGCAGTCTCAAGAGTAAGCAAAGAGTCCATCAGGGAGCTGGGCGGAAGGCTAGGGAAGTGGGGGTAAGTGGCTTGAACAAAGTGTCTGGCTTGAAGGAAACGAAAAAAGTGGGATTGAGGCAACTTGAGCCTGGTTGCAAGCTCCGTGAAGTCAGTGAAAAAGTTTTCTTTATAAAGGTCCTTGACACTTAACAGGCCCCTATCTCGCCAGATACGAAAAGTAGGGTCAGATAAAGAGGGTGGAAACAGATGGTTTTCAAAAATCGGGGCTAATACTGAGGGTTCATTTAAGCCATAGGGTTTACGAAACTGTATCCAGATCTTAATTGAGTTAACAACAACTGGGTTTTTTGAGACATTATGAATTTTGACAGGAAGACGCGCAGTAAGGAGGTACTGCAATGAAAGCTTCAAGGACCTTAGCTCTATTTGGGCCCATGACAGACACGTCCCAGCTCCACTGTCAAGCCAGTGACCCATTTTGCCAATGTTACACGCCCAGTAATATTGGATAAAGTTGGGTAGTGCGAGACCGCCTAATTTTTTGGGAAGTTGTAAGGTAGCTTTCTTAATACGGCGAGGCTTATTAGACCACAGAAACGAAGATATCCTCTGATCTAGCTGACAGAAGAAGGGCTTCCTCATAAAAATGGGAATGTGTTGGAACAGGTAGAGAAATTTGGGGAGAATCACCATCTTTATAAGGTTAACTCTGCCAGTTAAGGAGAGAGGGAGAGAGGACCAGCGTGTCATATCAAGTTTACATTTATCAACGAGAGGGCAAAAATTTCTATTGAAGAGGTTATCAAATGAAGCAGTAATGAAAACTCCTAAGTAACAGAATCCCTCTGCGACCACTTTGAATGGAAAAGAGGATGGTGGCATCCTCCTAGATAGATGGTTAATAGTAAGTATTCGCTTTTGTTAAAATTTGGCTTGTAACCAGAGTATCGGCCGAATTGGATTAGAATGTCTGTAATGACTTGGATGGATGAGGTTGGGTTTGAGACATACAACAGCAAGTCGTCCGCATACAAGGACAGCTTGTGGGTGACTACATCCCTGGTGATGCCCTCAAATCTCCCCTCCTCTCGAAGCCAGATGGCTCATGGCTCAATAGCTTAGGCAAATAGGAGCGGGGAGAGAGGGCATCCCTGCCTGGTGCCCCGGCAAAGGGCAAAGGGGGACGACCTCACATAATTTGTGAGAACACAAGCAGTGGGGGAATCATAGAGCAGTCTGATCCACGCAGTAAAGTCTGAGCTAAAACCAAATTTTGACAGGACGTAATACAGATACTCCCACTCAACCCTATCGAATGCTTTCTCAGCATCTAAGGAAATTATTACTTCCAGTATTACAGGGTTGGGGGAGCCGAGTATGTTGAATAGTCGTCTGGTGTTGAATGACGAGTTCCTCACAGCCATAAAACCGGTCTGGTCAGGAGAAATCAGGGTGGGCAGGGCTTATTGCAAGTGTGTGGCTAGAACCTTGGCGAGAATCTTTTGATCCACGTTCAGATGCGAAATAGGCCTGTAATCGTTACATTCAAAGGGATCTTTATCTTTTTTCAATAAAAGAGAAATATTAGCTTCAGCTAGAGTTGGGGGTAAACTGCCATTAGTAAAGAATTCATTATAAACATTAACTAGATGTGGGGTGATTAAGTTGGAGTATGCTTTATAAAATTCTACTACAAACCCGTCTGGGCCGGGGGATTTGCCATATCAGCATCGACTTTGGGGTAGGTAATCATCTCTAGGGGGTTGTGGCCGTTACAGACCTCAGGTGAGTACTCTGAGGAGTATAGATTCAAAAAAAAATTGAAAACGCATCATTTATCAATTTGGGGTCAGTGACTGTTGCCCCCGACAGCGATTTTATCCTGGGGATCAGTCTTGAAAGAGCAGCGGCTCTGGCCTGATGGGCCAGAAGTTTACCCGCCTTATCTCCCATTTCAAAATAACATTGCTTTGTTTTTAACAATTGCATTTCAACTTTGGATGTTGACAAAAGGTCAAACTCGGCTTGGTGTTTAAGGCGTTGGTCATAAAGAGCAGGAGTGGGAGTGGCAGCATATTGTGTGTCCACCCTCAATAGCTGTTCCGAGAGCCAGACTATCCTGTCCGTGTCCGCCTTTTTCAGCCGAGAGGCGAAAGAGATAGCTTGTCCCCTCACGTATGCCTTACATGCCTCCCATAGTGTGCCTCTCATAATTTCAGGAGTGTCATTTGTCTGAAAGAAACTGGTAATTTCCTCTGAAAATATTTTTTTAAACCGTGAATTGTTTAAGAAGAAATGGGAAAGCCTCCACTGAGTGTGTGGAAGGCTACGGTTAGGAAAGTGTATGACAATCGATGTGGGTGCATGATCTGAGATCACTATGCTGTGATATATGCTAGAATTGACCCCGTGCAATAGCCTATTATCCAAGGATTGGTTAGGCCAAGCCGGTCTGTAAAATATTTCAGTGTCATGGCAGAATTGGATAGAGTAAAGGGTCTGGACGAGGACCTGTCTAAGTCAGGGTCCTGAATGAGGTTAAAGTCACCTCCTATAATCGGGTAATAACTATCTATATCAGGGAGGGAAGAAAAGAGATGGGTAATAAATTGTGGACAAAAGGCAAAATAAAAACACACAAACAAGAAAACAAAAACACAAAACACACACACCTAAAATATAAAATAAAACCCCTGTTAACAAATCCCAAACCCCTATAAAGCTTCCAGCTTTTTCCATACTCACTGATCTCCATGCGTTTGCAGCTCCCGCATGATAAAACTGAACCCCTATAGTGCAGACAGTAAGTGAGAGGAAGAATGAATGCCTCCAGGGTTATAAGGCCCGAAACAAGGCTACTCAGGTAAGAGCACCGGCACTGCGGCACAACAGCCACTACAAAAAATATATACATGGCCCAATATCCTGGGTTCAAGTAATCACATAATAATAGTAACAACCTCAATAGAAAGTGGTTGAGGTAGCTTAAAGGTTATAAAACATTTTTTTTTTTTTGAAAATTAAAAGTAAAAAGATCCCAGTAAACAGGACATAGAAACTTAAATTGCACTTGAGCCAGTAAATACAGTGATGTTTCACTTTCCCATCGTCCATAACAGGCCAAGTGACAAAGCCATGTGCCCCAGTGCCAGTGCTATGTGGCGGAACATAACAGTGCGGGCCCAGGTCCAATAAAATACTTAGGAGAAAGAAATAAGAATGAAATGTCTTTTCCGTTGGGGGAGGGGGTGATGCTGGAGCTACATGTAATGTCTCTCAGTGGGGGAGTAGAAACCAAACGGGCAAAAAAGCCACATATTCATGTACCATAAAAACAGTTATTAGGCCTCCCACTACAGTATAAACACTCACCCCTATAATCAGACGTTCAACAAAAATCCCCCCCTCAAAAAAAGGTCAGATTGAAAGCCTGTGTGCAGCACAGCTAATCAAAACAAATAATGGCAACCGCGGTGAACAATGTTGGCCTATCAGGTCCAAATCCAAAGGTATAGACAAAAACAAAAGAGTCCCAGTGTCTGGATTACCTCCCTCAGCAATAATAAAAGTACAGGGTCACTGAGCGCCAAACATAAACATGTTGAAACACCCTTACTGGTTAAGAAAGTCATCTAGAAGTCTGTAACTCTAACTAACATAACGTTAGCACTAGCTGCTAGTCGATTAGCCCGCTAGCCAACTGCAGTGTCGGGGCAAAAATAAAGACATCACGTGGTGGGCAAGGAACCCACAAAGGCGGCGGCTTCCTCAGCTGAAGAGAAACGTTTCTTATTACTATCCTTGTCGGTACTTTGGAGCTTCGCCGGGTATAACAGAGCAGATCGGAGGCCCATGTTGTAGAGCTTGGCCATGATATTGCGGTAGGCCACACATTGTTCCAGGACATCGGGGCAGTAGACTTCGTAGATGCGGACTGGCGTGCCATGATACTTCAGATCATTCCTCCGTTTACAGGCCTCTCGGATTACCAGCTCCTTGGTTTGGTGCCAGTGAAAGCACGCGATCACAGGCCTGGGCTTGTCCCCCTGTCGCAGCTTAGCTGTTAGCATGCGGTGGGCCCGGTCTAGCTCTGGCTGAGTTTGCAGCACTTGGTTCCCGAATATCTCCATCAGGACGTCGGAGAAGAAGGTCGTAGGTCGGGGACCCTCGATGGACTCTGGCAGACCGACAATCCTCACATTATTCCGTCAGCTTCGTCCCTCCAGGTCGGTGTTTTAAGCCTTTAGCTTAGCATAAATTTCCGATAAGGTGGAGCACGAAGCCTCCAGGGCCTGGATGCACTCTTCAGTTGAATTGGCGCTGGTCTCCAAACTTGCAATTCGTTCGCAAAGTCAGTCACTATAGCCTGCACTGTGTCTACTTTAGCTTCAAGAGAGGTAAATGCCAACTTGAACTCGGTGGACAGTGATGTTGATATGGAGTGGCGATGCTCCTCCAGCAAACTAGCCAGAGCAGGCATGCTAATCTGGCTAGCTATGGCGGGTGGTTCGTCTTTTTTTGTGTCGTCTTTCCTAGCCAGCCTGGTTCCCGAGGCTATGGTGCATAAAAGTACTTTTTACTTCTCTCAGAGAGTCAGGTTAAATTTGGGTTACAGAAAGTTACATTTTTTCAGGTCAGTGCGGGAGGGTGCTAGGTGTGCGTCTACTCCATTCCTCTCAACATAAGAATTATTAAATAATAAACATAAAAAGCAGCAAAGAAAAAAAAAACACTTTCATGACCTGGAGCCATGAAATGTTTTTACATTAAAAACAACTTAGTGGCAAATCTCTATTCTGTCCATTCAACAAATGACTCAGTGTTCCAGCTGTACTTGTACATTTTCATGTTTCAAATGCAGACTGGTAGGAAAAGATGTCCACACTCTATGCAGTTTATGCAGTGTTTCACTTTATTCTTGAGCTTTTGATCTATTAGACCTTCATCAGAACGTACCCTAAAAACCATGTTCATGCATAGAAATTTTATTCAGTTTAAGAACTCAGCCTTTGACATCTGAGATCTTTTTTTTTGGAAGTCAAAGGTGGGGTTAGTCTTCAGTTTTCTGTAAAAATGTCCATCAGTTAATTGCCAGTAGGCCTCTTCTTTGTAGACTGACATGTTCTACAGTGCCCTCTTTGTAGGCAAGTTTAATAATAATTTCAGAATCGAGTGCTCGATCTTGTGTAGCCTCATGTTCATCATACAATTAAAAATGTAATCAGAGAAAGAAAGAGTGGGTTTGTTTTTCAATAAGTCAAGGTTTTTTTCTCAACTAACCTCCAAAAAGTTGGATAGTAGAATTTGTGGTAGTAGGCATAAATGTGCTTTTATGCTTAAATACAGATATTTCAGACCTTTCTATATCAGACTTGTCAAACATATGCTTTAAATCTTTATATATATATATATATATATATATATATATACTAGTGCAGTGCCCGTAGGAAGTATGTTTTTCTATAGAATCGTGGAAGCGTAAGTAGATTTTTCATGTATGGCCAAATGAGGCTGTGTTCGATGGTTGGATGTACAAAGAGGTGTACATACTCTTACATAGTGTTAATAGAGAAACTGTACATTGGGTAAGACATGAACGTACATTGAGATATGGAGAGACACGTGACATCATTAGGTTTCCTTGCTTTCTGTAAGCGAACAATCTTGAAATGGTAGCTAGCAAGCACGTAACCCTGCACGCCTGAAAGGAAAAACAAACGTTTCCGACCTAGCCATACTTTGGTATGGGAAGTTTAGGCAGTGTTTTAGTCAATCTAACCATGTTGTAGCCATGTCAGCAAACACCATGAGCAGATATGAACAGCGTGGTGAAACTTAAGAAATACTACTTACCCATGAGATTACTGAAACATGTCATGTTAATGCAAACTGCACCACTTCATCTATTCCTATATGCACGGACGCAATTTTAGGGGGGGACGCAGGGGACATGTCCCCTGCACTTTTTCTAAACGCGGTTTCTGTCCCCTGCAGTTTTTACCGTCCAAAAAAAATGTTACGCTATATTAAACAGAGACGCGTCAGGCACTAGGACCAAGCAGAAAACGGCCGCTAAAGCTGAAGCCTGTTTAGACCGCCCACACGCTCCTCGATTGGCTCTGCCGTTTCTGTGTGATTGGCCGTCCCCCCCCGTCACTCAATGAGGTTGTAAACCGCCAAGATTTGTATACCGGTCTGCTCGTTGCCCTGGAGAGAGGAGTTCCCGACTCGAGCTTCCCGGTAATCTGCCGCTGCCTGTAGGCTAAGTTGTTGAACATCATGTTGGACGTTTGTTCTGCCTGGGTCATGTCAGCAAGATGCAGTGGTGTAGTCGAGGGTATACGGTGTATACCCACTTATTTTTCAGTCAGCCTTGCGTATACCCCCTTCTAACGGTTCTTTAGAAACGGCTCGTTAGCATGAACGATGGGAACCGAGTCGCGCTACAGCGCACTGTGTTCTGCTCGTTGGGATGGGTACTGAAATGCGGTATTAGGTATTAAACGGGTGAATTATTAAGACTAGAGTATTGATAAGCTCCGACGTTTAAGTTTTGATATCATCACGGCTGCAGCGTCTCTCCTCTGTGTCAATGCAGGTCGTCCACCACACACACAACACAAACACACACACACACACACACACACAGTACACAGACAGCGAGGTGTATAAGGAGGCCTTTACATTAAACAGGGGAGTCTGTTTCTGTCAGAAACTGTCAGAGCTTCACAGCAGAGCGAACAGGTGAGGGAGGATGAGGGCAGATTGATCTCTAATACTGCCTTCCTCTCGGATTAAAAAAATTAAAAATGCCCAAATTTGTCACAAACTTTACCTGAATGTCCAAATAAAAGATTCAAATAAAATCTCTGTTTGTGAAATGCAGCAGAGTGTAACATCATGCTGTTCACAGACAGCCTGCTGAGTTTGACAGAAAGACAGAGAGGTTCGTGTATAGAAGGGAACCCAGGATCGGCGAAAGATCGCGCGAGTTTGATTGTTTTAAGAGAAACAACTGATATAAATCTCGCGAGAGTTTTGAAACGCAGCCTCCTTCAATTTACCTGATCATCATCCGACTGACCTCTCGGCTCAGCGCTGCCCTTTCAGCTCAGCGCTGCCCTCCACTGGCATACTACAAGAATTATTTTGGATATTTTGGACTATGGGCTCATGTGACTTCTATTGGTATTAAATAAATAAATAATATTACATTTACAAAAGATATATATATATATATATATATATATATATATGTATATACTACACAATTTAGAGAAAACTATTTTTGACATAAGTCTACTTTCGACTTAACAGTTGCACTAGGTCAGTTTGACCTGCCCACCACTGCGTGGTGCTATTAAAATGAGGTCTGTTTACCATATATTCCAAAAATAAATGTAAATTTGGTAAAACAATGTGACACACAGAATTGGGTGATAATATTTTGCTACATGCTTCACAACCAGTCAAACCAAAAAAGGGAGCAGTAAGTAACAATAGAAAACTATGAAGAACTGCTAGAAAACACAGTAAACACAGTAAAAGAGTTTGAGTTTTATTAAAAATACTTGTGTCCCCCCCCACCTCTAAAATCAAAATTTCGTCCATGCCTATATGGGGGAGGGACGAAAGGGAATGCCATAACCCCGGGTGTACACTGGATCAGTCGCGTGTGTGGTCCGGCCGTGGCACGGACTCCTCCGTTCTGTGCCGGGCGTCAATGTCCACTGGATCTCTCTCCATAGCAGCGCGCACTGCGAGCGGCTGGAATTGATCATGAGATCATGATGTCACGCGATAATTTGCGGAAACACTGGAGGTAAAAAGAAATCAACAAACAAAGAAAAGATTTCTCTATCTGCCGGGGGCCGGAGTTTTCATGGGTGTTTTTATTTTGACAATTGACCGGATACTCTCATCTTTTCTGCGCCTGGCTTCCTGTTTGACTCATTTGGTCTGTGGAAATTGACACTTCGTCGCGCGGCGTCCGTCAAAAAATAGACCCGGCGCGTATTTTTAGCGGAGCGCCGAGCCGCTTCTGGTGGAGCAGTTTACATAGACTTGAATG
Source organism: Cephalopholis sonnerati (assembly GCA_019142605.1). Classification (NCBI taxonomy): domain Eukaryota; kingdom Metazoa; phylum Chordata; class Actinopteri; order Perciformes; family Serranidae; genus Cephalopholis; species Cephalopholis sonnerati. The sequence continues at coordinate 40,579,031 of JAGQAX010000006.1, read as the reverse complement.
GCCGCGATAAGCTCCAGCACCATACCTGTCAAGTTTTGGATTTGAAAATAAGGGAAATTTTCCGGCACTCGCTGCGAGCCGTCCCACCACCCCAACCAAGCTCCAGTATCCCTTACATTTTAAGACAGGTGTACAAGATATCTAAAAACAACTTGTCAACCGCTTACTAACTACAGTTAGGTGATCAGAATCTGATAGGCCAACCTTTGTTGACATTGAAATGCTGTGAACATTCCTACGTTATAATACAGCCTAAATGAAAACACAAAGGGTGTATGAAGCACATTTATTTATGGTTTATAAAACGGGTGCTTCCCATCCTTAAATGTGATTGGCTGAGCCGCGTTCCATGCCATTGTAAAATCAGTGTAACCCACTGGTAGACCGCAGCATCTGTGTTGCTTGGCAACGGCGGAGGGGCACTGAACGCCCCTCAGCCGTTGTAAAATCACTGTCACCCACAGCTTCTCGGGGCTTATTGCTTAAACATATTTTCAGTTCATAATGTGCCCCATCCTGCTCCTCTTTAGGAAAGTAAATTCGCTGTCCCATTTTTCGAGATATTTACAGGACTTCTTTTTTTTTTTTGGCAGGAATGCCTTCTCCTTCGTCACATCCATCCATCGCTCTCTCTTGTTGTTCCGGGTTTGTTCCCGCTGTCGGCACTAACCTCGCGACAACTGCCACCCAGGCTACTGCAGGTGGCAGTTGTCGCGAGGCTAGTGACAGAGTTCAGTTTGGAGAGGTAGAGGAATGTTTTTTTGTATTATAATACGGGAGATTTACGGGAGAATACTAATACGGGAGGACGGCGGGAAAGAGGGGTGAAATACGGCAGTTTCCCGGCCAAAACGGGAGACTTGACAGCTATGTCCAGCACCCGCGCCGTGGCTGAATCACCCACTTAGCGGTGTCCAGTGGACATCCGGGGTAAGCGTGTGCAAAGTTTTGGGTGACGCAGAGCGGTATAGCAGTAGGTAATTTGATCTTGTATTCCGTGAGGCGTGGCTACAGCTGCGTCAGAGAGCGCGACAGGCTGACTGGTTACACGGAGGTCTATGGGATTTAAACTTTTAATGATAACGTTGTGAATATCAATCCGAAAAACTTCAAAATGACGGATGCACAACATCGTGCCATGCGCAAGCCATATCCGAAAGCTCAGGTCGATCTGACAAACAGTCAGAGAGATATGCGAGCCACAGACACACAGACCGACAGACACACAGACTGACAGACACACAGACACACAGACTGACAGACAGAGATTTCTTGCTTTATAGACAGATATTTTTTTAAATTAAATCTTTTTAAATAAATCTTCATCTTCACATCAAAAGAGTTTGTCTTACATGTAGGGACAAAACTTAAGCCTTTGGTGAGAGCTGAAGGAGGTTTTCAGAAATGTTGTGACTGGATTTATAAAGATCTGATGCTCTGTATACACAAATGATGACATGAAGGGCTTGACACAATTTGTCTGGAGTTTGAGTGTCTCTAAAAGTCGCTATGTCACATGTCATGTATTCTGATGTGATTTTTCTGTGTACTTCCTGTAAAACCCTTTTCTGTCCCGTCTTGTACCGTCTCCTCACATCTTGCCAAATCACATCCTGATTGACATTGTGACAGTTTGGCTTCCTACACCCCAGTTGATTTGATCAAGTAAGCTAAATGCGAAACAAAATGTTTGAACAAAACATCTCTTTATGGATCACATAATCAGGCAATCAGGTTTCTCTGCTGATCTGTACTTTTCAAATCTGGGTTGAGACACACTGGCTCATGCACTGAGAATACCACAAGCCAATTTTGTTTGCTGCCAAAGGAATGTTGAGAAAAGAAAAGCCTCAGAACAAGCTGGTTACCTAGTGAAGTGGTGGATTGGACTGATGTGCATTTGGCAGCCACGTTTCAGTCTGTGTTTTCAGAAAATAAAAAAAGTTCAGCAGAAGTTTAGAAGGTCAAGAACCACAGATGCTCAGTGCTTGTGTTTTTTTTTTTTCTGATAATGTGTCTTTGCAATAAACCATGTAAAACTAGTCAAGTCATAATCTAGGTTAAGGCACATGAGGTGTCTGGAGCTCCTCTTTCAACAGGCTAAGCTTACTGAAGCAGCTGCACTGCTCTCGTATTATACCTTTAATGATCACTAACCGGGTCAGGATATTGTCATTCATCATGGATTTATTTTGAAGCCGCGACTGCAGAATACTGCACTTCTGCCAAGATTTGGGCCGCATTTTCTATTCAATCTGTGTAATATAGTATGGAGGCTTAGCTGGAGATTGCACAAAAGGAGAATTGGCAGGGGTATGTATTTGTCTGTGTGTAGAACAATGTCTCTCATCACAAAGAAATGCACACTAGCCAATTGTCCCTGTTTTAAGGATAAGACACATTTATAGCTCACAAACAGGCAGCATTGTTTCTCCTGGCTAAGCTCCTCATCCAGACATCATATTCTAGACATGATGAGGAGAAAATTAACAAATGAGCTGTAAGGATGCCATAATAGGATTTCAGGATGAGGTCTGTCTTGCATCTGAAGGCAGTGCAGCCATTAAAGGCACACCTTGTCACTTAAGGGTTTGTAATCTGTTGCATTTAGTCACATTTTTGAGAAAAAGCTTATTCTGTTGGCGCTTAAGTTAAAAGCTACTTTCAGATTTTTTTTTCTTCCAAACTGTTTGAATCTGATGCTGTCAGGACAGGCTTATTATCAGGGCTTGATAATATTCAAAAAGAAATACCAGTACTGATTGCGTAACTTGGATGTTGGCTCCTAAGCAAAAAAAATAAATAAATGATAATAATAATTGAAAAATTACATTACAGTACAAATCTTTCATGTTTCAACTCCTTGGTATTTTTACCTACTCACAGTGTGTTACATGTTTCATAGCACAATTTTTTTTTAACCTTTTCACAATGTGGTTTAACTAAAAGGTCCGGTATGTAAGATTTAGGAGTTTTACTGGCATCTAGTGGTAAGGATTGCACATTTCAACCAGCTGAAATTTCTCCTGATAAGAATTCCCTCAGTGTCACTGTAAGGAGGTTTATATTGGGAGCTGAATAATATCTTCCTCTTCATCTCAGAAACAAACAAACCAGGTGATTAAAACCAGCACAAATACTGAATAAATCAGTCTCGTGTTACAAATCAGTGTTTCTCCTACACTGTTTGGCACCTCAGAGACTAGCCCAGCACCTGCAAATGTGTGCTTACCTTTTTTCTCTGATAACTTAAGATCCGGACATTCAGAAGGTTTTAACACGAAGCCGAGTTATCCACAGAGGTCTCTTCCTCTCCAAAACAAACAGACCAGGTGATTTACACCAGTAAAAACAATAAATAAAGCAGTATCATGTTACAAATCCGTGTTTTTCCAGTGCTGTTTGGCACCTTGGAGACTACCCCAGCATTTGCTAATGTGTGCTCACCTTTCTTCCATGATAACTTAAGATCCAGACATTCAGGAGGTTTCCATCAGGAGATGAATTACCCACAGAGGTCTCCTCCTCTCCAAAACCGACCAGGTGATTTAAACCAGTAAAAACATCTTCTTGCGCTCTTGTGGCATAAAATACAGTGGCCAACACAAAACACGAAAAGGCCCTATCTGGAATCAGTGTTTGGTTTGTCCATTCAGGGTTACTGTAGAAACATGGTGATGCAACATGGCAATCTCCATAGATGAGGATCCACTCTCTACGTACATATTAAAGATTCATTCTAAGGTAACAAATACACAGCAGTTCTTATTTTCAGGTGAATATAAACTAAAGGAAGTACACTTACAGTATTATATTATTCAATTTCTGCCAATATATCCCCCTAAATCCTGCACACTGGACGTCTAAGTTTTCAGTTTCAGCTCTTAGTTTTATGTTTCAGCACTTTGGCATATTTTTAATGAAAGCAAGTTCTGTTATGTTGATGGTAATACCTCACGTGGTCCCAGTTTTCAAGAATAACAAGGACCATCCTTTTCACCTTGCAGCAGCTTCAGGCTCCGGGAGGCCGGGCATTTCATTCTGCTCTCATCCCAACTCATCACATATTGCCACTTGGCCAGTGCTGTTCACATCTACAGTACAGGGCAAAAGTTTGGACACACCTTCTCATTCAATGCGTTTTCTTTATTTTCATGACTATTTACATTGTAGATTCTCACTGAAGGCATCAAAACTATGAATGAACACATGTGGAGTTATGTACTTAACAAAAAAAGGTGAAATAACTGAAAACATGTTTTATATTCTAGTTTCTTCAAAATAGCCACCCTTTGCTCTGATTACTGCTTTGCACACTCTTGGCATTCTCTCGATGAGCTTCAAGAGGTAGTCACCTGAAATGGTTTTCCAACAGTCTTGAAGGAGTTCCCAGAGGTGTTTAGTACTTGTTGGCCCCTTTGCCTTCACTCTGCGGTCCAGCTCACCCCAAACCATCTCGACTAGGTTCAGGTCCGGTGACTGTGGAGGCCAGGTCATCTGCTGCAGCACTCCATCACTCTCCTTCTTGGTCAAATAGCCCTTACACAGCCTGGAGGTGTGTTTGGGGTCATTGTCCTGTTGAAAAATAAATGATCGTCCAACTAATCGCAAACCGGATGGGATGGCATGTCACTGCAGGATGCTGTGGTAGCCATGCTGGTTCAGTGTGCCTTCAATTTTGAATAAATCCCCAACAGTGTCACCAGCAAAACACCCCCACACCATCACACCTCCTCCTCCATGCTTCACAGTGGGAACCAGGCATGTGGAATCCATCCGTTCACCTTTTCTGCGTCTCACAAAGACACGGCGATTGGAACCAAAGATCTCAAATTTGGACTCATCAGACCAAAGCACAGATTTCCACTGGTCTAATGTCCATTCCTTGTGTTTCTTGGCCCAAACAAATCTCTTCTGCTTGTTGCCTCTCCTTAGCAGTGGTTTCCTAGCATCTATTTGACCATGAAGGCCTGATTCGCGCAGTCTCCTCTTAACAGTTGTTCTAGAGATGGGTCTGCTGCTAGAACTCTGTGTGGCATTCATCTGGTCTCTGATCTGAGCTGTTATTAACTTGCGATTTCTGAGGCTGGTGACTCGGATGAACTTATCCTCAGAAGCAGAGGTAACTCTTGGTCTTCCTTTCCTGGGTCGGTCCTCATGTGTGCCAGTTTCGCTGTAGCGCTTGATGGTTTTTGCAACTCCACTTGGGGACACATTTAAAGTTTTTGCAATTTTCCGGACTGACTGACCTTCATTTCTTAAAGTAATGATGGCCACTCATTTTTCTTTAGTTAGCTGATTGGTTCTTGCCATAATATGAATTTTAACAGTTGTCCAATAGGGCTGTCGGCTGTGTATTAACCTGACTTCTGCACAACACAACTGATGGTCCCAACCCCACAGATAAAGCAAGAAATTCCACTAATTAACCCTGATAAGGCACACCTGAGAAGTGAAAACCATTTCAGGTGACTACCTCTTGAAGCTCATGGAGAGAATGCCAAGAGTGTGCAAAGCAGTAATCAGAGCAAAGGGTGGCTATTTTGAAGAAACTAGAATATAAAACATGTTTTCAGTTATTTCACCTTTTTTTGTTAAGTACATAACTCCTCTTACTTGTGTTGTGTCTCTTCAAAATACATGTCTGTTTTTACAGCAAATGTATAGTTAGTCTTTTTTTTTTTAATAACCTTAAACATTGGCAAAACGCCTGTTATTTACATTTATTTCCTTGTGCAAGAAAAGGATGTGGTTAGGGTTAGAAAAAAACATCATGATTTGGCTCTACGTTCATATAGGATGTGAACACTGGGCTCCCGGTTCCTCTCCCCTACCCAATAGGGACTTTCCAGTTCCTTATATTGTGTCATTACTGGCAGCATTTCAAACTGATGCCGGCTAGTGGCATATCATACCGCCGCAACCATCTGGCCAACCGGCAGCATATCACACCACTGCAAAAGGTTTCGTCCAGCCACGTTACAAACCACACCTGATGATGTATCATACCATTGCAAAAGGTGGCTTTTGGCTTTGATGTCTGATGCCAAAATCACTGATGAAGCAGCGATATTGGACACGTTTGGAACGAGAACAGGCTGGGCATTTTACCGTTCATTCATCCAGCCACCAAGTAAGAGGCCGCAGGCTGTGAGACCTCTGTAATGTTAGAAGGACTTGACTGCAGAGAGGCAGATGGCTGTGGTCCGTTCCTCTTGCATTCAAACACGGAGCAACTTTATGCTCTTAGGGCCAGAGTCATCATGTCATCATGTTGCAGACCTTGGCAAGATAGTTCGGTACCCAGCCCTACTTATTTTAGACATTAAAACATTAATTGGAACCAACATTTGAACTCCAGGTACTTGTAGATGTGGTCTTGTCAGTAACCAATCAAATCACACATGGCTCTGCAAGATTAGTGTTCTGTATAAAATGAGATAATGATTATAATTTTGGGGCCGAGCTTTAATAATGGCTTTCTTTCATCACTTGCAGTGATCCCTAAAAAATTGCAAGTGCCTATTAACACAACATGTAAACACAAATGACACAATATTGTTTACATGTTTACGTTCCCTGCTTTCTTCTGGGTCCCCACAATTAGTTAGCCTACCTAGAAATAACAATACTGCTTGGTTATTAGAAAGAATGTCTTTTGAAATGTGACACTGTCCTCACCAGAAAGAAAAACAACCAGGATTCACACAGACTGCAATAAACACAACAAAAATAGTAAAATGTGAAAGGCACAATTAAGGTGAATGCAGGCAAAAAAAAGAGCCACTTGCTCTACCACACACCCCTGCACTAAGTAAGCTGTAACCACCTCTATAAGAACAAATCCTATCAAATCAACAGTCGAACCAACTTCAGATCAATATTAAAAACAAACTAATGAAACTCATATTTAAATACAATAAGGGGCTGTACACATGCCGTGTCTTAAACCGCCTGGAAAACGCAAGAGCAGGTTGTGGTGGAATCTGCTAAGCAACCATAACAAGCACCAGCCTACTTACCTAAAATCCAAAGTGCAGAGCTGATCTTCTTCTAGGTAATGTTTTTTAGGCGCATAGGCCCAATATATTGTCCATGAGACATATGTAAATCTCTGGATAGCCCTGCACTAAAATGATCAACTTCTCCTCAAAATTTACAACAGACTGATATTTATGGAAAAGGGGAAAGATATCGGTCGGCTGTGATTGGTTGTTCCCCGTCACATGGCATTTGCTGCGTGCTGCTGCATCCCAAGGGGCTGTACAAATGCCGCATCTTTAACCACTTGGAAAACATGAGGTCAGGTGCTGGGTGCTGCTCTTGTGCCCTTCTATGTCAGCTTTCAAGAGCATGGTGGCAAATTGCGTCTGAGATTGCTAAACAACCTCAGCAAGCAACGTGTTATATCCTATTTACCTGGAATCCTGAGGGCAGAGCTGATCTTCTTCCAGACTTTGTTTGTGTGTAGGCCTATTGTTCCTGAGACAGATGTGAAGCTCTGGCAGCCCTGCACTAAAATGATCAAATTCATCTCCATATTTACCACAGACTAATATTTACAGAACAAGGAAAAGATATCCGTTGGCTGTGTTTGGTTGGTCCTTGTCACATGACACACAGTGCATGCTGCTGTGTTTCAAAAGTTCAACGCTGTTTATTTCAGGGCGCAGACGTTGTGCCTTGAAAACAGGCGCCTGGGAATGAGAGTGCTGCAACAGTGTCACTTTAGCATTTGAGCGCACCTGCTGCATGTCTACATTGAAAACAATGAATATCAAGGTGCAAAAAGTGCAGCTGGTGTACGGCTCCTAAAAGTTGAACTCAGTCTATCTCAGGATGCAGCTGTCTTGCCCTAAAAAACAGGCGCTCAGGAACACTTGCACATCCCAACAGCATCACTCTGGCATTTGTGCATACCTGCTGTGCATCTACATTAAAAACAATGGAAAAAAGCAGTTCAGTAATAACTAGGCAGCAGTCAAATAAAACAAGGCATAAAAATGAATACCAAATAATAAAATTCGAGTGAGTAGCCAAGTACAATACAATACAAGTCAGACCAGGCAACACACATAAATGTTGGGATAAATAATAATAATCCCTATAATCTGTGGAATGTATGGGATAACACTCAGCACCAGGCGGACATTCACAGTGGGTATTTACTTAACGAAAATATGTGAAAGTGTTTAAACACAATGACACTGATAAAACTTGCCAAATACTCCATCCAGAGAGAGCAGGAACACCATACAGCAGCAGCAGAGAAAGAGTAGGATTTACCACTACAGGTGGCCTATTTCATTTTTTGAACAGTAATGTTACTCATTTGTGGACAGACAAATGACCTAAAGTATGATAACTTTTTATAAACACAATGAATTAGCTTAAAATTTGTCAAGACTCCTCTACATCAGAGCTGGAGGTGGTTTCGAGGATGTCAAACTGGATTGTCCAGGCTTGGTGTGAGATTAGCTTTCAAACATTTGAGCAAAACATGTTGCCTTGAAATGTGCTCTGTTAGTGTGTGCTGCGATTTTCACTGTGTTTATGTGCAAGGGTCAAATGAAGAAATTGAGACACAGATAAAGGCTAGATTAAAAAAACAAACAAAAAACAAAAAAGAGGAGTGAGGACAACGGGGCAGAGAAAGGCTGTGTGACAAGAGTTACCTCGACAAAGCATCATAGCTGTGTCTGAAGTGGTCATTTCACTTGCAAAGTAATCTGGAGCATCCTTCATGTGTTTTTCAACCATGAGAACACTAAATAAGCATGTCACAAGGCTTTGATTCATCTTTACCTATTTCTTTACACACAAAGTAAATAGATGAGCTGAAAGTCAGAGAAAATCACAGCCTGTGTTTTTTTTCCTCTCTTTCTACCAGCTGGAGGCTGAATTTGAAACACAAAAAAAAGGTTGTATGCCACACATCAGGGAGGTGTGATACAGTGCTTCAAGAGGTTTTACATGCAGGAGAACAACAATGACAGGAGTGGGAGGTACGCATTCACCTTTTTTTTTTTTTTTTTAAGAAAAGGAAGATAGATTTTTTTTCTACCATTTTACCAGGATTTATTCATTAAAAAAATGTATTAGCATTGTAGACATGTCTTTTCATTGACAGGGCTGTAGCAAGAAAATTTGGGACTTGTGCTGTGTTAGTGAGTCTATTTATAGCTTGTATTAGCATGCATCTTGGGTGAGCGGATCACAAGTGAACAGCAACACTGAAGTGTAAACGACCACCAAGACGCATTGTGATATCATCACCCAAGCCGCGAGCTGTTCTGGGACACATTGATCATATCAATATAAACCCGCTCGTGCAATTTACAGGAACTATATTTTTTTGTTCTGAGACACATAGTCATTTTCAAAATAAACTTAAAACAGTGGTAAAACACTGCATATTTATGTTTATTTCAATTTCAATTCAATTCAGTTTTATTTATAAAGCCCAATATCCCAAATCACAATTTGCCTCAGAGGGCTTTACAGCATACAACATCCCACTGTCCTTAGGACCCTCACAGCGGATAAGGAAAAACTCCCAAAAAAAACCCTTTAACGAGGAGAAAAAAAATGTTAGAAACCTCAGGAAGATTCTACAACAAACGCACGTGGTTAGGTGTAGGAAAAACCATCATACTTTGGCTCATCATTCACACAGGAAGCTAACACCAGCCTCCTTGGTGAAAGTCTGGTGTTACTGGACCCATCTGCCCCCTCACGCCAGCCCTGTAGGGACTTTCCAGATCCTTCAATTAGGTTGTTGTCTGGTGGCATTTCAAACTGATGATGTCTGTTGGCATATCATACGGCCAGGTTGTTTGTTGGTGTCTGACATTGAAATCAGTGACCAAGCGACGCAACCAAGGTCTCACCTTAACATCACCAAAATCCGGCAGGTGGGTGGGAGGGGTGGTGGATGGGTCCAACAGTGACCCACTATTGCCGACTTTTAACCGGGAGGCCGTTGTTCGCTTCCCATAAGACTGTAAAGCAAAACTGTGTTTTTATTCTTAAACCCAACCATGTGTGATTGCTAGCTAAACATAACCACATGCGTTTGTTGTTAAAGGAAAAAAAAAACTTCAATTTGCGGTATTGTACCGACGTAATGCATTTATTTTAAAAGAGACTGTCTCCAAAAATTTCCTGTGAAAACAGAAGTGCATTTTGAAAACAGGCAATGAATTTAACAGGCTTAAGTTGAGATGCTGTCTCAGAATATCAACAACCAACACACCCAGGGTGCCTTGCACATTGTATCTGGATGTGGAATGTCCATGACCAAATGTCGATATGAGATAAGGTCGGGGTGAGAATGTGTTGAGCAGCGGTATTTGAAGACTTCAGAATGAGAACTGGTTGGAATATGGTGCAAACAAAATATCAACACAAGGTAGAATACTTGCTCCAGCCTTTGCGCTGGATGAAGGGAAGGCTGAAGGATGTAGGGAGTAAGAAAGAAAAATGCATGAACCCACATAGACCAGCAACCCGCTGGTCTTTGTGGGTTCATGCATTTTTCAGGGTGCAGCATTTTGCCCAACTTTGATAATTTTTTAACTCTCTGTGCTCAGGAAAAAAAAGCAAAATGTACACTCAATGCAGCATAGACGCTTGTTTGTAGCATTGTGTAAATATGAAGCGCTCCCATTGCAAATAATTTTTGAATATATACACTGGCCAATGGAAAAAACGTTTCAGCAGACATGACCCCAAAAGTTCTATTCTGCAGCTGAATAGCATTCATCATCATTGTCATTTTTTTTTTGTATTTTAATGTGATTAATTTATGTGATTGATTTAATGCACATATCATAGTAGAAGGTGTCTAGAATTAGCCCACATGGTTTTGTGAAAGTTTAGACAGTTAATGTTGTGTCATGTTTTGCACTTGCCCAGTCTTACTCAGCAGATCTTTGGTATCTTTCCTGAAATCCCAGTGCAGTGATGTAGCATCAACATGAAGCTTCTCTCAGCAACACAACCACGGATGCTACCCACTTCAGATTCTGCATCAATGCATGTATTTGATCCTTGTGTACATCTATAAGGGAAAGTTTCCACATTTGTTCCTTTTGGTAAATCTGCATGATAGTGTTGTTTGACTCTGAATGGGATAATTGGAGGTAATGAGCATGATTGTAATTAGCGGTACTCACTAGTATGACTGAGGAGTATTAGCCACTGCTTCTATTGCAGTGTTTTTGCACCATACCTCAGCAGCAAAGAACCCAGAGCTACAGTGGCTGAGCAGCAGCACTTAACGGGCCCTCATGGTGTGAGACAGTCCTTGATTGACATGTCCAAAGTTACAGAGCTGTGGGTAGGAGTGTATTTTTCATAATTATGATAAGTACCTTTGCTCTGTGCCTGATACTTTGACACTCAAATGAGCATGAAATATACCTTGCCAACTAGATTGTTTGATTGGCTTCAGTGTTGAATTGACATTGTTGTAACAAGTAACATACAACAGGCTTCTGTTTGTCCGATGTAATAAATAGACTTTGGTTTTTATCATGAGTGTGACCTTTCACCATTTCACTGATCAGAAAGCAGCATTTGATACTGGTCTGAGGCATTTTACATGTCAGTCACTTGTCTGACTTGTGGAAAAAATACAGTAGTGTCATAGCTGAGTCCTTGTGTGCATTTTTTTCATATTCTCACAAATCTCCTGCTGTCTAAATGTTGTGATGAGCTACATCTAATGGATCAGTCAGGAGAGAGAAAATAAATTAATCAGTAAAAACTGCAATTTTCTTCCAGTAGGCTATAATCCTTGTGGTGTTGACTTAAAGACTATTTAGTCGCCAGGAGAAAACGTTGGCATTGTACGTTTCTGAAAACCAGAAGTTACATTTTTTAAGTTTCATACGTATTATATCAACATTTACTGTAGGAAGTGACGCAGTATATAAGCTGACCTTGTTATTGGTAGGTGAAGGGGATGGTGGATGGCCTTAGCAAGATGCCTGCTGAGATGCCTTCCAAGCTGCATTCCACTGTTTGAGACCAACAAACAATAAAACCAGCTGTTGTTTTTTTAACTGCAACATACCCTAGCAACTTTCAAAAAGCTTTTAAAAAGCTAGCAGCTTGCAAACATGGGTGTTTTTCAGTGACCTGACACTGTGTTTCCTGCTGGCATAGTGCCATTAACAGGGGTTGGAAGACATTGCTTTGTATCATTCCAGGACTGTGCCACCAAATCTGGGTATTTTCACCCAACACATGATCTTTTCCTTACTATAAGTGCTTTTGTGCCTAAACTACCCACATGTTAACCAAAACATCTCCATAATGTATCGGTGGATACGATGGTATCATTTACGTATGTTTGTCTGAGTCACAGAGGATGCATTTGAAACACTTAAATACAACTGATATGTCATATCTGGTGTATATTTAGCATACGTACAATATGAAGCATTTTTTTGAACACCTGGTATTCTATGGTGACATGAGCATGGAAGGGGAAGCAACCAGCATTTTTTTATCAACCATTGGCTGTGTGGCTCTTGGTATGGCAAGGTTGGAGCACTACTTTGCTCCACACTGAAATATCTTGACAACTATGAATTTTCATATAATTGGGAACAGACTACCTTATCATGTGCCACCACCAGCAGGTTGACATCAAATACATGGCACTAAAGAGCAGAGTCAAATGTTTCACACAAAAACAAACCAGGCACAGTGGAGAGTGTCATAATATTGTACCTTTAAACAAAAGCAGCAGCGGTGGTCTGTGTGGTTATCATATATTTACACTGCGACACGTGGACGCAGAATCTTTTTCACTTTATTACAGATTCGTTCCGTTACGCCATATTGCCATCTGTTATGGTCATATCTTGCTTAAACTGCGCTACACTGCCTCCAAAAATTCAATAGTACTGCTTCACTTTTTACATATCTGTTCGCTTTAAAAAAAACATGCACAAATACAGACAAAATGAACGCAAAGTATAGACAAAAGGGTCCGTCTGTCTCCATATCTAACATTAAGCATAAATGAGCCCTAAAAATGGTGAGACAGGAATAACATTTACACCTCCTTCTTTAACATTTAAAAACTCGCTGTTGTGCAATACTACCTTGTGGACATGACGTGAACATCAGTGTGGCTGTCTGATCATAACCATTTGATGAACAAACAAATTGGCAAGAAAATATTGTATTTATAAACACAATGACATGCATTTGCTTTTTTATTGCTTCCATTTGATCAAGTTCTTAGTTTGTAAGAGAGGGTCTGACTGGACCATGATGGACATGGAAACGTCACAATCCAGTTGTCTGCCTCCTAACCACATTGCAGTTTTTGGCATCTGGCCAGTACCATCTTTGGCCAAGGACATGACATCATCATCTGATCAATGTTTTCTGAGCAGCTAAACATCAGCCTATTTGCATTGTCCTCATGCGCATGTTAGAATACTGATGCCTCACAGAGCTGCTGGCATGGCCATGGACTCTTTGTAAACATGGTTTCTGGTCAACAGCAAGACAGGGGATCTTATCTTACCACTAGGAGTCCTCCCACACAGTGGTGTAGTCTAGTTTATTGTGTTGGATATACTTTATTCGGCAAAGGGGGGGCCACAGCAACTCTAATGTATGTAACACTAACTCAAAAATACAAATCCAAAGAATATCACTGAGCAATTCCTTAGCTCTTATATTGACATGGTTTTCAACTAAGCTATATACAACAACAGCTTAATAAAATGAGGTACGGCTTTTGGTTTTAGTGTGCCACCTTAAGATTTTTAGTGGCCCTATTTTGCTACCCTTGTGAAAAAAATCTGGGGGTGCCACTGTTCTGCCTCCAAGGCTGAGGTTCATGCTAACCAGCTTTACTTTGCCCAGCAGTTGAGAGGGAAGCAAAGAGAACTCTAATTGGGTCTTGAGGACCTGCAGTGTTTACTCAAACCTACACTGTACATTTACCACCACTTGACATCTTTACTGTTGATTTCTCCTCTCCTCCAATCGCTGCTGTCTGCTCTCACCACATACACCTTCACTGTCTCTCTCCTGCGCTCTCCAACACACCCTCACTATGCACATATTACGCAGTGAGCTCAGCGGGGTGGGGACAATGAAAGACAACGAGTCTTGCGTGATCTATAGCATTTGTTCAGTTTGAAGTCATCCCTCGACACTGAAAAAAAAAATAGGTGAAGTAAAACACTGTGTTGTTATGTATCCTTGCACATTTTTAAAAGGCATACGGAAAATCCTGGAGCTTTGTTAGTGGGTATACAGCACTGACCTGCTTATCATGTAAAATATAGCACTGCTCCTACATGGTACTAAGAGTTTCCTCTAAAGGTCTTTTCACAAAGTTGCTAGATGACACTTTTAGTAGGGAACTGAGAATTTCTCTGCGCAGAGAATTAACGGGGTTGACCCCGCTGCTACGGCTGACACCATAGTTTATAAATTAACTGATTGGTTAACAGGTCTTAAATGTGTAAAAAAAATGTTTGTCAGTATACAGACGCATGGGGAACAAATTAAATTAACATGGATAAATGAATAGATGGATAGATGGAATAAGCTGTCACAGATCTCATAAAATGAAACAAATTAAAAATTTGACTTTTTCCAGCTGATGAAACAAATCATTCTCTGTGATGTGGTAATTCTAAAGATAGCACCAGTTCTACTGGATAATCCAGTGATGGCCTTAAAATCACCTTAATTGTGCATATATTGCAGTTCGTGTTTATTTAATGTACACCCTAATAAACTGTTGAGTCCTAACAACTGAGGAAAAGGGACGCCTGCAGTGCAGTTCCTCAGCCTGCTGACCCCGCAAGCCAGCCCTGGATAAGCAGTTGAAAATGGGCAGACAAAGTTCTGACAACATATGTTAACAAAATGCATCGATTTATTAAGAGAAAAAAAAAATCCTTTTATAATGCACTGTAATAAATGCAATAATCAGTTTAATATAATACGTCTGAAAATGAAAGTGACTGCATACAATAAATGCAAATAACAATAAATCTAGTAACAAAATCTTATCAAATGTATGGTAGATGTAATGTATGGTAATGTAATGCAATGAACATAGCATTGAAAGGAATAAGAGTATAATCAAAATACTAAAATGCGGCTGATTAAAACAACTGTATAAAATCACTTATTGTAGATAGGAAGAAGCAGACATTATGATTAAAGTAAATACAACATGGCTATCTAGATAAATATGCATTCCATCAGTAAATGTATAGAAAGCAAAAGACTGAAATAAGTTTGCTGTGCAAAATAAAACCAATCTATCCCTATATCTAAAAAGTAATGGGTTTTGTATATATGCTTATCATAAGATAAAGCACACATAATGCAGTCAAGCAAGGAAATTGGCAATTGATATAACAATATGATCTCTCACTATGTTTATACTGAGCCAAAATTAGTGCCAGGTTCTATTTACTGTAATTGGGCAACTCAACTAAGCAGTCTATTTTACTTTGGTAAAATAGAGACACATTGTACTGTCACGTTCGTGCCATTCAACAAAAGTGTAATCCTAAGGGGGTCTTGAACATGAAGTGTCACTTAAAGTCCAGAATAGAAGAACAACTTTCTGCTGATCAATTTCCATTTTTTTCTTCCTTTCGGAGATTGATATATTTTTACAACACGGCCACCCAATGAATATAATCGTTATTACGCACTCTAATCCGTGAGGGCAGTAAGGACAAACAGTTTGCTGTGTTTTTAGTACAGCAATTTGATTGCAAAAAATGTCAGAGGTGTGGTTACAATGCCTGTTAAAGTGCAAATACTTGTTGGTAATTCATTGGTAAGTGGCTGACATTAAAATGTGGTTAAAACAAGTTTAATATAATCTGGACCACCCAAGCATTAATCTACGAGGCTGAAAGATTAAGCAAACAAGGAAGTGCCAAAAACTTAAGTTGTTCTAAAGGCCAGTTGAGGTTGGCTCCAAGAGCAAGGCAATACCCACAGACCCACATGTTAAAATGTCCAACTTTAAAGCAGAAATAAACATGTTTACAGCCTGGTACAAAAACTTTGGTAACACTTAATACAGCCCGCGACTTATAGCGTACCTACCGCTCACTTTGCACATAACTTAACAGAAGTACTGAGTAACTCTCACTCACCTCCCCCTCCCTTTCCCCCCATGTTTTACAGCATAACTAGGCTTAGCGCATAACTCACGTTCCCTTAACGACTACTTTACACCAACTTCCACAGAAGTACAGAGTAACTCTTGCTCACTTCCCCCACTATTTCCCCCGTGTTTTACCGTATAACTAGGCTGCGTCTTAGAGGGTAACTCCCGTACAGTTACGTGCTACTTTTCACCAACTTAGAGTTACCCTCTCTAACTTTCCCCCGTTACTTTCTCTGTGTTTTACAGTATAACTAGGCTGCGTCTTAGAGCGTAACTTCCGTACAGTTATGTGCTACTTTGCCCGGACTTACAGTGTAACTCCTCCTGGTCTTCTTTCCCATCAATCATTTTAAGCACCAGGTATATTACATTAAATAGTCTACTGTACAATATGAGCACAGCCTTTTGCTCTTTGCAATTGTTACAATCTTGTTTTTTCTAAGTGTCAGCAGCCAAATTTCACCCCAATTCCAAAGATGTATTATTTATTATGGTTTGGAAAAATAATATGTTGGGAAATGGCTATACAGTATGGAAACTGGCTAATAACAGGCTGGCTGGTAGCAAACTTACCTCTCTAAAATGCACATCTATCCAAGGGTAAAACACAAACTATACAGTAATAAATCCATTAAAATGAGTCATTCAGAGAGTTATAAAATGTCTTTATTATGTGATTACACAGAAAAAAAATATGACAGGCACTATTCCTCTCATCCATGCTCCGTAAGTACAGTAATTTTTATTTATTTTGTTTATCCTTTATTTAACCAGGTGAGTCCCATTGCAATTGACATCTCTTTTACATGGGAGCCCTGGTCAAGAAGGCAGCAAACCAAAATTACAATAATAAAACATCATAAAACATAAACAGCACATAGATAGGTACATGAAGTTACTTACACAGTAAGGAGGGGATAACAAGTGCCTACTTCATAATACAGCCCGCTTCTCCGTAGTTAAGGTGTACCTCCAGGAGAGCTAGGGTGTACTTACACACTAGTTACAGGGAAATTAAGATCTACTTAGAAACTGATTACAGTTTGATGTGTATTGTATTTACTTCATCAGTTCGTCACTCTTCACACTTCGTCAGTCAGATCCACCCTTTGCTCCTCCAGCGTCAGCCTCTCACTCAAATATGGTCATTTCTGACCCCATAAAAACAAGATGGTGACAGCCATAATGCCGAATGTGAGGCTTCAAAATGAAAGTCCACAAACCAATGGGTAATGTCACAGTAGTTACATCCATTATTTTGTCTATGTGTTCTGAATTGCATACTTTTTTCTTTTTACTTTCAGTAGTCACTGCAGCTGCCCTTCAAAAGAATATACTGCTGCATGCAGTATGTGCACAATCATTAAGCCCTATTTACCATACTTTGACCCTCTTGCTCATATATCCGTTACCTTGGAGATCAAACAAAGTGATGGTTACCAAGCTCGCCAGAGAAGGAGGTCAATCTGGAGAGCTCTGATGCTGTTATTTTACAATAAATATAAACTGCATACATTGTAGTTTCCAACATGTTATATTCACACTAGTATACAGAACCTATGCATTTCTCTGTAAGTGTTATCTAATACTTTTGCCCTTTTGTAGTGGTTTGCACTGTCGCCTCACAGCAAGAGGGTTTCCTGGTTCAATCCCAGGAGAGAGTGTGGAGTTTGTATGTTCTCCCCGTGTCAGTGTGGGTTTTCTCTGGGTACTCCGGCTTCCTCCCACAGTCCAAGAGGATAGGTTAATTGGTGACTCTAAATTGGCTGTAGGTGTGAATGTGAGTGTGAATGGTTGTCTGTCTCTATGTGTTAGCCCTGTGATAGTCTGGCAACCTGTCCAGGGTGTACCCTGCCTCTCCCCCAATGTCAGCTGGGATAGGCTCCAGCCCCCCCGCAAAGCAGTTAGGAAAATGGATGGATGGAATTAAACAATTAATATTCCTATTATTAACTGGTTATCAGTCTGTCCAGTTATCACCTGTCATTGAGGCTTCTGACAGATTTCAACGGGTTGTCCAGCTGTCATCTGTCTGCAGCTCAGGCGATGTGACGTATCTTCCACTGCGCAGAGGACTGTGGTTCCGAATAGCCAGGAAAGCATGCTGGCTTGCATAATTAAAAATCTGACCAGATGTAGTAGAACATCCTGGCATTTCTGGCATACAGCATTTCACGTACTAGGACATACTCATTGTTTTCCAGCATACTATATAGTATGGGAGTATGGGTATTGGAACGCACAGTACCTCTAACTTCTCTCAGACTTGCAGAACTAAAATGCTTTGTAAATTACTCATACACAAAACACTCCTAAAAATAAGTGCTGTATCAGTTCTAACTTTCAAAATCATAAGTAGGAGCTACTTTTAGCTTAAGAAATTGGCCCCAGATCAAGAACCACCACATGTTTTGAACCACGGAAAATAATTAGATTTAATTTAGCTGGAAAATGCCTTATAAGTATTTTTTTAAAGCTTTCTTTAAATTAGAAAACAGTGTATTACAGTAATAAGAGTAGCATTAGTAGTAGTCACTGTTAATGTCTTTGAGAAGTCACAGCATAGCAGCAGCATTAATAACACTTTTGCCATTTGAAATATTACTACATTATTCATAATTCCTCGTAAGACACGTCTCATTACACTTGTTACCTGGTTACTAGCTCCACATTGGCAGTTGTTTCCTCATCACCTTGTTTCTGCTGATATTTTCTGTTTGAGTTTTTCTTCCCTGTGTTTTAATAAGGTCCCCTCCTCGCATGTTTGCTAAAATTATCTGTACTTCTTGAATTTGGTTACGTGGCCTTTGAGAGTCTTCAATTCCAAAATGTAGAAGCAGTGCTGCACTAGTGACTCATAAACATCATATTTATTTATCCTTCATTACCTTTTGAAAATGTTACAGGTTTAGTTACTGCCCTGGGAACATTAATTTCTTAACACAGCTTATTATGTTTTGCATTACACCCCCACAATGGACAGCTGCGTTCTCACTTACCAACAAAAGAGAGGATAACTCAATCGGCTCTCCTGAGGTGAGCGGGGAACACCAGCAGCATCGATGGTAAATATGTGTATCATGCATTGGTTTGATGCATGATACACAAAATGAAGTGCTGGGATGTTTCTATCTAGAGACAGTTGAGTCCCACTGTTTCCGGGCTATATTACTCCAATTTCTGCAATTACTCCAATTTCTGTTGTAATTCATTTCCAGACTGGTAACTAGTGAAATGTAATCCTCCCAGATAATAACATTTTCACATAGCACTGCAGTGATTAGATCAGATCAAAGATAATTATCCATGATTGACAGATTTCTCATGAATGTCTGCATTTGGTGAAACATTTTAAAGAGACCAATCCCAGCTGTGTTTATTGGGACCAGTACAACTTGGCTAATTATTCCAGTAGGAGCTGTGATGTGCATATTAATCTGGAGGAATATTCACTTTTCAAATCCTGCATTCTTCACTGCTAATGTATTCCTTGCTGTAAATACCTTGAGGAGTAGCAACGCTGCTGCTGATAAATAATGCACCACTGATAAATGAAGCAGTGTGTGGTGTAGTGTGTGTGTACAAGCATGTGAACCCTCATTTGAGAGAATGTGTGCAAATGCAGTCATTCCACTTTGTCTGACCGGGTTTGTGTGTGGTGTGCGTGTTTTTTTGTTGTTGTTGCTTTTTTCAGTGTGCTGCTATGATAAAAACGCAGCATATGTTCTGTGCTGTACCAATGCCTCTGTCACAACCAGCAGTCTTGTAAGGTTCTCTCCCGTGACAGAACAGCTGTAGAAATTACACACATGCATACACACACACATTCTAGCGCTGGTATTGGCACTAGCCCACATTTCTGCACAGGCATATACAGCACATATTTCTGTGTGCAATGTTTTGAATTTGATTAGAAAACATGAAGGGATCTCAAAAATGAAGAGATGTATAATAGCAACAGTTTTTTTAGTGTTGTGGGTATTCTTACAAATGGTGTGACATTTTCAGAACTTTCCATTATTTTCTTTCAACCCAGTCCCCTAGAAATTATGTCTGTATATCTCTTCGTACATGGTGATAACGAAATTGCAGCATGGATTATATTCGGAGCCATCATTTTGAGGCAATGAAAAACTTAGATTTATGTACTGTGCTGGATTCAGGAGGTCGGAGTGGATGGTGGATATACAAAGTAAAGGACTGTGACACCAGAATCCTAGGTTCACATCCAGACTCCCCTCTGTGGGCAGGTCCGTCAATCAATCCATTTTCATCAGCTTATCCGGAGCCAGGTTGCAAGGGTGGTAGGCTGAGCAAAGTACTCCAGACATCCCTCTGCCAAGCAAAGCTTTCCAGCTTCGCTTGGGGGATCCTGAAGCATTCACAGGCCAGATGAGATATATTATCCCTCCAGCGTGTTCTGGGTCTACCCCTGGGGAACATGCCCAAACACCTCTAATGGAAGACGCCCCGGAAGCATCCTGATGAGATGCCCCAACTACCTCAACTGGCCCCTTTTGACCTGGAGTATCGGCTTTACTCAGCCCAGCCACCCTAAAGAGGAAACTTATTTTGACCACTTGCAGCCACAGTCTCATATTTTCATTCACTACCAAAGCTCATAACCATAGGTGAGGGGACGAAGATGGGATCGTAAATCCAAAGCTTTGCCGTCTGGCTCAGCTCCCTCTTTACCACCACAGTCTGGCACAGCACCCGCATCACTGCAGATGCTGCGCCAAATTACCTATCCTTCTAATGCTCCATTTTACCCTCACTTGTGAACAAGACCCGAAGATACTTGAACTTCTTTGCTTAAGGCAGTAACTCTCTCCCAACCCGGAGGGGGCAATGCACCGTTTTCTGGCAGAGAACCATGGCCTCAGACTTGGAGGTGCTGACTCTCATCCTGACTGCCTCACACTCAGCTGCAAACCGCACCAGTGCCTGCTGGAGGTCACGGTGTGATAAAGCCAACAGAACCACATCATCTGCAAAGAGCATAGATACAGTTCTGAATCGTCTTTGTCTTCTAATTGGACCTTTTCTTCCACACAGGTGTGCCTTTAGATCCTGTCCACGAATACCACAACCACGGATGCGGTTAGGTTTAGGCAACAAAGCACTTTGGTTGAGGTTACAGAAGACTGTGTTTCTGCAGGACCTTGCAATTTTGTCCATAACAATCATTTAAAAAAATTGATAATAATAATACAAATAAAACAGCTGTAGTGACTTTGAGTGGATAGTGTATTGCAGACTGCCGATTTAGGAAGAAAAGAAAATACGTTGTCAGTGAACATTTTGCTGATACGTTAGGTATCAACATGTTCGTGACTTGCCAGATACGTTAATTATCAACATTTCCTTGTAGAAAATGTAATTCATTCAGCATTATGTTTCCCTTAAAAACTGATTTGTTGTTCCAAAGTAGTTGTATGTAATTTATAGGAGACGGGGCTGTGTTTTTGTTCAGTTTGTGGCTGACATTATTTCACATTCTGATATAAAGTGCTCAGAGTTCATGCGCATTGATTCATCTAGCCGTTGAGTATGCTATAATTTTGCAGAACAAACTATCCAACAGGGAATGTGGAGTAGCCATCATGTGCATAGTTAAACGCAATATATTGGTGTTCTGTGCCCTGATAAGTCAGTTCCATCGGGATTTTGCATTGTTGTGATCAAAGCAATTAAGGCAAATTCAGCCAATCCCTGTGGCTGGGGCAGCATAACGGGATGAAATTCCTGCCTTGAACAGGCAGTGTAAAAGAGGCTTTTAATAGCTTGGTGTAAGATGTTAACCGCTGCAAAATATGACTTGTAGTGACGAGATCACGTTGTGCTGTGTTCACTCAGGATCAGGAGATGAATGCCTCATGGGGACAGTCCTTTAGCATTGTGATCACAGCTGATCAACAGTGATTCCCCTATCCCCACTCCCACATAACATAACAAATAGATTTTGATTCTGTGGGAATCGCTGAATGTCACAATAATGAGCTCCAAATCCCTGACAGCATCAGAACTATTTTTGTAATTTTCACTTGCCCCCACATTTCATTGCAATGTGCATCACACTTTTTAGAAAAGCTATCATGAAATTAGGCATTCCAGGCTACAACAATCCTCAAAACACCCTATGAAACTCTGGAGGGACTGATTAATTTTGTCCTCACTTTCAACAAATATATTTATGGACATTAGCAATGATTAAGGGCTGGGGAAAGGTTGTGTTAATGGTTAATAAATATCACTACATGCCCGTCTGCTATCCTGACCTCCACCAACCTATCCTCATAGAACAGTTGGTATGATATCTTGTGAAAATGCATGCATAACAGTTGGTATAATATCCTCCAAATTAGTTAAAGGAAAGTTATGGAAGTTAGGTTTAGGCAAGTCAAGTTACTGTGGTTAGGTCCAGGAGCAGAAACATGGTAAGGAAGTATTTTAAAATGATTCAAAGTTCACTCAGTTCCAAACACACGTCTTCAGGGGAAAGTCCTGGAGGAAAGTCTGGGTTTTTATGACCCATCCACCACCCTAATCTGCCTCCTGACAAGACCGCAGGGGACTGCTTCGTGGTATGATCCCATCAGCGCATTGGTCACGTTATCACAGCCTTACAAAATAGGTGGGATACTTTTTGTAGTAAACCGTATGAATAGTTTATTAGAGCAGCCAGCCTCCACACACTTACTAAGTTGTAACTTTGACTACAATCACCTGAGTGTTTTGATAATAGATACAAATCAAGAGGCGTGGAATCATCTAGTGTGATCCAGACTCTTCTGCCTAGTTCAGAAAGATACGCAACGAGACGAGTTGAAACATGCAGCTACTTGAAATGCACTGTTTTGCAACTTTCTAAAAACCTTCTGGTTCACACCAATGCAACTAGATGAGATAGTGTACCATCTCTATGCAAAAAACTCTGTACTTCCATTCTAATTTCCAGCTTTTCAGGTGTAATTTGTGGCTTAATATAATTTGTAGCTTCTTAAAATATGAATGAGATAGTGATAGTGAGATACTGGCTACAGCTGCATTTGTAGTAGTGAGGAAATGGTGAGAAACAGAAACAAAAGCAGCGTCAGATGTATTCATAATAAATATGCCACAATAATATAAATAACCAGCACCAATTCATCACTGTGTGTGTGTGTGTGTGTGTGTGTGTGTGTGTGTGTGTGTGTGTGTGTGTATGTGTGTATGGGCAGGTGTGTGGGTGTGTGAGGGGGCGTAACCAGCAATGTAACGTTTCAGACCAGCACGCCGTTAGGACAGGAACAGAGGGCTTGGCCAGCACCTGCTGCAGCAGGCAAACACACCGTCTGTATGGGGTGCCGTTTGTAAAGTTGGTCATCCTGAAAATAACAGCAACATTTTGTCACATTCAGCTTAAAATCATGTTTTGAAAAGTGGTGTGAATTTTTGAAAGTCACTTTTTAGCACATTTAACACAATATTTGTTAACTTTGAAAATTTATTAAATAATTAAATCTAAATCTAAATGTTTAATCTAAAAGTTAAATCTAAATCTAAATGTTAAATCCAAATGTTACGCCTAAATGTTAAATCTAAATCTAAATATTAAATCTAAATGTTTAATCTAAAAGTTAAATCTAAATCCTTTTGGATTTAGATTTAATCCATTTGGAGAAACTGCACCGGGTGGAGGCAGGCGGGGGTAGATCAGTCAAAGTGCGCCCCCTTGTGACTGATTGTAGTTGCTACAGGTTATAAGTCCTGCAAAAAAGTGACACTAAAAACTCAAGGTACACGTAAAATAGTTTCTCCAAACGGATTTGTTATTTTGGGTAGTTATTATCACTGTAATCTATGTCCAAGAGTCAATTTCTCTAGAAAAGATCATTGTTTATTCGTTATTTGACACTACAAACAGACTTTTATTTTGCAAAGCTTTTATTTTGGTACTTCCGGTTGCTGGCATCTTGAATTTGCATATTAGTTAAATATTTAGTTTCACCCAAAACATTTACATTTAACATTTAGGCGTAACATTTAGATTTAACATTTAGATTTAGATTTAAAATTTAGATTTAATATTTAGATTTAGATTTAACATTTAGGCTTAACATTTAGATTCAACATTTAGATTTAGATTTAACATTTAGGCATAACATTTAGATTTAACTTTTAGATTTAGATTTAATTATTTAATACATTTTCAAAGTTAACAAATATTGTGTTAAATGTGCTAAAAAGTGACTTTCAAAAATTCACACCACTTTTTAAAACACGATTTTTAGCTAAATGTGACAAAATGTTGCTGTTATTTTCAGCATGACCAACTTTACAAACGGCACCCCATACGTCTGTGGTCATTTTGACTTGACTAGTTGACCTCACC
Source organism: Cephalopholis sonnerati (assembly GCA_019142605.1). Lineage (NCBI taxonomy): Eukaryota > Metazoa > Chordata > Actinopteri > Perciformes > Serranidae > Cephalopholis > Cephalopholis sonnerati. The sequence continues at coordinate 40,554,474 of JAGQAX010000006.1, read as the reverse complement.
AAAAGCCAATTGGCTGTAGAAACAGGTGATGTGCTTTAAATTGTAAAACTAGCTGTCAGCAATTTGACCAACTGAACTGCAGGTGACACCATCAGCCAGCTTGAGTCAAGCGGAGATAGCCCGTTAACACCACTGCAAATTTTCTTTGCAACGTTCTGGTATGGTTTCATCTTGTCGCAAATCACTGGTCTGAACTGGGCTTTAGGAAGACAAATTTGCCTTTCCCAGGACAAGGCTAGAGTTTCTTGCCTTTGTTGGTTGGGTTAGTTAGGTTTAGGGAAGAGGAATAGGATTGGTTAGGGTTAGCAGTTAGGGTAAGGCAGAGAAGGGCAGGTCATGCCTTTCCCATCAAAGAAAATGCAAATTGGCCTTAGGAATGAATGCTATGTACAGGATCAGACTTTACCCAATAAATTTCTTTTTAAATTTTTGAACCATGGACACATAAGTCTGTGACATCGAAACCTCCTGAGCAACACTAAAATATGGGTGACAAATAAACAATTATTAGCCTTCCTGTTAGCAAACCCAATTAGTGATGTTTTTAACTTTTATCTTTTAACTCTTTTGATGTTGTCTTTTGCTACATCTGTGTCATGTTTGTTTACAGTGTCAAAGGGAGTGGGACCGCTGTTCACTTTTAACTGGCTCCGTTTTTATCAAAGCTGACACAAACTGGAGGGTACAGTGAGATGGAGAGCAAGATGTGAGGCCAGAGGCAGCCAGAGCCCTCACAAATAGTACCAGAATAATAAACATGCTGAGTAAATCAGAGAGTCCATGCTGGCAGACATCTCTGCGTCTGAGATGTCACTGCAGCCTGATTTTAGATTCGCCATTTCCAACACATTAGCTGGTGCCATCTGGAACTGCAAACGTGTGCCACACTGTCATTGAAACACTTCTAATTTGTGTTGAAAGAAGGTATGTCAGGTTTCCAAAATAACATTTGGGTTGTTGTTTTTTCATGATACCTGGAAGTGAATTTAACAAAGCTGTGAAAGCTTTTCAAGAGTGAACACAGCTGATTAAAGGTGTTTAAATGAAGGCGGATATGTAGGGAAAACAAAAACAAAACAACTTGCATGTTTCATCCAAGACAGTAATTATAATACATATTGGGGGGCAATATTTAAATTTGCTCAGAATGTCCAAATGTTGTTGAAATGTTGCTATGCCATGACAGGCAAACCCCACACCATCATGTAATCATAATCATAAATAAACTGAACTAATTGCTGTGGTGAAGGGGGAAAAAAGGGGCATCAAACAAGCAGTAAGACAATTAAGGTTGTAAGGAAGATGCAGTGTTACCAGATTAGCTTGGATTGAAGGATTTATTTTCATCTTTGGATAAAAGCAGGAAAATGACAGTTGAAATAACAGTTTCTTGTAATTCTTTCAAGAAGGCTGTTGGAAGCAGAGCGGATGCATTTTGTTTTTGCACTTTTACAAAGAAGTTTTCATAATCATTTTACAGTTGGGTGAACAAAGCATTTGACCCTTCCGTTCCCTTTTGCAGGTCTTGTATGAGACATAAGCTGCAGTGTTTAATTTGAACTGCAGTGGACAGTATATAATTAGATTCTTCACCCAGCCACTTGTACATTTCTCTCACAGTCCTGGACATCTTCATCTGGTTTGCATTGATGTTTTTTTCTAATGCTCTTTGCCTTTTTTCCATTCTATAATTATTATCATCATCTGTCTCTCATCCTCTCATACTGTTATGTATGCTTGACTCACTCAAGCTTCTTGCTCTTGGCTAACTTGTGTAACATCTTATAGAAACAACTGAATGTATTATAACTTGTAATGGTACTGTACATAAACAGTATATGGTAACCTGACAAAACAGGGGTCAGAGCAACTCCTGACAGTAATATTGTGTGTAATATGTCTTTTGACGTTGAGTCTTATCTACAGAGAATTTTTTATCTTATAAGGTCACACTTCAAAGGATTTACAAATACTTTGAGGGGACCTATAAGGCTAATTTTCAGGTTCATTAGTTGTATTTTGGGTTCCTACTAGAACATGCTTACATGCCTTAATGTTCAAAAAGCACTTTATTTTTCACATTCTTTCTGTGCTGGAATGCCTGTATTCACCTTCTGTCTGAAATGCTCCATTTGTCTCTTTAAATAAAGTGTGCACGTTTTAGGGAGATTTAGTGGCATCTAGTGGTGAGGATTGCAGATTGCAACCAGCTGAAACTTCTCCCAGTCAAAATTCCTTTAGTGTTCATTGTTCAGGAGGTTTTACCCTGAGCCAAATTATCTGCAGAGGTCTCTTCCTCTCCAAATTAAAAAAAAAAACAGATCAGGTGATTAAAACTGGTAAAGACAGTGAATAAAGCAGTTTCACTTTACATATCAGTGTTTCTTCTGTGCTGTTTGGCCCATTGCACCTGCCACTGTGTGCTTGTGTTTCTCTGACAACTTAATGTGTTCTCACCTTATTTTGGATCCAGACGTTGGGGAGGTTTTTACCATGAATTGGATAATCACCAAAACAAACTGACCTGGTTTAAACCAGTAAAGACACTTAATAAATCAGTTTTAAGTTACAAAGCAGTGTTTCTCCATCACTGTTTGGCGTGTAGCTGTGAACAGCTAGTCTAAAACGATTAAGTGTGGTCACTTTTTCTCTTCAATGACATAAGATCCAGATGTTCAGTAGGATTTTACCAGGAGTGGAATCATCGTCAGACATCTCCTCCTCTCTAAAACAAACAGACCAAGTGATTAAAAACAGTAAAAACACTGAAAAAAGCAGTTTCATATTAACAAATCTGTGTTTTTCCGACACAGCTTATTGAGGAAGGACTTATACCTGGTGGCCTATGCGAAAGCATGAATGGTCCTATATAGAGCCTGTGTTTGGTATGTCTGTTCTGGGCTACTGTAGAAATGTGGCGCTGCAACAAGGCGATCTCCATAAACAGGGACCTACTCCCTATATAGATATAAATGACTCATTCTAAGGTAACGAAAACACGATTCTTAATTCAGGTGATTATACATTAAAGTAAACATACTTGTTAATATTATTTTTATTATTATTATTATTATTATATTATATTATATTATATTATATTATATTATATTATATTATATTATATTACATTATATTATATTTTATGTCCATAGATGTATAAGCTCAGTTCTGGCTGGTCAGCTTTTCCTGGTCTTTCTTATGTCGACGTCTCTGCACCATCATTGCAGCAGGGGTAATGACTGGAACAGAGAATAGTGTTGGGATTCACTGGACCACAGATGATTTGTCATTTGTTAAAATCTAAACTGGACATGTGAAGGCTTTTCCTCCTGAGATGGAGAGATCTCATGTTCTTTGTTCTTCAACAAAGACAGTTATCAGACACCCATCTCAACAGGATGTCCACCTCATACCTCTTTGAGAGACAAGTCTCAAAATGAGATTGGTCAGTACTTTTACAGTGTCATGTGACTCTGTGATGTCAGCAAGCACACTGTAGCACACTTCTTCTTGTTCTTTTCTTGTTGATTCAAGGATAAGTATGTATGTCGTAGAAGGAATATATGATGTCTAAATGTGATGGTATAAAAGCCGATTTTTGACCATAATGGGAAGAGTATGTGACTATCGTGAGTAAAATGTGAAAGTATATGATCTGAAAAATCAAGTCATGCTTAAACTGACAGACCCGCCCACTGAATTCTGTTAGATAAAACTCAGTGGCTCGGCAGTTTTTGCTCTCTTCTGCTCTTTTTCTTTTCTTCTTCTCCAGTTCCTGTTTCTTTTTTGTTGTTTTTTTCTTTATCCGACTTTTCTTTTCGGGAGACTTTTTATGCTTTACCCGTTACGCTCTTAGTCTCGGTCTCCGCGTAACTTTTCCCACTCCGTGTGATTGGCAATATTAAGCTCTGTGCACCAGGATTGCTTGCCAGTCCTGAGTTTCCTTTTTTTTCCTTTGGGCCTCCAGTAATATCACACCTGAGGTGACGAAGCCCACCAATTGCATTGATTTTATTTTTGAGTATTAATGATAGCTTTAGTAATAATCTCGTACAGACAACGAGATTGTTTCAACTTTATCATAAGCGAGTAGCTACGCTCCCATAACGGAGCTTCTATTCGACCTGCAACTCCATCCAATATCCATCAGGTCCAGCGGCCAGCCACCTGCCGGAATTATTCCCAAAGCAGGGACTCTTTTGCCAAACTAAGACTTTCAGCAGCTCAAGGTAACGGACGTTTGAGGACCACCAGAAGGACTTTGCCGTCAGACCGTCGCCCATCACTGGTTCCCGTTGGCACCGTCCCGCGGGGAGACTGTGAAGTGAACCCGAGTGGTAAGCGACGGCTGGGGTCCCCTGAGACACGTCCGATTGGATAAACGCTGCAAAGAAAGTAGGCAAGCCTTCCCTCACCTGATGCAGCCGCTGTGTTGTGATAAGAGTTGATGTCGAAGAGGAGACTTAATTATTCGGATCTTAATTTAGGTTTCGTTAGGTAAATAGCTTTGCGCCAGCAATTTATCCAAAGTTACACACTCTTCTCACTATCGCTAAACTGAAAAACTGCCAAAGTGTTTTCTATTGCTTCCACCCATTTACACTTCCTGTGATCTTACATAATCTCATCTCATCTCCATTTAAGATTCATTTCCGCAGTTGTTAAACCTTTCATCAAATAAATTTTCATTTATCGCCAAGTCGTTGTCCATGTATGTCCTTGAACTGAAACTACGATCACTGTATAGAGAACTCATAACTTAGATATTGAAACTGATTTATAATCGATAGGTGTACCGACAATTAATGATTGATTTACGTAGTTATTAATTTGACTACGGTCACTTTCCGTTGAGAGGGTGGTGCCCAAAACAAGTGCAAAATTAACCTACAGGTAATTTTCCTACACTACAGTCTTGCTCTTGCTCTTGGGCTGCCAAGCCGCTCATACCGCTTTCCTTCTGGGCCCTGGGTCAGCCCAGATGTGCTCTTCGTCCTGAGCTGTGGACCAGCTCAGAGACCCCTGCTCCCCAAACCATCAAGAGGGGAACAATTGCTCCACAGACTTTTGTTCCCTATCTCCGAAGACTTTCGTGCCCTCGCTCAAAGCAGGAGCATAACCCAAACCAGAGAAGTTAGAAAGGCAAACACAAGGTTTGCAACTAAGCTCTCAGCAATAAGGAGAATCAAGTTAAGTTAGCACCCCAACGTCTAACTCTGCAAGGACCCCAAGTGACTGGCTTCCTCGGATCTGCACCTTTGGAACGAAGACACGACAAAGACTGCTTCTAGAGCCACAGCTCCTTCCAGCCTTCTTTGCCGGCTAACAGCACACTTCAAACCAACTCTTCCCTCCATCCATGATTTGGTAATGTAACAACTGAGTTATTGTTTATATTTATATTTATTTTATATATATATATATTTTTTTTTTTATATTTTGTATTTTATATGCTCTATTCAAGGGGAAATTCAAGGTTTACAGGTCCGAATACACACACATGCACAAACGGGACCTACACACATACACATGCATTAAATGGAGAGATGTCAGAGTGAGGGGGTTGCCCATGGACAGGCACCCCGAGCGGCTGGGGTGCCTTGCTCAAGGGCACCGTGGTAGGGTAGTGCCCAGGAGGTGAACTGGCACCTCTCCAGCTACCAGTCCACGCTCCATATTTTTGGTCCGGGCTGGGACTTGAACCGGCGACCCTCCGGTTCCCAAGCCAAGTCTCTATGGACTGAGCTACTGCCACCTGTTGTGACTGTTGTGACTGTCTGCAGTTAGGTTATTGATTAGTTGGCTTTACCAAAGTTAAGTCATGTTTAGTTTGCTAATGCTGTTCACAGACAACTTCTTGCATGCAACTAAACATCTTCTGCACTAATCCAGACCCTTTGCAACACAAATCGCTTTCACATAGACTCGCTTACAAATTGGCTTTCAACAGAGCTACACCCAAAGAGGCAGCTCAAAGTTCCTGCCTCTTTTCATTTGTCTTTGTCCTGACCACACGGTCACACAAACACCTCCCCCGATCTGAAGCCAGCTTTGATTTGGCCATCTTGTAGTTCTCTGTTGTCAGCCATTTTGTTTTGCAGGCCAAACAGCCCTGTGATCACCACACCCGCCTTTATCTTTCTCTCGCGCGCGCACACACACACACACACACACACACACACACAGACCAGACACACACCTACACACGTATACACACACACACGCTTGTATATCGTTAGTAAGGATTTGTGTGCTTTGGTTTTGCTTTGCTTTGCTTTATGAATAAATATAATTTTGGAATCATACCTGCTGTCTGTTTAATGTTGTACAAGGGTGAATGAATAGTCAACCTCTGCTACATCAAGAACTCCAAAATCCTTCAGGCTTTATTATTAATGTGGTTATGGGTATTAATTTAATTATTAATCAAAATCCCAAATTAATAGTTTAGTGAACTTTATGAGACTGATATCATTAACTGGCTATCATTTTTCCCTTTTCGGGAATGGTGTGCCACGGGGTGATTTGATATTAATTAAGTCACGTTATTTAACATAATTAATATTTATTATTAATAATTATTAATTATTTCTGATAGCCAATTTGATACTTAAATTGGACATCTGTTACTAGGTCAGGCGCTTGATGTGGCCTGTTAGCGTTGTTCCCACCATTTATGGCGCCTCTGTGTGACGCAACATTGTAAATCATAGTTTTTACAACCACACATGTCTTAGCAGGAATTTCATCTGAAATTAGTGGGGAATTTACAACATCAGCAACAAAGATTACATATTTTCCTGGTGTTAGCATGTAGCAACATGTAGCAGTGTAGGTTACTCAAGCAAAAGCGCAGTAGCATGCATGAGGCAGATGACCATATGAAGAAATCCATCCAAGATGACAACAGCTTGTCTTAAAAATAGTAAAAAAAAACATGAAACAAAGTATTTATCACAGTGTCAAGAGTGAGATTATTGTTTACAGGGATTACTTTCACATATGTTTACCACATTGTCTAAAACTTTGGCCACGAAGTGAATCCTACTCTGTTCGTCTCATAGAGACTAACACCTGTCAAGCTTTTAAAACTTTAAGGGGTGTTTGGGGTGTTAGCACTTTACGTATAATGTCTCAATTATTTGTGCCGCAGTATAGTGCCAGTATTTTATTCCTCAAATTACTTAGTTCAGTTAACTCCATAGTGAGAGTGTGAACAATGAATGCACATTATAAAGCACCACAAAGGATTTCTTGAAGGGCTGTTGTGCTGCGTTATGTTGCTGAATGTTTTATTGTTGTTATGCATTCTTTGTATATAAATCAATCACTTTATTAAGTCTCTGTAAAAGCACTCTAGGAAACAGGACCATATCAATGACTAAATGTAAAGTGACAAAATTTATGAGCTCACACATCCCAAGTCTTTGCCCAAACACGTGGCTGGTGGCTGATGTTTGGAGGACAGATTTACGAACAGGAAAGCTGTCATCAAAGTGACAAGTGTGATGCAGCTGTTCAGATTTTTTGAAGTTGATAAACTACTTAACTGAAAAAACAACTTTTAAATTGGCAAAATTTAGATCCGCATGAAAAGGTTTACTTGATTGGTCCTTAACCAACACTGCAATGTTGATGAGACAGGTGTTGGAGAGGGTTATGGCAAAATAACAGCCCCTCCCAAACAGAAAACAACTAAGGGCTCATTTATGCTCAACATTAGATACAGAGATGGAGATGGAGATGGAAATGGAGACAGAGAGGGAGACAGGTATACAGACGGACTGAGCCTTCTGTCCATATTCTGCATTCATTTTACCCATATTTTTGCATGTTTCCTGAAAGCTTGCCAGTATAGACGAAACGGAGCAGCACTGTGGTGTAGCATAGTTCAAGCAAGATACAACCATAGCAGACAGTGAAGACATTTAAATATTGGTGGAACATAACGGATCATAACATAGTGAAAAAAGTCTTCTTCCACATGTCCGGATGTAACGTATTGATGCATAGACCACCACCGTCTACAACACTGCCTGTGTTTTAAAGTACAGTCTCCTCCACTGTCGCCTTGTTGGTTGTTTTATGAAACTTTTGACTCTCTGGTGCCATCTATTGGGTGTATCTATGCATTCAGAATAGACGCATGGAAGTATGAGGGAAGTGATATTTGCAATGTTTTAAATGGACACATCTGTTTTGTTTTTTTTAAGAGTGATTAATAAACTGAAATGAAATGGCAATTTAGTGTGTTTATCAGGCTAGGTTTGCCAATGACTGAATGCCAAAGTTAAAGATCAGCTCCACTCAAAAATGTGCTTTTCATATTTGGACAATTGAGCACTGCAAGTTATGTCCACTAAAAGTATTTGATTTTGTTGCTGACAGACTTAGATTGTTGTGCCAGGCAGCTTATGGAAAGGATCCTTCCAGAGGTCAACCCTTTTATTAAAGAATGAGATCCTTCTTGTTTAACCAGAAACACACAAAAAAATTCTGTCACCAAAGTCACCAGATTCCATTTAAATGAACAGCAATTTAGGTGTGGACAGAGTAGGCATATTTCCACGTACATACTGAGTGAATGGGTACATTTCAACCAAACCAGAGTCGAAAATTGTTGGAATAGTGGGGACATGAAGCGAGGGGGCTTTTGCAAGTTTTATTTTTCTTTGGATAACTTTGGGTAAAGTGTGTTTGACTATGATAAAATTAGTGTTGATTAAATACAGTCTGGTGTGTTTGATGATAGCGATGTTGGGTCTGCTTCTGGTTAAACAGAAAGGGTCTTACTCTTTAACTAAAAGGTCTACCTCTTCAGGGATCCTTTCTATAATGATGTCTGACACTTACAATAACGATCTGAGCAAAAACAAGCACTTTTAGTGGACTTAAATGATGGTGCTCAATTGTCTGCAGGCATTACATTGTAGCCCGTTCTCAATGTTGGATCAGTTTTAAAAATTGCTGTTTCAGTTAGTCACTAAGGCACGAAAATAAGGGAAAAAAATGGGGCGGCAGTAGCTCAGTCCATAGGGACTTGGCTTGGGAACCGGAGGGTCACCGGCTCAAGTCCCAGCCCGGACCAAAAATAAGGAGTGTGGACTGGTAGCTGGAGAGGTGCCAGTTCACCTCCTGGGCACTGCCGAAGTTGCCCTTGAGCAAGGCACTGAACCCCCCCAGCCGCTCGGGTCGCCTGTCCATGGGCAGCCCCCTCACTCTGACATCCCTCCATTTAATGCATGTATAGGTCCCGTTTGTACATGTGTGTGTATTTCGGACCTGTGTGTTTGTGTAAAAAACAACAACAGAGTATAAACACTGAATTTCCCCTTGCGGGATTAATCAAGTATATATATATAAAAAAAAAAAAAGAAAATAGGGTTCAGGTTTAAAAATACAAAAGTTACCCTTTAAGGCTTTTTTTTATTACTTTTATCTGGGCAAATCAAACACTTCTTCACTTGATGTTAAAACTTTGCTTGACCTCTTGTGATGCAAGCTAAGGTGAACTCTTTTGTTATCAGTTGTTGCTTGAAATGGTGCTGTTTAACTCAGCTACGGTAATGTCACCTTTGTTTGGCCCATTGGCAGTTGGTCCCATATTGTGGGATGTGAGCGATTTTCTTTCTTAAGACATTATATTTGACATCATGTGATGTCAGTGTTCTGTCTTCATAAGGTGGTTTCTGTGCAGAATCCTACACCCCAGGGCTCCCTGACAGATGATCACTCAACAGGAGAAAAGCTTGACCACTACCTCTGTCTGCATGATATGTCTAATGTGTGCTACAAGCATGGTTAAATGACATGACACTATAAAATGCAGTCAGTAAGGTTTCACTTTCAACAGTCCTTGCATTCATCCTTCTACAGCAGGTCTGATTGGCAACTGAGGCCCTTTACATCCTATTTGAGTGTGTAGGCCTGTGGTAGCTGCTTGTCTCATTAGCCAACAATCACACACTGTGAAATAAATCTAACTTAAACCCCTGGCTTTTCATGTGATGCTGTGCCACACCTGCACCCCAGTAACCTGGTCTGGACACATCCTGCATTATAAACTTCTTCATCACATGATCTCTCCCTCCCTCTCTCTGATACACACATACACACTGACTCCCACTCTGACACTCTGTCACACTGGAGTGTTTTCAATTGCTTCTTGAGTGTTATTTGAGGATATCCATAGTGTGCTGTGTATAATGGCTTGTCTCTCATCCATTATGTTGAGACCTAAGCAGATGAAAGTGCATTATAGGTGGAGAAACAATCTGTAAATGATACAAGTGCTCTGCTTTCACCCAAAAAGAGTCTGCATTCCCGCATGTCAGACACAATTACATCAGAGGAGAGCAGTGTGGAGGATGGGGGAGGAGAAAGAGGAAGGTAAAGAGACATAAAGGAATGGAGGACAACATCCTTTTCAGATCATTAACCAGAGACAGAAAGTCCACCTGAAAATTTCACTCAAGAACTGTTAATGACTTTTCTTGAGTAAAAGTAAGATTACTTATTTTTTAAAAATACAAAAAATATATACAAAGCAAATTTAATTTCCAGGCAAGCGCCTGGTTTTCAATTTTGGCTGGGCCTTGTAATTACAGAAATGAATACTCTTTGCCTTCCTTTGATGGTTTCCAACTGGTAGTCAACAGTGCCCCAGAAATGTTTCATGGGGTGGCCATATGAGGCCACTGGAAATCTTGGGATGGCACCAAAACAAAAATTTCAGGGATTTGATTATGTTGTTGAAGTATATAGGCTGGTTGAAAACTATGTAAGTATGAGAGTGAAGGAATTGCATACTGGTTTATTATTTTACAATTATTGTTACCGATTAAGTGATCTGCATCAGCAAATACCAGCACAGTTAATATTTTGAGTTCCAAAACAAGCCTCTTTTATTGTGTTATGTATCTGTATATACATGTGATAGGCAACTCATTGTTCCTTAAATAAACTGGTTGTCCTTTTTCTTAAAAAGGCAAATACACAGCTTTAATTTGAAGGAGTATATTGATTGTAAGCATCAAAACATTTACTGGGAGCAAGCCTTGTGAAGCTTAGGAGAGACTCGTGGGCACCCACAGACCCCGTTTTCATCCAGATATGTCGAAGTGAGAGTTCAAGGAACCCTATTCAAAATGGCCATGGTTTTTCCATCACCAAATATTTAGCCTAACTTTGGAGCGTCATTTAGCCCCTTTCCGAATAAGCCCATGTGACATGGTTGGTACCAACAGATGCCTTAGGTTCCCTTACGGAACAAAAATATGTGGCAATATATTGGAAAATATAATGCAATATATTAAATAATACATTTCCATATACGAGAAACTAGTGCATATATTTTCAATATACTGCAAAATATGAATGGACCGTGTATGGCTATATATTGATACATATAAAAAAATATATTGCAATGAAGACAAAAAATGCATTACATTTTTACATGTAATAGTTTTATTGAAACAGTCAATTCGTTAATTTAATGCATGAGTTTATATAAAGCTGAACAGATATGCATGAACAGTCATCAAACTCTGTTTAGTTACCATTTCAGATTTCATATATGAAAATATGTGTGATGGTATATATGAAAACAGTGTTTTACTAGAATTTAGAATTTTTGGACAATTGGATGCCTTGTTAGTGTCATTTGGCAACGTGGTAGGAGGATAAAGAGATTTGACAAATATAGCTTAATGGATTGAGTGCTCATTTTCAAACTTTATGCCTGTGTTTATGCATTTTACACACAAATTTATACTTGCTGAACTCTAATTAATGCCCACAGAATACTGATTAAACCAGGTAGGAGACAGAGAAACGAAAAGCAGTGAAAAGCATGGGCCAGGCCAGATTTCGGATTACATTTTCCTTTGAACATTGTCACATCAAGTATCTGTTTCCTGCCCCACAATACTCTTTTCAGACCAACTACATTTTATAAATTAATCAACGTACTGTGTGATCTAACAGATTCTCTTCCAAGAGCAAAGCATTTTTTGGTATCTTGTGATCTACTATAATGTAACACAGTGATTATGTGTCCATTCTGTAGCAAAACAGTGAAGCTGTTCCTTTTCACCACTCTAGTAAACTCTTGTGAGTAATACAGTTGTCCATTGACTAGAACTCTACTGAATATTTTTCACAGCTGTATCCACAGTGACTGAAAGTCGCTCTCTCATGGCCAATATCTCTTCACTAGTTAGTTTTCGTGAATAATGCAAACCAAGGGTAACAACCTGATCTGCTATTCTTTCAAACTGCTTCAGTCTTTTTTGACCAGTTAAGTGGTTATACAGCTGGATGCATGCTGGCACAGCATTTCTCAGTGCATCATTTCTCAAAAGAGGCAATACTTGTCTGTGTGTGAATTCTTTCATTATCTGTAAAGGAACACACTGAGTACCATGAAACATTTTGAGTATTTCCCCATTAAAGGACTCAAATATATTTTCTGAATGTGCCCACAAAGGCCCCCAATTCTTTACAGATTCAGGCAAATGAAGACATAAATGCACATTAAACGACACATTTTGCTTTCCATAGTGTTTCAAATTGTTTGACAAAATACACATCCAGTTTTTCACACCTTTTTAACTCCTCTGTTGTAATAATGTCCTTGCATAGTAGGAATATGAATGTGACAAGGATTAACCAGTGCTGATAAAATACCTGGGGCAGAATTCCTTTTAGCACAAAGATACTATAAAACAGTAACCGGTTCTGCCATTTACTAGCTTTCCAAAACCTCCTTTGGAGAAGAGATCGGGGCACTCTTGTCACATTACATGGAGGCTTAATCAGTAAGAGCTGTTGATCAAGTTCAGTCACTCTATTCCCAATATAATACGGTTTCTCATGGTTTTCACTGTCCAGCCACAAGCTTGCTGTTTGCCAAACCACACCAAGATGTACACTATGCATATGGTCAGGAGGCATGCCAGATATGATGTCAAACTATGGAATGTTTATAAGACATGTGGGCCCTTTAACACCCCTCACAGATTTTGTGGTACGCAGGGCCTCCCTTGCATCACTTATGGTTGAAGCATGGTCCCTTTTAGGTACATCTTTGTATGGGTATGCCCTAACAGTACCATTTCTCTTTTGAACTTGTTCACCAGGATGTAGACAGAGGCTGCACCCGTACTGACCATTAAACTGGGTCATGTTCTGTAGTATGGGCCTGGCAACTGAATCACACATCATAAGAGCTGCCACAACTCTACACTGTTCCAAAATGCTGTTTCTTTTTAACATGAAGCCCACAGTTGACAATTTCTGACACTCTAGAGTGAACGGCTTTAAAAATGTATTAACATTTGCCTTTTTACTGCCAAACCACAAGCCAAAAAGTAAAACATTTTCTTTGTGTACAGGGTAATAAGCTCATTTACAATCCCTTGTAATGGCCAAACACTATACAGTGATGATTTAAATACAGGCACTCCATCACAGTTGAGTGTTAAGGAGTATCCATGAGGACAATCAAGCAGGCCTCCATTTTTGTTCAGATCATGGTACATTGTACCACTACATATATCATCATAATTTTCAGAATTACATGTGTCATGTCCTGACTCGAGACAACTTGCAATATCTTCTCTTTGAAGAAGATGTTCTAACTGTGTTTGGATTGGCAAGTATATGAAGAAGTTTCCATTCTTCAGTGAGCTGCTTTTATCCCACGTTGTGTTGCACACACTACACTGCCCTTCACTGACCTGGTCATCAATGTAATACTCACAGCTTGGACAGACATTGTAAGTGACCTTGTATTGGCTTAAGCTCTTTCAAGAACAGATGCTTTGAGGTTGACAGTATGTTTTGTGGACAGTGAATATTAATCAAATCTAGAAGATCAGAGAGGGCCACACCAGGGAGTGCGTGTCTCAAAATAAATGAGTACAAGTAAATAAACTCTGAGCTTTGGTTAGTCGTGAACCAGTGTAAAGTGGCTCTTCGTTTACCTGAGATAACTCTTCAAACGTGACTCCTGATTTACTGAATCATCAGTACTGTCTCCATATACAAGGGAAAATTGTTTTCCACTGCCAAGAATGGCTTCAGAGTCAGAGTCAGTAAAAGACTGGCTTGGTTCAAATGTACCGATACTGACACTGTCATCCAAGTTATCAGGAATGAAGTTGTTTGATGACTCCGATGCTGGGCTCACATTTGGTAGATCACTGAAGTGAAGATGACTCTCTGTGGAACATTCATCCTCAAACACGAGTGGGGATGTAGGATATCTGGGCATACATTCACCACAGTCTGCCTGCGGGCTCTGTAATATGGAGAAAAGAAAAAGTGACGCCTGATCTGAAAAATTATTTGAAAAATACATAAGAGACAAAAAAAACTATGACCTGGATTACTGACAGTATTCACAGACATTTTGCAAAATAGGATCGCCTGTTCACAGGTAAGTTTCTTTCACATGAAAACAATGTTGAGTCAATCCTTTCATCTTTGGTTAAGGATAGTGTTAAGGTAAACTAAACCTTGCTTGTCCAATTGGTTGGTTCGTAATTGCTGTGTGGCTAAGCTTTATTTAAACGCACAGAACTTTATTTTAAATTCTAGTGGAAATCTGAAGGTTTCCAAAGATACCCAATATGTGCTGTTGAATTACAGGGAAATGTGTATAAAATGATGCACAAGACATGTAGATATTTTCTATTTGATGAAATGCTGCAGCTATAAAACAATGGCAGCTTGGCTTTGAATATGCCCAAGGGGAAATTTATGGTACATTTTGAGTTGAAGGTGTTAAGCCAGACAAGCCAAGCAGTTCAAGGTTAAAGGTGAGATTAAAGTAAAAAAAAAAAAAAAAAAAAGTTTGATTAAGGTTAGGGTAAAATCAAAATTTGATCTCAGATCAGTCCCAAGTTAAAAGTACACTACACTCACGGCATCGTGGGTGACATCATGTGCATCTTCAGATCCATTTTCAGAGTTGTGGTCAGAGGAATTATGATTCAGGTTCTGTCATATTCAATTTTTCAATTTTTATTTATAAAGCCCAATATCACAAATCACAATTTGCCTCAAGGGGCTTTACAGCATACAACATCCCTCTGTCCTTTGGACCCTCACAGCGGCTAAGGAAAAACTCCCCAAAAAAATCCCTTTAACGGGGAAAAAAAAATGGTTGAAACCTCAGGAAGAGCAACTGAGGAGGGATCCCTCTTCCAGGATGGACAGACGAGCAATAGATGTTGTACAGAACAGATCAACATAATAAATTAATAGTAATCCATATGATACAATGACACATAAAGAGAGACAGATATTATATTAATAATATGATTATATATATATGTGACAATAATCATATGTGTATAATAACAGTACAAGTATGACTAATAGTAACAGCAGCAGTGGGAGGCATCAGGCAGGACCACGGCAGCAGCACAACCACGACACACCATCCAGGCACAGCTGCAGTACGAGTTAACCTGCGAGACAGTGGAGCACAAAGGCTCCGGAGAACAAGCCGAGTTAAGCCGGGCATACACTGTGCGACTGTCGGCTCGTTTTGAGCCGATTTTCCAGTCGTGCGACTGTTTTTCGGGCCGTATTTCAACCCAATCGTGGGTCGTGCTTCGTGCAGTATACGTGGGGTAACGACGAGAGAACACCTCGCGACGAGCTCCCGATCACAAATCGTTTGCTCGCAAGAAAATCAAACTTGTTTGAAATCCTGGTCGCTCCTCGTGAAGGTACCGCACAGTAGAAGCAGCTACTGCTTACCTCCAGTTCTCGCTGAAGGATTGAGAGACTGTACTGCCCACGTCTACCCAGCCAATTCCTTGTCCAAACACGACGTCGTCTTTTCTTTTTTGATTTATCGCCACACAGAATGGCACAAATTGCCAAGGCAGCACGTCTCCCACTTCCGGGTTCCTCTTCTTCTTCTACTTCTTTTTGACGTTGCAGTTCCGGTATACAGAAGTCCATATAGTGTGAGCAGTCAAGTCGCATCAGAGCATCGGGCCGTACAGTGTGAGAGCATTACTCGTGGGCTGCGAACTTTTGAACCCAGCGATCTAGTCGTGCAGTTTGAGATGGGGCTGAATCAAACGATTTAAAATATCGCACAGTGTATGCCCGGCTTTAGCGACATGCAGTGGAGCCGAATTAGGGAGATGCAGGACATGAATGTTAGCAAAGGAGAGAGAGAGAGGAGGAGAGAAGGGGCTCGGTGTATTATAGGAGGTCCCCCGGCAGATTAGGCCTATGTCAGCCTAACTAGGGGCTGGTCCAAGACAAGCCTGGGCCAGCCCTATCTATAAGCTTTATCAAAAAGGAAAGTCTTAAGTCTAGTCTTAAAAGTGGAGACAGTGTCTGCCTCCCGGACCGAAACAGGAAGGCGATTCCACAAAAGAGGAGCCTGATAGCTGAAGGCTCTGTCTCCTGTTCTACTTTTGGAGACTTTAGGGACCGCGAGTAACCCTGCATTCTCAGAGCGCAGTGTTCTGGTGGGATAATAGGGCACTATGAGCTCTCTAAGATATGATGGAGTCTGATCATTTAGAGCTTTGTAAGTTAGGAGAGGGATTTTAAATTCAATTCTGGATTTTACAGGGAGCCAGTGCAGAGAAGCTAAAATACGAGAAATGTGATCTCGCTTCTTAGTTCCTGTCAGTACATGTGCTGCCGCATTCTGGATTAGCTGGAGTGTTTTTAGGCACTTATTAGAGCTACCTGATAATAGAGAATTACAGTAATCCAGCTTCGAGGTAACAAACGCGTGGACCAATTTTTCTGCATCTTTTAGTGACAGGATAGGCCTAATTTTCGCAATATTATGCAGAGGAAAAAACGCAGTCCGAGAGGTTTGTTTTAAATGGGAGTTAAAAGACAAATCTTGATCAAATATTACACCGAGGTTTCATACGGTCGGTGCTAGAGGCCAGAGCAATGCCATCCAGAGAAACTATATCATCAGATAAAGAGTTTCTGAGGTGTTTGGGGCCAAGAACCATAACTTCAGTTTTGTCTGAATTTAACATTAGGGAATTGGAGCTCATCCAGGTTCTTATATCTCTAAGGCATTTCTGAAGTTTAGTTAATTGATCTGTTTCTTCTGGCTTTATCGATAGATACAACTGTGTATCATCCACATAACAATGGAAATTTTTAGAGTGACTTCTAATGATGTTACCTAAGGGAAGCATATATAGAGTGAATAGAACTGGTCCGAGCACTGAACCTTGAGGTACTCCAAAACAAACTTTAGTACGTGAAAATGATTCATTATGAACGTGAACAGACTGAAAACGATCGGATAAGATTTAAACCAGCTTGGTGCAGAACCTTTCAGGCCAATTGAATGTTCCAGTCTCTGTAGTAGAATTTTATGGTCAATTGTGTCAAATGTGGCACTAAGATCTAGTAAAACAAGTACAGAGACGAGTCCTTGGTCTGAAGCAATCAGAAGATCATTTGTAATTTTAACGAGTGCTGTCTCGGTGCTATGATGGACCCTAAATCCTGACTGAAATTCCTCAAATAAATTATTATCATGGAGAAAGTCACACAGTTGGTCTGAGACTACTTTCTCAAGGATCTTTGAGAGAAAAGGAAGGTTGGAAATCCGTCTATAGTTGGCTAACACCTCTGGATCCAGGGTGGGCTTTTTTAACAGAGGTTTAATTACAGCTACCTTAAAAGACTGTGGTACAAAGCCTGTTAATAAAGATATATTGATCATGTCTAGTATGTAAGTGTTAACTAAAGGTAAGACTTCCTTAAGTAGCCTAGTTGGGATGGGGTCCAAGAGACACGTTGATGACTTGGATGAAGAAATCATTGAGGTCAGTTGTCGAATAGAAATCAGTGAGAAGCAATCTAAATATGTATCAGGTCTTATAGCTGTGCTTGAAGGCAGATTAGTACTGTTTGAGGGCAGGAGGTCATGAATTTTGCCTCTAATAGTTACAATTTTGTCATTAAAAAAGCTCATAAAATCATAACTGCTAAGGGCTAAAGGAATACAAGGCTCAATAGAGCTGTGACTCTCTGTCAGCCTGGCTACAGTGCTGAAAAGAAACCTGGGGTTGTTTTTATTTTCTTCTATTAATGATGAGTAATAGTTTGCTCTGGCATTGCTGAAGGGCCCTCCTATACATTTTGAGACTGTTTTCCCAGACTAAACGAGATTCTTCCAGTTTGTTTAATCGCCAGTTCCTTGCAAATTTTCGGGATATTTGTTTTAATTTTCTGGTTTGGGAGTTGTACCAAGGAGCAAACTTTCTTTGCTTTGCGAACTTCTTTTTAAGAGGTGCTACAGAGTCGAGTGTTGTTCGCAGCGAGCCTGCAGTGCTATCCACGAGATATTCAATTTAGGAATCTTTAAAGTCGGTACGGGAAGCCTCAGTTACAGAGGGACATGGTATTAAATTTAATGCCGATGGAATCACTTCCTTAAATTTTGCTACCGCACTATCAGATAAACACCTAGTATAGTAACTGTTACTGAGTGGCGCGTAATCGAGTAGAAAGAAATTAAAAGTTATTAAGTAATGATCTGATAGAGAGTGATTTTCTGGAAAGACCATTAAGTTATCAATCTCAATTCCATACACCAGAACTAGATCGAAGGTGTGGTTAAAACGGTGAGTGGGCTTATGTACACTTTTACTGAAGCCAATGGAGTCTAATAAAGTGATAAATGCAGTAGCGAGGGAGTCATTATCAACGTCCACGTGAATATTGAAATCGCCTACAATAATAACTTTATCTGATTTCAGAACTAAACTGGATAAAAACTCTGAGAATTCAGATAAAAATTCCGAATATGGGCCAGGAGCACGGTACACTACAACAAACAGAAGAGGCTGTGAGGTTTTCCAGGTCAGATGTAAAAGGCTAAGGACAAGGCTTTCAAAAGATTCATAATCTAGTTTAGGTTTAGCGCTGATTAATAGACTAGAGTTAAAAATGGCTGCAACTCCCCCTCCTCGGCCGCTGCCTAGAGGAACGTGGGTATTATTATGACTGGAAGGAGTGGATTTATTTAGACTAACATATTCATCTTGACACAGCCAGGTTTCGGTGAGGCTGAGTAAATCAATATGATTATCTGATATTAATTCATTTACTAACACTGCTTTGGAAGATAAAGATCTGACATTTAACAGTCCACATTTAATTCTCCTGTTTTGTCTTTCTGTCATGGAAGAGGTTTTACCTTTTATCAGGTTGTTATGTACAACTCCTCTTTGTTTGACTTTAGATTTAAATAATTTCAGTGGTCGGGGGACAGACACTGTTTGTATGACACTATGGGTGGGTAACTGCGCTAGAAGCTCAGAGAAGCGTTTAAGACTGCGACCGATTCCTGGTCTCAACTCTGGGTTGACATGGTTTTAGATCACTAATAAACTTGTCCAGGTTTCTAGATATGAGAGCAGCTCCATCCAAAGTGGGATGAATGCCATCTCTCCTAATCAGACCAGGTTTTCCCCAAAAGATTTTCCAATTATTAACAAAGCCCACATCATTTGCTGGACACCACCTAGACAGCCAGCGATTGAATGATGACATGTGGCTAAACATATCATCAGTGGTCAGATTTGACTCTCCATTAGGGGTGGGAATCGAGAACCGGTTCCTACTCAGAACCGGTTCCAACTAATCAATTCCACCGGCATTGTACGCCTCCAACGTTATTGATTCTTCTTAACGATTCCCTCATTTCTGGTTTTCTCAAAATTTTGCGATCTTTGGGACACTGTGTCTCTCGCTGCATCGCTTTCTTATATTTCCCGCATCCCACGAAAACGGTCTGTATTATTTACTCCACTCCCCCCGGCCCCGAGCCCACTCCGCTGTGATTGGTCACACTCCCGAGGACTTCCGAAGGGCTGCCGAGCCCTGCCGAGCCCCACCTCCTTATTTTGCCGGTGCGGAAGTTGAGAGAATTTCACTTTTGAAAATGTCAACTTTTGAAATACAGCCGTATGTGTTAAATCCTGAATCCGAGCCGGATGTAGAGACTGAACACCCTGAAGTTTCTCAAGTACAGAGGTTACTTCAAGACGTCTCTGAATGGTAAGTAACGTTAGCCGTTAGCCGTTAGCTGTAGCTTGTTGTTGTCATTACCTGCTTACCTCTGCAGCGTATTCCTGGGCATGCCAAGGTAAGTCCGGCACGCATTGACATCAATGAGACTGCTCTGTTAAAAAAAGACAGTAAAACACAGCTGTGCAGAGCCATCCAAAACAGCTTGCAGAGCTCACGTCCAAATGCATAAACTTAATTATTTGACGCTTTGGCATCGTTTAACACGAGAATCTCACATTGTAACATCATTTATAGGTCAGAAAAGTGGAAAAGCATAATAGTTCCCCTTTCAAACAACGAGGCAGCATCATGGAGAGGAGGAAGCGATCCAAAGTCTGGCTCCATTTCACCAAACGCGATTAAAATGCTGCCGTGTGTAATCAGTGCAATGGCTGTAAAAATAAAATGGTTGCTTTTGGTGCAGAAGACTGTGGAACTCCTTTTTTGCCACTCAATGAATTACTCAGGAATCGGTAAGAGATTGATAAGGAATTGGATCGATAGGCAGAATCGACAATGGCATCGATATTGATAAAAACTTATCAATTCCCACCCCTACTCTCCATGGTGCGGAGCCAAGCTTCTAATTGACTAAGCCTCGCCTCCAACGCTGAAAATAAACTACATTTCTCACGTGTACCATTGTCGCTAAAGGAGGCAGAGGAATAACTAAACATCTGGCACACCGAGCAAGAGAGAGCAGGAGAAGAAGTCATCGCTAGGTGTTAAGCTAAGGTAGCTAACAAGGCTAAAAGTGTGTGAGCAAGCAAAGATGAATAAGAAAGTTGTTTAAAGAAGCGGAGTGAGTGATTAACAGAAGTAGTGTGGGTTAAGAAGTGAAGTGGATGTTTAACAGCTGAAGTGAGGAGAATAAGCAGAAAAGTAGCTGGTGAGAATTCGCTACAGCAGCAGAGAGACACTAACACAGAAACACCGGAAATTACACAACACGCTTACCGCAGTACATCAGCACGTCAGCACGTCAGCAGATCCCGTGAGAACAATACCAACATCCTGACTAACATAACATACATTATTTATGTGCACTTTAAGTAAATATTAATAAAACACAGAAACATATTTGGAAGACACTACTGAACAATTACTGGTCACATGACTATTTTAACAAGAAATCAAGCAGCTGAAACTTACGTCAGCTTCTTCTGTAGTTGCTGATAGACTTTGTGAAGATAGTCCACTTAAGGGGCTCCAGACCTCAGAACTGTCATGGGCTCTTGGCTAAAAATTAAAAAAGACAAAGCTCTCACATATTACTGTATGTACAAAACACTTTTTCTGTAAAGACTACAACATATTTTGCAATATTTTGTCTCCAAACTAAAAGGAATATTACAAAGTGATTATGCAAGATCACACACGATTCAATAGCTTGGCACTGTCAAAATTTAAGTATCATACACATTTCAAGAGAGTATTGAAAAGTATTTTTTCGTCGATTTTGTGTATAGTAGTATGTGCTGCCTGCAGACAGAACAGACACACAGCACAAGTAACTTCCAAAAGGTCTACAAAAAGGTGTAACTTTATATTACATATAACATTCATGACTTACCAGATCCTGGAATGACTGATGAATGTCAGTGTTGCTGGCCTCTTTCAGTGCTTTCCTGTGATTAAGGATGCAAATGGTAAGAGAAAAAATACGGCTGCCAACAAAGATTCAACTATGGCCACATATAACGTTAATAACTTGATACGTCTTGGTCTGAAGACGGGATTTTGAAGTGAAGACAACCTCAGTCCACACACATTTATCTGCAGTAACTGAACACGACTCCTCAGATAGTGCTAAAACAAAACACACATTGCTGCTCGCTGTTTCACACTGCAAGGTTTGAAATAACAAAGTAACGGGAGGCTTTTATTGTGAAAAGTTTATAGGAAAAGTTTAGTGGAGATATTTAGCACTAATTTGTTCATGTATCAGTTATAAATACTACAGGAGGTTAAAGTGTAAGCAGAAACAGCCACAGTGGGGTGTTATATGCTGCAAACAAACTGGCTTTGCAGTTACGTTTCCATGGTCAAGCTGGCCGGCACTCAATTTGGAGTGCGCACGTATTCTAATGCTTACGGTAAATGCATTAATACGGCGCTGTAAGCTGACAGGGGGAGCCTCTCGTAGAATGAATGTAATAAGGAAATAAAAAACTTTTGTCCGACTTTGATCTTTAATTAAAAAAAATCATATTTTCAATAAGTAGTCCAAGGCAATGAGTGCTGGCTAGCATGACCACGGAAATGTTACTGCCGGCTGGCTTGACTTCAGTTTTGTACTGCACCTCCATCTGCACTTTACCTCCAACAGGTGAATATCACTGCTTTTACATGCCGTGCTGTGTGGTGAAAAACACTAACATCGGTTTATGTTCTTTGACTAAAAGACTTTTGTATAGAATCAGGATGTTTCTGCTTACACTTTAACCTCCTGTAGTATTTATAACTGATACATGAACAAATTAGCTCTAAATATCTCCACGTTTTTACCTGACTACCTGACCGCGAGATTTTGCACTAATGACCGCATATCACTTCCTATAAACTTTTCACAATAAAAGCCCCCCGTTACTTTGTTATTTCAAACCTTTCAGTGTGAAGCAGCGAGCAGCAATGTGTGTTTTGTTTTAGCACCACCTGAGGAGCCGTGTTCAGTTACTGCAGATAAATGTGTGTGGACTGAGGTTGTCTTCACTTCAAAATCCCGTCTTCAGACCAAGACGTATCAAGTTATTAACGTTATATGTGGCCATAGTTGAATCTTTGTTGGCAGCCTTAGACTGAATCAACAGCGCCACCTGCTGTTGTGGAGCGCGAATTACAGGACATCTCTTAGAAAGTTCACGAGCATTCGTGTGTGGATCAGAAGCCTGTTTGTGTGTGGATCTGCAAGGCGGAAAATTAGTGCCAAAAGTCATGTGACAGTGGCAAGATTGTGCCAAAAGTCATGTGACAGTGGTAAGATCGTGCCAAAAGTCACGTGACAATTGGCAGTAATGTTTTGCCTTGCAGGTCCACACACGAACGGCTTCTGATCCACACACGAATGGCTTTCAGTTTTTCGTAGTTGTAGAATTGTTTTTTTGTACTTGAAGGATTTTTTTGTAGTTGAAAGATTTTAGTCTGTACTTGAAGGATATTTTTTGTACTTGAAGAAATGTTTCTTTGTATGTGTAAAACATGCTGTATTTGTTTCTGAAGCATGATGTATTTGTTTGATAGGTATGTTTCTTATTTGCAAAACAAAATGCATTAGTTTGTGAATGATGTTTTGTATTTGCAGACCACACTGAGTTTTTTTGTGGATCGTTGGGTGTGAGTAAAACATGTTATGTGTGTTTGTGAGGTTTTGGCATGATTTTAACTCCACAGAACTGTGCTATTTATTGTGTAAGATGCCCTTCTGTATCTCTGACAGAGCCAAAGTTACTGGTTGTAACCTGACTGCGCTGTTTATTGTGGTCGGCTGGGATGAAACACAACACTTACCTTTTTTTCCATCGTTTTGTTCTTGCTGGAACCTCCGTTTTTTCAGAACCAGGGAGAATATATTTCCTTCAATCGGTCCATTTTTCCCCCGAGGCATAGGTGCAATGTGCATTGCCCGTGCCTTGGTTGTGCGCGCAACTCAATTAACTACTTTCCTTGGAGAGTGGGCCGTGATTGGTCCACAAAACCAGAAGGTTTTGGACCAACGAGTACTAGCCAATCACAGAAGAGTAGGGCGGGACTCGGCAGTGCACTCTTGCAAAAGGATGTTAAGTGAAAAAGACCGCTAGAGGCTAACTTTGAAATTTGACGTTGCTAATTAGCTAATGTCTAAGTATTGGTATACCCTCATCTCCTGGACTCAGGGACCAGACAAAAATGCGGTTAGCATCGTTCCAACAACATGGATAATTGACTTTGACCCAACAGATACTTCCAGAACATATCTTGTGGAAAGTCGCATGGCTAACACCAAAAAGCCTGTCAATGGATGGCAAGTTGAGCATGCGATGGTGCTGCAGTTAGCAGGTAAGTTCAGCCCTTAGTTTTAATTTAACAGTGACCATAACGTAAATTGGAGAACTTATTTTTAGCCCTTAGTTAAAAACCACAATGCTAATAAGGTGACTTAAATCTTATTAGCTGTTAGCATTGTAAAGCCAGGTGTAATGTTACCTTATTGCTAAATACTGTAGGCTAACACCCATTCAGGGTGATCACACATCAGTTCATGTATTCCATGAGGGGATTTATTTAGCAATAATGGCCAAGTAGCTTTACATTACCTGGATTTACAGGGCTACTTTTGAAAGAAATTAATAAAAGGGCACTATTAATTTCAAAACTATTTTGTTAGCCCTCATATAGTGTTTATAAATTGTGATGGTGTCAATTTTGGCATCTTGTTGGCATTAAAAATTCTATTTTCTGACATCAATGTAGAAAAAGAGTCTACACTGAAATCTGCTGAGCAGGAACTTTTAAAAGTGGACATGCCAAAAGACCACAAGAGACCCAGAAAACCCAAATGTCTGTTATTTGACGAAGATGAGGATTCAACTCCCACTGGAGACACAAACTGTGAAATACCAAGAAAGGTAATAGAACAGCTCTTCAGGAGAAACTGAATTGCAGTTGGATGCGACCAAAGACAGCACTTTTTCTGTTTATACAGCCTACTGCCTTCTCCACATTCTGTCATTTAGACAATGCATTAGTGTGCATTACTTAGTACTGCTTTGAAATGGATTTTCTGTTTATAGAGCTACAGCATACGATATCTTTCAGAGTTCTGTAATATGACCACTTTTCAATCTATTAGGAATTGAAAATGACCTCAAAACTGGAACTCGTATCAAAATAGAGTAATTGGTGTATTGGTTCAGCCATAATCAAAAGTAAAAGTGAATATCTGTACCCAATAGAAAAAGCCCAAACTTGCAGCTCAGAGACGGGCTGAAGAAGAAATTATTTCTGAAGACAACCAATTAACCCCAGAAATCCCAAGTCCAGCAGAATCTTCAAGCAATGAAAATGCTGCCCAAATCAGAGGCAAGGCAAGTTTATTTGTATAGCACATTTCAGTAGCTTCACACAGGACATTGAAATACAGCAACAAGGGAAAAAGAAACACATTGAAACATTATAAATGAAACATGTAAAAGGTGATTAAAAACAGCAAGTAAGAAAACAACACATAAAACCCAAAAATATAAAAACACACACATATTAAAGTAAGAGTTGCAGTGCAGAGTTTCGAAGGAAAATATAAAATTTAAGGAGTAAAAGCCTTTTAGTCAAAGGCAGCAGTGAACAGGTGAGTCTTTAACCTTAACTTAAATGAACTCAGACTCTCAGCAGACCTGATATCTTCTGGTAGTTTGTTCCAGATATACGGAGCATAGGAACTGAATGCTGATTCTCCATGTTTAGTTCTGACTTTTGGAACACAGAGCAAACCTGCACCAGACGACCTGAGTGGTCTGGATGGTTCATACTGGACTAGAAAGTCTCTGATGTATTTTGGGCCTAAACCATTCAGTGCTTTATATGTTAGCAAGAGAATTTTAAAGTCTGTTCTCTGAGAGACAGGGAGCCAGTGTAGAGACCTCAGAACTGGAGTGATGTGGTCCACTCTCCTGGTCTTAGTGAGGACTTGAGCAGCAGCATTCTGGATCAGCTGCAGTTGTCTGATTGACTTTTTAGGCAGACCAGAGAAGATACTGTTACAGTAGTCAACTTGGCTAAAGATGAATGCATGGACAAGTTTTTCAAGGTCCTGCTGCGAAATCAGTCCTTTAATCCTAGAAATGTTCTTGAGGTGATAGTAAGCTGACTTTGTGATTGTTTGTATGTGGTTTTTAAAATTCATGTCTGAATCCATGACAACACCCAGATTCCTGGCCTGGTCTGAGGTTTGTAACTGAAGTGACTGGAGCTGCATGCTGATTTTAAGACGTTCCTCCTTGGGTCCAAAAACAACTACCTCAGTTTTTTCTATGTTTAACTTAAGAAAATGATGGCACATCCATTCAGATATTTGCTCCATGCATTTACCCAGTGCTTGTATGGGGCTATGGTCACCTGGGGACATTGAAATGTAGAGCTGTGTGTCATCTGCATAGTTATGGTACTCTATTTTGTTTTCTTCTATGATCTGAGCAAGTGGAAGCATGTAGATGTTGAACAGAAGGGGCCCCAGGATGGAGCCTTGGGGGACTCCACATGTAATTTTGGTCTGCTCAGATTTAAAGTTACCTATTGATACAAAATAATCCCTGCCCTTTAAGTAGGATGCAAACCAATCAAAAACTGTGCCAGATAGTCCCACCCAATTTTCCAGTCGATCAAGTAATATATCATGGTTGACTGTGTCGAATGTAGCACTGAGGTCCAATAACACTAAAACTGAAGACCTGCCATGATCTGTGTTTAAGCGAATGTTATTAAATACTTTGACCAGAGCTGTCTCAGTGCTGTGATGTGGTCTAAAACCTGACTAAAAGATGTTAAAGCAGCTGTTGACTGTTAAGAAGTGATTTAGCTGTTGGAACACAGCCTTTTCAATGATTTTACCTAAAAAAGGAAGATTTGATATCAGCCTGTAGTTGTTCATTGAGGTCTTTTCTGAATTGTTCTTTTTTAAGAGCAGCTTAATAACAGCTGTTTTCAGGGTCTGTGGGAAGATTCCTGAGCTTAGAGATATGTTTACATTCTGTAACAGATCAGATGCCATGACATGTGAAACTTTTTTGAAAAAAAAATCGCCAACAATGATTATACAGTCATATTCAGTACAGATTATGGGCAGCAGTTCATTAAAATCATCGAAAAAGTCTGCACAGTATTTAGGTGGCCTGTAGACATTTACTAATATGGCTCGAGGGGAGGACTTCAGCTGAAGAGCCACATATTTCAAAGTAGAAAAATTACTGAAAGATCATTTTTTAAATCTGAAAGAGTTTTTGAATAAAACTGCCACTCCACCTCCTCTCCGACTCACTCTGGCCTCACTAATAAAACTATAGTTGGGAGGGGTTGACTCAACAAGAACAGCTGTGTTTTTGTTTTGATCCAACCAAGCTTCAGTTAAAAACATAAAATCAAGGTTGTGTTCTGTGATAAAATCATTGATTAAAAATGTTTTTCCAGCCAACAATCTGATGTTCAGTAAAGCAAGTCTTAATGTCATAGGAACGTCCTCTATAATTGTTGGGACAGACTGTGATTCACAGGGAATGCTTTTAAAGTTTAACAATCTAGTGCCGTCACTTTTGTGCCCCCAGTTTCTCAGCACATTCACCTTTGTTCTTCTGTGACCAATCAAGACAGGAATTTTGTAAACTGATAGCATACAGGGCCCCGGCTTGGCCTGGGACGACTCATGACTGCTGGTAATCTTGCAGCCTGGACCCAGAACACATCAGTTTGTACTTGTAACACAGGCAGCCTTATCATCCTTGTCGGGTTGAGGAGACAGTACAGGATGCTTCCTCGGAGGGACGGAGGGGGCTGGGTGACGAGTCTTTGGAGCCTGTGTTGGAGGTGGTGGTGGTGGTCGACGTGGGGTGCTTATAGGAGAGAAGATAGGAGAGGGACAGGGGGTACATCTTAGTCCAGCATTGACCAGCTCCTTCATCTGGTCAGTGAACTCCAAGTGGGGTGAGGGGAGAGAGAGGGAAGGTAAGGAGGAGAGAGACCTGGTGGGGGTCTCGGGGGTGAGGCAGGTGGACCGTCGAAGGTGCTGTAGTTGTTGAGGGGGATGGAAGCCTGTGGAGGCCTGTGTATAGTGCGCATGCACCAACTGTGTGTGCAGCCTGTTGCGGTCGCTCCTGCTTGTTTTTCTTAATTTCTTACTTTTTTTTTTTGCTTTATACCTTATTACTTGTTTTATTTTACGACCAATATTCTGAAGCTGTGCCCTCTTTAAACATGTTGATTGAGAGAGTTCTGGTCTATTTCTTTACTCTTAATTTACTACTTTCACTTGGACCCGGCACCTTTGCGCAACAACTCCATGGCTGCATTGTTTACTCCAAAGATCAGCTGATCGCGCTGAGGCCGGCCGGCTTGGCGGCTGGAACATCAGTGATACCGGCCGAAATGTGGAGGAAAACTCACAGAGGATGCAGGGGAGGAATGAAACAGAAGCGGAAAAGAGTGAGGGTGAGACAGCGGAGGCTTATGGAGAAGGGGATATATAAGCCGGGTCTCCCCTCTATCACCATGGGCAACGTGAGGTCACTGGGAAATAAAATGGACGAGCTAACAGCAGTCGCTAGGAGTCAGAAGGAGTACCGGGAGTGTAGTCTGATGTGCTTTACAGAGACATGGCTACACAAGGACATTCCCGACGACAACGTCTCCATCAGTGGCTTTCAGACTGTTCGGGCCGACCGGGACTGCACCGAGAGCGGTAGACGCAAAGGAGGGGGGCTTGCCGTGCTTCTCAACAACCAGTTGCAGTCCCGCTCACATTACTGTGAAAGAACAAATCTGTCACCCGGATATTGAACTGTTTGCTGTTGGACTCAGGCTGTATTATTTGCCCAGGGAGTTTTCACATGCAATTGTGGTGACCGTCTACACCCCCCCCTCTGCCAACCCTGACGTGGGCATGTGACGTCATTCATTCCGCTGTGGCCCGTCTGCAGACTCAACACCCGAGTGCTTTCATAGCTATCTCGGGAGACTTCAACCACGTCACCATGGCAACAACGCTATCTAACTTCACACAGTATGTGAGCTGTCCCACTAGAGGAAGGAGAACCTGGACTTGCTGTATGCAAACGCCAAGGACGCATACAGCTGCTCCCCCCTCCCCCCTCTGGGTAGATCAGACCACAACCTGGTGCACCTCAACCCCTGCTATGTGCCCCTAGTAAGGAGCCAGCCTGCGGCCATGAGGACAGTGAGGAGATGGTCAGAGGAGGCTTATGAAACACTGCAGGGCTATTTTGAGGTGACAGACTGGCAGGCACTCTGTGAGCCACACGGGGAGGACATTGACGGGCTCACAGAGTGCATCACGGACTACATCCCCTTCTGTGTGGACACCACTGTCCCAGCCAGGACCGTCCATTGTTACCCAAATAACAAACCATGGGTGACAAAGGATATCAAAGCCATCCTCAACGGCAAGAAGAGGGCCTTCAGAGCTGGTGACAGGGAGGAGGTGAGAACGATACAGGGGGAACTGAAGGTGAAGATCAGAGAGGCTAAGGAGAGGTACAGGAGAAAGCTGGAGTGGAAACTCCAGCAGAACAATATGAGGGAGGTCTGGAGTGGAATGAGAACCATCACTGGCTTCAGGACCAACAACAACAGAGGAGTTGAAGGCAGCATGGACAGGGCCAATGAATGAATCTGTTTTTTAACAGATTTGACACTGCTGGTCCCGCCCACCCCCCCACTGACTCTTCTGCTGTCTGTCTTGTGCAACCAACAGCCACTCCACCTTCCCCCACCCCTCCTGCTTACACCCCCCTACCCTCCAGTGTGAGCCCCCCTCACACCTCCTCCCCCAGTAGCCAGACTGACCACACTCTTCATCATGAAGACTACACCCCTTCTCCGCCTGACACCTCCACAATGTGCTTCACCACCAATCATGTGAGGAGACAGCTGATGAGACTCCACTCAAGCAAGGCTGCAGGCCCTGATGGTGTCAGCCCCAGAGTGCTCAAAGCCTATGCTCCCCAGCTATGTGGAGTACTTCAGCATGTCTTCAACATGAGCCTGAGTCTCTGGAGGGTCCCCATGCTGTGGAAGACATCCTGCCTCGTTCCTGTGCCAAAGACGCCGCATCCCAAGGACTACAGACCCGTGGCATTGACCTCCCACATCATGAAGACCCTGGAGAGACTTGTCCTGGAGCAGCTCCTTGGTCAAGCCACTCTTGGACCCCCTCCAGTTCGCCTACCAGCCCCGACTTGGAGTGGAGGACGCCATCATCTACCTGCTCAACTGTGTCTACGCCCAACTGGACAAGCCGGCGAGCACTGTGAGAGTCATGTTTTTTGACTTCTCCAGTGCGTTCAACACCATCCGTCCAGCTCTACTGGGTGACAAGCTGACAGCTATGCAGGTGGATGCCTCTCTGGTGTCCTGGATTGTGGACTACTTGACTGGTAGACCACAGTACGTGCGCTTGCAACACTGTGTGTGGTCAGCAATACCGGGGCCCCGCAGGGGACTGTCCTTTCTCCCTTCCTCTTCACCCTCTACACCATGGACTTCAGCTATTGCACTGAGACCTGCCATCTTCAGAAGTTTTCTGATGACTCTGCCATAGTTGGATGTATCAGCAAGGGTGATGAGGATGAGTACAGGGCTGCTGTGGATAACTTTGTCACATGGTGTGAGCAGAACTATCTGCAGCTCAACGTGGCAAAGACAAAGGAACTGGTGGTGGAGTTGAAGAGAACCAAGACACCGGTGACCCCGATTTCCATCCATGGGGTCAGTGTGGACATTGTGGAGGACTATAAGTACCTGGGGGTCCACATTGACAATAAACTGGACTGGTCTAAGAACACTGATGCCTCTCTATAGGAAGGGCCAGAGCCGTCTCTATTTTCTGAGGCGACTGAGGTCCTTCAACATCTGCCGGACTATGCTCTGGATTTTTTATGAGTCTGTGGTGGCCAGTGCTATCCTCTATGCTGTTGTGTGCTGGGGCAGCAGGCTGAGGGTGGCGGACGCCAACAGACTTAACAAACTGATCCGCAAGGCCAGTGACGTTGTGGGAATGGCGTGTGACTATCTGCCGGTGGTGTCAGAGAGGAGGATGCTGTCTAAGCTGCGAACTATCTTGGACAATGTCTCACACCCACTCCACCATGTGCTGCTCGGGCACAAGAGTACTTTCAGTGGGAGACTCATACCACCAAAATGCACCACTGAGCGCCACAGGAAATCATTCCTGGCTGTGGCCATCAAACTGTACAACTCCTCCCTCTGAGTTGCCCTTAGACTGTTTCACCACTGTCACCAACTCATAATAAATTATTACATATTTATTCCTAAATAATCCGTGCAATAACTGACTGTATTGTTCAGTCTGTATATAAGGTTACTGTATATATTGTAAATTATGTTGTGTGGTCTCTACATATATATTTTGTAAATTATCTTCTTATATTTCTTATATTTTTACTTCTTTTTGCACTATATCTTCTTTCTACACTTGTTTGCACTATATCTTCTTCTTTTTACACTTGTAAGGAGCACCTGTAATGAAAACAATTTCCCCTCTTCTTGACTCTGACGCCTCTTTGGCTCAGAGCACTCCTTGGGTGGGGGTGAATGTTGCTCTTCCACTGGGTTTTTAATCTGCCATGTTTTGTCTTTCTCCCTGGCTGGTTCCTGTTGTTTAAAGTCCTTGGCAGAGGCGACTGATGGGTGACGCAGGAAGTAAAATAGATTAGAGGCCAACAATTTTACTCTTGGCTTGTTCAGGAAAAGTTCATTCCCTTTGAAAAGGTGTCTTCGCTCCCAAAAGATGTGGAAATGTTCAATAAAATTCACTGGATAGGCGGTACATGCAGTAGAAAGCCACTTATTTAGAGCCCGCAGCCTACTGAATCTCTCCTCTGCATATCTGACTGGTGGTATACGTAGGTCCGCTGATAAACACATCTGCTTTCACAGAGCTCACTGTATTCAACAACTCGGTGAAGTCCTGTTTTAACACTTCAGACTGTTGCTACATCATTCCATCCTACGTGTATTATGATGTCTCTCACAGTTGGGTGTTCAGCCACGATACTCAGAATCCTTTCCATCATGTTGGAGATCACATCCTTGGGGAAGCAGATCACTTTGGTATTTTTACTGCACACCCTCTGTAAGTCTCTAATAGCATTGTCACCCACAATCAAAGTTTGAGGCCCAGGCTTTAGCTTTTCCTGTAGCCTTTTACTGTTCAACATGCTATCAGTCCTTACCCCGCTGTCCGAGGATGGATGGTCTGACGGAAATTCAGGGTCCTTCATCAGTGGAGAGTATCTGTTCCGCAGCTCAATGCTTGATTGTTTTGGAGGTTTGTTGCTCATCCTCCCTTCTACAGTTTTCCACGGCTGTGTCCTTCCAGGTACGGGGGTTGAGGAGGCGCTTTGCTTGGGAGGGAGTGCAGGCCAGCCTGTCTCATTCTCGTTAATCTGTTGGTGCTGGGTTCTGCCTGTTGTCCGTCTTCCCATGTCTTTGCCACAAATATGCTTAGGCTTTGCTCCTAGCAAATTCCAGGGAGGACTACTGGCTGATTTACTGCCGTTTACACAGGCTTCATTCCTCTTCTTTGTGGAGCTAATTAGCTGTCTGTTAGCCTGCTCTTGTCCACTGGTTTGTGACAACGGTAAGGTTGTCTCATTCCCAGATTGTCCATTTACCTCCACATACACTTCGAGGCGGTGAATTTTCCTCTCCAATACCGCTATCTTCTGAAGAAGTTTGTGATGGTCATCAGTGGGAAAAGGAGGCATCTTGTTGTTAATCTTGCTGCTAATAGCAGGCTTGTGCTAGTGGTAGGCCACACTCACGTTATACTGAGGAGGTAATAAAAAATGTTGAAATACGACCACAGCAGAGGCGATTTCTCTAAGACTGCAAGAGAAGCTCAGCTTCCCCTAAAATGTCAAAAATTAAATGATCAAATATGTATGGTTGTGTTAACATTTCATTGACTACAAATGCGTTAAACACGTTCATCTCGAAGACGAGTTCGTTCAGAATCAGCTACTTATCGATGTTGTTAACTTCTCATACATTCCCGTAGCGCAGTTTTCTTATACGGTCTACGGTCAATGCATTTGCCTGTAGAAGCTGAGCGTCCATGCACTTCAATGGGACTGCATGGAACAGTTTTTTTCATTACCTCGAAACTCGACGGTCATTGGATAAATGCCACGATTTTGCCCCGCCCCCGGACGCTCAGCGTCTCTGGGGGTGAATGGAGCTGTGGGCAGGCCTCGGCTGAGCTGGCGCTGAGCTTCCGCACGATGATTGGAGGATCAGTCGAAAGGCTGAATCCCGTTTTGATTGACAGCTATTTTGAGACATACACCGTCACTTGACAGCTCAGCTCAGTCCCATCGCGGATTTTGCAGGTGAAGTCGAAAGACAAACTGAAACCCATTTGTTGGTATGTGCTTGACGAAATTACTTGTTCATTTCTTACACTGTAAATAAAACACACTCATAGTATTTCCTTGTTTCAGTTTGACATAATTTCAACATTTCCTTGTTTTAGTTTAATATCGTTTCGTTAGATCGTTCAATCAGTCATACTGTTGAACAGATTGAACGGAGGGCAGAATTTACGTATGAATAAATTGACAAATTTTATGATGTAAGCCGGCAATGAGCTTCCCCTCTTTGAAAGACCAGCAGCTGCCACTGGACCACAACCTACTATACCTACAAAAAAAGTCGGTCCCACTGATTTATAGGTATCCAGAAGCCGTTGCTAATAGTTTCTCATATGAAAAAAAGCAAGAAAATCAAAAGAAAAATGCAAGCAGCGACAGGAGCAAGCAGAAAAGCTTCTGCACTGTATGAAGCAGGAAGCAGAGAGACCTCTAGAACCAGGTCAAGGCTTTGCAGAAGGAAAATATCAGACTGCGCAACGTGGTAGTTAAAGGTAAGTATTTCTTTTAGATTAAATAGTAATGAATACCTCTTAATTTTATGTGAAATTCATAAATGTGTACTTTATTGTTATAGTTCATGTAATAGATTAATGTCGTAGGAGGAAATGCCTTAGCAAAACAGAAAACATAATTTTTGTAGTACATTTATTTTTTTATTAAAATTATTCTCTAGAAATTCCAGCTTTGTTTGCGGACGTGAGAAATGTTATCACCAAGAATAATCACAGCAAAGATCTCAACGTCTGTGAGGTTGAAACTTTGACACCTTGCAAACCTTCAGAAGTAAGTATTTTTACAATTGGGACATTTTGAGTAGTAGTAAATATAAAAACAGAGTAGCATTCTGCTGCTTGTGGTGATTTTCTTTGTTTTGTTG
Organism: Cephalopholis sonnerati; assembly: GCA_019142605.1. NCBI lineage: Eukaryota > Metazoa > Chordata > Actinopteri > Perciformes > Serranidae > Cephalopholis > Cephalopholis sonnerati. The sequence goes on along the minus strand of JAGQAX010000006.1, from coordinate 40,520,355 downwards.
TCAACAAGGTTGATCCCACTGCAGAGCGATGACAGCCTCTCAATGGGGAAAAAACTGCAAACTTTACTTGGTAAAATATCCAATGTTTCCAGTTCTGATGGCAGGCTTACCTTTTTTTTTTTTTTTTTTTTTAAATGAATCAGTATTTAATTAACTTGTTTTTTAATTAATTGATATTTTTTGGGATAGCTATTCTGAATGTTAAAGGACAAATAGCCCTCTGAGGACAAGAGTTGGTAGAAGTAGTTTGAGTCAGGTGGGCACCCAATATCAGAATTATTGCAAAGAAAGGGCTTTTAGGGCCCAAATCATATAGTTTAAGCTACTACATGTAAAATATAATCTCATTAGGATATTGTTTGACTACACAGCCAGCAGCATGTGCATTTGCATTGGTGTAAACCACAGCTAAATGCAAAACCTCTTCGAACAGCAAACAAATTTGAAAGTGCAGTTTACAAGACTACACAGGCTCTATATCAGCCAATTGTTCAGCACCAAGCAGTACGTAGCAGGCCTACATTCAGGTGGCATACAACAAATAAATAAACAAATAAATATATATTAACACATAATCTGTAGAGTTTGAGAGGAGGCAGTGGCGATCACTGTCATATCCAGGTTTTATAATTGAAGGTGCGGTCATTTGCATGTAGGTGCATGTATCAGTTTGCACTTTAGTTTTTATTTATCAGGGTTTTAATGACTTAATGATGTTTCCTGTAGCACCTCTCAAAATGTCAAATTTATGTCACAATATGTATGGCAGCTTGCCATGAAATTCATGCTCCTCAAAGAATGAACCATGCCAAATTTGGTGATCTCATAACCTGTCCTCTAGCAGTGCCACCGTCATGCTAAAATTTACAAACCCCATTCTGCCACTATTTGCATTACCCTATTATTCACCAAGCCAGCTCATGATTTAATGCAGATATTATGGATATTGTTATAATTCCTGCTGTCTTTTATTAATGTCTAATTATTTATTATCCTGTTCACTGATGCTGTTGTAAACCACCATCCAGGGACCAAGATATCAGACGTAAGAAAATCAATCAACACAAGAATTTGTGAGTTAAGGCACCAGGTGAAGCGAAAAACAAGATGGGCTGTTAAATAGGATAACCAACTGTTCTTTAGGATCCTTTGTTTCTGTTTTCTTTCTTTGTTCTGGACCATGTTTTAATGAGAGAAGAAACAAGATGGAGTGTTAAATAGGATAACACAGGCTGTTCTTTCAGGTCCTTTGTCTTGTTTTCTTTCCATGTTCCTTGAGTAGCTCATGTTTAAAGTTGGCTTAAAAAGGCAAACTCCAACAGCTGAAGGCCAAATTAGTAATACATTTGACAAAATGGTTTTGAGATGCTATATGTAACAGCATCACACAGATGGAAAATAACAATTTTGTGTTTCAAAACAGAATTAAAGACTTTTGTTGATTGATTATAGTCTGTGCCTTTTTTTTACATAGTATAACATAGTATATTTTTGTGCACTATGTGTGTGTGTGTGTGTATGTACAATATATGTACATGATTATGAGGAACAATATATGTTTTGATATATATACACACAAATATATATGGTTATATATATATATATATCACAACATAATTTTCCTCATAATCATGCACATATACAGTACAGGCCAAAGCTTGGACACACCTTCTCATTCAATGCGTTTTCTTTATTTTCATGACTATTTACATTGTAGATTCTCACTGAAGGCATCAAAACTATGAATGAACACATGTGGAGTTATGTACTTAACAAAAAAAGGTGAAATAACTGAAAACATGTTTTATATTCTAGTTTCTTCAAAATAGCCACCCTTTGCTCTGATTACTGCTTTGCACACTCTTGGCATTCTCTCCAAGAGCTTCAAGAGGTAGTCACCTGAAATGGTTTTCCAACAGTCTTGAAGGAGTTCCCAGAGATGTTTAGCACTTGTTGGCCCCTTTGCCTTCACTCTGCGGTCCAGCTCACCCCAAACCATCTCGATTGGGTTCAGGTCCGGTGACTGTGGAGGCCAGGTCATCTGCCGCAGCACTCCATCACTCTCCTTCTTGGTCAAATAGCCCTTACACAGCCTGGAGGAGTGTTTGGGGTCATTGTCCTGTTGAAAAATAAATGATCGTCCAACTAAACGCAAACCGGATGGGATGGCATGTCGCTGCAGGATGCTGTGGTAGCCATGCTGGTTCAGTGTGCCTTCAATTTTGAATAAATCCCCAACAGTGTCACCAGCAAAACACCCCCACACCATCACACCTCCTCCTCCATGCTTCACAGTAGGAACCAGGCATGTGGAATCCATCCGTTCACCTTTTCTGCGTCTCACAAAGACACGGCGGTTGGAACCCAAGATCTCAAATTTGGACTCATCAGACCAAAGCACAGATTTCCACTGGTCTAATGTCCATTACTTGTGTTTCTTGGCCCAAACATATCTCTTCTGCTTGTTGCCTCTCCTTAGCAGTGGTTTCCTAGCAGCTATTTGACCATGAAGGCCTGATTCGCGCAGTCTCCTCTTAACAGTTGTTCTAGAGATGGGTCTGCTGCTAGAACTCTGTGTGGCATTCATCTGGTCTCTGATCTGAGCTGCTGTTAACTTGCGATTTCTGAGGCTGGTGACTCGGATGAACTTATCCTCAGAAGCAGAGGTGACTCTTGGTCTTCCTTTCCTGGGTCGGTCCTCATGTGTGCCAGTTTCGTTGTAGCGCTTGATGGTTTTTGCGACTCCACTTGGGGACACATTTAAAGTTTTTGCAATTTTCCGGACTGACTGACCTTCATTTCTTAAAGTAATGATGGCCACTTGTTTTTCTTTAGTTAGCTGATTGGTTCTTGCCATGATATGAATTTAACAGTTGTCCAATAGGGCTGTCGGCTGTGTATTAACCTGACTTCTGCACAACACAACTGATGGTCCCTAACCCCACTGATAAAGCAAGAAATTCCACTAATTAACCCTGATAAGGCACACCTGTGAAGTGAAAACCATTTCAGGTGACTACCTCTTGAAGCTCATGGAGAGAATGCCAAGAGTGTGCAAAGCAGTAATCAGAGCAAAGGGTGGCTATTTTGAAGAAACTAGAATATAAAACATGTTTTCAGTTATTTCACCTTTTCTTGTTAAGTACATAACTCCACATGTGTTCATTCATAGTTTTGATGCCTTCAGTGAGAATCTACAATGTAAATAGTCATGAAAATAAAGAAAACGCATTGAATGAGAAGGTGTGTCCAAGCTTTTGGCCTGTACTGTACATTGTACATATATGTTCCCATATAAATGTGAATATAAAGTACATACATGTTCACACACACACACACACACACACACACACACACACACACACACATATATATATATGTGTACACACTCAATATTTACCATATTTTGTTGCATACATATCTACACATATTATGAAGTATATTATTAAATATTAAATTACATATATATATAAGATATGTAAATGAATATATTGTAATATATTTTTCAATACATGAAAAGCAGCAATTCCTTATGTATTTTTAAATATATTGTCATATATTAAGATAATATTCTGTATATTTTCAATATATATTTTTTAGATATGAATATCTGTTTTTTCTTGCTGATTATTAACCAGTAACAGTGGAGCCAAGAGAAATATTAACTTTATTAAATCTTTTCAATTAACTAGTAAATCAGAACACTAAATCATTTCATATATTGACAGTTAATATATGGTGGAAATATATTTTCTTTGCATAAGGGTTGTTAGTTTTACAAGCACCACAGCATTTTGAACACGGTAAGGTCTTCCTCCAGTTATTTTTGCCAGGGGGACCAGTGAGAGCAGGAATTGTAGGGTGTCTGTGTTCCCCCCTTGGGGGTGCCACTGCTGGTAGTCTCACTTAAACAGAAATGACTGATGTTGTGGAAGGCGACTAGTGCGTCTGGTTGATTATGACACTTTTAAAATCTTTTTTTAAAACATTTTTAAAACTGAGATAGCTTTTTATGTATTAATGACAGTTTGCATTTATTACAATCAGCACACATGGATATTTTGTGCATATTCTGCAAAAAATAGAACATAGTATTCTAACTGTTATGTTTATTTTTCACTCTTGATTGTGTAGACCAGAACTTCCATTCATTTAGAACACTGACAATTTAATTCTGTTGAAGGAAATACCATGTTGTGTGGATGATCAGGCTGGATTATTATTTGTTTAAATTAATTGCAGGGAGAGAGAGAGAGATGACTGCTGGATGAGCTAAACTGACTTTAAACAAGAGAGAGAAGGAGAGAAATAGAGATTGAGAGCAGCACACAGCACTGTCAATTCATAAGCTTTTCCCAACAGAAATGGTCAGGGCTTTTAAGGAAATATAGAGACAGTCAATTCAGGCGGGAATTTTCAGCTCTACCTCTCATCTTGCTTAGATTGTTTTTTAGGTTCTACTTATCTCAATAGAAATAAAAGTTAAGAAAATAAGTGATCTCCCAGTCACTAAGGATGGGCCAGTTGTACAAGTGGGCAGGTCCATTTCCCACCCACAACACCAAACCTGCTCATTATAGTGATGAGAGCAAAAGTTTTTTTTTTTTTTTTAATTCCATCCCTGTCATTAACTCTTTTCAGCAACTCATTTCAGCAACAGTTGTTTGGTGAATGCACAGCAGCGACCAGGTGCTGATCATGAGAAGATGACCATACTAAGCTCAGTTAATTTATCATATGACTGACATTTCAACCTTGCTTGAGGAGAAGTTCATTCTTTTTCCCTAACGCACATGGTAAAAAAAACTTCACAATAAATAGACTGTAATGTCAGCTTTCAAAATAAATTAGGAAAAAGACATGACTGATGCCTGTTTGAGGAACAAAATTATGGACAACTTACATAGCACATGAAAGCCTTGCTCTAGATCTGTTCTTCAGAAATATCACTCTATGAGCAAGACCCTCTAACTGGTGGAGCTTAAACTGTTTTGGCATACTTAGCAGAAGATCCATCCTTTCTCTTACTGGTGAATGTTACAGAATAAAGGGCTATGTGGAGATGATTGAAACAAGCCCTTGTTTATCCATTTTATATTCAAGTTTAAATATTATTCTAATGCATTTAAATTGAATATTTGAACTGAGCCACTGTGTTTCAGTTTTGTATCTTGTTTCAAGGGTTTGAAATGCTAAATAATCTGAACCTCAATTTTAAAACCTATTGTTCGTAAAGTCCCACACGACGTGCTCAAGTAACCACAGTTTGCATGTATCTGGCCATGGCCACAGTACTGTCATGCCCCATGAATCTTTACATTCAAACATGGTGAACATTAACCAGGCACATGAGATTGACCCCAGGTAGTGCTCAAGGCTTCCTTTCCTTTTGGCCTTTGACTGGATAAGTGCTATTTTTGCAAGGCATTTTTAAATCTTTGTAATTATTTTTGTTTTTTAAATTTTGCCCATTGCATCAATTCGCAGTTGAAAGCATATTGTATGCCAGACAACTGCTTTTGAGTTGAGCCTGTCCCTCCGTCTTCAATTTACCTTTCTAAATGTAGAAAGTGAAGGTGTATGTGTATGTGTAGCAGCTGCTAGGTCCATATAGTATGGATACTGAGACACCTCATGTGAGATAGACAGACATTTCCCTGCGCATTAATGAGCTGAGCTGCCCAGAAGAGCCAATCATCTTCTATGATGGGGAGCCCAGATGGCAGGAGGTCAATGACTTCATCCGAAAGGCTAGGGGAAGATCTGCACCAGGGCTGAACGGAATTCTGTACATAGTATATAAGAACTGCGAGAGGCTGAGGAGACGTCTGCGGAAGCTCTTGAAGGTAGTGTGGAGGAAAAGCTACCTGCCAGACAGTTTCCTTATTGCCGAGGGGTGCTTCATGCTGAAGGGGGAGGACTCGTCCAGCATGAAAGACTTCTGCACAATCTCGTTGCTGAATGTGACGGGGAAGGTGTTCTTTGGAATCCTGGCGAAGAGGCTGACCCAGTTCCTACTCAGCAATAAGTACATTGACGCTTCTGTACAAAAAGGCAGAGTACCAAGAGTTCCTGGTTGCATTGAACACAACAGCATCATCTCCAAGAACATCAAGGACGCAAAGAGGAACCAGGGAGATCTAGCTGTCCTGTGACTTGACCTAACAAATGCTTATGGCACAGTATCACACAAGTTGGTCGACTACACACTCAAAGCCTACCATGTCCCACACAAGGTACAGCTGCTTCTCCGGAACTACTTCGGGCACTTCAAGATGCGCTTCACATCTGGTGACTTCATACCAACTGGCAGAGGTTGAAAGTCGGAATCGTGACCGGCTGTACAATCTCCGTGATTCAGTTTGCAGCTCCGATGAACCTCCTGGTCAAGTCAGTGGAGAAGCCTAGACAGGGAGCTATACTCTCGAGCGGCATTCAACAGTTCCCAGTCAGGGCCTTTATGGATGACTTGACAATCACAGCGAGGTCAGTCCCGGAGGGCAGATGGATTTTGGAAGATCTGGTAGAGCTCACTAAAGCAGCTAGAATGGAGTTCAGACCATTGAAATCCAGAACCCTGAAGCGGGGCCGCGTTCAAGACCGCTTCCAGTTTAAGATAGGTGAAGACATCATTCCAACTGTCACTGAGAAGCCAGTAAAAGCTTAGGAAGGTGGTACAGAGCCAACCTGAACGACAAAGCAAGTGTGAAAGAGATGCTCAACCAAGCAGAAGAGTGGCTAAAAACCCTGGAGAGGAGTGGCCCGCCCGGCAAGTACAAGGCATGTGTTGCCACAGTTACCTTGAAAAAGTAATCTGATTATTGACTACTGATTACTCCTTTAAAAAGTAACTTAGTTACTTTACTGATTACTTTATTTTAAAACTAACTAAGTTAGATTACTAGTTACTTTATAAGTTACATTCAGCAGCTGCTGACAACCCCCCCCCCATATAAAAATGACAACCGGTTTTGTCAATACTCACTTTATTGGAAGTGCATTTTTAACAGTAACATCAAGTAAACAATGTATCTCGACATTTTAAGTTTAACTTAAATACTATTTCCTGAAAAAAATACGTTTTTCTAAAACATGAAATAAGGACAGTCTTTCTTGACTTCACTTAACCTAAACACTTGTTTTTCTAAAACATGAAATAAAGCCAGTCTTTCTAGACCTCACATATTTAGCTGTTAACACTGTAATGGTAAAACATACAATTTATAATCTACATTGTTTAATTGTAACTATTACATTGTTTTATAAATGCTGAAACTGATGTTCACAGCATTAGAGCAGCAAGAAGTGGTTTTACAAAACAAAACAGTGTATATAACATTACATGCAGGCTGATATCCTGTCTAATTTTGTTACTTTGGCCTAATCTTATCTTATGGATGCAACAGTGGATCAGGGCGAGTAAACCAGTGGTTGTACCTCATTAACAGAAGCTTCTCAAACCTCTTGTCAGAAAGTCTATTTCTTCTAGGCGTGAGGACGAAACCTCCCAGACTGAAAAACCGCTCCGCAGGAGCGCTTGATGGGGTTGGAGTGTTATACTTCAAGAAAATGTTCTTTATGTTTGGAAACTGATACAGAATCTGAAGGTCATAGCCTGACCTCAGGTAGTCCATGAAAGTCCATCTCACCTTGTCTGGCAGACGTGGAGGGCACACTGGCAGGGCTTTGTGCTGCAGGAGCAGTTGTGCGACACTCTGCTGTCAGAAGTTCCTTTACTTGCTCCCTCCTACTTTCATCTCTCAGCCATCGGAATTTGAATTTTGGACAACTGACAGCTGCAAGAAGGGCATCTTTGTTGTCCAGCATACTGGCAAAACGAGTCTGGATAGACTGAGAAATATAATTGATGTGTTTATTAGTATTATCTTGTTGTAGCCTACAAGGCCTACTATTTATTATGTCATTGAATTACTTGCAAACCAAGCCTAATGTGGGATCGATATTATGGATTTAATTTTGTTTTAGGTTACTTAATGACATTTTTATTTATTTTAATCTTAATTTGCAGTGATAATGAATTCTGTTCCATGTTCATGAATAGTGTGATCAAGAAGTTCGAACTAGCTTAAAGTTGGATACCTGCACTATGGCATCTGGAAGGCCTGGAGAGGGCATCTTTGACAGCCAGGGTCTTCTGCATCAGAACTTCAAGTGTGGGGAGTAAAGTCCCATGAGGACAGTCACCTTGTAAAATGTCCAGTGCTGCAGTTAGAGGCTTCATGGCGGTGCAGTACTCGTGCAGGAACTGGTACTCTTTGTCTTTGAAGCTCTTAACTCCCATCTTGTTGCACAGAGTATCCAGCTCATTCATGGGGATTTCTGCGATTCTCTTTACAGCATCAAAAAAGGAATTCCACCTTGTGGATGTCGGTAGCAGGAGCTTTCTTTTAGTGACTTCCTCTACTGTTTCTGATGCAAGAGTAGATTTGCTTGATTTGGTCCAAAGAGCTGTGCATTTTGCTGTGCTACTCCTATACACAGCCCTGCTCTCTGCATTGGAACTTAAATATTTCGCCACATCAGTTGTGGAAATGATGTTGAGGGTGTGTGAAGCACGCCTGTGGTGAGGGGGAAGAGACAGGTGGCCGTCACTTTCATTCTGGTCTGAGAGGATTGCTGACAGATCTAAAAAGTGACATCATCATCTGTGGGAGTGGACTCTTCCTCCTCTGTCTCATCATCGGACTCTGTGACAGGCTGATAAACTTTAAACGCCTTGACAAAGTTGGATCCATTATCAGTCACTGTTGCAACTACTTTGTTGAGTAGTCCATATGAAGAGTGAATGTTTTCGATTTCTGCACCAATAGCATCATACGTGTGCCTACTGCGAATTCTCCTGCATGCCAATGCAGCCTTGTTGCGCTCTAATGTGGATCTACTGATACAGTGGAGCGTTACTCCAATATAGCTTCTGTTGTTAGCAGTCCAAATGTCCGCGGTAGTTGACACAAAGTTGACCTCATACAGCGCGGCCTTCAGATTTCTCTCCATCTCTGCATACTCCTTCTCCAGGTAGGAAGAAAAAGATGTTCTGTGAGGCAGCTCGGCATTGATAATAGTAGGGATCTTGTTTATTATGGCACGAAACGAGGGCGAGTCAACCTTGTTTAAGGGCAGCATTTCCTCGACAACATACCGCCCGACCAACTTCTTCAACTCTTCCCCACTTACTGCTTTTGCACCGAAGTCCAGCTTTTGTTGTTTGGGTGGCGAGTCCCCTCCTGCAGAAGTTGAGGCCGTGGCTTTGTTCGCAGCTCTCTGCTTAACACCACCTGGTGGGACTTGCTCTGTCAACTTGACTGTGCTGTGCTGCGACTCTAAATGTTTCTTTAAATTAGACGTTGTGTTTTTGAAGCTTGATAGTGTTTTGTTGCAAGCACAGAGTGTACGACGAACCTTAATATTATTGTCTTTAGCTGACACAAACTCAAAATAATGGCTGTATTTCCAGGTAGAAAAGGTGCATCTCTCTCCTCCCTCCATTGTTGTTTGCGTTTGTGTCGCTGCGTGGTTACACATGAGTTGTCCTCATGCTGAAAACGTGATGTCGCGTACGTGATGTCACTCCTCGAGACGCAAGAAGAAAGCAAAAATATAAATTTTTACTAAGGAAAATGGCAAAAATAGTAACGCACAGTGACTTGGATATAAGTAACTTCAATCTGATTACTGGTTTGGAAATAGTAACGCGTTAGATTACTCGTTACTGACAAAAGGGGTCAGATTAGAGTAACGCGTTACTAAGTAACTAAGTAACGCGTTACCGGCATCACTGCTACCAGTACGGCATCCCTCCAAGGCTCCTGTGGCCACTGCTTGTATATGAGGTTCCCTTGACAACAGTGGAAGTTAAGAACTTCCTCAGGGGGTGGCTGTCAGTACCCAAAGGCTTTTGCTCTATTGGCCTCTACAGTTCTGGGAGTAATTACATTAGTCGTGGAGGAGTTTAAGACAGCCAAAGTCCAGTTAGCCATGATGCTGCTGGACAGCGATGATCAGGCTATGCGGCAGGCAGACATCACGGTCAAGACAGGACAGAAGTGGAAAGCCAGTGGAGCTCCGAGGGAAGTGGAGGAGCGCTTACAACATCCAGACATCATGGGGACGGTGACCCAGGGGAGGCTGGGCCTGGGAGTCATCACCCAAGCAAGCTGGAAGGAGGCAAAGGCAAAGGACTGGAGAGGGATGGTGCAGAAGGAGATTTGGGCAGTGGAGGAAGAGGGCAGGCAAGCCAGGGCAGGCAAGCCAGGGCAATAGCCATGAGACAGCAGGGCAGCTGGACCCAGTGGGATAGTGTCCGGGGAAGATCTCTCAGTTGGAAGGACGTCTGGGATATGGAGGGGCATCGGATAAAGTTCCTCCTTAGTTCTGTGTATGATGTACTGCCAGCGCCAACAAACCTCCAAGGGTGAAGACTGACAGAGGATACCTCCTGTGTGCAGTGCAAGAGACCAGCAAACCTGGAACACATTCTGTCATCTTGCCGAGTAAGCCTGACTGACGGGAGGTTCAGATATCCTATGATCAGGTGCTGGCGCAACTGGCCAATGGACTGGAGAAGGAGAGGAAGTGGATAGCCACCAAGGCCCCAGCCAAAGGCCCCCGCTTCATCAGCTTTCTCAGGCCTGGGGAGAAGGCATGCTAGGAGGACGGATGTTCAGGGATCCTCGGTACGTCAAAGGACTGAGAGATGAGAGTTGACCTCGGAAGGCAACTCAAGTTTCCAGGAGGAGATTGCCGTCACCAGCCTCTGACCAGATATCGTGCTCTGGTCCCAAGCGTCAAAGCAGGTGGCCCTCATGGAGCTGACTGTACTCTGGGAGGAAAGAATTGAGGTGGCACATGAGTGCAAGCTGGGGAAATATCAGTCCTTCATCTTTGAGAGCCAGCAGAGGGAGTGGAGAGCCTGGAACCTACCAGTGCAGGTCGGTTGCAGGGGCTTCCCAAGACAGTCACTCTGGAGAGCACTGGGGATGCTTGGGGTCGGAGGGGCAACGCACAAGAACCTGGTGAATAACATCTCGAAACAGGCAGAGACGGCATCCAGATGGCTGTGGCTAAAGAGAAGTGAGCGGTGGCTAAACCAGGCTGGCAGAGGAAAGGGGGGGCAGAGCTGATTGGTGAAGACCTGAAACGCTGGTTCTGCTGTCAAGCCCCACTGAGGTGTCGTGGGCTAGTTGACGAAACACCAGTGAAGTGGGGTGCCCACTTGGAAACCCAGTGAACAAGTCTGAAAACATAAAGCTCTGCCCTCAGTTGAAGACATCTGAAGGGAGCGATTTCTATGCCAACCACCCCACATAAGGTGCAGGAGGTAACTCCTGCCAAGTGCAGTGGCTGCGATATACCCTTATCATGTAAAGACACTGTGCACAAATGACTAAAGAGCCCTTCTAGTATCGGCGTGCGGTAAAAAAAAAAAAAAAAAAAAAAGAATTCACACAATGAAAATTTTAAACTTTGCACACCTGCAAATAACATTCGTGGAAACAGGGCCTGTTTTTCTTTACTTGAGCACCTGCCCTGCAAAATATCTGTGCATTGCACTGACATTAACATTTCTAAGTTTCTAATAATTATACAGTGGCATGCAACCCTTCAAAATTTCGTTGAGTGTGAGAAGTAAATAGAAGATGACCCGATCTCCAAAAGGCATGAAGTTAAAGATGACACATTTCTTCAATATTTTAAGCATGATTACTTTTTGATTTCATTCTTTTACAGTTTTAAAATAACAAAACAGGAAAGGGGCCCAAAGCAAAAGTTTGGGCACCCTGCATGGCCAGTACTTAGTAGTGCCCCCTTTAGCAAGTATCCAGCTAATAGTCTTTCAGTTCTTGTTCGGGGGATTTTCACCCACTCTTCCTGCAAAGGGCTTTTAGCTCGGTGAGATTCTTGGGACATCTTGCATGCACTGCTTTTTTGAGGTCTATCTACAGATTTCTAATGATGTTTAAGTCGGGGACTGTGAGCGCCATGGCAAAACTTTCATCTTGCTCCTTTTGAGCTAGTTATTGTGGAATTCAAGTTGTGTTTAGTATCGTTGTCCTGTTGTAGAAGCCATCCTCTCTTCATCTTCACATTTTTTTTACAGATGGTGTGATGTCTGCTTCCAGAATTTTCTGGAATTTAAGTGAATCCATTCTTCCCTCTACTTGTGAAATGCTCCCCATGCCACTGGCTGCAAGACAAGCTTAAAGCATGATCGATCCACCCCTGTGTGTAACAGTTGGACAGGTGTTCTTTTCTTTTTTTCTCCAAACATACCTTTGCTCATTGCGTCCAAAAAGTTCTATTTTTACTTCATCAGACACATTAAAGGTTTTCTTCTTCTTCTGACTCTTCTATGGAGGTCATATTTGTACAGCCACAAGCTGTGCGAAAGTTTTCTTGGTCGTCTAGACTTCAACCTGACCTCCACAGTTCCTGTTAACTGCCATTTCTTAAATGCATTATGAGCTAAGGAACAGTTACCTGAAAACACTTTCCTATCTTCTTATAGTCTCCTCCTTCTTTGTGAGCATCCATTATTTCAGTTTTTAGAATGCTAGGCAGCCGTTTAGGGGAGCCCATGGCTTCTGATTGTCGGGACAAGGTTTCAGGAGTCAGAGTATTTAAAAAGCTTTGAAATTTGCATCACCTGGCCTTTCCTAACAATGACTGTGAACAAACCAAAGCCCTAACAAGCTAATTAAGGTTTGAGACCCTGGTAAAAGTTGGGTGAGAGCTCAAATGTCTTGGGGTGCCTAAAATTTTACGTTGTTGTCCTTTACTTTTTTTCACTGTAAAATTGTACAAAACAAAAATAATACACTGATCTTGCTTAAAATGTTAAAAAGCATGTTTTAGCTTTAACTTTATGCCTTTTGGAGATCTATTTATCTTCTACTTAACTATTTACAGTAAACAAAACCGGTGCCCAAACGGTTGCATGCCACTGTACATCTGCCCCTGCAGCACCTGTGAAAGCTTTAAAATGCTGATTACTTAAGCCTCAAAACCAGTGACACCCCATCAAGATGAGCCACAACAGTCAAGGCAGAAGGTGTTTGACTAACTGAGGAGGATAGTGACAATACTAAAGAAAAGTTTTGTATTTTAGCTTTAAAGCAAGTTGTAGCAAGTTTGATTACAGCTTTTACAAACTGTTGAGGAAACAATATATTGGTCTTACCCAAGGTTAAGGTGACTGAGCTTCTCAGCCGAGCTCTCTTTTCATGCATTTCCAGGAGCTGAGTAAGAGATTGTGTTTTGTTTTATGAAAGGGAAATGATTGTGAAAGCTGGTGAAGGTGTAAGGAGGTGTGAAGCGAATGAATTTAAATTAGCCATCAAGATACAGGTTGCACAGCAACGACAGTTTACCCCTGGCCTTGCAAGGACAACAAATATGATCTCAATGTCGGAGTCAATTTTGTTTGGAGATGGAGAATGAGGAAGAGGGAATGGGAAAGATGAAAGGGAAGTAGTAGTAAAAAGAATAGGGGGTGTGTGGAATTCATATAGCACTAGCCCTGTCTAGTTGAGCTTGCTAGAAAATGACAGAAACAAACTATCACCGATTCTCACCTCTGCTCTCCTACCTATCCCTCCTCCTCCCACTTCTTACTCTCTCCAATCTCCTTTTTTTACCTCACTTTTTTCTACATCACCTATCAGAGAGCACTTAATTGGAAAAGTCAATTTTTAGGATGTAGGAATTCTACATTTTCCTTGCACCTTTTTCTTTCTCTTCAACTCTCTCATTCTTAATATGTTTTTCTGTCACTTCCCCTCCCCTTACCCTTGCTGTCGTCCCAACCTCTCATCCTCCTCTTATCTTCTCCTCCTCCTCTCCGTCTTCCTCTCTCATGTGGTAATAAGCCTGGGCTGTTGTGGGCCCTGTGGCACTTCCACTTGTTGACCTCATGGTGTGGGTTTAAAGTTGATTTAGTGTCAGCCAATTTGTGCCAGGTTGCCTTCTGTAGGCTATTCCCCCGCCCCCACTACATCACAGGCAAAATCCAAACACGTCTGAGCCGGCTGTGCCACTGAAATGTGGCCAAGCACTTGAGGACAAAGTTGGCATGTGAGGGTACTGGCAAGCAAAGCCAAGATACTAACTGCATGGCAATATTTTGCCAGCATGCACAGTTTGTGTACTCCCTTGTCTTTTGTTTTTTTAATGCAGTGATGTGTTTTGCTAATAACAAGCCTTGCAGTTATATGATGACAATGTAAAGCTGAACTAGACAGTCAACTGTTGGTGCCCTTGGAGGACAGTAATTGGACACTCTTGAGTTAACCAAAAAAAAAAAAAAAAAATCAAGCTAAGCAATCCTGTAAACCTGTCAACTAAAAACCCTCTTATACTATACAGATGAGTCATGAACTGAAGAATAGTACATGTAACGATAATACATGTAACGAGCGTAAATTGACTTGCTATCTCTTAACATCCAAAACTTGTGCAGGAGTGTACGTAGCACATCATATTTTGATGTGTAGAGGTTCACAAATAAAGCAGTGGTATTCGACAAGTTGGGATGAGAACATGCTGACAATTCACAAAGTATGAAAAAACACAAAAATAGCAGTCCAAGGACTTTTTATGCTCCCAATAGTTATTACAAAATTATATACTTATTTCCAGGACACTTGTTAGAAAATTGTTAGAAAACTAAAGCATTAACTTGATTTTTGTATGCTACAGGCAGCCTCTAGTTTCCATGTATTAAAATGCATTATGTGTTCCTTCTTACATTTGTAATTTTTGAAAACAAAAGCTGATTTTGGAATGGTTATTCGTTATAGTGAACGTCATTTTTTTTAATCTTCAAAATGATCAAATTGTGGTAACAAAGCAAAGACTTTTCAAGTCAATACACACTTATAACTGCATTACAACACAAGGGCAAAGTTACTTTGACAACTAATAAACAACAATAGATGGTTATTGTGAGGGGTTATGTAACTCCAGCAAGGCCAGAATCTCTATAAGTTTGTCTTTTTGTGTGGAAATGGATGAAAATCATGCAAAAATTTATCTAAAAAGACTATGTTGAGCCAGGTCTCTACCAAAAACTTCAGGTATAGTACCTTTAGAACTGTATGTAACCCATAGGGATGTGTACCTAGACTCCATCCAGTTGTATTTCCTCTTCACTAGTGATGCAGAAGAATGTCAGCACTTTGTTTATTGTCCATGGAATGGGGTTGCACGCCAACATTTTCAGAACAAAAAGTCTGCCGAGGGAATATTTAAAAATAGCAGGTTTGTTAACTGAGTCCTTGTTAGGCAAGAGCAGAGGTGCAGCGCTGCCAGAACGCATTATAATGCCACTTCAAGAAAACATTCCACCTTAAATGTTGCCAGTAGGTGCCAGCAGTGGCCTTTAGTGGCACAGTTAATTATATATTTTCTCAGGCTGTAGCTGCAAACTGCAAAACTGGCCACAATATGAACAGTGGTTACAAAAGCTTCAAAATCAGCCACAACTGGCCCCTGAGCAAGAGTGACATTTTTTTTTATTGACCAGTCAATTGACTGCAGTGTTTTTAGCTCCACCTTTTGCTAATGGATCAGTGATCCAAGTACCCCGACAGAGGGGTAATGAGATATGGAGACAGTATAGCCTCATTTCCACCAAGCAGTCCAGTTCAGTTTGGTACACATTGGAATAGTTATTTTTCCTTATCCAACAAAACCGTCCCCATTTTTCTTCACCCCTCTGCTGGGGTACCTGGCACACTGAAAAGTGGAGCTAGAAAGACTGCATTATGCTAATTTCTTAGTTGAGAATGGTCAGTCTAGCTCGGGGGGGGAGTTGTGGCTGGTTTTGAAGCATACTGTATGTAATCACTGCTCATACTGTGACAAGTGTTTCATACATGAGTAAAGTAACTATAAAAAGTAACAATGTTTTGCTGCCTCTAGCAGCAGCTACAGACTGAGGTAAAAAAAAAAAATTCACTGGGCCGACTGCTGGCAGCTACCAGCAACTTTTAAGGTTTTCTTGTAATGTTACTCAATGCATTGACTTGACAATGTGAATCCATCAACACACCTTAACTGTCAATATGACAACTCTGACCATTCCATTTGTTTTTATTGTCTCTCTTAAATGATATACAATTCATAATGAATGGATCTTTATGCATTTAAAAGTGTTAATGAATTTCAACTGACATAAACTCTAATAGTCTCTCAGAGAAAAAAACATGGCAGAATGTAATTCTGGTGCATTGTGACAACACTACACCCCTGCTCTTGCCTGACAAGGGCTGAGTATAAAATCCCTGTTACTTTAAAATATCCCATCAAGACAGACTCTCACTCCTGTTCTGTTTTCTCCTAAAAAATGATGCCATGCAACCTGTTACATGGAGTAATGGTAAGAATATGCCGTAGAAACATGAATGGATCTAGGTCCTCGGTAAGCGTCTGTAGGGGTTATTTTTAGTTCCAGTGATACTATACTGAAAGTTTTGGTGAAAAGGGGTGGTTCTATTGATAATGACCACAACTTTTCACAATGGAAACACAAGAATAACTGTTATCATGTGAACTAAACTGAACTGGACTTGACTCCCAGGTGGATATGAAGCAGTGTGGCACAATTACACTTAAAATGATTACAGAGGTTGTTGTACCTTCTAATTAATATCACCTCCAGAATTATCCTCTGTTTGTACTCAGAATGGTTGGTTATGTCACTTGGGAACATTTCCCATCCAACCTTTGTCAGAATTCAGGATCAGTGTCTGATTGGGGGGAGATGGTTCAGCCATTGTTGTTTCAAATTCATTAATTTCACACAATCTAAGCAGACCTTGGTCTTTGTTGTCAGTTCCAGCCATTTGCCAGTCCTTCCAGAAAATCGCGATCTTGCAATCGCACTAATTAACGCAAATTCAACGAAAGTCCGCAATATTTGCAGGGGCTTGCAATTTTTCCAAAGTCTCGCGATTTTTCCGCATTTTTCCGCATTTTCCGGCTGACCGGAAGTCGACGCACATGCTACGTCATTTGAAACATTATCAGACATGTCATCAAATGGCGCTAAGGCCATTGCAGTATGGAGAAACACCTGCAGACAAAAATAACCACAAAAGACCGCGCAAAACAGTTCCCCGATGTTTTGCAGTCTTCTTTGGACAGCCACTTTCTACCACGAAGCACCAGAAAATGGTCTCAGTGCACCAGCTTATATGTGTCAAATTTATTAAAATGTTGTGCTTAAAGAGGATGTAGCTTACATGTTGTTTTACAGTCACATTGTCTGGTTTGAGAGCTACAATATTCATTCAGGATTTTTTTGCAACATTATTGTGAGTCATGTTTTAAAACTAATTAGAAGAGAACTGAAACATTTGCAGGTGTTTTTGTTTTTCAGTATGATTATTATAGCAAGTGATTACATGACTTCTTTTTTGGAGGCAGTAGTTAAAAAAAAATCACATTTTATTTCTCCTGGCTTGCAACTTTTGTCATTAGCCACATTTTTTGTCATTTGCCGCAATTTCCCGCAAAAAAATTACATAAAAATGCCGCAATTTTTGACCAAGTTGGCCGCAAATTCAAGGTTTTTTTGCCGCAAGATCCTGGAGGGACTGATTTGCTGAGAAAGGACTGCCCTCAAAAATGCCCTGTGTTTAACTGAGTAATATAATGAAATTAAAGCCATTTGAATCAGAAATAATATGAACTGACAGTTCAAGCTGGTTTTTACCCCTTTGGCTAAGATTGCTGGATTTGGCCAGACCCAAACCACAGATATATAATCAATTACAACTTGAAAGAGCAAGGAAAGAACAGTGCCCAGTCTCTGTTGCCTTATACCCAATTAGAGTGTTATATGGAAATGAAGAAGCTGTAATTTAGAGGGCTACCACACATACCTGAGTTTGGTATTTGTACTTACATTCTTAGAATATCTGGGAATTCTAGGGCAGGAATAGTGGTGTGGTTAACTGAGGCAGACAAGCTTGGACCATGAGAGATAAGGATTTCATCAGTCTCTTTCTGCACTTTGATGGCTAATAGGTAATTAAATTGTAATTTGACTCAGTTTCAGACCAGCTGGATAATGTAAAAATGTGCATTTACAGCGAATCATTGAAGCTGACAATAAAACTAAAAGTTTCTATTTTGAAATGACAAATTTGTTATTATCTGATGTCAACTTACCTAATCAGGAATCAGAAGGCAACAACTAGACTGAAAGCAGGGAGGGAGAGGAGAGGAAGAGGGCTTGCTATAGTGGCAAAAATTAATTACTCTCCTGAGATTTTGTTAATTTAAAAACTTGTTCTATGTGGCCAAGCTGACAACCTACAAACCTGTCATGTTATAAGGTTTTCAAATTGCTATTAAGCTTGGCATGCACACATCACACTCTTGCAGTACAATGTGTTACTGGATTAATATATTTTACTCATTATTTGTTTGTAAAAACAAGCAAGGCATTAAATATGAATAAGGTAGAAACAAACAAAAAAAAAAACACATTGATTTGGAAATCGTGTGAAATTACAGTAAATGCACAATTTGTCTATTATCCCTATAGTTCACAATCAATAAATCAATATGTTTTCTTTGTGAAAATCGGTTCTGGCTGAAGAAATCAAGTAAAAAAAACTTCAGCTTGAGGTTACCAGGGCCCTATTTCAGAGAGCAGACTCAACAAACTCTGAGCCTAATCCCGATCTCTGAGTCGACTGAGTTGAAAACTGACTCAGTTTTCGGTGCCAGAACAGCTGATTAGAATCAGCTCAATCAACTCTGAGTATGTTCAGCCTGAGGAAAACACGTTCATGGTGAGCACCAAAAGCCACCATCAATGGAACGTAGATAACATGATTTTTAGTTGCAGAAAGCAGAGTTAAAAGCAGAGTCATTTACTTCATCCCAACTGAATCTGAGATTTTAATGACCGCGAATAAGGACATGAAAAAAAATCTATCACAGCAGCTGCGGCAAAACAGCGTGAGGAGGGATGGGAAGAGATTGCAGAGCCTGTTAATAGGTAATGTGAAGTGATGTTATGTAATGTGTTGCGTTAATGTGTGTCTAATATAGAAACACTTTTATATCTTAACAATGTTCATATATTTTAATATAATTTGCTATATCTTCTTATTCAGCTGTAATCTGATGGGACCCAAACACACTGGGCAGAAACTCAAAATAATATACAAAATTATTGTTCATAAAATTTTGCTTCTACTTTACAATATTACAATATTAGGCTGAGGTTAACTGAATTGCTGAATTGCTGTGAAATGACTTCGTAATCTCCTTTATTCTCATGCAGCCAATTAGACCACAGAGTCTATGAATATATGAAAAGCATTCATGACTCATTGCATAATGTATTAACATAGATTATCTTATTTACACGGACAACCCTGCAATTCTGTGGAATTCCTCTTTTTTTTAAAGATTATTTTTTGGGCTTTTGTTAACTTTAATGGCAGGACAGCATAGCAACACGCAGCAAAGGACTGCAGGCTGGAATCTAACCCACGGCCGCTGCAGCAGGGACAGTACAGCCCCTGTACATGGGGCGCCCCATGCCCTGTAATATATTCCTTTGATAATTCTTTCTGATTTATGCTCAGGGAAAACCACAAAAACGGACAAAAGTCTTTTCAGAGCCAGAGTCCCTTCTCTTATGGCCTGACAAACTGCTGCCTCGCTGATGTGTCCAGTGTCTCTGATGTTAGAAAGAAAACTGCAGTTGCCGAAGAATCAAAGGGAAATGCATAAGATTTGCTCCGATGATAATGCACATCCACAATGTGTAATATTTGATATATCTGGGTGGAATAGATTGTTAGATAGGCCTTAATGATAGAGTGTGAGGTGAAACAGTATCTTTCATATAGGCACTCCCTCGGGGAGACATCCAAATGTGATCTAATCACCTTCTCCTTACGTAACAGCCTCTGAATGAATGGTGTCTCAACGTCCACGACTTTATTCACAAGATGACACCCCATGTCTCTCCTTCCTGCAACACGCTCAGCTGGTGTGAAGCAAACCTACCAGTAAGCAGGTGTGCTTCACGGAGTATGCTGCCGTGGTAACTGACTCAGGGTTTCACTGAACTGGCTTTGTGAAATGGAAAACTCAGTTTCCCTCATCTTAGGCTTAACATACTCAGAGTTTTCACAAATCCTGCTCTCTGAAATAGCGCCCAGGCCTCTCTGTGGCTCGCTTTGAGGCTAACAGGTTGAGGCTTCATAAGCCACTACTACAGTAGTATACCCATAATCTCTGACTGAAACATGTCAGCATTTTGGTTGCAATGTGGGTAATGTAGGCACCAAGTTTAGATAAGCAAGAGGAATGCATGTCATAAAGAAATGTAACTCTGGTTCTGCTGTGTTGTTTTTGATCTTTTTCTCCTGTCCATCATGAGTCTTGTGGTGTTATATAGTAGTGTTGCAGTGCTGAGTCGATGAAATGCTCTTTTAAGTTCTATCAATCTGCAGAGGCAATGTATTCACATTGCCATAGAGTGGAGTTTTTCTTGTTTCTGGTCACGTCTCCAGCACACCAAACTATACTCTCACAGATGTGTTCAGACAGAAGAGCCTCTGTCAAATGTTTTGAACATCCACCTAAACTTAAAACATTTCCAGGAGCATGTCAGAGCATTCAGCTTAGTAAAATAAAAGTAGAAGAGGGAAGTCTTTCTCTTCCTGTAGCCTGTAGTTATATTAATGTCTACATTAATGTTTGGACATTACAACATAAAAAATGTTGTTGTTTTTGGTGGTGAACAAGGTGTTGTCATACCTTAGACCTGAGAGAGAGTTTGCGCTTTGCTCCTCTTTTTCATAATTTTCCCATTCGGCTTGTCATTCATCTCCTTCTGCTTTTTCCTTCCACCCTAAAATTCTTCATCTTTGTGTCTTCCCATTTTTCACCTCCTTTTTCCTTCACTCCCACACCCTCGTCCCTCAAGCTTCCTCTCCTGACGATATAGATTCATTACAGTTTGATGATATCAGATGATTGCTCTCTCCCAGCTGGAACAATAGGTTTGTACCCTCACTTTCAATTCCCCTGGGCCCTGACCAACTCAGCTGCCTATCCCATCCCCTCTCCTTCTTCTTAACCCCCCTTCTTTCCCTTGTCTGTCATCTCACTTTTCTTTCATCTTCTCCTCTTTTGTTTGCTTTTCCTCTTTCCTAAAGCCCTGCCAATATGGGATTTATTGAACCAATATCGATATTTGAACGGAGACATGAATCCAATAATGATATCCAATATTCCTGTTTTTCATAACACAAAAAAACCCATATTGGTAGAAATTACTCAAAACGACTCTGCCAGACTTGTGACAAAAGCCCTTTTTCACACAGAGATGGCGCTATAGGGCTGCTTTAAAGTCCCTTCTTTACGCCTCCTGTACATTTTTACACAGATCCAAATGACGGCCACATCATTTGGCTTCAGTGTGTGATTTTTACATAGCATGGCAACATCACAGGACCAAGAGAGGCATGACAGGTGTGACATGTAACACAACAGCGTCAACCTCCTGTGTGACATAAAACATATGCCTCTGCAACATTTTATATACAATACTAATGGCATAACATGGCAATAACAATCACTTACTGTCCCTGCTATATGGCAGCTGAACCTTGTCCTCTGCTGGGAGGGTGAGAAGCTCCTAGATCTCATTGTTCTCTTCATTTGTGGACATTCTGGGCTGGTGTTCTTCTTCTTTAAGTTAGCTACTCACTGCTATCAGCTACTTTTTAAATCTCCCTCAGTGGATTTCACACATGACAGGTCGTCAAAACATCACACCTGTCCTGCCCATGATCCCGACCTGCCGGCTTACCTGTTTATACAGACACGGTTCTGGCGCTGTTACTACTTCCTGTGGCGGACAACTCTGTCCCTCCATCCTGCCATTGTACCTTATATACAAAGCAGCAAGGTGGCATAACGGCATTATATTCCCACCTTGAACAGGCAGTGTAAAAGGGGCTACAGATACATGTGGTGAAGCAGGTTATTTATCAGTTGAACAATGAACTTCATTGTGAATATGTGACAGCGGATTCTGAACAGTGAATTTCACTAGACATTAACATATTTTGAACCAACCATAGTGAGACTTACTCTTTGAAAACACTTAAGAGAAAAAATAAACCTCACTTTTACCTTTTAAAAGACAAAGACTAAAACACCCACTGCGACTGAGGTTGCTAACAGACATAGTTGGAGACAGTAAGACACTCGGACTTGGTGACTAGAAAGATGCAACACACTTGAAAGCAAGCTTAGACAAGCCACACATGGTCAGTTGGCCCACCATTCGGACCAAACTAAATGAACAGCTATGGTCCCCACATGACTGACAGAATGACAGACTATTACCCTCGTCACCAATCCCCAGGATGAAATGTAATAGTTTGTTAAAGGATAAGTCCAGTATTTTGCACTTTGAGCCCCATTCCTGGGTTGTTTATGATGAAATAGAGTGGTTAAGGCCAAAATCTTGACGATTGCTCCTTCTCTGACAATTTTAGAGAATTTGGCTTTCCCCTGCCTGGCTTAACAAGGCTGTCTATGGCCATGTGTAAATCTGTCCTAAAACCACCTTAAACATTTGTTTTCAAAGCCATGAAACTCACCGAGCGGTCAGTGGTGTTCGTTGATGTGCCAGCATAAAAATCGTAGCAAACTGTGGTTTCCATGATGATTTATTTGACACTTTGTCCATGCATTGATTTTCTATAGGAAGCCTCATTGTCTGTTGGTAGTAATCCGCCACCGGAAACGGACAGGGGGTTGTTTACGACAAGGTTGTAGTCATTGTTGTCTTTTAGCTCAGCGAAAGTGCCGGCTCAACAGTGCTGTGCGCGGTCCTCCTCTTCGGAGGAATTCTCCTGCAGTCACCGACCACACAAAACTTGCCCATTATTACTTGCTTGTAAACAACCTTTGCAGTACGATGCCTTTGAATGCAACGCCAGCCTTCTTCTTCTGCTTCTTTTCTGTGTCCCATTACATTGCAATGGTTTCCTGCCGGTTGCGACACTCACGTAAGGAGCATTATCGCCATCAAGTGGGCTGGAGTGTATAATGCTTCAGGGTCAAACGAACGATCAGGCGGAGGTTTGCATACGGGTGTGAGGCAGCTGAAAAAATAGTTCCACAATCGAGATGAATAGCAAAAACACGGATGGAAACCACAGTTTGCTACAATTTTTATGTCGGAACATCACTGAACACCACTGACCACTTGGTGAGTTTCATGGCTTTGAAAACTAACATTTAAGGTGGTTTTAGAACAGATTTACACATGGCCATAGACAGCATTGTTAAGCCAGGCAGGGGAAAGCCAAATTCTCTTTAATTGTCAGAGAAGGAGCAATCGTCAAGATTTTGGTCTTAACCACTCTATTTCATCATAAACAACCTAGGAATGGGGCTCAAAGTGCAAAATACTGGACTTCTCCTTTAATCCCCTTTGCTTTTCATTACGGACTACCATCAGATCGAAGTTCTAATTGGTTTAATACTTCGGTTTGTCAGCCTCAGTGTACTTTGTGCTTAGTGTTAATTAGTACTGACATGTAGCACTCATTAGCAGTGTTGGGGTAACGCATTACAATACCAATACCAGCAGGATTTGGGGTAATATTATTGCATTTACAATGTCACATAATGCATTGCCATCCAAAATAAACTGTTTACTGTTTTCATTTTTCATTCATCCACACTGATTCAAACTGCTCCACTTAGTCAGTGCGCCACCAGAAAAATTTTCTCCAAAGGTTATTTTGTCTTGTCATGTCATTACAGACTACATTACAGAAGGGTGCTGGTGATCGGCACATCTGCGTCATGCTGTACTCTGAGTTAACATGTTCAGTGTGTTTCCATTAATAAACTTTCAACATCTATAACGTGTACCATTCTGCTTTTGTGTCTTACGGCTGCAGCGGGGATAAGAAGCCGGTCTACATTTTTTAATTCTAATCAGACAGGGGTATTTTAATTCATACCTGACATGTTTCGACGGAGCCTTCCATCTTCCTCAGAGGTGTCACCTGATGTTAGCGTGACGTGTCCTTGTATCAGCTGATCTTACGGAGGCGTGATCGCCCTGTCAGGTTTGACAGGTCAACCACGCCTCCTGCTGTCCGGTCGCTCCTCCAGGACGGCGCTCCAGGTGTGTGACAGCATGTATGCCCCCTCGTCCCAGTTCATCGTCCTGTCCGCCCGTTTCCTGATCTCAATCGCTTCCATAATCCAGCGTTGGTGTTTGTTGCCTTCAGTGCATATGACTCTGGCCTTGTCCCAGTCCGTTACGGAAGATGACGTTACAGAAGATGACGACAGAAAAGAGGAAGAAAAACATATACAACGTGCACTCAAAGGATACCAATACCCGAAATGGGCCATAGAAAAAGGTAAATTACAAGTAGAACAAAGCCACAACACATAAGCCAAAAGGAGAAACAAAAAAGAAATAGAAAACAAAGGGACAGTCACGTTACCATACGTAAGGGGAATCACTGAAAAAATACAAAGAGCCATGAAAAAATACCATATAAACACACCGGTAAAACCACACACAAAACTAAGACAGATACTGGTACACCCCAAAGACAAACTAGAACAAGACCATAAGTGTAACGTAATATACGAAATCCCATGCAACTCCTGTAACAAAACCTACATCGGGGAAACAGGTAGAAGTTTCAACATCAGGAAAAAAGAGCACCAAAAAGAATGTGAAAAAGAAACAGACAAAAGACAGACACGGGCAATAAAAGACAAAGCAATGCAGGAAACCGCCAAATCAGCCATCACAGACCACTGCAAGAGAGAGAACCATGTCATGGACTGGGACAAGGCCAGAGTCATATGCACTGAAGACAACAAACACCAAGGCTGGATTATGGAAGCGACTGAGACGATGGACGATGAACCGGGACGAGGCTGTCCATGCTGTCACACACCTCGAGCGCCGTCCTGGAGGAGCGACCGGACTCCGTAAGATCAGCTGATATAAGGACACGTCACGCTAACATCGGGCGACACCTCTGAGGAAGACGGAAGGCTCCGTCGAAACATGTCAGGTATGAATTAAAATACCCTTGTCTGATTACAAGAAAAAAGCACAAGATATCATCCATAGAGACATAATGAACCTTGTTGGAATAAGCCGGTCTCCAGTTTGTTTTTTCCTTGTCCCAGTGATCAGCACATCTGGGTGATGTTAGTATATGTTGGGTGTGTTTTCATTCACATCCCCTACAACCGAGGGGCAACGCCAAGCACAATCCCATTCTTATTCCAGTGTTGCTGTCGCTGACTGGCACACTAGGAATCTGCTGGTGAGTCTTCAGCTCCGATGTTCTAATTTGCGCTCATTATAGTGAGTTTGTTGTGCTAACATCAATATTCATGTATTGTGTTTCATATCGTAGGCCCAGATTTATTTAGGTAAATATGAGATATACATATTTATCCATATCTTATAATTGTCAGACTATGATCCTCTGCCTGACCCTCCCATTGGCCAGGGCTATTTGTTTACATTAAAAGGTCCAGGCTATCTAATTGTTCTGTTTCATCAGGCTAATATTAATATTAGCAGGGGATTTTAATACAAAGTAGCACCACTGTGTGTGAATGCATGAATGGATCAGACGTTTGCAGCACTGGATTACCAGTGCTGCACACCTGCTGTGAAACAACATGACCCTCATCCATTTAAAATCAGCATTAGTTCTTCTGGGCTCATTTTGGTCAAAGTAACACAAAAGTAGTGTAATAAGTAACAAATTACTCTACACAGACAGTAATATTGTAAAGTAACTTATTACTTTCAAATGAAGGTAACTAGTAATATATAATATATTAAATTGAGAATAACTTTCCCAACACTGCTCACTGATACAGCAGTCATTGTGACTGCTCTATCTTGGACAATGTCTCACACCCACTCCACCATGTGCTGGTCGGGCACAAGAGTACTTTCAGTGGGAGACCCAGACCACCAAAATGCACCACTGAGCGCCACAGGAAATCATTCCTGCCTGATTTCAGCTTGAGAACATGGATGAAAAAAACATAATTTTTTGGAGCCATAGAATTTATTTGTTGTTAGTGTGGATCAGTCCTGTTAAGCTGTTTATGTGCAGCTTGTGCTGCGCAGTCAGTTACCAGCTGTTATCATATACAGTATATCTACATGTGTAGGTCATAAGTTATGACGGTGAGAAATTCGAACCTATCATTAAGCGAAATACACCAGAGGGAGCGCAACAAACTTATGACAATACTGTGTTAACAGTGCTGAGTGATTTGAGGCTGTTGTAGTTGTTGGCTTCTTTGCATTGGATGTCATACATTGGTGCACTGTACAGATGGAGGGTAGGCAACTAGAGGTAGACCACCAACTCTGCACAAATGCCTTTGCACTGTTCACACAATGTAACAATGTGCTGTGACAACTTCTCTGGGTTTTCAGCCAAAACCCAGATTTTTAACTGCATTTCAGCAGACTTCTGGGAACAGTTGACTTAGTTGGTAGAAAATATTAACTAAAGTTAGCTAACCTTAGCTAGTAACATTAGCTTGACAGCTGTGCATCCATTTACAGAGTTGAAATATTAAAGACAGTAATACTAAAGCACATTTACTCAAAAACAATCTTGATGGTTGGATGTACAAAGAGGTGTACATACTCTTCCATAGTGTTAATAGAGAAACTGTACATTGGGTAAGACATGAATGTACATTGAGATATGGAGAGACACGCAACATCATTAGGTTTCCTAGCTTTCCGTAGGCGAACAATCTTGAAATGGTGGCTAGCAAGCACGTAACCCTGCACGCCTGAAAGGAAAAACAAACGTTTCCGACCTAGCCATACTTTGGTATGGGAAGTTTAGGCAATGTTTTAGTCAATCTAACCATGTTGTAGCCATGTCAGCAAACACCATGAGCAGATGAGAACAGCGTGGTGAAACTTAAGAAATACTACTTACCAATGAGATTACTGAAACATGTCATGTTAATGCAAACTGCACCACTTCATCTATTCCTATATGGGGGAGGGACGAAAGGGAATGCCATAACCCCGGGTGTAGACTGGATCCGTCACGTGCGTGGTCCAGCCGTGGCACGGACTCCTCCGTCTTGTGCCAGGCGTCAATGTCCACTGGAAGCGTATCTATAGCGGCGCGCAGGCGAGTGGCTGGGATTGATGGATCGCGAGATCAAGATGTCACACGATCATTTGCGGAAACACTGTAGGTATAAAGACATCAACAAACAATGAAAAGATTTCTTTATCTGCCGGGGGCCAAAAACTTTGACGTCATGTTGTTGTAGCGATGTGAAATACGCTCCGGAGTTTTCATGGGTGTTTTTATTTTGAAAATTGACCGGATACTCTCGTCTTTTCTGCTCCTGACTTCCTGTTTGACTCATTTGGTCTGTGGAAATTGACGCTTCGTCGCGCGGCGTCCGTCAAAAAATAGACCCTTTTTAGCGGAGCGCCGAGCCGCTTCTGGTGGAGCAGTTTACATAGACTTGAATGGCCGCGATTAGCTCCAGCACCATACCTGTCAAGTTTTGGATTTGAAAATAAGGGAAATTTTCCGGCGCTCGCTGCGAGCCGTCCCACCACCCCAACCAAGCTCCAATATCCCTTACATTTTCCCTTACATCCCTTACACATGATTGGCTGAGCCGCGTTCCATGCCGTTGTAAAATCAGTGTAACCCACTGGTAGACCGCAGCGTCTGTGTTGCTTGGCAACCATTCTGTCCACTCGATCTTGCTTGGTGGAAGAATGAATAGTTCTCAGTTTTATTGTTGCATTATTACCAATAAATTGATGATTCTTTTTCGTGTGTGTTTATTTTATGGGTTATATGTAGGGTAACCGTTTTATAAAGCTATAAGCCCCTTAAAGCCGTAAGTTACAGTGCTATTACAACGGCGGAGGGGCACTGAACGCCCCTCAGCCGTTGTAAAATCACTGTAACCCACGGCTTCTCGGGGCTTATTGCTTAAACATATTTTCAGTTCATAATGTGCCCATCCTGCTCCTCTTTAGGAAAGTAAATTCGCTGTCCCATTTTTCGAGGTATTTACAGGACTTCTTTGTTTTTTTGGCAGGAATGCCTTCTCCTTCGTTACATCCATCCATCGCTCTCTTTTGTTGTTCCGGGTTTGTTCCCGTTGTCGGCACTAACCTCGCGACAACTGCCACCCAGGCTACTGCAGGTGGCAGCTCTCGCGAGGCTAGTGACAGTTTAGTTTGGAGGGGTAGAGGAATGTTGTTTTTTTTAATCATAATACTGGAGATTTACGGGAGAATACTAATACGGGAGGACGGAGGGAAAGAGGGGTAAAATACGGTAGTTTCCCGGCCAAAACGGGAGACTTGACAGCTATGTCCAGCACCCGCGCCGTGGCTGAATCGCCCATGAGACCGATCCAGTGGACATCCGGGGTAAGCGTGTGCAAAGTTTTGGGTGACGCAGAGCGGTACAGCATTAGGTAATTTGATCTTGTATTCCGTGGGGCGTGGCTACAGCTGCGAGCGAGAGCGCGACAGGCTGACTGGTTACACGGAGGTCTATGGGATTTAAACTTTTAATGATAACGTTGTGAATATCAATCCAAAAAACTTCAAAATGACGGATGCACAACATCGTGCCATGCGCAAGCCATATCCGAAAGCTCAGGTTGATCTGACAAATAGTCTGAGAGATATGCGAGCCACAGACACACAGACACACAGACCGACAGACACACAGACTGACAGACACACAGACACACAGATACACAGACAGAGATTCCTTGCTTTATAGATAGACTAGTGCAATGCCCGTAGGAAGTATGTATTTCTATAGAAAAGTGGAAGCTTAAGTAGATTTTTCATGTATGGCCAAATGAGGCTGTGTTTGATGGTTGGATGTACAAAGAGGTGTACATACTCTTACATAGTGTTAATAGAGAAACTGTACATTGGGTAAGACATGAACTTACATTGAGATATGGAGAGACACGCGACATCATTAGGTTTCCTAGCTTTCCGTAGGCGAACAATCTTGAAATGGTAGCTAGCAAGCACGTAGCCCTGTACGCCTGAAAGGAAAAACAAACGTTTCCGACCTAGCCATACTTTGGTATGGGAAGTTTAGGCAATGTTTTAGTCAATGTAACCATGTTGTAGCCATGTCAGCAAACACCATGAGCAGATGAAAACAGCGTGGTGAAACTTAAGAAATACTACTTACCATGAGATTACTGAAACATGTCATGTTAATGCAAACTGCACCACTTCATCTATTCCTATATGGGAGAGGGACGAAAGGGAATGCCATAACCCCGGGTGTACACTGGATCCATCGCGTGCGTGGTCCGGCCGTGGCACGGACTCCTCCGTCCTGTGCCGGGCGTCAATGTCCACTGGAAGCGTATCTATAGCGGCGCGCACGCGAGTGGCTGGGATTGATGGATCGCGAGATCAAGATGTCACACGATCATTTGCGGAAACACTGTAGGTATAAAGACATCAACAAACAATGAAAAGATTTCTTTATCTGCCGGGGGCCACAAACTTTGACGTCATGTTGTTGTAGCGATGTGAAATACGCTCCGGAGTTTTCATGGGTGTTTTTATTTTGAAAAGTGACCAGATACTCTCATCTTTGCTGCGCCTGACTTCCATTTAGTCTGTGGAAATTGACGCTTCGCCGCACGGCATCCGTCAAAAAATAGACCCGGCGCGTATTTTTAGCGGAGCGCCAAGCCGCTTCTGGTGGAGCAGTTTACATTGACTTGAATGGCCGCGATTAGCTCCAGCACCATACCTGTCAAGTTTTGGATTTGAAAATAAGGGAAATTTTCCGGCGCTCGCTGCAAGCCGTCCCACCACCCCAACTAAGCTCCAGTATCCCTTACATTTTAAGACAGGTGTACAAGATATCTAAAAACAACTTGTCAACCGCTTACTAACTACAATTAGGTGATCAGAATCTGATAGGCCAACCTTTGTTGACACTGAAATGCTGTGAACATTCCTACGTTATAATACAGCCTAAATGAAAACACAAAGGGTGTATGAAGCACATTTATTTATTGTTTATAAAACGGGTGCTTCCCATCCTTAAATGTGATTGGCTGAGCCGCGTTCCATGCCGTTGTAAAATCAGTGTAACCCACTGGTAGACCGCAGCGTCTGTGTTGCTTGGCAACCATTCTGTCCACTCGATCTTGCTTGGTGGAAGAATGAATAGTTCTCAGTTTTATTGTTGCATTATTACCAATAAATTGTTGATTCTTTTTTGTGTGTGTTTATTTTACGGGCTATATGTAGGGTAACCATTTTATAAAGCAATAAGCCCCTTGAAGCCGTGAGTTACAGTGATTTTACAACGGCGGAGGGGCACTGAACGCCCCTCAGCCGTTGTAAAATCACTGTAACTCACGGCTTCTCGGGGCTTATTGCTTAAACATGTTTTCAGTTCATAATGTGCCCATCCTGCTCCTCTGTAGGAAAGTAAATTCGCTGTCCCATTTTTCGAGATATTTACAGGACTTCTTTGTTTTTTTGGCAGGAATGCCTTCTCCTTCGTCACATCCATCCATCTCTCTCTTTTGTTGTTCCGGGTTTGTTCCCGCTGTCGGCACTAACCTCGCGACAACTGCCACCCAGGCTACTGCAGGTGGCAGCTCTCGCGAGGCTAGTGACAGAGTTCAGTTTGGAGAGGCAGAGGAATGTTTTTTTTTATTACAATACGGGAGATTTACGGGAGAATACTAATACGGGAGGACGGCGGGAAAGAGGGGTGAAATACGGTAGTTTCCCGGCCAAAACAGGAGACTTGACAGCTATGTCCAACACCCGCCCCGTGGCTGAATCGCGCACGTGACGGATCCAGTGGACATCCGGGGTAAGCGTGTACAAAGTTTTGGGTGACCCAGAGTGGTATAGCGGTAGGTAATTTGATCTTGTATTCCGTGACGCGTGGCTACAGCTGCGTCAGAGAGGGGATTTAAACTTTTAATGATAACGTTGTGAATATCAATCCAAAAAACTTCAAAATGACGGATGCACAACATTGTGCCATGCGCAAGCCATATCCGAAAGCTCACGTCGATCTGACAAATATTCAGAGAGATATGCGAGCCACAGACTGACAGACACACAGATACACAGACCGACAGACACACAGACACACAGATCGACAGACACACAGACTGACAGACACACAGACTGACAGACAGAGATTCCTTGCTTTTATAGATAGAAGATAGATAGATAGATAGATAGATGAATGTCTACACAAAATTGTACGGTAATCCATTCAGCAGTTATTGAGACAATTTTACTCTGAACCGTAACTGTTACCCTGCAGAGGGTGCTAGAGAAGGTGTCAGGTGATCATCATATTCATTAGGAATCATCATTTGGGCACCGTGACTGTCTTTACAAAGTTGCATGACAGTCCATTCAATAGTCAAGATATTTCAGTCTGGACAAAAGTGGTGGACTGATTGGCCAACCATCTGAGCCTCCCTGCTGACTATAAAACTTGGTAAAAAGCCATCGTTAGACAACTACAAGAGATTCCAGGAATGTTTTGCTGCCCAGTTGAGAAGTAGTCCAGGGCATACCACCCTATAAAACATTGAAAAACACTTGGTGTTGTATGGATGAAACAACATCATGTAACATGGTCATAATGATCTTATGAGATGCTGGTAGGTGGCTTTTGTTACAGGCGAAACAATGCTAGATTTTTCCAGTCTGTGTGCACAGCCAAGCTAACCAGCTGCTGACTGCGGCTGTATATTTATTTAACAGATTTTCAGAAGTCATCAGTCTTCTCATCTAACATTCCACCTGACAGCAAACAAAAACATTTCCCAAAATACTTAAATATATTTCAAGCTGTAGGCTACAAAACATTGATCATTTCTCCTCCCAAAATTTAATCTTGCTCAGTATGAATTTCTAAAATCCCCCAGAGTAAATCATGATCTTGTAAAGTCGCTGGCTAAGTGCCACTGGTGCACACCTATGCATCACAAAAATCTCCCTCAGCTTATTTAATTCACAAGGTGTGGTACTGAGTCAGGTTTTGAGATCAAAATGTCCACCAATACATTGTGTGCTCAACTGACATAATAAGAAGTACTGTTCAGTCCATGTGTTATGTCTATTTAAAATGTGCTTCATAAAGCATATTTTGGATGTAGTTACTCTTAAACAGATGTTTCTCATTATTCACAGCAATGATGGTGTTTCCAATGCAGCATCAGACAGGCTGTGAGTACCTGACTTCAAGCCATGGTTTCTTGAGTGCACAGTGTCTCTACAGTTTTCCTGTAGAGAAAATGTGTGGCAGCTGGTTGACTCTGGCTAGCACAGCTTTAGGCCAGTGATGTAAACCTATCTTTCATTAAAAACCCTCCATCACCAAGAGACACATTAAAATCTCCCAGTCTCACAGATCTGACAAAGCTGTTAAAGCCATTCTTGCCAATGTAATAAAGAAATCGTTGTTGCTGGTTAGTGTGCATAGCCAAGCTGGTGGTCACTGATCGGTTGCCAGGTTACAGGTGCTGCAAAAAAGAAACATGTATACATAATAAGTGCTAACTGCATTCAGTCCAGTGGTGCATTCAAGGCAATGACACACGCAGCTGATCTGTTTATAAATAGGAGCTCATCTCTCTGACACCTGGCGTCCCTCTCTTATAGACAAAATACAACACAAGTCCTCAACGGCAAAATAGGTCTTTCAGGATTTGTTCTGCACACTCACGCTGCCTGAATGCTACATTATAGGGACACCACAAAGCCACTTTATGAAAGATATAGCTCTTTAGGTTTGCAGAGCATCAGTACTGATGTTCTGATTGTTGCCCAAAACCTGTTGAGTTTTTTAAATACCTGCCACAATCACATGGCAGTAGGGGTGTGGCACAAAATTCTGGGACCTATGCATAAGCAGTCTCTTTGGGCCCCTGCCCGTCCTATCTTGATCCATGTCTCTTACGCACCTTTTGAGAATTTTTCTTTTTACAAAGTCAGTTTGCAGTCTTTTTTTCTATTCCTTTCTCTACCCTGATTTACCTTATTTGGGGAAAGACGTGACAGTGTATGATGTATGGTTGATGGTTCTCCAGCAGCATCAGCAGTCACTTACTCAGCTCTAGCTGTGTTAAAAGACGAATCCTAGTGCAGGGGCGGACTGAAACACTTTTTGTGGCTCTAATGGGTGAGAGGGGCCTCAAAGAGCTTCCACTACTTTTTTTCATACAAACTTTAGTCTTTCAACCAATGTATTCAGCCAGTTTTAATTAAGTTGTGGCACTAATCACTTAGAAAAAAAGAAAAAAAAAAGAAATGCAAGCAAACCAAACTTTGTACTACATGCTTTTTTTTTTTTTTTTATTAAAAAACGAACAAACAAAAACTGTGCCATATAGCGTGTTTGGGTCAATATAGGTCAATATTTGAAGATGTTTTTTTGTGTGATGGAGACATAAATCCCGGAAAAAAGGCAGGCTAGTTAAATTTAAGAAAGAGGTCAGCTGACTTCCTTCCTGTCCCCCACAGTGCAAACCTTGAGACATCCAACACAGTATTCACTAACTGGTGTGGACTGAAAAACGACAAGAAAGCTTTGGTTTAAACATTGTTTATAGGTTCATGTGACCAGACACAAGTTTTGACAACAAATGTAGCAAAGGTAAGACACAATTTGTACATGTAAATGTACTGCTTGGACAGTGTACTGTATGTTTTGAGTCTGTGGTTGTACAGTGTGCTGGGACAGTTAGATTATCAGGATTCATTTGAGGTGGATTATTTGTGTGCAAAGACAGTTATTGGGAGAGCTGCAATGTGCACATGCATTGTGTTCTGACCAAGAATGCTTTGTGCCTGTATGCTACTAAGCACCAGTTCCAGAGCCACCAAAACAGCCCAGTGTGATCTTAATCAATCATAATCATATATATTGCATTAACTCTACCAGTTAAGTCACTTCCCTCTGCTGAGTGAAGTTTTTTGGAAACTTTGGCCCATTAAAACACACCTGTGTTTAACAATGGTACAGGAACGTCACTAAGAAGCTGTCATAAAATGACCTCATTAAAGGGGAATTCCGGTGTAAAATGGATTTGGAATATATTGTACGTGATCACGAGTTCAAATCTTGTGTTGGGTACAAAACCATGCGATGCATTCTAAACTAGGCTGTTTTAGCCGATTACTCCAAAAGGCTAATGCCGCTAGCACTCGGGGCATGTCTCCAGGTGAAACAAAATAGCTGCCATTAAACCACTTACAAGGCTCAAAGTAGATCCACACTTCGTTGGTAGTATAACGAGGGTCCTACCATTTAAAACGAGGCATTCAAAACTTTGTAAGTGCACAGATAGTTTATTAAAAAACACTGTTTACAAAGACAGTGCCTGGAGGTAGTTTTCCGGTCACCACCAGGTCAAAACAAATTGATTATGACTCCTCTTCTTGTCTTCTCCCCTCAAAAGCAGTCGTCCAAGCTTGTACACTACACACATCCCGGTCACCCCTTGTTCACGTGTACAGCCCATGGTCAGCCCTCTTCCATCAACAACACCATGTCATTTTATGCCTGTTACATGCATTGTGTTCTTTTCAAAATACACTTCCATTTTCACAGGAAATGTGCAGTTTTCTGCTTGAAAGATGCATACAGTCTTTTTTTTCAAAATAAACTTATAACATCAGTAAAACACCTTTATTTATGTTGTTTATTTATATTTATTTCCTTGTGCAACAAAAGCACATCGTTAGGTTTAGGCAACAAAAGCACGTGGTTAGCTTTAGGCGACAAAAGTATTTGGTTAGGTTTAGGCAAAGAAAGTACATAGGGTTAGGGTTAGGGGGTTACTGCTGGCTGCCGCCACTGGTGCATTTTATAACACAGAGAAAGGTGCCTTTGTATTTCAAACTCCCACTGACCTTGCGCTGATATTTGACAACCTTGGTTGGTGGCTGCTGCATCAAATAACTGCTGCCACCTGGTGCATATACCGCTGCAAAAGGTGGTTTTGTGCGTTGGTACATAACATAAAAGAGCAAAACAGCAGTATTTGATGAGCTCAAAATGAGAATGGGCTGCACGTACATACTGTGCATTCAGAGAGAATTCAAAACTTTTCTCATTTTTCTCATTTTGTTAGGTTGCAGCCTGATACTAAAATGGTTAAATTAATGTTTTTCCTCATCAATCAAAGCTCAGTATCCTATAATGACAAAGCGGAAAAATGATTTTTTTTTGTTTGTTTTGTTTTTTTTTGCAAATTTATGTAAAAAAAAATTTAAATAACTTTTACATTGACAGAAGTATTCAGAGCCTTGACTCAGAATTAAGGTGGAGCACCTTTGACCATGAGTACAGCCTCCACTCTTCTTGGGTATAAGGTGACAAGCTTTGCACATCTGCAGGAACAAAGTCAAAACCCACATTTTGAATGGAACTGCAAAACTGTAATTGTGAACACTTACACACACATGAATATGCAAAGGTGCAATTGTAAACACTATATACATACATATATAATTGCTATCCAAATGTACTTGAATAGAAATATTTACAGAATAGAACAATAGATGAATTATGTACAAGTATTGATGAAAATAGCCTGCATTCAGTAAATTTTTACTTAAGATCTACATATATAGATATCAGAGGCGATTTCTCTAAGACTGCAAGGGAAGCTCAGCTTCCCCTAAAATGTCAAAAATTAAATGGTCAAATATGTACGGTTGTGTTAACATTTCATTGACTACAAATGCGTTAGAACACGTTCATCTCGACGACGAGTTCGTTCAGCTGAGGGGCGTTCAGGGCCCCTCCGCCGTTGTAAAATCACTGTAACTCACGGCTTCTCGGGGCTTATTGCCTTTATAAAACGGTTACCCTACATATAGCCCATAAAATAAACACACACGAAAAAAAGTCATCAATGTATTGGTAATAATGCAACAATAAAACTGAGAACTATTCATTCTTCCACCAAGCAAGATCGAGTGGACAGAATGGTTGCCAAGCAACACAGACGCTGCGGTCTACCAGTGGGTTACACTGATTTTACAACGGCATGGAACGCGGCTCAGCCAATCACATTTAAGGATGGGAAGCACCCGTTTTATAAACAATAAATAAATGTGCTTCATACACCCTTTGTGTTTTCATTTAGGCTGTATTATAACGTAGGAATGTTCACAGCATTTCAATGTCAACAAAGGTTGGCCTATCAGATTCTGATCACCTAATCGTAGTTAGTAAGCGGTTGACAAGTTGTTTTTAGTTATCTTGTACACCTGTCTTAAAATGTAAGGGATACTGGAGCTTGGTTGGAGTGGTGGGACAGCTCGCAGCGAGCGCCGGAAAATTTCCCTTATTTTCAAATCCAAAACTTGACAGGTATGGCTCTATGGCATGAGTGTGGTTGAAAAACGGCTTCCTTTTATAAGTTACTGCCTCGCTAAAATATGACAAATTTTATGATGTAAATTTAAAGTGAGCTTCCCCTGTTTGAAAGACCAGCAGCCGCCACTGATAGATATACATTTTAATAAAAAGATATAAATAATAGCCTACATTTACTCTTTTAGTTTTTATAGATTAATAGATATACATAGTAATAAAAGATATGAATAATAGCTTGTATTTATTTTTTACTAGATATACAAGTATATTTAGATATAGAGACATTTATATCTCTACTGCTTGCAAAGTTTGCACTCTTTATCTGACGTTATCTGACGTAACGTTACCCCCCACTACTATCCCTTCCTTCTCCTCCTCTCTCTCTCTCTTACTGCCGCATCTCTCTCTCTCTCTCTCTGCCGCAGCTGCATCTGCTGCCACAGCTGCGGCGCTAGTTGAAGCCTGGAAATACTGAAAGCAAATACATTTCACACTGATGGAAGTCTTGTCACTATTCCATGCCTTTCTCAAGCGTCTTATACCATTTTGATAATACCCCGTGAGGTCCGGAACCTACCTCCTCTTCAAGATGAGGTCTTTTCTTCTTCAGAAAATATTTTTCTATACTCATCTGTGTAAAAGAGTGAACATCCAAGTTAATTACTAATGAGCAGAGCCGATTTATGTAGGCTAACATTACAGGGCTAGCGGCAGCAGCTCAACGGGTGCCTGTCGGCTAACGTACAGTGACAGTTAATGTCTCTGCACATTTTGAGCTTCCAGGTTTGACACAGACACAGGCTGATATAACATGATGAGTTAGAGTTGTTCGGACCACTTTTGGGCTTATTTGACCACTTTGTACCGGCACGTCTTACCTTTGTTGTTCCACGCCTCTTCCGCCACGACTTCTTCTTCTGCGTCTTATTAATTTATAGGCGGCGTTACAATGCATACCGCCACCCAATGCTCCAGAATTGTAACGACACGCGACATCCACAAAGCAAACAGTCGGAGGCAGGTCGAGTCAAAAGCCGAAAAATGTATTCCTGGCGGCCAAAATTTATTCGTGGCGGGCCGCCACGAATAAATGAACGTGTGGGAAACACTGAAATATGAACCAGTCTAAGGAAACAGACAAGCAGTTTGGATAGAATGTTTATATCTGTTTCCATTGCTTTTTCAGATGCAGGCACATCCCTACTAAAACTCTGTCTGTGTGCTAATGTATTTAACTATCTCGTAGATTCAAGCAGATTACCAGTCTACTCTGATCACATGGGGCGTCATGATCATTGCCAGTCAGGTTTGGGTTGGATTTCCACAGGACATCATGCAATGTTGTGGTTTACTTAAATTGTGACCAAAACCAGAATATTTAATCAATCAGTTCATTCGCACATGAAATCAAATAAGATACAGTTTCAGTGAAATGTAATGTGGAGGGCTCTATACGTAAGAACAAGTATCTTGAAGTGAATCCTGAACCTGATGGGAAGCCACTGTAAAGAAACTAAAATTGGAGTAATGTGGGTTGACCTGCTCGACCTAGTTAACAACCAAGCAGCAGTGTTCTGGATTATTTGAAGATGATTCAGAGAAGATTTGTGTAGACAAGTAAAAAGAGAATTACAGTAGTCCAATCGGGAGGACACAAAAGCATGGAAAATCATCTCTTGCTCAGCTAGAGACACCACAGACCTGAGCTTTGCAATATTTCTTAGCTGAAGAAAACAAGTTTTGTTCAATAATTAAACCAAGATCAAAATGCATGGCCTGGTCAAAAATAACACTAAGATTCCTAAAATTTGACCGTACGGCTGACAACCCAATACTCTTGGCAGCCTTTGAAGCTATACAATCGAAACCTCAATCTCGTCTGTGTTTAATTGTAAGTAGTTGTTTGACATCCAATCCTTGATGGCAATCAAACAGTTGTGAAGAAAGGGAAGTTTGTCTTTGTTATCAGGCTTAAATGAGACATACAGCTGAATGTCATCAGTATAAGAGTGATACGATATACCTTTGAACTGGTTAATAATTTGACCTAGTGCCTTGGTCACTAACAGGTGGTCCAAGTCTGGACCCAGACGCTGTCCTATACGGACCCGCACCTATAACCAGTAAATTATTAAGGGATTTTAAATTTTGAAGGAATGCTTCTATTTTTACCGGTGCAACCTTCCCAGTCTTTACGGCACCGGTTTAGCTGATCAGGAAACGCACAGGCCAATTGCATGTGAGTTAAGCTATCACACGTGATGCCACCCAGCCAATCAAAGTTCTGCATTCCATGCGATTAACATTGCGACTCTGAATACAGTCAGAGACGGTGAGAGGTGAGTGTCAAGCGGAAAGACGATAGAAAAATAAAAAAAATAGAAATATAGATCAAGAAATAAAGCAAAACAGGGAGAGAAGACGGAGAGGAAGAGACGAGTGAGCGAGGGGCTTCAAATACAGCTGGGAGGCAGCCTTCTCCACAATGAACATAATTTATTTATTGTGAAATTGGTTGAGACTGTTAAGTCAAGATGTGAAACAGTTAACATAGAAAAAGGAAAATTCCAGCTGTTGCTACACTTTCTTATTTTTTCTAAAATTAAGCACCATATTTTAAGATGCACAAATTTTCAAAAAACGATTTTATTAATTTTTTAATACAGTTCAATGTTAAGTGACAATAAATATTGTCTAGATGTTTTTGAATCGTACTTTCTTTATTTAAATTGATAGTCAGATGTTGATTACATGCAGACCTTAATACAACTACAAGGCTACTTCAGTATATATCACACTAAATCATATTGCAAGTTAGACATTATATGTTCCAGACCTTTGCTTTAGGAAATTTTCTCTAACTAGATCTCTTTGAATTTTAGTTGAATACTCCTGACCTAGTGGAAGCATGTATGAGGCAAATAATATAGGACCTAAGACAGAGCCTTGAGGTACACCACAGGAAAGAGCAGCAGTATCACACATGAAAGGACCAAGAGACACAGAGAAGTCCCTATCTGAAAAGTAGGAGCAAAACCAGTCCAGGGAACTCCCAGAGACACCCACCCACTTTGTAAGCCTTTCAATAATGATACTGTGATCCACAGTATCGAAAGCTGCGCTAAGATCCAGTAGCACCAAAACAGAACATTCATCCACATCAGAGGACATCATCAAGTCATTTGAGACTCTAAAAAGGGCTGTTTCAATGGAATGCTCCTGACGGAAACCTGACTATAATTTATCTAAAAATGGCAGGATGGGAGGAGCTACATTTGAAGTACCATGCAAGTTACATTTATGCAAGACACTGAATGCACTGAATGCAGTTAACTGATTTAGCAACCTCATGGTCCGAGGGTAGAGGCTCTTTCTGATCCTCTCAGTGCTGGCCTGGTGTGTCTGGTACCTTCTTCTTGTCATCAGCAGGAAGAAGAAGCAGTAATGCAGGTGGTTGGGATCTTAAATTATTCTCCTCCCCTTATTCTTGCAGCCCCTGTTGTAAAGATCCCTTAGACAGGGTATAGCAGTACCTGTTATATGTTCAGCTGAATGAATCACTCTCTGCATGGCCTTGCAGTCCTGTTCAGTGCTGTTTTCATACCAGGCAGAGATGTTCCCCATCGGGACGCTCTTGATGGTCCAGGATTAGAAAATTCTCAACCTTCTCACCACTGTGTCAGTATGTAGTGCCCAGGTCAGGCTCTCAGTGATGTGGACACAATAACCCAATTTCTGCCAAGCAGTCCAGTAGGGTTCAGTACAGTTTTTTTCCATTTTCACTGTAAAAAGTTGTGGATGGTACCAATGGAACCGTACCTTACTGTCCCCATTTTTGGTCACCCCTCTGTTGGGTTACCTGGCACACAGGTCTGGTACTAAAAGGTGAAGCTAGAAACACTGCATTCCATTGATTGGTCAATAGAAGACGGTCACTCTTGCTTAGTGCCGAGTTGTGACTGGTTTTGTAACCACTGTTCATACCATGGCATGTTTTACATTAGTAAACTATAGCTATGAAATGAAAGAATATTTTGCTGGCTCTAGCAGCAGCCACAGACTGAGAAAAAAATAACCTTATTCACTGGGCCGACCGCTCGACACTTTTAAGGTGGAACATTTACTTGTAATGTTACTCAATGCATGAGTTGATGATGTGAATCCTCAACACACTTTAAATTTCCGTAACCCTAACCCTGACAACTTTGACCATTCCATTAGTTTTTATTGTTTATTTTGGATAACATACATTGTTAGTAATGAGTGTATCTTCAAGCATTTAAAAATATACATTACACTTGACTGGATTATATAAACTACATATATTCAAATCCTCATTTGGAGAAAAAAAGGGGGGGGTTAGTTTCTTCCCTGCTTCCTCCCAAAGTCCACTATCATCTCCTTAGTCTTACTGATGTTCAGGAGTAGGTTGTTGTCCTGACAGCAATGGTCAGGTCATCTTCTTCCTTCAGGTGTTGGCCATTAAAGAGCAAAACTTCCATTTTTGGTGTTCTTGGCTGAATTGTTAGTTTTTGCTTGCCATGATGCCGTTTCCTCATGCTCTCTCTTCAAACTTCTCACCTCTCCTTTTCTCTCTGTCATTAGAAAGCTGACACTGCTGACAGGCTGAAACTGTTGTTCCACAGATAGACAG
This sequence comes from Cephalopholis sonnerati, assembly GCA_019142605.1. NCBI lineage: Eukaryota > Metazoa > Chordata > Actinopteri > Perciformes > Serranidae > Cephalopholis > Cephalopholis sonnerati. The sequence goes on along the minus strand of JAGQAX010000006.1, from coordinate 40,479,198 downwards.
CTGCTCTGTGGTTATTCAGCATGCTAGCTGCCTTGAGGGACAGCACCGCAGCCATCGAGCTTCATAAATAGACTAACAGACTTTCCGCCGTACTGCTTTACCACTTTCCTTTGAAGTGTGATTTTTTTTTATTTCATTTTGTAAACATTAATGTAAAACATTTTACTTTGTAGTTATATTGGCAGAATAAAATGTGTCCCCTTGATGAGATCGCCTATTCCAAAGTTGAGAGTAAGGGCAACACACACACACATAGACTTGCATATACCCATTTACAGGGCACCTGCATATCTAATTAGTGCTGACAGCTCACTCACTTTCCTCTCAAAGAAATACTCACACACACAGCAGCATCAATCACAAATGGAAGCGTTTTCATTTCCATTAATTTGGCTGTGGATTAAAGTTGACCCATTTTTGCTAATGGAGCGTGCTTTGGACAGGAGAGATGGGGGAATGAGGACAAACCAGACTAATGCTTCTCATACACCTTCATAAAAGGGCTGGTTTACCTGCAGGGCCCCTCTGACAACAGGTTCACTCCTTTAGGGTGTTTAGTCCAAAATCACACAGGTTGAAGAGTGTAGCCCAAAGAAATAACCCGTGCAATAGTTATGTAAATAAAGGTTTTGCTATTCTCTGTCTATGATTAATATAACATAATATAGCCTGAAGCAATTATTTAAATTAGTTTAAGCATTTTCTGTTCTAATCACCATGATTTTCTGTATTTTAACATTCTATTCATATTTTTATCCAGTGCACGCGGGTTTCTATTTGCCTGCCTGCTCCCATTTTGTATTTCGGTGACTCACTTTAAATTTGACTGTGTCAGTGTCATGAAAATGCAGTATTTAGAGCAAGGATCAAGTAGCACAGTGCAATTTTGGTGTCAAGGATTACAGGGATTTATGATTTCCCCGCCTGCCTGACCAGGGCCTCATTTCTCAACAGTAGTTCGTCTTAGAGGAGCATTTCTGACTGTGAGAGGTTATTTGGTTATTTACATGTTTTCCTCTTCAATTCAATGGTTTAGTCTTCCTTTAAAAACTGTTAAAATGTCATAGATACTTGGAACTTGTGCATCATACAAATCACAGTGAAGCACACAACTCAGGCAGTTGTCTCAGATTGTCTTACAGCATTAGAGCAGCCTGTGGAGAGCTTACAGCCAACCATTAGCTCAATGTGGATTCACTGTTAGAATTCTTTTTTGCAAGTCACATTATATGTTGCCATTGATTGAAAGATTTGGAAGTAACAGGTAATCTCTTTTAAATTCAGTTCACCTTTTAATTAATCTCCCATAAGCAGAGCAATATTTGTATTTTGTAAACCATATAAGTTTGCTCTCTTAGCCAATAAATTCAAAGGAATATACAGTAACTGTTGCTTTTGACTTCAAATCAACCTGAGCACAAATGCCAGCAATTCAATAAAATTGAACATATTATCATATTAACATATTTTCAATAAATATTGTTACATTTTGGGAAAGTCTTGTATTTGCTCTCTTGTTCCGAGTTAGTAGGGCTGGGAAACACCATGATACAATATTATCATGATTACTTTAGTCACAATAAAATATTATTGTGATTTTAAACATGCTGCAATATGCTGAGTATTGCATAAAACATATTGTGATATGATGTGATTTATTACTTGTTTTTTAACCGTATAGTATGTCCCCAAAGGAAAACATCAACATTTGTATCTAATGATATAAGGTTTTAAGTCGGTTCATCTAACTTAAGTCATTTTGTTTGTTGAAGCAAAATCTATGTCATGGATAATATTACTCAAGTAGGCTACCTAAAGTTTATTTTGTATTTGTAATATTAAAATTCATATAATTAAAAATATCAACACAATATTGGCTAGGGTTGGGCGATAATACGGTAATAAGGTATCCCGCGGTATCTAAAAATAGCAACGGTATCAGTTTCATTACCGTCATTTTAAAAAAAAATCTGCGCATATAAGCCTGTATGGGCCTAATATAATATTAAATATAATTTATTTAATGCCTAATGTTGCAAGCCAAGCCTGCTCCTTTAAGAAGGTGGCTTTGTGGGTAATGTGGTTGTGTGACGTAGCGTGTCTAGCCGCATCCACGGTGAATAGCTGTATGCCGATAGAGGGAAAGTTTAAGTTACCACTGTCAGTGAAGCAAGAGTCAATGCATCACAGAGAGGCTATGTATTAAGTCTGCTGCATCGCTGGAATAAAGTGCCTCGTTCTCCACCGCAGAGTTGGTCCGGACTCTTTGTAAGCTTGTTACCAGCCACGAGCCAGGCTAAGCTAAGTGAGCTAGCGATATACCAGTGGCCGCCCAAGTACGGTTCGGGGCCTGAGACTGGAGAGCTAACACTAAATAATGAGTGTTTGTCCAGCACATATGTAGGTGTGGTTGAGTTTTCAATTTAATACTGTTACAATTTAAAACTAGCCTAATAGTAGGCTATAACGATTAACTTAAATATTGTCTGGGGAGATGACGGTTAATAAAGTTTTGGATGTGACGTCGTCACGTAACAGCTCAGAAGCGAGAAAGAGAAGAAAAGATGGCAAGCCGCGCATCAAGCGAGTTGGTCCCCTAAAAACACAACTTCTGCAGTTTGGCAGCATTTCGGGTTCCGACCAAATGACACGGGAGAGTGCAAGATTTGCATGAAGACGGTGACAGCGAGTGGAAATGTGATGGAGCCAGGAGTTTTCCTCTGATGTCGAGGGGTGCCTGAAAGTTCCTGTGCGTGTGCCACAAGCTCTCCATTTTCGGTTATGCCTTATTTTTTATTGTTCTGCTTTTTTTATTTGATAAGCCCTAGTACTGGATGCTGTAGAGCTGTGCTTTTAATTTATTTGATTTACGTTGATAGGTTCTAAAAATAAACCAACGGACAGTACCCGTTGCGGTCTCATTATACGCTGTATAGCACACATTTTCGTTACTGCCTTTGTTATTTATTGTTACTTTTTTATTATTTGACAAGCCTATAAGTATTGGATGCTGTAGGGCTGTATTTTAATTTAACTGATTTGTGTCGATGACTGTGCTGGAGGTGGACTGTAGGCTACAGACAATTTGCTGTTTTCATTCTGGTTGACTGCTGTATCTGCACTTTTAAAACATTTGTTAATAAAAGTTGTTCATGTTGTACATGTTTTGTTGTCATTTTTCTGTATTTTAAGGCCTATGTAATGTTTGCTATTCTGTTTCTGAACGGTATAGGCGCAAGTCCACATTTTGGCGACTCCCTCTGAACTCTACAAAGTTATTTTTAATTAGTCGCGGTAATACCGTATACCCCGGGAAAATGTGGGGAGGGTTTAACGGTATCAAAATCTGAATACCGCCCAACTCTAATATTGGCACACAAAAATATTGTGATACCATGCTGTATTGAATTGTTCCCCCCACCCTTAAGAGTTTTATGACAACAATTTATTTTTCTAATTGATGAAATAGTCCTGCACATCACCACCTTTAAAATCACAATGTGTTGTACACATTTTTGTTGTTGTTGTTGTTTTCATGTCGTTGTTTTCTCTACCAATGAGAAAAAAATTGAATCAGACTGTGTCCTCTCTCTTAATTCAGAGATTTTTTTGTGGCTGTAACTTTTCAGGAGTTCTTTTATTATCTTAGAAACAGTTTGTGGAGTTGCGGGGTGGAAAATTGATCAGTTGATCCAATCAGAGTCAATCACATCAGACTGATGGGGGGAAGGGGATCAGCGACTCCAGTTGATGTGCACCCTGATCATCAGCATTGGTGCAGAGAGATTTGGCACGAAACAACCAAGAGCCAAGAACTCAGCTAAGCCAAACCAGCGGCACATCAAGATCACCCAGCTCAGGAAAGAACTGAAGTCTCTTAAGCAGCAGTTCAGGAAGGCAAGAGAGGAGGAAAGACCTGCCCTTACAGAGCTCCGGAACATCATAAGAAAGAAGCTCATCTCCCTCCGACGCACTGAGTGGCACAGAAGGAAGGGCAAAGAGAGGGCCCGCAAATGGACTGCCTTCATAGCAAATCCATTCGGGTTTACTAAACAGCTGCTAGGGCAGAAGCGGAGTGGGATCCTTTCATGCCCAGTAGAGGATATCAACCAACACCTCAGTGACAAGTACAGTGACCATAGGAGGGAGGAAGATCTGGGCCCCTGCAGAGATATAATTACACCACCCAAACCCTCCATCCAGTTCAACACCAAAGAGCCCACCCTGGCAGAAGTCAGGGATGTAGTCAGAGCTGCGCGGACCAGTGCAGCCCCAGGTCCAAGTAGAGTGCCATACAAAGTTTACAAGTATTGCCCGAGACTCCTAGAGAGGCTGTGGAGACTCCTCAGGGTAGTATGGTAGAGGGGGAAGGTAGCCAAGCAGTGGCGACATGCAGAAGGTGTCTTGATACCAAAGGAGGAGAATGCGAGTGACATCACGCTGTTCCGTACCATCTCTCTGCTCAGTGTGGAAAGCAAGATCTTTTTCAAGATTACTGCTAACCGGCTGACAGAGTACCTCCTAAGGAACTCCTATATTGACACCACAGTGCAAAAGGGAGTAGTCCCAGGTATGCCAGGCTGCTTAGAGCACACAGGAGTGGTCACCCAATTGATCCGTGAGGCAAGGAAAAACCGAGGAGACCTGGCAGTCATTTGGCTTAACCTTGCCAACACCTATGGATCCATTCCACACAAGCTTGTGACAACAGCCTTGACACTACACCATGTTCCAGAGAAAACCAGAGAACTCATACAGGACTACTACAGCAGTTTCAGTCTGAGATTCACCTCTGGAACTACAACATCTGCGTGGCATTGCCTGGGGAAGGGCATCATCACTGGTTGCACCATATCATTGGTGTTGTTTTCCCTAGCAATGAATATGCTTGTCAAGGCAGCAGAAGTGGAATGCAGGGGCCCCATGTCCAGAACTGGCATTCGTCAACCTCCAATTCGAGCCTTCATGGATGACCTCACAGACACAGCAACATCAGTGACAAGATGCCGCTGGCTCCTTCAAGGACTGGAAAGGCTCATGTCATGGGCGAAAATGACTTTCAAGCCAGCCAAATCCAGGTCCCTGGTCCTGAGGAAGGGGAAAGTGGAGGACAAGTACCGCTTCTATGTGGAAGGAGCCCAGATTCCATCAGTGTCCGAGAAGCTGGTGAAGAGCCTGGGGGAGATATTCGACAGCACCCTGAGAGACACAGTGGCAGGTCTAGTCAAGAAACAAGGAACTGAAAGTATGGCTATCAGCAATGGACAAGTCAGGCCTCCCAGGGAAGTTTAAGGCATGGATATATCAGCACGGTATTCTGCCGAGACTTCTCTGGCCACTGCTGATATACGAAGTCCCAATAACCATCGTGGAGGGCTTTGAAAGAACATCAGCCAGTTCCTGCGCAGATGGCTGGGCCTGCCAAAGAGCCTAAGCAGCATTGCCCTTTATGGGCACACTAACAAGCTGCAGCTTCCTTTTTCCGGCCTGACAGAGGAGTTTAAGGTCACCAGAGCCAGGGAGGTGCTACTTTATAGAGACTCATCTGACACCAGAGTCCCCTCCGCAGGCATCACAGCCAGAACTGGAAGGAAGTGGAAGGCTCAGGACGCAGTTGAACCGGCAGAAGCAAGGCTGAGGCATGGCGTCTTGGTAGGCTCTGTGGCAGTCGGACGAGCGGGGCTGGGCAGCCACACAAGACCCCTCTATGACAAAGCCCAGGGGAGAGAGAGACGCCAGCTGATCCAGGGAGAGATCGGCGCAGAGGTGGAGGAGGAGCGCCGCGGCAGGACAGTGGCCATGCGCCTGCAAGGAGCTTGGATGAATTGGGACCATGCATCCACCCAGAAGGTCACCTGGAATTAACTTTGGAAGTCAGAACCAGCAAGACTCAAGTCTATGATCCAGTCAGTGTACGATGTCCTCCCAAGCCCATCCAATCTGCATTGCTGGGGTCTAGCAGAAACACCAGCATGCCCACTGTGCCTGGCAAGAGGTTCCTTGGAGCACATCTTAAGTTGCTGCCCTAAAGCCCTGGGAGAGGGGAGATATACGTGGCGCCATGACCAGGTGCTGAAGGCAGTAGCTGACACCATCTGCTCCGGGATCCAGCAGAGCAAACATCAGCTCCCAGCAAGGCACAACATCGCCTTTGTCAGAGCAGGGGAGAAACCTAGAGCGGAGCGCAAGGTCCAAACTGGGCTGCTAGGCTCGGCTCGTGACTGGCAGCTGAAAGTGGACCTTGGGAGGCAGCTCAAGTTTCCAGACCACATCGCTAGGACGTTACTCAGGCCAGATCTGGTCCTAACATCACACACTTCCAAGCAAGTGGTTCTGTTGGAGCTGACAGTCCCCTGGGAGGACAGGATAGAGGAGGCCCATGAGCGTAAGAGGGCCAAATACCTTGAGCTGGTGGAGGCCTGCAGAGGGAATGGGTGGAGGGCCCGCTTCGAACCAATTGAGGTTGGCTGCAGGGGGTTTCCTGGGCAGTCCCTACATCGGGCACTCAGGCTCCTTGGCATCAGAGGGTTGCAAGAAAGAAAAGCCACCAGGAACATCAGTGTAGCAGCAGAAAAAGCTTCTAGGTGGTTGTGGATCAAGAGGGGGGATCCATGGTGTAGCGCGTCGCTTGGACACAAGCCGGGAACTGATCACCCTGGTTGGGTCGCCTAGGTGAGGGTGTCTGAAGATCAAAGACCCGAAACACCCGATGACCCTAGGCTCATCACTGATGATGTGTCCAAGCAGAACCAGTCAGGTGTTTTTCACAACGATGCATGAGAGGAGCAGCAGAGGCAAAGGTTTAGACCCAGTGCAATGAACTGTTAAGGTTCACATTCTCTGCGCCTGATGTTCTGCTGCTCCCTCTGAACCCAGAATGTGCTCTGTGCTGTGACAGAATGAATAACTGAACTATATGTATATATATATATTCCAACAGTGTTCCAGCTCTAAAGATAGAATATAAAAACATGGCAGCTATCTTTTAATCATGGCGAGTCACCACAAATACATAGAAACCCTGTTGTCACTTAAGCAGCCCCACCCTTAAATATGCATAACTTTTAGCCTTAATATAATGTTAACAGGTGAGTTATATAAAAATTCCCCCGTATACAGTTGTTATAAATGTTGACATTATCTCAAGACCAAAACTTTGTACAAAGCCATAAACATGTTTATTTCTTCTATGAAGTTGGGCATTTTAACATGGGGATCTGCAGGGATTGACTCGCCTTTGGAGCTAGCCTCAAGTGGCCATTCAAGGAACTGCAGTTCTTGGCACTTACATGATGGCTTTATTTTTCAGCCCTGGAGATTGCATCTTGGGTTTTCCTTATATTTTAGTCCAAGAAAGACAAAGACTGGAAGTGTTGCTGTGAAGCTGATCATGTTTGGAGAACATGAATGTATAAAGACACCTGGATACAGCATTTGAGCCGGGGCCCCATTAATTCCTACTAACATTATTCAGCTGTGCATGAAGTTAAAAAAAAAGCTTAATTTCCATGGTATGAAATTACCCGGATCTTCTGCATCATGCGGCCCATAGAGCATGCACACTGGAGACTGCCGCTGGCCAAGGGGCTAAGTTCTGGTTTAGCTCTCCGCTAATGTGAATGGGGATAGAAATGATTTAAGTGTACAGCTCTTCTAGACTTTAGAAATGTTATCGGAACCAACTGATCAAATTCTAAAAGTCAAAAGTCATTTTTACAGAAGGTGTGACAATCAAAATAAATGTATCTACACTAAATTAACAGACCTTGCTTTTACATTGTAAGTTGATGGGAAAAAGTCTTTTGTGTCCTATGTGACCAAGTGATGGACCCAGATGTTGTAAAATCATGTTTCGCCTGAAGACTCTGTCACTGGCTTTTCTCAGTGCATATGCACTGTAGGTTAATAGATTTGGTGCCTGAATTTCAGTATAGGTGCCCTATAGTACCTTTCTTCTCCGTACTTCACTTTCTCAAAAATGTAATTTTTTAACAAGCTGCAGGGGTGACATGGCAGACTAAAAAGCAGTTCTTCTCCTCTGCTCTTTTCTAATCACACATAGAGCTAATCTTCTGTCTCTGTCTGCTTGTGCATGTGTGGGTGTATATGTCTGCTTGTCTAGCACTGATTCTAGGCTATCACTTAAATAACATAGAAAAGAAAAGAAAATAGACCAGATCCTGAAACTCTTGCAGAAGATCATTGCCACAGCAAACGTGAGTCAATAAGTGATAGGAGTAGGAATCCACAGAGGACCCACTATAAGATATTATCATGATACTTAGGTCATGATACGATAATGAGATATTGTGACATGCTGAGTATTGCAACACAGTATAAGATAAGATAAGATAGACTTTATTGTCCTGAAAGAAATTTATTTTAGCTACATGTGGTACCTGGTGTTAAAAGATACAAACAAGTTATACATACAGTTCCTATATCTATACAGTCCATGCACGGAGCACCTACAGTTCGTGTATAGACTGCCATCAGCCAACAAATTGCATGCTGCCTATAGCACCACACATCTGTTTTAAATTGTTATCCATAAAAATTACACGGTTATGCTAAAAAAAAGTAAATACATATACACATATATGCATATGTACATAGATGCACACATACATACAAACACGTACATACTTACATGCATATACATACCTACACATACAAATTGCATGGTTAAGATACAGTTAGCTTCCCATTTAAAGCTTTAATGGACAAGGGGACAAAAGAGTTTTTAAACTGGGGGACTCTAAAGCATCTGCCTGAGGGAAGAAGTTGGTACTCATGGGGTCTGAGATAATCTTCTGGGCCTGTCTGACAATGGTTTGTTCAAAGATAGTCTGGAGTGTAGTGTGCTGCCTGACTCCCATGATTTTCATGGCTCTCTAAGCCTGGTGATCTGGGCCTTCAGTTGTACACTGAGGTTGACAAACCAGTGTGAAATGCCGTACTGCAGGATGTTCTCAACTATGGCATGTTAGAAGAGGAGCAACACTTTCTGGCTGACTCCAAAGACCCTCAGCCTGCGGAGGAAGTGTAGGTGCTGTTGAACCCTAGTGCAGACCTGATCTACCTGAAGACTCCATGTTGGTTTATAGTCAATGTGTATGCCCAGGTATTTATATGATTCAATATATTGCGTTACATTGCAATTTCTCACATTATTTTCCAAATGCAAATTATTTCCCTAAAGGAAAACTCTGTCAACATCAGTTTTACCTCATGAGATAAAGTGTTCAGTCTGTTCATCTGACTCTCATTTTTATTGCAGCAAAATTTGATGCAAAACAGCAAGACAGACCAAAACCCTCATAAAACCCATCAGAAATGCTGCATACGCCTGACAAACTAAAATGTTGGCTGTTGCTTTAACGCCCTCTGTGAGGCCAGGTTAAGCGTGTGAGCGGATCACTTGCAGGTATCCCACACACTGAATGGCAACACACGTTCAAAGCGTTGCTTGTTACAACCACAATCCCCCATTCTTGTGCTGCATTTTGCAGGAGGTCTGCAGTGTTTGCTCCAGTGTGACTTTTGTGTACTGCTCTAGTTTGGAGAACGTGAGACAGCGTACTCTAGTCCTCTTTGAGATAATGTGCCATTATAGTCACATACAGTATGAATCCTCTGACCTTAAAATCCAGGCGTTACAAGTTAATGCCACCCTTTCTGCTGGACTTTTATTAGCTCTCTCACAGTTGGATGGAAGTTTTGTCCAGCTAAGTGTGTCCAGTGCTGGTTGATTTTTTGGGCAGCGGGGTTAGCGCTAGCAGCCATCTCTGGAAGGTGGAGTGTGGGGTGAGCCCACATTTTTCCATCCTAAAGAATACAAAATAAGTCCAGACATTTGATTTAAATGCTGACGGCACATTTCCGATTTTGATCTCTGGTGCCTCCATCTTTGTTTTGATTCACCTCCTGCCAAATGCCGCTGACTGAGACCTCTGCTGACCTTACAAGGAAAAAAAAAAAATCAGCACCATCTAGTGGACCGAAAAAGCAATTAATTTTATTACTCTAGTACCAAAAGTTGTATTAAAATGTGTATTAAGTAACAAAAAGTAATAATGTATATAAAAAAAGAATAATACTTGGTGTTTGTGTATTGATACTACATCACCAAGCAAAATATCGCAATACTATGCTGTATTGTCCCCTCCAACCCCCCATGCAAAAAAATACAGAAATTTACTACACAAAGAATGTAATTGAACTATAGATGGTTTCATGTCTCAGAAAAATATGAATCTTTCTGATTTAGGGAGCTATATGGTGTGAAAGAATAATGCTGAATCCGATTGTGAAACATTTAATTTCTTAGGCTATATATTACTTTTCAAGGAGTGAAAATATTTATAAATAGTGTAATCGACCATTTTTACACAGCAGATTGCTAGATTGATTTATTTTTCTGTAATGTTGGAGTTAAATGCCAAACTTCCTTTTTTGGCATACATCTCTGCCTTTATTTAATATTTATCATAATTTTCGTTATTGGGCACTTGAGGGTGTATCAATCAAGCTGGTGTTAGTTCATACATTTTAAGAATAGCTTGTTTTTTTTTTGTGAATGGACTCTTTATTTACTTAAATACTGACACTATATGAGAACTTCTGAAAGTGAAATAACTTTGAAGGCGAGGGTAATTATCACACCAAACATACCACTTATCTGTGAGTTTTGTTTTTTTTTCAAGCCTGAATATTACATTAAATGATCTGATACTAAAATAAGTGTTCTGTATGGATTTCACCATCACTTCAGAGGAATTTAAAAGCTGTTGATTTTCTGACTTCAAGGTTTGGGAAGCTTTGTGCAGAACGTTAAAACATACCCACACAGGAAGTTTTTCAAACTGTCTTGTAGACCCACTTTTTCAAAAGAAACTTTCTCGTAAACCAAAATAGAATTTACAGGCTACTAAAATAACAAAATGCATGTTTTTTATTGTCTGTCATGTCATATGAGCCTGCCCTTTCCATGAAATAAGCAGGTGAATCCCATTGGAAAGATCACTCCTTGTCATATGCAAATAAAGTGAAGGCAGCACAGTAAAGGAGGAATTTCAAATCCTAAGATTGCTGAGACAAGGAAGTGCAATTTAGCATTAGAAAGGTGCTGCTGATGTTTTGTACATTTGAAAGTATAATGCTACAGTCCATATATATATATATATATATATATATATATATATATATTAACAGCATATTTGTATTCACCCTGCATTGCAAGGACAATTCAAAGGGACAGTTCACTCAAAATCAAAAGTGTTGGAGATATGAGCTGTAGAGATGTCTGCCTTCTCTCCAATGTAATGGAACTATATGGCACTTGGCTTGTGGTGCTCAAAACTTGGTTTACTTTGGGCTTTAGTCTCCTTGGGTTCATAAAATTGACTCTTGGGTTTTGGCCAGTAAAGACATGAAGCCCTAAATGTGAAGTGTGGGATGACAAAAGATTACAATGATGAGCTCTAAAAACTAAGAGTGGGGATCACCAGAGGATCCACAATATGATATTATCACAAGAGATGCAGGATATTGGGTTTTTTGCTGATATCCGATGTGTCAATATATAACAATTCATTTGCCTGATTACCAATATCCATATCCATATATCCACTTTTTTCCCCTACTTAATTTCACTGATCATCAAGTCTATTATGTAGTAGACTTAACATCATATTATGCATGTGTTCTCTTATTATGGTGGCCCAACAGCAGATGGCGGGATGAAATACAATACTTTTCAATGGATGTCATTTATTTATTATTATTATTTATTGTACAAATTAAGAATAAGCATGTGGACTGATTCTGATAGCTCATTTTAAAGCCAATATTGGCCGACACTGATGACATGCTGATATTATTGCACGTCCCTAATCATCACAGTACTTCAGTCACGATACAATATGATTGTAACGAACTCAGACACAGAACTGGTGGATTCAAATGCACGACTCAAAACTTGAAGTAGTTTACCAAAAGTCTTTTACTTGGCTCAGAGTTCAAAAACAAAACACTCACAAGGAGGATCAAAATACTAATAACAAAAAGCGCTCACAAGGAGGATAAAAAAAATTATCACAAGCTTAAACAAGACATAGAAACCTGGCTGGAATGTGATGATACAATCATGGACAGAACAAGACGAACTGGCAACAAGACAAAGGGAGACAGGGACTATGTATACATGAGGTAGGGGAGAACAGGTTAAACCAATCAGGGGCGGGTTAGACAATCACAGTGGCGGGAAATTCACACAAAGGGAGGAAGTCAGGGTCTGAAATGAGAGGGAAGAGGTAAGCACAAAATAAAACAGGAAGTGCATGACAAGACTAGACATGAGTGACTTTAACTTAACATAAAATGCACATGACATCAAAGGACTTAACATGAAATTAAACTAAGGCATGGCATGAAACATGAAACACTAAACATAGGTAGAATTAACACACTTGACAAAACACAACAATGATTGTGATTTTAAATATGTTGCGATATGCTGTGTATTGTGATAAAATATATTGCGATATATTGCTATTTGTTACCTTTTTTTAACTGTAAATTATGTCTCCAAAGGAAAACCATGTCAACATATGTGTTATTTAATAAGATAAGGTTTTCGGTCTGTAGTGGTAGACTACCTAGTTTAATTTATATTTGTCATATTAATAATTTAAATTTAAAAAAAGACACTTGGCAATGGGTGACAATACGATATTGCTACACAAAAATATTGCAAAACTATGCTGTATTGATGTAATTCCCCCATCCCTACTAAAAACTATGGAAGCACATTGCATTCACCAAAAGAAAAACCAATAAGCAACATTTTCCTGAACAATGATCATGGCTGGCCCCTCTTTATAATGGCAGGCTTTTCACTTCACCTTCAAGCTTGGATATGCATAACTATTAACACTTTCAGCCTCTGACTTATGATCCATGTCTTGTTTATAAAATGAGGGTCAAGGAGGGTTTTATTTCTTTGGTGAATACAGTGTGCTTCAGTATTAAACCAGTAATTACAAGCTGCCAAAAAGTTGGAAAAGTCATACAAGAATCATCTTTGTGTTTTAAATTTAATTGTAATTGTAAGCCCTGCAGGCTTTTGTTGCTTTTAATTTTGCTTTTAATTTACACTAAACATCCTTTCTAAAAATTTAAACCATCTACTTTAATCTATTTTATCTACTTTCTATAAACCAACCCTTGCAAGTAAGTGTAGATTGTATATGTACTTGTTTGAGAAAGCATATGGAGGCTGTAAGTGAGACTGAGTGGCTCCATGTATACACTTGTATGTGCATCTCTATGAATAGATGTGAGTGCAGAGAGTTTTTGTGTGTGTCTGTTTACTTGGCAGGGGCGGCCGGTCCCCAGACTCTCTGCGTCTCCACTAACATCTGGCCTCTCACAGACTTAGCCTCAAGACACAAACACACACACACACACACACACACACACACACACACACACACACACACACACACACACACACACACAGAGCTACATGTAAACTCAGACTGACTCACCCACTCTATCTTACAAATGCCCACTCACTCACATGCACACACATACAAACACACACACACACACACACACACACACACACACACACACACACTTTTTGTCACTCATTTAGTCTCACACAGACACACACACGCAGGCTGGCTTTGGTGCTGCAAGCCAATAAATTTCTCCAGTCGGTGTCCCCAGCTCCTCAAGTGATTGATTGATCAATTGTAGTGAGGAATTGTTCGGTCCTGCTGAGACTGACAAATAACTGTCATTATCACATTGGTAAAATATCAGTCCTGGCCCTCGGCTGATTGGTTCTTATCAGGCAGACGTATCAATTACACTTATTAGTCCAGCTGCAAGAGGTAAACATCATACTGAAGCCTCCTGGTGAGTGTCAGAGTACCTTTACGTGAGTATGAATGTTTCCATCCAACACCATTGACTTCAGCTTGATAACCCACAGTTTCATCTATCTCAGCAACAATGGTTGCAGCAATGAAAATCTTCTGAAACTGATAAATCTTGTGACCTATTTTTGGTATTGTGCTGTATGTGGACGTGTTAAAGCAGGGGCAGTGGTTTTAATTTTGGCTTAATGGGGCAAAAATTATATAATTACCTTTGAGCATATTGTGGTCTAAGAGAACACTAGACTTCTGCACCTCCTCGTGGCTCTGTTTTCAGGCAGTGTAGCCCGTGACGGGAGACTTTGACCAATTAAAGGAGAGAGATGGTGTTACTACTGGCTGTTCTACAAATGCAGATGCAGGTTGACATCCCTTCAGTGAAAATCTTAATCAATGGCAGAAAATCCTGCAGAGAAAGTGGCTGTTCCAGCACTGGCAAAAACTGGCCACACTGCAAAGCAACCCAAACAAGGAGGACAGACTAATTACAGAAGAAAGTCTGACAATAGACAAAATAAAATGTGTCAGTATCAGCAAGGCATTTCAGAGATGTAGAGAAAAGGTTGCTAATAGTTTAGCCTTCTGCTAACTGGAGCTAAAGGGTCGTGGCTATGATTTCAAGTTTATGTAGCTAACGTTAGCCAGAGCCTCGACACACAGTGTGTCCTCTGCTTTACTCCCCCACACTACAGAACACCTCAGCAGCAGGCAGCACCTCTGAAGATGGATACCCAGTCAGCGGCTGCAGCAAACCTAAGCCAGCCAGCACAAACCCCGACTTCCTGCCAGATCAACAAACTTTCTGTTGCTGCCGTCACACAGGTTAGACCCAACGCTGCTGCTGGCCACCAGCCCACTATAACACCTGGTGCTGGGGGGTTTTGTACTGGCCAAATTCAAACCGTCAAAGGTGCCAACCAAAGGTCTGTCTCCGGAGCTGCTGTCCAGCAAGGTGAAGAGTCCATGAGGTGGCTAGCTAGCAAATTTCTGTCTCATTTGTACACAGAGAGAGGGCGAGGCAAGGAGGGGCTGAGCAAATTAGTTGTTCATTGAAATAAGAATAAATAAATCAATGTTGGGAAACACTGGGGTTAGGTGTCTGGTGGGACAGGCCCAGGGCAGAGAGGGGAGATGGGAGAGCTGCAGGAGGAGGGGGTGTTATCTTTTTTCTCCCTTTCCAGATTTCTGCCTAACCCAGATTTAATTAGGTTAGGTTATCGAATGGAAGAGCAAGATCAAGTCAAAACTGAGACTGAGGGCCCTTTCACACTGCCTCATTTGTTCCAGTCTTTCTGACATTTCAGTCTGATCCAAACTAAAATTACAGGTGTCACACCTCCCCTGGACTCAATCTGGACCAAACACCCAACCCCTGTAATCTCATTTTGCATCAGACTGAATCATGGTTCAGTTTGATTCAAGTGCATCAAACTTTTTTTAATGGGATGGTTTGGAAAAGAAAAAAGCAAAGCCACAAAACAAAATTAGCTACTGTAGCACATGTGAAGAGGAGGACACCAAATGTTTAATTGACGTCAGCTGGGAAAAAAAAAAAAAAAAAAAAACTCACACAACCCACACTTCAGTTATTTAACAAGAGGATGAGAGAGAGAGAGGGTATGGGCAGATAGGAGAGCCTGTCTACAATCCAGTCAACTGAAAGTATAGGAAGACGTAGCTCCTGTAGGTAATGATGACAGGATGTAGGCATGTCATGTGTAGTTCTTTCATGTGGATGGATGATAGCAGAAATATTTTTGTGTAACTTTGGTCCCAAAATCCTGAAACTGTAGGAATACTGATGCAGGGTCTCTTTGGTCATCAAAGTTTTAACTTGGTTGTCTTGTTGTCTCATATCTAGGACCACTGTTTTTGAAGTGCTGCATTCATCAATCATATCACCTGAAAATCTTAAAGGGTAACTTTGATATTTTTCATTCTGGACCCAATGTCCTCATGTTTTTGTGTCTAAGATACTAATGTAGACAAAAAAATCTTTAAAATTAGTCCAGTATTTAGCCATGGCACTGTCACCAACAGCTGCAAAAAAAGGCTGTAATATAACCACTCAGGGCATTTGTCCACCATTAATTTACATCAAATAAAAGTGCTTGTTTTTGCCAGTGACAGGCTCAGATTATTATTCTGTGTCTGATTATAGTAGGGAGATGATCCCTGGAGAGATAGACCTTTTTGTTACTGAATAAGACCCTTTTTCTTTAACCAGAAACAGACCAGAATGAATGAAGCATGTTTTACAGTGATTAAATTGCATTTCATTTAAATGGAGTTTAGTGGGTTTGGTGATAGCAGTTGCAGGGCTGTTTTTTGTTAAAAAAAAAAGGACTATACTCTTTAATGAAAGGGTTTATCTCTATCGTATGGAGAACAAAAAATGACATAAGTATAAATAAATAAATAAATGTATAAATAAATAATTAAATACACGAATAAATGAAAAACCAAGGACATTCTGGTAATAAAAAAGGCTATTTCTGTATTTTTACATTTATTTATTTATACATATATTTATTTATTCTTTTATTTCTAGATTTATTTATTTATTTCTACATTTATTTATTTATTTCCACATTTATTTATTTATACATTTATTTATTTCCACATTTATTTATTTATTTATACATTTATTTATTTCTGTGTCAGTGTCACACAGAAATGTAAATATGCTAATAAGGTAGGCAGGCCTACGTTAGTAAAGCCCGATTGGTCAACTGGGCAAACCAGACTGAAGCAAACGATTTCAAATCCCATGATCGTCTCAATTGCTGCCTTCTCGTACTGTGGGAAATTAAAAACACATCTACAACACAGAGGAAAGACAGCAAATTGGGCAGTTGCCTAGATGTCTAGAGCAGAGGCGATTTCTTTAGGACTGCAAGGGAAGCTCAGCTTCCCCTAAAATGTCAAAAATTGAATGGTCAAATATGTACGGTTGTGTTAACATTTCATTGACTACAGATGCGTTAAAACACGTTCATCTCGAAGACGAGTTCGTTCAGAATCAGCTAATTATCGATGTTGTTAACTTCTCATACATTCCCGTAGCACAGTTTTCTCATACGGTCTATGGCATTTGCCCGTAGAAGCTGAGCGTCCATGCACTTCAATGGGACTGCAGGGAACAGTTTTTTTCATTGCCTCGAAACTCGACGGTCATTGGATAAATGCCACGATTTTGTCCCGCCCCCAGACGCTCAGCGTCTCTGGGGGTGAATGGAGCTGTGGGCGGGCCTCGGCCGGGCTGGACGCTGAGCTTCCGCATGATGATTAGAGGATCAGTCGAAATGCTGAATCCCGTTTTGATTGACAGCTAGAGATTTGACAGCTCAGCTCAGTCCCATCGCGGATTTTGCAAGCGGAGTCTTCTGAGTCATAGCTGTCCCCCCCATAGTCTCCCGTTTTGGCCGAGAAACTACCGTATTTGACCCCTCTTTCCCGCCGTCCTCCCGTATTAGTATTCTCCCGTAAATCTCCCGTATTATAATTAAAAAAACATTCCTCTGCCTCTCCAAACTGAACTCTGTCACTAGCCTTGCGAGAACTGCCACCTGCAGTAGCCTGGGTGGCAGTTGTCGCGAGGTTAGTGCCAACAACGGGAACAAACCCGGAACAACAAAGGAGAGAGATGGATGGATGTGACCAAGGAGAAGGCATTCCTGTCAAAAAAAACAAAGTCCTGTAAATATCTCGAAAAATGGGACAGCGAATTTACTTTCCTAAAGAGGAGCAGGATGGGGCACATTATGAACTGAAAACATGTTTAAGCAATAAGCCCAGAGAAGCTGTGAGTTACAGTGATTTTACAACGGCTGAGGGGCGTTCAGGGCCCCTCCGCCGTTGTAAAATCACTGTAACTCACGGCTTCTCGGGGCTCATTGCTTTTATAAACATACCCTACATATAACCCATAAAATAAACACACACACAGAAAAAATCATCAATGTATTGGTAATAATGCAACAATAAAACTGAGAACTATTCGTTCTTCCACCAAGCAAGATCGAGTGGACAGAATGGTTGCCAAGCAACACAGATGCTGCGGTCTACCAGTGGGTTACACTGATTTTACAACGGCCCTGAACGCGGCTCAGCCAATCACATTTAAGGATGGGAAGCACCCGTTTTATAAACAATAAATAAATGTGCTTCATACACCCTTTGTGTTTTCATTTAGGCTGTATTATAACGTAGGAATGTTCACAGCATTTCAGTGTCAACAAAGGTTGGCCTATCAGATTCTGATCACCTAATTGTAGTTAGTAAGCGGTTGACAAGTTGTTTCTAGATATCTTGTACACCTGTCTTAAAATGTAAGGGATACTGGAGCTTGGTTGGGGTGATGGGATGGCTTGCACTGAGCGCTGGAAAATTTCCCTTATTTTCGAATCCAAAACTTGACAGGTATGGTTCTATGGCATGAGTGTGGTTGAAAAACAGCTTCAATTAAATGTTCCTACTATCCTACTTCCTTACTGCCTCGCTAAAATATGACAAATTTTATGATGTAAATTTAAAGTGAGCTTCCCCTGTTTGAAAGACCAGCAGCCGCCACTGGTCTAGAGCAATATCTAAATATCACAGTCTAAACGTCGCTCCCTCCTCCTCTGTCACCGAGTGGATTTGAAGTTCGTGGGCAGCTTCTTGGAGACCATCTAGCACCACGTCAACTTCTATGTCCCTATCAGCTGAGAGTTGAGCTAAATCTTCGAGTAATCTCTCGAAACGAAACTGAAGATAGTCTGTAGGTTCGCTGTTATCGAAACTGTCTGCTAATGCTCTTAAATCAGCAGCAATAGCCCGCACAAAACTATCCATTGCTAATAGCAAGCTAAAGGCTAACGTGAGAGCCAGCCAAATCAAGGCAGCACTAGTAGATCCGATCCAATCACATCGACTGACGTAGGCCTGCCCACCTAATTAGCATATTTACATTTCTGTGTGACACTGACACAGAAATAAATAAATGTATAAATAAATAAATAAATGTGGAAATAAATAAATGTATAAATAAATAAATGTGGAAATAAATAAATGTATAATAAATAAATGTGGAAATAAATAAATGTAGAAATAAAAGAATAAATAAATATATGTATAAATAAATAAATGTAAAAATACAGAAATAGCCTTTTTTATTACCAAAATGTCTATGTCGTATATTTAATTATTTATTTATACATTTATTTATACTTATGTCATTTTTTGTTCTCCATACTATCGGGATACTTTCCATATGATGTCAGACACTTAAAATAATAATCTGAGCCTGTCAGTGGCAAAACAAGTTACTGTTCGCAATTGCCCATTAAGGATACATGGCAGCCTGTTGGCTGCAGAGCTCTCGCTTGGTACTAGAACAATTTAAAAAACGTCTCCATTAGTCACTTAGACACAAAAACATGAGGAAATAGTGTCCAGGTTGAAAAATACCAAAGTTAATCGTTAACACGAATACCACGATAAAAAGGAAGGCAGTGCCTTTCATTCTTAACCTCATTCAAAGCACACAGGTGTCACCTCCTGTCCTCTTCTGAGACTGAATGAGCATTCCAGAGGTAAACAGGAATGGGGCAGGTACAAGGTGCAGGCAGGCTCAGGTCCAGGTTGGAGGCTGAAAAGCAAAGGCACAAAGCAACAGGGACAGAGAGGCAGAGCAGATAAAACAGGTCTGAAGCAAACATGACAGAGAAGCCTGTAAACGAAGTAGACCTTGTGTTAACACTGTTTTGGCAAACTACTTTTTTGTGTTGTTTATAACTCTGTATACTACTAACAAATGTGTTCTGCCTGGTAAACAGGAACACCAGCAAGATTTGTAGTTGCAGTTTGTTTATAACTGTATGGTTTTTGTAGATTTTTTTTTCTTGTTGACTGTCTACTCCACCTGGAAAGATTCTCTATAAGCCATATTTTCAAGTGTTGGCTGTGGCAGTTAGGGGGCATTGGACAAGGTTTTACATGGTATTTTTTCAATCTATTTTTTTTTTTTTTTTGCCTTTTCACCAGACTGCAGAGAGGCAGTAAATTACTCAGGGAAAGATTTTGGATAGATTCCTTCTTTTTCCAGCAGCCTTTTTCATTTTCATGCCAATGGGAGAGCCAGTGATGCCTGGTGGCTATCATCTTGGAGAGGCATATGGAAGCAATGGCACAGCGTGACGACATAAGAGCCCGACAGAGATCAGATGACACTGAGAGAGGAAGGGAGGGAAAGAAATCACAAAATAAGTGAGATGGCTGAAGTTGCCAGTGTTATATCCTGATAAAATCCTTTAGCAAAATGTACTAATAGGCCAGAATATCTCAGAGGTTAATGTATGTATTTTTACATCACATTATTGAATTGTCTCTCGACATCATAAAGGGTGTATTTTCATGTTAACTCATATATACATACGTACTTTCATATATGTACATGTCAAATAAATTTTCCCTAAAGATGGTTTTTGTCATAGGTAGTTCTTGTGTGTGCATTTTATTGATAAGTTTGGTTATAACTAGTAATTTGATGTAAAAAAAAAAGGGTATTTGTGGCAATTGGTATGTTCTTGATCAATGGCACTGCTCGTGATTGGTAAGACTGGTGTAAGGGTGGGAACTCAATGCTACTGCGCAGACTCTAGCTCCAAATGATGTCACCAGCCCAAAATGGCAGCAGCCGTATCTACGATATTTTGACTTTTTTTTTTACAGTGGAAGTACATGGTATCTAGTCGTCCATCTTTATTTATATTTACATCTATCTATCTATCTATCTATCTATCTATATGTGTGTGTGTGTGTGTGTGTACATATATATATATATACATATATATGTGTGTGTGTGTGTGTGTGTGTGTGTGTATATATACATACACACACACACACACACACACACACACAGATAGATAGATAGATAGATAGATAGATAGATAGATAGATTTATTTATTTATTAGGGCTGTCAATAGATTAAAAAAAACTAATTAATCTCACATTTTAAAATCCATTAATCTAGATTAATTAATTGCAATTAATTTCCTTCTAAAATTAAGTACTGTCTAAAAGTTAAAAAAAAAAAAAAAGATTAGAAAAAAAATCCTGTGCTTAATCACAAATAATTTCATCTTTATGTCATCCATTTGCAATAACTTGTTGGAATGTGACATCATGGAAATGCTCTTGTTTAATGTCAATAGTTTATAAAAGTCAATGAATCCAGTAAACTATTGTCATTGGCTAAGCAAAAGTAGCCTATCTGTTATCAATGTAGGCTAACAAAAAACTAAAGGCTGCAACCAGGGCTCCACTGCAGTAGTCCATATGAAGAAGACACTGTGGAGAGAGAGACAGAGCGACAGCACTCATGTGGAAAAGGGGAAGCAAGGAGAGACTGAAAGTGAGAGAGTATGGCTATGCCAGATATGTTTGTCCAAAAAACACTAGTACTAGGCCTGTTTGAAGCATTTTTTCATCACATTCCCGTCATGTCATGATGTCAGGACTGACATCAACGTGTGTGTTAGATGTTCTAGTTTATTTTGATACCCTGGCCATCATTCTAGCTTAAAAACTGACCTCCATACCATCGCTAAAATTACATGGAACACAATGTTGGAGCACCCGCATTAATTACGTTAAACTTTCTTTAACGCATTAATCGCGTTGACATTAACCGCAGAGATTAATGCGTTAACTTTGACAACACTAATATATATATATATATATACATATATATATATATATATATACATATATATATATGTATATATAATACATGCACAAATGTGCAGGTTGTTCACCTGAAAATATTACATATGTAGGTACAACAATCCCTGAGATAAAGAGTGAAAAGTGAAAAATGTTACAATTGTGGCAACTCTCCATAGCCACAGTGAAGTCACCCATTGGTTTGTAATCTCCCATTTTGAAGCTTAGAGTTCAGCATTTGGGTGGTCGCCATCTTGGTTTTTTTTTTTCTTAGAGCCAGAAGCTACCATATTATGAGAGGGTGGAGCCTTTAAGGAGTCTTAAAATGTTGTTTTGTAGTGTTACTGGGAGCCAGAATAGAAGGAGTCATAGCTCAAACCTTGAATTTTATCCAGATCAGCCACCACTGCCTGTCAACAAAAACAAAGAAAAGTATGGTTATATGCAATAAGACGACTGGAGGGAGGCAATCGGCATGAAAAATGCTTGCATGTGCATTGTACAATTCACATCAGGTTAGGGAAAAAGTATTTACTGTTGTAGGGATGAATAACGTTATGTGTATTACGGGTTTTTGTGTCCACTTACTCAGAAATTGGGGAGGTATTGAGAGGAATATTGGATTCCTCTGTGGCGCTAACTTTTTTAGCGTATTAACTAGCAAATCAAACAGGAGGGAACCGTTCAAGCGTTGTCTTCCTTAATAAGATTGGCATAGTAATCAACCACAAAGCCGGCCATCCCATCTTCCTGTCAAATCATCCATCCACTAAGTGACAGCATAGAGGTTGGCCAGTCTGGTCCTATTGGTCAGTTTTTTCACCAACACTCGCAGTCCTGGAGAGTCATTGACCTAACATGGTGCGTTCTTAAATTCAGTCCGACGCTCTACACTAAAATGAGAGCCCTGCTGACCTGAGAAATGGAGCGTTATATTTCTATATGAACTAACAAACGGTTAAGTTAATCACACATTCACACTGCTTGGCACTCTGCTGTTGAAGTATATTTCGACAGTGCTCCAAATTTACCAGTGGTCCAGTTTGGGTCAGAGTGCACTCCCTCACTCGGAATGAGTATTTCTGAATGCACCACTTACATAATTTTCCGCCATTGTCTAAAACAAGCCAACAGAACTTGCTAGCTAGGGCTGGCTAATGTCCCACCAAAAACATGATAGTGTTTACTATCAGTAAAAGGGTCTATGGGAACTGACTCTTCTGTCAAGGCAGCCTCAAGTGGCTATTAGAGGAAGTGTTGTTTTTGTCACTGCTTTGGCTTCATTTTTTAGCCCCAGATGTTGCTGTGTGATCATTTTACATCTTTAGGCCTTGAAGAAAACTCGCATTTGAAACACCAACACACCACTCTTTGACAGACAGCACAAACCAAAAAGCTTTGGAAGCACTGCTTTAATTTCCAACAATGTATTGTATTTTATAGACTTATTATAAGATTATTTAAAGTCTAGTAACTATAGCTTGTCAGATAAATGTAGTGGAGTAAAAAGTGCAATTTGTCCCCCTGAAATACAGTACAGTGTAGCTGAAGTATCAAGTAGCATATAATAGAAATACTAAAGTTAAAACTGTACATGCGATACTTATTTAGTTACTTTCTGCCTCTGATATTATTAAGCAGCAACCTCAAATGTAACTGCAGTTTTCTGCATGTCTGCTGTATTTATGTGCAGTAAGAAAATTGAACTAATAAAATGGAATAAATCAAAATGAAACCTTTTGTCAGACTTATGATTTGTTTGAAGTGGCATGCGCTCACAATCCACAGATATTTGCAAATAATGGCAATCTGTTCTCTTAGTCAATGTCAGCCAAAAGTTGAGGGGGTTACAAAAATACCCACTGTGAACACAACAGGCCAATCTGTGTCCATAGATGATGAAATATCAGCAAGGCCACCCTCAGTCCTCACTGCTGGAATAACAATCACAGCAACAGCAAGCAGGGAGAGGGAAAAAAAAGATGCAATGAGATGATGAAAGAGGCGGAGAGAATGGGAAGACATGCCATTATCGCTGGGAGACATGTCATTTCTCCATGTTGAAGGTCACACCAAGACTTCCAGACACTGAAAAATAAAAGTACATGAAAGCACCTTGACTAATACCCTCTCTACAATTGCATGAGGTGTTTAATGGTGTCAGTTAATTAAAATGTACTGTTTAAAGGCGTTACTGTATGTAACACAGAGACACAATAACACCATAGCGAAGTGAATCACCTTTGCCAGAAGGTTGATGAGCTGAAGTGGCTAAACTTACTAAAAAAGAATCATATTTAGGTATCTTGAAATACAGTATGTACTGGAATTGATCTATTTGCACTACTTCTAAAGTTATCTGATGTTGCCATGTGTTAGGATTCACTGGACCACAAATGATTTGTCATTTGTGAAAATTGAAATGGTTAGAAACCTCATGTTCTTTGTTCTCCAAACAAAGACAGCCATTTGGCCCTTATCTCCACAGGATGCCCCATTCTGTGACCAATGGGAAACCAGTCTTCAAACTTGATTGGACCGTACTTTTACAGTGTCATGTGACTCTATCATGTCACCAGGCAAACTGTGAGACCAGTTCAAATGCTCTCTTGCTCCTGAGCTGCCAGCTGAGACCCTTGCTCCTTGCCCCCAAACCATCAAGAGGGGTTGCTCTACAGACTTTTGCTCTCTTTCTCCTGGACCACTACCTGCATGAGCAGCAAGAGCAAAACCGGGAACCAGAAAAGTTAGTGTGCAAACACAAGGTTTGCAAGTAACTTTCGAGCAACAAGAAAAAACAAATTGAGCTAGCACCCCAGCATCTAACTCTGCAAGGACCCCGAGTGACCGGTTTCCTCAGATCTGCACCTTTGGAGCAAGGTCACAACAAAGACTACACTTGGAACTACAGTTCTTTCCAGCCTTCATCTGCCGGCTAACAAAAGCAACACACCACAAAGCGACTCTTTTTTCCGTCCATTCAATGATTGGTAAGGTAACAACTGGGCATAGCATTATTACCCCCTTGACGCCGATTGTCACGAATTCACATCATACTGCTTCCATTCAGACTGCAGCCGAGATAGCGTATGTATTCCCCCAATGCCAGTTTGTGCATTGTCAATACATACCTAGGAACCTTTTGCAAGCACTGGTTTCTCATAGGACCAGTCGGAGTTGGAATGACATCCGGTTCATGGAAGCTAACAATTTGGCTAGCATCTGCTATGTATGGAGGCTTCAAATTTGGAGAAATTGTCCAATATGAGGTAAGTTGTGCTAAGATAAAAATATGTACCAGCTTATTGTTTGCTTCTACAGCTGACATATTGGAATAGACTTCATGTGACGAATACTTTTTATGTTATTTGAAGATTTCTGTTTGTTGTGAATTCACGACATTCGTCCATAATGGCTACATTTGTCCATAATGGCTGTATATGCATGATGTGTATATAATACAGACAAAAACGTCTGCACTTATCTATGGTGATTTCCTTTTTCTACAACAGGTGATGAAAGCAGCAGTAGTGAGAGCACTGACAACAGGAGCAGCAGTGATAAAGACCCCGGTGGAAATCATGATGCACTTCCTAGCACAAGTGCTACTGCTGCAAGAGGGAAATCAGCCGCTCCTACAAAAAAAAAAAAAAAACACATTTCTAAATGAAAGTTATTAGTTCCAAGTGAAAAGCTTGAGCTCTGTTTCACATTGGATTATAATAGTTGGTGTTATAGTCAGGACATTGAAAATAATTTGTTACATCAATAAAGTCTACATACCTGAGAAAATGTGTTTGATTACTTTTACCTTTTTTTTTTTTTTTTTTTTTTTTACCATTAATGCCTGCTGTCACTAATTTGCATCATACCTACATTTATATCTATTCTATGTGCTATAGACAAACTAACAATCTCCACTTAATTTAGCATCAGCAAATATTTTTTTTTTTTTTTACATAATTGTAAATAAATTCAGGTGTCAAGGTGTTACAGTTGTGCAGGCAAAGCAAGACTGTTTAACTTAGTCAATTCCAATTTAATGCTGTTGCTACTGAGTTGTTGTTTTGATTTTTTTGCAGTTAGGTAATTGGTTAGTTGGCGTGTTTAGTTTGCTAATGCTTTTCACAGACAGTTTTGCATGCAACTAAACATCCTCTGCACTAATCCAGACCCACTGCAACACACACTTACAGACTTACTAGACTCACTTACAAATTGGCTTTCAACAGAGCTACAACCAAAGAGGCAAGTCAAAGTTCCTGCTTCTTTTCCTTTGACTTTGTCCTGACCACACGGTCAGGCAACACCTCCCCCGATGTGAAGCTAGCTTTGATTCGGCCATCTTGTAGTTTTCTGTTGTCAGCCATTTTGTTTTGTAGTCCAAACGGCCCTTTGTTTTGCACACTCACCTTTGTCTCTCTCTCTCTCTCTCTGTCTCTCTCTCTCTTTCTCTCTCTCTCTCTCTCTCACTCTCACACACACACACACACACACACACACACACACACACACACACACACACATCATGCTTGTATATAGTTGGTTAGAATGTGTGTGTGTTATTTTGATGCTTTGCTTTCTTTGTGAATAAATATATCTTTGGAGTCATACCTGCTGTCTGTTTAATGTTGCACAAGAGTGAATAAATAGTCAACCTCTGCTACGTGAAGATCTCCCAAATCCTTCAGCCTTTACTATTAATATAGTAATTTTGGTTATAGTTATTAATTTGATTATTAATCAAAATTCCAAATTAATAGCTTAGTGAACTTTGAGACTGATATCATTTACTGGCTATCATTATTCCCTTACGGTCCCCCTTGAGGTGATTTAAAGAGGAGCTATTATACTAATTTTCAGGGCCTTTGTATTTGATTTTTGGACTCCTATAGAGCAGCTACACACGATTACCCGCACAGAAATCTTTGTAGATCTTCGGGACGCTGTGCCTCTCGTTGCATCGCTTCCTTGTATTTCCTGCATCCCGCGAAAATGGTCTGTGTAATTTACTCCACCCCCTGGCTCTCCTCCATGTACGCCGCCCGCCGAGCCTACTCTGCTGTGATTGGTCACACTCCCGAGGACTTCCGAAGGGCTGGCGAGTGCTGCCGAGCCCCACCTTCTCATTTTGCCGGTGCGGGAGTTGAGAGTAAACAGCGAACTCTGGGGTCACAAATGGGGTCATTACACGATTTTTTTGCAGGTCTACCCGCGTTTCAAAAACTCGGGCAGACCCACTGATTGTGGTGGAAAAAGGCTATTAGCAGCTCCAGACATCGGAGAGCTTGTAATTTGCATGCATGCAGATAACATGTTGGGAGGATGGTCACATTATCTTGAAGACGGACAACACCGCTACTATTTTTTTTTTTCAGACACGGTTGCAAATAAACTTCATAGCATATCTCACTGCATGTTGCACATCTGTGTTATTGTGCGCATGCCACGGTTAGATGAAAAGAATATTTTATCCACATCTATATTTATGTGGTAAGCCTAACACAGCTTGATTGAAAACTTTACATTAGCTCCCTGTATGCACACTCTATAATGTTACACAGACAATCGCTTTTGTCCGATTACTTGCACAAAATAAACACAGTTAGGACACTGATAAATTGTGACTTACAGCTTGCTCTTCTGACTCTTCAACACGACCAAGTAACGTCGGAAAGGCGTCGTCCTTCAGCAGCAGTTTATCGGCTAATCCAGCTTCGTACTGGCCCATGTTGACAAAACAGTCCCGTGTGAAGTGCTGTAGACAGACAAACACAGAGGTATTTTTCTTTTGCTGGCCAGGAAAAAGCAACTCTATCCACTTCTGCCTGGTGCTTGCCTCTTTAGGAAAGCTAAACAAAGTTAACTTTCCCTCACACCCGAACAAACATTTTCTGGGAGCCATTGCTCAACGTGCTAACACTGTCGTTGTGGACAGCAGAGCAGCACACAGTGATATAACTTCCGAAGCAGAGTGGGGGAGGGGGCTGGCCTCGAGCATATACCTGGGCATGCCCATATAAGTAAGTCTGGCAGGCATTGACATCAATGGGAATACACTTTAAAAAAGACAGTAAAACACAGCGTGCAGAGCCATCCAAAACATCTTGCAGGGCTCACTTCCAAATGCATAAACCTCATTATTTGACGCTTTGGCATCGTTTAACACGAGTATCCAACATTGTAACAACATTTATAGGTCAGAAAAGAGGAAAAGCATAATAGTTCTCCTTTAATGTAAATTGAGTCACATTATTTAACATAATTAATAATAATTATTAATAATTATTTCTGATAGCCAATTTGATACTTTAATTGGAGATCTATTGCAAGATCAGGCCCTTGGTGAGGCATCAATCCCAACAAACGGTGCCACCATGTGACACACAGTATTGTTATAGATTTCCAATAAATAGTATCCCCGCTTTTTTATCATTTCTAGATTTACATTTTGGTGACCCAGTATTTTTCCTACATATGTGTCAAAATGTTGTGTTTTCTGATGTTGCAAGAATACACTGATTGCAAACTTTGTGATAAGAGTGGTTCATAATGTAATGAGAGAAATGGAAAGAAACTTAAAAGAGCTGCTGATTACGATGCATCCAACACCCTGAAAGATTTGGTGGTATGGCTTGGTGATATGGCTAAAAAAATATATTGCAATATTTTTTGGTTGTATCGTGATACACAATATACACTGATGTTCTGAAATCTCCTTTGAACTACCAAAGACTACTGTTGGGATTCACTGGACCACAGATGATTTGCCATTCGTTAAAATCTAAACTGGACATGTGAAGGCTTTTCCTCCTGAGGTGGAAGACCTCATGTTCTTTGTTCTCAAACAAAGAAGTTGCCTGACGCCCATCTCAGTAGGAGGCCAACCTCACACCTCTTTGAGAGACAAGTCTCAAAAATGATTGGTCAGTACTGTTACAGTGCCATGTGACTCTGTGATGTCATCAGACACACTGTAGGAGTTGTTTTCCATTCACTACAGTCTCTCTCTTAGCTCTTGGGCGGCAAGCCGCTCACACCTCTTCCCTTCTGGGCCCTGGACCAGCCCAGAGGTGCTCTTTGTCCCAAACCATCAAGGGGGGGGACAACTGCTCTACAGAGTTTTGTTCCTTTTCTCCTAAGACTCTCATGCCCTCGCTCAAGGCAAGCGCATAACTGAAACCAAAGAGGTTAGAAGGGCAAACACAAGGTTTGCAACTAACCTCCCAGCAATAAGGAGAATCAAGTTGAGTTAGCACCCCAACATCTAACTCTGCAAGGACCCCGAGCGACCGGCTTCCTCGGATCTGCACCTTTGGAACAAGGACACAACAAAGACTGCTTCTAGAGCCACAGCTCTTTCCAGCCTTCTTCGTTGGCTAACAAGGAGAGCACGCATCAAACCAACTCTTCCCTCCATCCATTCAGGATTTGGTAATGTAACAACTGGGCATAGCTTTATCACAGCTGCACAGGCTAAGCAAGACTGTTTAACTTGTTGTTTATGATTTAATGCTGTTTATTGAGTTATTGTTGTGATTGTCTGCAATTAGGTTATTGATTAGGTGGTTTTACCAAAGCAAAGTCATGTTTAGTTGCTAATGCTGTTCACGGACAACGTCTTGCATGTAACTGAACATATTCTGCACTAATCCAGACCCTTTGCAACCAATTGCATTCACATAGACTCACTTACAAATAGGCTTTCAACAGAGCTACACCCAAGCAGGCCGCTCAAAGTTCCCGCTTCTTTTCCTTTGTCTTTGTCCTGACCATGCGGTCAGACAAACACCTCCCTCGATCTGAAGCCAGCTTTGATTCGGCCATCTTGTAGATTTCTTTTGTCAGCCATTTTGTTTTGTAAGCCAAACAGGCCCTTCGATCACCACACCCGCCTTTGTCTTTCTCTCTCTCTCGCACACACACACAGACACACACCTACACACATATACACACACACACAGGCTTGTATATAGTTAGTTAGGATTTGTGTGTTTTGGTTTTGCTTTGCTTTGCTTTATGAATAAATATAATTTTGAAATCGTACCTGCTGTCTGCTTAACGTTGTACAAGAGTGAATGAATAGTTAACCTCTGCTACGCCAAGAACTCCGAAGTCCTTCAGGTTTTATTATTAATTTGGTTATGGTTATTAATTTAATTATTAATCAATTTCCCAAATTCATAGTTTAGTGAACTTTATGAGACTGATATCATTAACTGGCTATAATTTTTCCCTTTTCGGGAATGGTGCCCCACGAGGTGATTTAATGTTAATTAAGTCACATTATTTAACATAATTAATGATTATTACTAAAAATTATTAATTATTTCTGATAGCCAATTTGAGCCTATTAATGTAGATTCCCTACATTAATGGTATCGCCATACTAAGCCTACAAGTGTGGATTCCCAACATTTTGGTGCCCCTTGATGAGGCCTAGTATTATAATTTACAACACTACTAAAGTACAAAATTATTAAATTAACTATGATCATTATGAAGTTAAGTAAAGTAGTAACTGTCATAATAAAATTATATAAAGCACTGTTAAAATAATGAATAAATCAAAGTGGAACCACTAGTGCTTTTATTTCAAAGCACCTGGCTCATCTCTGCCTAGATGTATTGTTATTTTTGCTGTGAACTTATAGCCTCCAGTCAATAGTTTGCTGTTAGCAGAAAGTTACCAGCTGAGCCTTAACATGGTAGTTTATTCACTGTGAGCTGGGAACACACTCCCCAACGTCTCTCTTTGCAAGTTGCACTGGTGCTCCATGGTCACAAAATGTAACTTAACAATCATGGTCTGGAGCCCTGCAGGTACAAAAATACATGCTTCATCTGTGCACACTATCATTGAACTCATAAAATTAAAGTGTCTAACTGCAGCACCATTAGACACTGTAATTTGGAAACACAGTTTTCCAGTTAATATCAAAATAATATTTGCAAGTTGCACTGGTGCTCTATGGTCGCAAAATGCACCAAAATGTAGCAGTCTGAAGCCCTGAAGACACAAAAACAAACACATCACCTGCTCACACACTATCAGTCTGAGAATTCACTGCTACATCTCGCAAAACCATGCCCCACAGGGCAAAACACATTATTTAAGAGAGTCGGGAGCAGTCCGCATATTTACATGCCAACGGATGAAATTATGGATATGTGGAGAAATATGAACATGTGTTACTGTGTTTGGACACATTTGGAGTGTATGAGAACTGTGTCAACACCATTCCTGTTGGGATAATATTGATCTGTGAATTAAAATAATGCTTCATAGGTGAGTGATAACTGTTTGTTTTTTGTCTGGCAGCATTGAATCGAACTGCAAGGTGTGTAGCTTCAGAATGATATGTCCTGTGAGTAAACCACCTAAGCCCAGCAAATACAGTAGTTGTTTATATACAGTAATCATCAATTAATACCTTACAAAGACCCACGGACAAACCGTCAAATTTCTAATTAAACTGTTGGACTGTTTGCCCACACAGTTCTTCACAAAGTGACAACTGAGCCTTTCAAAGATGCCGTTTTCAAAGGATGCAGCAGGAATGAGTTCAAAAAGCATATACCCCTCATAGTTCCCTTGTCTCAAATTCAGTGAGTTTCTTAAATGGAGTTTTCATTAGATGCCTGAAATAAGGGAAATAAGGTCTGTGGTTAACACAAGCTGAAAAGACTTTGGCATTTTGGTCTCCAACATGAAATATGTCCGTAAATACCCCACTCCTGAACTTCAAAGCTTTTGTGTCTTTAAAAAGGCCATTGCAAACAACAGGCTTAATGAGACTACAGAATGTCATCGCACCAATCTGTGCTGAACATGGCTTTACTGTCTTATTATGGTGATAACCTCAGGTAATGTGACCACAGTGTGGTTTGTTTGCAGCCTAACATTAGCCTTTTACTTTTGGTGATTTCATTTAGGGTCCAATAATTATGAAAGTAGGGTTCATTTTTGAGGATTATCTTGCTATACAAAATGTTTAAGTATCATAGGGTTGCAGCGATATACCGGTTTCAAGGAATACCAGGATATAAGATTTGACACTTATCATACCCTGTACATTTGCTTATCTACAATAAAATAAAGAAATAAATGCAACTGCATGGAGAATCTGCCCTTTATTTTAGTTATTTTCAAAGGGCAGATTTTTTACACATATCTCCATAAAGTAAATGGTTTAAAATTTTAATTATCTTGACAAAACATTTGTTCAACCAAAAATAACCCTTTCATTCGCATTCTGGTTATTCTGATTCCTAATAATATTAATTCTGTTATATTGTGATAAAAATTTTCTGAGATGGTTATCGTACCGGGAAAATCTCATACCACTGCAACCCTTTTTTGGTCACCCCGTCCTAACTTTTTATTTACGTGTTGCAGGCATCACATTCAGAATGAAACTATGTTTACTAAAAACAATAAAGTTTTTCAGTGTACTGTATTCAGTTAACTATATGCCAAAAAAAATTGCAATCAGCGTCCCACACTGACATGGGGAGAAGATGCAAACTCCACCATGTTGCCCTGTAAGAGGATGGAGAAAGGATACATGTGGGGAAAGGGGTTGGGGAGAGGGTGGTGGTGGGGAACTGGGATGAGGTGAAGTAGGGAGGTGTAAGGAGGACTGAAAGAATATTACTCCTTTCTCCTCTCCTTCCTCTCCTGCCTCTCTTTCTTCTCTCTCATCTTCTTCTCTTTCTTCCTCTTCTGCTTTTCCTCGTGCTTCCTTGTCCTTCTTTTCTCTCTTCTCTCTCTGCCTTATATATTTTTTTGTCTTTCCAGTTCTCCCTTTTGTCTCTTCTCATCTTCCATCCTCTGTTTCTTCTCTCTCTCTCTCTCTCTCCCTCTGCCACCTCTTCCCTCTCCTTCTCCAGCCTTCTTTCTTCCTCCTTCTTTGGCTTTTCTTCCACCGTTTTCATCTTTGCCTTTTCCTTTCCTTTTTTTGGTGAGCTCCTGGAGGTCAGCGTTATCCTTAGTCAACAGCTTTATCTTTTCCTCCAATTCACACACTTTTTTGCGCCACTTCTCCATTTTATTGATGCTGTCTTTTTGCAGTTCCTAGAGGCTGAGATGGCACACCTGGAGGTCAGTGTTTTGCTCAGTTAGAATCTTGATTTCCTCCTCCATTTGGCTTTTTTTTTTTTTTTTTGCGCCATTCCTCTTCCTTCTTACTGGTGTCTTTTTGCCGCTTCTGGAGGCTGAGGTGACACACCTGGAGGTCGGTGTTTTCCTTTTTCAAAAGCTTGATGGTGTCCTCCATTTGGTACACTCTCTTGTGCCACACCTCTCTGTCAAAGCTCTCTTCCTTTGCAGCCAGCTTGTTTTTCATGTGATTTTCCAGAGCTGTGAGTTTTACTCTCAACTCTGCCTTGCTCTGGATGATCTCACGGTCTTTATCTTTTAGCTTGGCCTCGCACTCCATGATTGTTGCCTTGAAAAACTTCTATTCTAATGTTATTTGCACGATCAGGTCATCCTTTTTTCTGCAACTTTCTTTAGAAGTCCTCTTGCAGAGCTTTGATTTCAGCATTTTTCTCCCACAGTTTAGCTGACCACTGCTTTTCTTACGTTGCTTTCAAGGCCATTGAATTGTATGAGCTCAGTTTGATGTCATTAGAATCCTTCTGTCAGGTTTCTTTGATTCTCTTGTTCTCCTGTCTCCAGAACCCAAATACCCAGTCAAATTCCACAGTGATGTTTTACTGATAGGGTCTCATTTTGTGCTTTGCACAGACTTTGCTGGAGTGAGTGGGTAATCTCATCTTTCTACTTCTCCATGTTTGTCTTTGAAATCTCTAGACCCTTAAGTATTTTCTGTTTCTCTGTCTCGTTGACTGCTTTTCCAGGGCAGTTTTTTTTATGGTCAGCTAAGAGACTTCTTCTCAGATTCCTTTAGGGCATCTTTCAGGACCCCGGGATGTCTGCAACTAAGGCTGAATCCAAATGTTCGCACTTCACCGCACTTTCAGACTCGCGGACTTTGTGGGCGTGTTCAAAGGAAGTCCGGGAGTGCTTAGGGCTGTCCAATCCATAATTCATCCAGTCCACAAGGGGCCTCTAGTGGACATTCTGCGGACTTCCAGAGAGTCCGCTTGGGGTGCAGGACGTGATGTTTTAATTTTTCCAAATTGCAGACAGAAAAAAACCCTTGTTACCGTGTTATTTGCAGGGACAGATGAGCAAACCCTTCAGCTCATTAAACTGTGTCAGAAATATGGCCATCATTTCACAGTTGTGAGACATTCCCCAGCTGAGGGCTTTATGTGAGTATGGTAATGATGGTTTATGCTAAAACGACTTAGTGGCACATGCTTCTCTATGCATAACACAAAAACTTAAAAAGCTATTTTGGTAGAATTGCATCTTGTTTTATTGTGAAAAACTGTCGATTCCTCCCAGAAAAATTCTCACAGAAATGAAGCTATTGTGTCCAGCGAACAAGCAAAAAAGAAATGGGAAAACCTTCAAAGAAGATACAGGGTAAAGCAAAAGATAGCTTTGAACTAATATCTGTAAACATGTGCTTGGTGACTCGGGCCCTTTTTCACTGAAAGTTCAGTTGGGGTGGTTGCTGAATGTCACTGGTGTAAGAACATTGTTTTATTTATTTATTTATTTTTTTTCAAAGGGTTTATTCATAATTTGTCCTCACTTTTTTCCAATGCTTTATTTTAATAGGAACTCATTCTACCAAAAACTGTAATGGGAACAGAGGGTGGTGAGACAACAGCAGCTAACTGGAAATTCTGCCATGCTATTCACAGTGCCATGGGCAACAGACACAGCACTCAACCCTAAACCTAATATCCAGTGTGAGAGATAAAACATCAGACTGTGAGGAAAGTCATTCTGATCACACACACTGCAGACCTGACCCTCCACCACTGAACACTCTTCTAGAGCTTCACCAGAACCACCCATATCACCATGTACAGCTACATCATCCAGCCTTGCCTCCACCAGCCATGCCTCCTGCAGTCAAGCCTCTAGCAAGCATCTCAAGGATCATTCAGCCATGCACCTCGTAAAAAAAGAAAACGCAGTGAGACACTGGATTTTCTCAAGGAGTACACTGAGCAGTAACTGAAAAGGCAAAAGGAGCAAGAAGACCGGGAGGAGAGGAGACAAGAAAAAAACACAAGAACAACTAGACAAATTAATTTCATTATTTGCAAAAATTGTAGAAAAGAATAATTGACTGTCTTTTTTCAGAGCCATGTAGTTTAAGATAAGATAAGATAAGATAAACTTTATTGATCCCACACTGGGGAAATTCACATGTCACAGCAGCTCAAAGTACAGACAGAAAGTCAAGAGTGGACAGTGTATTATAAAAAATTAAATAAAGATTAAAAATAGAAAATATGTATGTTAAAAATATACAAAAAATATTTTAAAAAGTAAGGCACTTTTGAGAATGAATATTAACAGAATTTACAATATATATACATATATACAAAAAATATTTAAATGAGGAATATTGAACAGAATGTGTTGATGCACATTCTAAGCAGTCATGCAGCAGACTTGACAGTGCTACATTTGGTGTTGTCAGATGTTGCTGTTAAATAGTCTGATAGCTGACGGGATGAACGACCTGTGGTAGCGCTCCTTCTTGTACTGCGGGTGCAGCAGTCTACTGCTGATTGAGCTGCTCAGTGCACACAGAGTCTCATGCAGGGAGTGAGAGGTATTGTCCATGATGGATATCAGCTTTGCTAACATCCTCCTCTCACCCACCTGCTCAATGGTCTCCAGGGGACAGTCCAGGACCGAGCTGGCCCTCCTGACCAGCTTGTTTAGTCTTTTTCTGTCCCTCTCCGTGCTTCCACTGCTCCAGCAGACCACTGCATAGAGGATGGCAGACGCTACCACAGTGTCATAGAAAGTCCTTAGCAGTGTCCTGCACACTCCGAAGGACCTCAGTCACCGCAGCAGGTGGAGACGACTTTGGCCCTTCTTGTACAGGACGTTGATGTTTGTGGACCAGTCCAGTTTATTGTTTAGGTGAACACCCAGGTATTTGTACTCCTCCACGACCTCAACGTCCAAACCCTGGATGTTCACTGGAGTTGTCTGGGGTGCTTTCCTACGGAAGTTGATCACTAACTCCTTTGTCTTGCTGGCATTGATGTGAAGGTGGTTGATCTCACACCAGTTGAGCAGAGATGGCTGTTTTGTGTTGAAAGCGCTGGAGAAGTCAAAAAACATGACTCACAGCACTACCAGTGTTCTCCAGGTGAGACAGTATCCGGTGGAGCAGATAGATGACAGCGTCATCCACCCCAATGCCTGCCTGATATGCAAACTGCAGGGGGTCCAGTCCTGTTCTCACCAGGGGTCGGAGGTGGTTGAGTATGATCCTCTCCATGGTCTTCATCAGGTGGGAGGTCAGGGCTACAGGTCTGAAGTGGTTGGGCTCCCTGGGGTGTGCAGTCTTTGGTACAGGTACCACGCAGGAAGTCTTCCACAGAACAGGAACCTTCTCCAGACTGAGGCTGAGGTTGAAGATGTGCAGAACCACCTGACAGAGCTGAGCTGCACAGTCCCTCAGCAGTCTGGAGCTGATGCCATCCGGACCAGTAGCCTTTCTCACCTTGATCTTCGTGAGCTCCCTCCTCACCTGGTCAGCTGTTATGGAGAGTCTGCAGCAGGGGGTGGGGGGTGACTGAGTAGAGGAGGGCGGTGTGAATTGGAGGGGGATTAAAAGCTGTGGGGAGGGTGCAGCTGATGTCCTGAAGGAGGGGGAGGAGGTGTGCCAGGGAGGGTGAGAGAGCCCTGGGTCTGTGCTCTGGTGGGTGGGAGAGGGAGCAGAATCAAACCTGTTGAAAAACAGGTTCAGTTCATTCACCCACCCCCGGTCTCCAGACTCTGGGCCCCTCCTGCTGTTGTTGTTGTGGCCAGAGATTGTATTCAGGCCACTCCACACCTCCCGTATGTTGTTTTGTTGAAGGCGCTCCTCCAACTTCCTCCTGTAGCTGTCCTTGCCCCTCCTTATTTCTCTCTTAAGGTCCTTCTGGACCCTCCTCAGCTCATCTTTGTCCCATGATCTAAAAGTCCTCTTCTTCTCATTCAGTAGCGCTTTCAGATCAGGGGTCACCCACGGCTTGTTGTTGGAGAAGCACCGTACCTTCCTGGTCGGTACAGTGTTCTCCACGCAGAAGTTTATATAGTCCGTGATGCAGTCGGTCAAGCTGTCAATGTCCTCTCCATGTGGACTGCACAGCACTTCCCAGTCAGTTACACCAAAACAGTCCCTCAGTGCCATGCTGGTCTCCTCAGACCATTGTCTCACATACCTAGTGGTGAGGGGTTGTCTGCTCACCACATGTTTGTAAGCAGGGGACAGATGAACCAGGTTGTGATCCGAGCGGCTCAGTGGGGGGAGGGGTGATGAGCTGTATGCATCCTTGATGTTTGCATACAGCAAGTCCAGTGTTTTGTGGTCCCTGGTATGGCAGTCCACATACTGAGTGAAAGTGGGAAGGGTGGCAGACAGGGAGACGTGATTGAAGTCGCCAGAGATGAGGATGAGGGACTGGGGGTGCGATGTTTGGAGCTGAGACACAACAGTGTGTAGTAGCTCACAAGCTGCTGCAGCATCGGCCAACGGCGGGATGTACGCAGTTATCGCAATAATCTGCAAGAACTCCCGCGGGAGGTAGTATGGCCTAATGCAAACAGCTAGCAGCTCGATATCCCTGGTGCAATGTTGCTCTTTAACACTGATGTGCCCCGGGTGACACCATCTCTCATTCACATACATCGCTATCCCCCCTCCCTTCCTCTTACCGGTCTCCTCTGCTCTCCTGTCCACTCTGAAAAGTTGAAAACCGTTGAGAGCAACATGTGAGTCTGGAGTTACTCCATTCAGCCAGGTCTCTGTGAAGCACATCATGCTACACTCCCGGTACTCCCTCTGCAGTCTGGTCAGCGCCGTGAGCTCATCCAACTTATTAGGGAGAGATCTTACATTCCCCATAATAACGGACGGTATAGATGGTTTGTACCGTTCTTTCCGCTCCCAACGCTTGGTTCCAGTTCTGCATCACCGTCTCCTTCTCCGTAACTCCTTGGGGATCTCCGGTCTCTCGTTGGGGAGTACGCGAGTTTGGCACAGCGCCAACAGCTGATCGCGGGTGTAAACAATCGATCCGTGGCTGAAAGGGTCTCCAAAAGTTGCCTCAAACAGTCCAGAGGTGAGAAAAAGGCATAAAACAAATCTCAGCAGTTTCACAATTGTTGCTGAATGTGAACGAGTGAGATTGATAAATAAAAAAAGCAACTAAAAACACAAAAAACACACTTAAAGGACAGAAAGGAGTCGGAGCTACTGTAACAGGCTGCCACTCAGGCGGCGCCATCTTGGACTTTATTTTGATTTGAATTCAGAGGTTTCCTTAATCTTTATTTGATTACCACTGTTTAACTTTTTGTATGAAAGAAAAAAAAGGACAACCTAAATTTTGTTAAACACAAAGATTAAAAATGTCATGGCAAGAAACTAAGTTTGTTCCTTTCGATTAAATTCATATTACATTAAAGATGTAAAACAAAGAAAAAAACTGCACAGAAAAATCCTACATTTTACAAAGCTGCATAATTGTGTTCTCTAAGCATGATTGGCAGCTGAACTGGTGCTGAAATCTGGGCAGCCAGTCTGTCCCTGATGTGAACACCACTTGTCTCCCTTAAGTCTCCATGCTGTTGTGGCTCTAGTGGTCCAGGGTCCTCAGGCAGAATGTCCTCTCAAATGGTATCTCCCACCATAATACAAATATTGTGCAGGAAAGCACAAGCCAAGACAACCTCAGAGCAAAAACCGGTTTCCACCTCCAGAGCTTTAAAGAGGGTTGACTCCCAAGGCCCGTTCGATCACAGAACGAGCCCCAGTATGGTATTTGTTAAACTGCTCTTGGGTTCTATCCCTTAGTGGCTGCCTGAAAGGGCTTATGATTGTGTTAGTCGTAGTTGGGTGGAGGATAGTGGGCACCAACATAAACAGGGCTGTTTTTAGGATGCGTGTATCGTGTACTGAACTGGGATAACCAACAAATATGTCCAAAAACAGTCCTGAAGTGTTGCATATTGCTTGCGTTTGCATTGAATAATACTGTTTGTAGTTGAAATAGTCAATGCAGTTAATTTTTGGTGGCTTTATTCTAATGTGGCACCCAACTATGGCTCCCACAACTTTGCAAAAGGCATCATTATGTGCCAGGTGTTAGAGGCCCTGACCAACATCAGCAATGGTATTGAGGTTTGGAAAAAAGATGACGCTGTGTTTGTTTCGTCTGATGTCTGGAGCATTTCTGTGTATTACAACATGTACAGTGAATTTTGGGACATCAAATACTTGAGCTTTGACCTTATATGACACTCTGTGAGCAAGCCAGTAAAAAAAAAATTAGAGGCTCTAAGTGGTATCCTGTGGTATCTCGGTACATGTTGAGGGTGGTGAGTATCACGTTGAAGGCTGCCCTACGTATTTGGAAAGTTGGTTTGAGGATTTCATTCTCATCCAAATAGATTTTCAACACCAGTGTGTTTGTGTTTAAGGTTGTGTAAGGGGCCCTTGTCTGCAGGCTTTCAATGTCCAATATTCCACCACTAACATTTTCGGCAATTCTTGTCCCATCAATAACAATGAAACAAAACTTTCATCTTAGTTTTTCATTGTCAAGATCTAATTTTAGCTCGTCATTGTCTCATATTTGTCATGGAAAAAAGGTAATTGAAAAATGTTTGTCAAAGTTTTCGTCAACGAAATCAACACTTATTTATGTCATGTTATGTACTTATTTTAACCTAAAATATATATTTTTTTCTAAACCTAACAAATCAGTTTTGTTGCCTAAACCTAACCATGACTTTAATCACATATTAAAATGTGTTTCAAAAGGAAATAGCTGTGTGTATCATAGAGATGTCAAAGGGTGCATTTAGCATTGACGCTGGACAAGTTGGGATGAGAATATGTTGGGTCAGCTCTGAGGAATTTGCAGTCAGTGTAGCTTACTGCACAGTATTTCAGCAATTTCAGTAAACAGCAGGTGCACTGTAACAATTCTCCCATCTTGCAATTTTCTTTGGGGGTCCTTCACATTGACCAGAAGTCAAAATGTGGAGCCAAAGAAAGACCCAAAGAAAATAGTCAACTAAGAACAACAAAAAGTAAACTCATGTCAAGAACTAAAACTTTTTTGTGACTGAGTAAACTGATGACTCCTGACTAAGTGACATATTTTATGGATATTTCATATTATATTCACCACCTGTTTACCATTACCCATTCACACTCACACACACATGCCCACACTGAGGGAGGGGGAGAGAGATATGACACATGTAGGGAATCTACAATTTAAGTATCAAATTAGCTATCAGAAATAATAAATAATTATTAGTAATAATTATTAATTATTTTAAATAACATGAATTAACATAAATCACCTCATGGGGCACCATTCCTGAAAAGGGAAAAATGATAGTCAGTAAAATGATAGCCAGTTAATGATATCAGTCTCATAAATTTCACTAAACTATTAATTTGGGATGTTGACTAATAATTAAATTAATAACCATAACCAAATTAATAATAAAGCCTGAAAGATTTCAGGGACAAAGACAAAGACAAAGGAAAAGAAGCGGCAACTTTGAGCTACCTGTTTGGGTGTAGCACTATTGAAAGCCAATTTGTAAGTGAGTCTATGTGACAGCGATTTGTGTTGTGTTGGATTCATGCAGAAGATGTTTAGTTGCATGCAAGATGTTGTCTGCGAACAGCATTAGCAAACTAAACATGACTTTGCTTTGGTAAAACCAACTAATCAATAACCTAATTGCAGACAATCACAACAATAACTCAATAAACAGCGTTAAATCACAAATAACAAGTTAAACAGTCTTGCTTGCCCTGTAATAAGCTGTGATAAAGCTATGCCCAGTTGTTACATTACCAAATCCTGAATGGATTGAGGGAAGAGTTGGTTTGAGGTGTGCTGTCCTTGTTAGCCGGTGAAGAAGGCTGGAAAGAGCTGTGGCTCTAGAAGCAGTCTTTGTTGTGTCCTTGTTCCAAAGGTGCAGATCCGAGGAAGCCGGTCGCTCGGGGTCCTTGCAGAGTTAGACGTTGGGGTGCTAACTCAACTTGATTCTCTGTTTTGCTGGGAGGTTAGTTGCAAACTTTGTATTTGCCCTTCTAACCTCTCTGGTTTCAGTTATGCGCCTGCTTTGAGCGAGGGCATGAGAGTCTTAGGAGAAAAGGAACAAAAGTCTGTAGAGCAATTGTTCCCCCCTTTGATGTTCCAGGACAAAGAGCACCTCTGGCTGGTCCAAGGCCCAGAAGGGAAGAGGCTGTAGACTGTAGTGAATGGAGAAGAACTTCTACAGTGTGTCTGATGACATCGCAGAGTCACATGACACTGTAAAAGTATAGATCAATCACGTTTTGAGACTTGTCTCTCAAAGAGGTATGAGGTGGGCATCCTGCTGAGCTGGATGTCAGATAACTGTCTTTGTTGTAGAACAAAGAACATGAGGTCTCTCCATCTCAGGAGGAAAAGCCTTCACATGTCCAGTTTAGATTTTAACAAATGACAAATCATCTGTGGTACAGTGAATCCCAACACACATCACAACATGCAGATCAAGGCACATCAATACAAAATGACCCAGGGTTATAACAGTGACTCACATGTTGCTGTTTACTTTGGGTAATAATGACAAACATCATTCGGGACAACTGACCATTCGCCAAAGCCCGCCCCTTTGTGATGGTCCA
Organism: Cephalopholis sonnerati; assembly: GCA_019142605.1. Lineage (NCBI taxonomy): Eukaryota > Metazoa > Chordata > Actinopteri > Perciformes > Serranidae > Cephalopholis > Cephalopholis sonnerati. The sequence continues at coordinate 40,437,745 of JAGQAX010000006.1, read as the reverse complement.
TCAAGCAGTCGGAGTTAGCAAGGCCACACTGTCACTAACCGCATTCCCTGAAGAAATATTATTAAATATTTGAAAAAAAATGTAAAAAAGCAATTTCAGAGAGAAGCACAAAGAAGGGTTGACGCTATGTGTTTGAAGCAGAGACTACATTAAAAAATGGATGATGCGTCCCCACTTACCCTCATTATGCTTGAGTGAAGCCAAAATATACTGGAAACGGCTGCTGCCTTCTTGCTCTGATGATGTAATTCGGAGCCACAGTCTACGCAGTAGTGATCTTTGCAGTGGAGAAATTCTCGCCCAAACACTTGTACGACCAATTGCGTGCAGCGCCATCGAATGCAAGCACACTGACTGTCCCACACACTGCATGAAAAGTGGGATTTTCGTCCCCATAAACGCCCAGAAATCTCACTCGTTTTCGGCAGTTTCCGACAATTTACAGGCTGCGAATGTGGCGTTTACGGGTGCCACAAATTGTCGAATACGGACCCATGACATATGTGGAGACCTCCCGGGAGGTGCTAATGGCTCTAATTAGCATATGAATAGCAGCGGAGCCACATCTGGCTTGAAATTCCTCACTCCAGGACTGGATGAAACCACTACTTTGAAACAAGTAAAATCATTCGTGATTGGTTGGCTGATCTGTCGCTATTGGTCACCCTGGGTCATTATAAATGTAAACCCCTCCCCTACAATAATAAAATATAAAAACAATTTAAAAAATAATACTTATCATATAATAATAATTATAAATGTATAATTATTATTAAAAATTAAAATAAAATTATTATTATGTTGTATATATTCATGTCATTGTTATCCTATGGGCTACACTATTATTACCATCAAGGACATGAATGAATTTATTGAGTAAAGGAACATTTGCGAGGAACATGTTTATTCAAAGAAAGAGCTTTATTTATAACACACAACTATGTACAAGTACAACAAATCAAAATCCTACAGCACCATCAACTGTCTATTATTCGCCGCCTCTGAGCTGTACGGCATCTGTCTGCATGTTCTGCATGTGCTCCATCTTGCAGACGTCTGTGGTGCTGCCCTGTAGTTCAGGTTCGCCTCCAATCTGACTGCAGTGTGGCACAGAGTTCAGTCAGGCTCCTACTGCGGAACGACGGAGGTCGCACAATCCACCCAGACACCCCGTCAAGTGTGCCGCCTTCCTCATCAGACATCATGTCTACGGTGGCGCACATCCATAGGTCCACCTCGTCCTCTGCCAGGACACTCTGTCTCGCTTCCAGCAGCTGTAAAAACAATCAGTAAAGACAATAAGTACTGCGCAGTGCACTGCATATTGACACAACACATCTATTAATGCACCTGAAAAATAGTCACACTGACCAACAATGAATCTGATCTAAAAATCACAATAAAAAGGAAAACAGTAAAAGTCACTTACACACAATGGCATCATTATCCGCATCAAGTGAATCTGGACTTGCAGACAGAGCTCTCAGTAAATAAGAGGTCACGGCCTCGTTATGAGGCGAGGTCAGTCTATGAAAAACAAAATGGACGGTTAAGTTTGGTCAAGAACGTGTCTGAATGTTTCCTCAGCAGAATGAAAGCATATTCTTTAAACTTACCCTCGCTCCGGTTCATAGTGCATACAATTTGTCTTTGAGTTGTGGTGTACTGCTTCCTGTAAATTACAAGACCAAAAAAATACACTTTAATAACCAAACTTAGACTGGTTCTGCTTCTTCATTTGTTCTTTTAGTTTTAGCGTAGCTAGCAGTCACCAAATATATTCTTACCGCCGTTTGGGGATTGTGCACCCGTCTTCTCTTGTTACAGTTAGTCTCCTCAACACGAGTTTACTGCAGTGAACTGCTGAGTCATATCGGCAGCAAAGATAGCAAGCTGGCGAGACAGCGCACTGATAGCGTTCAGCTGTTTCTTCGTCCATGCTGAGGAGTGTCCGGGTGTTGAAGGAGAGACGCTGTCCAGACATTGTAGTTCACGAAACAGCAAAGCAGCGAAAAACACGCGAAAGGGAGGAGACTGTCTGAATGTACAGGAGTAAAAACAGGACTGTTGATGTGCTCGTCTTGCGAGGTCTTCCGTTTGAATCATGCCGAGCTCGCACGTGATTGGACAAGGGCTAGAAGTTTCGTTGGGCTCCTCCAATCACATGATCATTGTTTACGGAAGAGGCCACTGTAGTCATGCCACTACGCACAGTGGTTGAGCTCTAGGAGACTGTGACATTTTTGCATGGAATGCACATTTGACCTTTGTGGCAAAGCCTGATTAGAACTAATTGTTGAAATAAATTGTTTTGTGTATCTTTTTTATTGAACATTGACCATTGCTAATGACCATACACAGTAATTAATCTAGCATACTTTCATATCATATCTATTCATATCATATTTTCAAATAAATCAATTCAAGCTAAAATTTAAGAGTCTATAATTAGGCCATACTAAGCCTCATCTATTTATACCAGAGATGAATGAAGTTAATACCTTTTAGAAAAATGTCACCTCTGTGTGGGGAGTGAAACTCCCCCTGCACCCCTGGTTTGCATTTCTATAGCTCACAGCATGTTCATTTACATGTTAAAGCCTCCCCTAGCATTAGGGGAAGGGGGGACAACTGCCTAGCAAGGCCCACGACAATTTACGACAATTTCCGGCAGTTTTCTGTGTTGCCTGTAAATTGCCGCACGCAGCCGTAAACCTGAAATTTCACGGCAATCTACAGTGCCGCATACTGACGGAAATCCCTCTTTTTATGCAGTGACACAGTTGTCAGTCATATTGTAAAATCCCCACTTTATAGCATTAGATAACTAATCAAAAGCAAACTTATGAGAAAAAACGAACAATTAAACATACAGCAGTGAGATAAAGACTACCTTAAATGACAGAAACCAGAGTTTTCAGTTTGGCCCATGTGCCATCCGCGGGCATGGAGATGGCGGGTTATGACGTATAATGCAGCCAGCCAACAGGAGGCAATCCAAATATTTGGGGAGCTGTCATGTCATCCATCTGCATATACAGTCTGTGATCTGCACACACTGTAATGATACACAGCTAATTGAATATTGGCAAAGTTTCCCTGTTTCCCTTTACTGGTTCCTAAAATAGGGTAGGTTTTTTTTTCTTCCACTTTTACATTAATTCAAAGCAAAATTACCACATATGTACATTAAGTAGGCTATACCTTCAGTAGCTAGCTAGTTAACCCTACACTTTTCAGGGTCTGATTTTTGTTTTGGAGCCGGGAAGAAACATATATATATCCTTCCACGATTGCATGAGAGTCTGTGGTGCACAGCTGTGTTGTTGTCAGACCCTTTTCAGAGCTGGCCAGTGCTGTTATTGGCCAGCCTGCGTTCGAGGGGTAGGACCTGGATAAGAATGAGTTGAAGCCAAAGATATCAGATACCATCTAAACTGATCCTGTTGTAATTTATTTCACTGAAAAGTAAGTGTTGATAGAGCTTATAAAATCGAAAAACTTCAGACAGGGTATTGGGATATTGTTGCACTGGGCATTCTGGCTCAAACCCTGTATGTGTGCATGCAGGACGCCAGCAGGGAGTCACCCAGCTTGGCCAAAAACTATAATGCAAATGCTTTATGGGATCAAAACCATGGAAGTCTAAGAAAGCTTAAAAATGTCTCCAGTCTACACCCAGTGGGCAACTTTCATTTGATTGAATTAAGCACTGTCTATTTATTGCAAATATATGGACTAGACCAGAGTGTAATACCTGTTTAACTTTCTTATTGTCTTGCATGACATCATCTCAGTAGAGATTCTAATGTTTGAGTCGAGGGGGAAAGAGACAGCAAAGCTTATGTGTCACAGACAAGCCATAGGGGTTGGGTCCTTTTTTGTTTAATTTATTTGGTTTTTGTAATACAGTTAAAGAATTACCCTTTTCCACACTATGAAGTCCATGGACCTAAATTTGTTTTTGTTTTGTTTTTTCCTATGGTGGGATGCGTCTCATGCTTTTATTTAAGCATTAATATGTTCTTAAATTAACAATTGTATCAAAATCACCATCAAGAAACATGTTAGAACAAGTTCAGTTAACTTTTGCAACATTCAGTTGTGAAAGTTGGTTGGTTGGTTGTTTTTTCTGTAGATAGAGGTGTAGAGCTTCCAACAAATGCCAATGCAGTGAGGGAGACTTGAATGACACAAGGTAAACATGAAGGGGTTTGCAATATGTAACTGACAAAAGAGGGATGCAGATATGAATAGGAGGAGATGATGGACTAATGTGCTGAGAGGGAAAGGCTGGGAGATCTTTGACATAGTTATTTCAGCACAGCTTCTGTTTACACAGCTGAAAATGAGGAATAAGCACATGACTCACTATTCTTTTTACCAGGTGAAAAATGCTTTTAGCCTAATGCTTAAATGTTGTTGGGTTTTTTTTTTGTATTTGTATTATTTTCTATATATCTTCTTCCTACCAAACAATGCCTACCCCTAAGATGATTTAAGACCCACAGCAGTCCAATTTGTGATTAAAATCTTTCAATAGATACCCCATCTTTAACAAATGTGTTTCACTCCACCTGTTTTGGTGATTGTAAAGCCCTATGTCCACCAAGCCATCCAGTACAGTTCAGTTCAGTACACATTTTTCTGGTTTATATGATGAAAAGTTGTGGTCACCCCTCTGTTAAGGTACCTAGCACACTGAGTACTAAAATGTGGAGCTAGAAACTCTGCAGTCCTTGATGGTCAATAGAGAACCATCAGTCTTGTTCAGGGCTGAGTTGTTGTTGGTTTTGAAGCTAATGTGACCACTGTTGATACAATAGAAGGTCTTATATATATTAGTAAACTATAACTACAAAATAAAATGATGTTTTGCTGCCTCTCGCAGCACCTTTAGTCTGAGGAAAAAAATTAAGGCACCATGCTATACTGGCAACTTTTGAATGAATGAAATAGTTTATTCAGTCATGACAACACCAAATATTGTACACAGTAGTACACAGTATTTACATTTCACACAAAATCACAAAATCAAAAATCATGTGTTGATTAATGACTGAAAATTCATAGGCAGAAGCAGACTGCTTATAAAAGCCTATCCTACATGGTCAACTTTTTTGGCTACCAACCTCCAGAAAAGCAAAGAAAACAACAGATAATAATTCGCACTTATAAGCTTCAAAAATAGCTTTACAAAGCATTTTCTTGAAAACCAAAAAAGAATGACATGTTTTTAAATTTATGTTTGCATCATTCCAGAATTTAACTCCAATGATGGAGACACATCTCCTTTTCATACCTTTTTTAGCTTTTTGTACAGTAAATTTACACACACCTCTGAGATAATACGGACTCTCCTGAATTGAAAAGAACCTCTGTATTGAGTCAGGGAGCATTTTTGATTTTGCTCTGAACATAATTTGCATTATTTTATAATAAAACAAATCATAAAATTTCATAACATGAGAATTTAGAAAAGGTGGCTCCGTGTGAGCATAAAAATCAGCCTTATTAATGATACGTATAGCTCGTTTTTGCAGTTTTATTATTGAATTTATGGTGGTTTTAACGGTGGATCCCCACAATTCCACACAGTAAGATATATAGGGAACAATCAATGAGTAGTAGATCAAATGCAAGGCCTTGGAACTCAATACATTTCTGGATTTATACAGGATTGCAAGTGATTTTGAGATTTTCCCTTTAATGTATTCAATGTGTTGTTTCCATGTTAGCTTTTGATCAATGACAACCCCAAGGAATTTAGTCTCAGAAACTCTTTCAATGTCAACATTACAGATTTTTAATTTAACATTACAATCACTTTCATTTAGATTCCCAAAAACCATAAATTTTGTTTTCTTAAAGATAATTTATTGACATCAAACCAAGTCTTGATTTCTTGAAATTTAACCTTTTAAGGGTAAACATTTATTTGTAATGTTACTCAATGCATGAGCTGAGAAAGTAAATTTCAGTATGACAACTTTGACCCTTCCATTTGTTTTTATTGTCTCTCTTGGATGAAATCCACGTTTAGTATTGAGTGGCTCTTCAAGCGTTTAAAAAGTACATTTCAATTTCAACAGGATTATTTGAACTGCATAGATTGTAATCTTCATTTATAGAGAAAAAAAACAAAACAGGGTGGAGCATCATTCTGGGGGCTCTGGCAACAGTAAACTCCTGCTCTTGCTTGAAAAAGACTCCATGCACAAACCCGTTATTTTTTTAACATCCTATCAAAAGAGACTTTCACTCCAGCCTGTTTCTACTTTGTTCTTAAAATGTGGAAACGATAAATAGATCTAGTGTCTAGGTACATGTCTTTATGGGTTACTTTTGGTTCTAAAGGTACTGCACCAAAGGTTTTTGATGGAAATGGGGCTTAATGTTCCTCAGATTGATACATTTTCTGCATTGCTTTGGACTGCTTGAAGTTTGACTGGTACTCTCTAAATTACATCAACTCATTGTGCCCTCTTCCTCTGCAAAAGTTTAGTGGCACTTGACTGTTGTTCAGCTGTTGGTGACCATAATTCCTATAATTTACACAGTGGATAGGAAAAAAGCATTAATTTACATTTTTCTTGTTTCTTTCTCTTATGGATCTGTCAACTCTTATCGAAATTTGGTTAAAGCTTAGGCTTAATTTCGATGGAAATTTGGCAATGCCTGTCAGTTTTCTAAAATATATTATTGAAAAAAAAAAAAAAAACTTTCCCCCACACCAGTGACCTAATCTTCTCCGAATCTGACATATACAATGACAGGGATTCTATAAGTAAGATCAGGACAAGCACATATTTGATGAATGATCAATGATCATGAACCTCAACATGACTGAATTACATTGCAAAATGCTGGGCTTATAGATCTGATAGATTTCAACAATGACTATAAATTAAAAAACATATGTCCACCAGTCATTTCAAGACAGCTTTGTTTTGGACTAAAAAGACAAAAGCCTGAAATAATTTCATTAGGTCACTTTGACCAAGAGAGCATATTCCTAAACCAACCTTCTTTTGTTTTCTTTTAACTTAGCAAGTGCTGCTCTAGTTCAGGCCATTTTTTGTAATAAACATAACAATTATAACAACTTTCAAGTGCAATTTACAGATTTTCAAGTTAGAATTTCACTTTTTTTTTTTTTTTTTAATAAAAATGGGTCTTTATAAAACACAATCTTTTCTGTCTCCGCTGGGTATCCAGTAGCATTTCAACATCCCATTTCAGCTTAACTCCCTGCCTGAATCTAATGTTATTAACACCAATTTGAACAATAATGGTGAGAGCACTCAGGCAGAGGTCAGTGGGAGCAGGGATGAACTCAAGCAGATCTGGGATTTAGCCACCCAACATACAGTGGGTTAATCTACGGGGCAATTCACAAATCTAATGATTGAATCTAATTATATTCTCCCAGAAGAAGGCATTGTGAGCCATTGTCTTGACACCACTGTGGGCCGGTTTGAATGAGGGTGAACGTGACATAAAACATCCCTAGTGCTGTCTCTGCTGACTGCACAGATTCACTCAACATCAGCATTTTTGGGTGATTTCCCCATTAAGGTTTTAGCATGGTTTGTGTCCAGAAGGCCAGGGTCCTAATATGTTGTTTTCATACGACATAAGGTGAAGGAAGACTTTTCTCCCACCAAAAATGACAGCATCCGTCAGCATATGTCATTTAATTGAACACCTCAAAACATCTTTTTACGTTCAAGTGACAAAGCTGTAGTAATGATACAGAAATCAATGCAATATCTGACAGGAAGCCAGTGAAGTTGCTGGAGAACAGGAGTGATGTGATCTATGGAGGGCGTTCTTGTAATGATACAGGCATCTGAATTCTTGACACTTGACACTTGAAAGGGAGACCAAAGAGGACATGAGAGATGAGAGGCTCGTGATTGTGAATTTGTGACATGTAAACATTAATAGCGTTTTCCTCAGCTGAGCTGTAACATTAGCTAGCTCACTAATGCTAGGTGAACTGCATACTTCCTTCCGTGCAGTGATATTGTTGGCGGGTATAGTTTGGTAGAAAGAAAACTGTTCCTGAAGCTGCTCACAACAAAGTCTGTGAATCATCTTGTGCAACTTGGTCATTAGTTATGGAAAGAGACATTTCTCAAATTATCTTTTCGGTACTTTAAACACCACAAGTCAAGTGCCATCTAGTTCCATTATATTGAAGAGAAGGCAGACATCTCTACGGCCAATATGTCCAACACTCGGCAACTCACTCTAAAACAATCTGGACTGATTAATAGCACTACAGGTAAGAGGACAAATAAGTGTTTTTGATTTTAGGGTGAACTGTCCCTTTTAAAATCACTTTTGGTTTTGGGGTCAGTTTCAGAGAAATTCAGCTACTATGCCGACATGTTTTCTTCACAAATGCAATGCAAGAGGTTGAAATCTGCCACAACCCACATTCTAGCCTCTTCCATACTAATGGCAGCCAAGGCTCATGGGTATTGTAATTTTGAGAACTATCGGACTCACCAACTACTGGACAAATAATAATTTCTAAGAAACATAGATATATTTGATTGTTATTACATCAAGGATTGTTATTACGTCAAGGACATGATTTAAAAAACAAAAACAAAATAAAGAATGGAGAAAACACTTCCAGAACCAGCAGTCCCTCCCACCACCATAGACTGACAGTGATTATCTCATATGGGCTATTCATACATTTACAAGTCCCTTGTTCACCACTAGTCCGTGTAATGCAGTTGCTTTATTCGCTGTACAGTTGAAGGGGAGATGTGGAAAGTTTAACAGAACAAAGGAAATCTTTGCACTCTTTTAATGTCTTACTTCAAATTAATTACATTAAAGTAGTTAAAGGAATACTTTGCTGATTTTCAACCAGAATTGTATTATAAAAATGTTGGTAGTATGTGTAAATTAACTGTGGCAATCTTGCCTGCATTTTATCTCTGAGTTACGCCTTTTGTGCCATCTGGTGGATTTTTTCTGTTGCTTGAACAACAGATTGTACTTCCACATTTTCATATGCCAGCCACAATGGATACAGTGAGTATTGAAGCAGATTAGGAGAGTGACCTACCGCTCTCTTTCTCTCTCATGAACTCAGATCAAACTCTGGCAGTGCTGATATAAACCAATATTCTGTTACTGAGTTGCCTATTTCTTGCCCCAAACATTTTCAGAAACATATTTTAGCTTACTGTTTGATTGTAATACCAGATCGTTGGTCAGCCACCATTTTGTTTCCTGTGAAAGAACGGGCTACTCACTTTACATCATCCACCAGCAGGAGCATTTATCGGTTTGGTGCAGCACAGTGCATTTTGGTAATTGTAGGTTTTCAACCTGTTTCCACTCCTAGCTCATCAAATACTGCTGCTATGTCAATGATTTTGCTGTCATATGCTGCCAAACTCAAAACTCATCTGTTCAGACTTGCCCACTCCATCTGATCCAGTGCACTGTGTTTTTGTTGTTTTGCTCACCGTTTTTATTGTATTTTGTATGAATGTATTTTTATGCTGTGTTTTCTACTGTATGCTGTATTTGTATTTACTTTTACTGTAAGGTGACCTTGAGTGCCGTGAAAGGCGCCCTAACAAATAAAATGCATTGTTATTATTATTATATATCGACGTACAGAGGTGCCTTGTATGGCACTATGCTATGCACCGGGATATGGCTATTTTTGACACTGCTTACCACAACAGAACTTATCAAACACCAGCACTTTGTAAGTGAACGTTGGCATCAAGGCAGTGTGATACACACTGAGTGGTGGCTATATCTGGTGTTGCCAGCAACTACCATAGTACAAAGAGCAAGAAACCCCATTTGGAGTGGGCAGGAGGGGTGGTGGATGGGATGAACAAATACAAGACTTTCATCCAGGAGCCTGCTGTTTGTTTCCTGTGTGAAACCAAAAGTCAGTGGAGTTATGTTTAACAACATAGAGTGCTAGCATGTGTAGCTTGCTAGTAGTAGTAGTAGTAGTAGTAACATATGTCACATGATGTATGTAACTGTATCCATGTAACGAACAGAAAGTGTACCTTTCCAGTGAAACAGAAATGTATTTTGAAAAGTAAAAAAAAGCATGTAAACAAATGTAAATTGAGGTGCCGTCTGTGAACATCCAAAATGGACTTGGGAGGGTACCTAACTCATCATATTTTGATGTTTAAGTCCTCTGACAAAGCAGCTGTACTTGACAAGTTGGGATGAGAATGTATTGGGGTTTTATACCTTTTGAGCAAAAGCAAATGCCACAGTCCTTTTCCTCTGTTTTCTCTGGTCATGTCACACTAATTTAAAAAATATTTGTGTCTGTCCTCTGCATTGACAGCCCAATTTTACCATCTTTCCAGCAGTAAAATACTTCTTTAAAGGATGAAAAGTCTTCTAACTTTCCTTCTGTTGGTTGGATCCAAATCAAAAGAATGAAAGGCTATGGGTTTTTATGGACATGTTATTGTCCATCATTCTCACCCTGTCATCACCCCTGACAGTGCTGTATCCTGCCATTAATCCTAGGCAAATTTTAGGCATTTGATTTTTGTATTAGTCTAATTTGACTCAACAGAAACTAAAGACATTTCAGTCTCATTTTTCTATCACAGGGTTTTAAGTCATAATATTGTGATTTTGATATTTTGATATTTTCTTGCAAGAATCCTGATCTTACAGCTGTCACCATCCATGTTGTGTACAGTTACCATGGTTACAGGTGTTGTTCTTTCCTATTGCATGGCTAGATAAAAGGTCACTTTTTTACACAGTGTAAATTTAACAGCAGGATAACATGACTGATAGAAACCTTACTGGATGCATATGTTTTTGGTTTGTCCTTCCATTCATACCATTCTTGTGAATACAATATCTAAAGAACACCTAGGGGGAATTTAATCGAATTGGGCACAAACATCCACTTGGACTCAGCAATGCTGGTCAAAGGTCAAGGTTACTGTTACCTTTGACCTTGTCTGTCCCATTCTTGTGAATGTGATATCTCAAAAACACTTTAAAGTATTTTTTTTAAGTTTGGCACAAACATCCACTTGGACTTGGAGAATGTGGTGGTTAAAGGTCATTGTGACCTTGCATCTGCTCATTGACGTGGATGCAATATCTCAAGAAGGCCATGAGGGAGTTTCTCAAATTTGGCACGAACAGCAATGATTTTGGCCATTACTCCAGAATTCATTTGCTAATTATGACCAAATCTTACACAAATGTCTAACTGGCTATCATTATGCAGGGATGACATTATATATCCAAAAGGTCAAAAGTCACCTTCACTGTGACATCATAATGTACAGCAAAAACACTGTTCTGGCCATTACTTAACATCAAAACTCAGGAACAGAAGGGGAGACATTTGGTCAGATATTGAAATGGTGACACCAATCTTGAGTGTCCACTGTGAAACTGTGCTGATTGTATAGATCCTCTGTGGTGTCGAGGGGAAGATGTGGGAAGCATCCATATTTTCACAGACTTGGATATATACAGTAAAATGTAAGTGCAGACTGGTTCGTGGATGTATGTCAATGCGAAGCATCAATTCTAGTTTGTCATAGTTTTCATTGACAAAATTAACACTAGATCAGAACAGCTTAAATTAAACAGACATGATCACAGAGTGAATGCATACATTTACTTTATGTAACAGAAATATAGAAATGTGCTTCACTGAGTCTGATTAGTCTAAACATGGCTTGTATTTTAAACATGCAATGGAAGTGATCCTCTGATGCTGTAACTCATGGAAACAAAATGTGACTCACTTCGGTATGACACATGACTGAGTGTCTGTGGCTTTGTGGTAGTCATGCAACAGCAATGATCAGTAGAGTAGCACAATGATGATTATGTCTGTGGAAGGGCTAACAGTGAGTGACAGGAAAATGCCGACATATCGCCCACCCTGATGCGCCAGTGCCATGATGAGAGGCTGGGTCAAATAATCTCAAATAACCAGACTGAATTAGATAACCATTTCATTTTCAATTTCATTCTCAAGTGGACATGGGAGAGCAAGTGAAAAGCTGGTTATTGGGACGGGAACATGATTTATATGTATTTGAAAAGCCCTGCTAGTTCAGCAAGTCAAGGAGCAGTTTTGGTAACAGATGTGAGTTAAAATTTGTGTACTGTCCCATGGAAATTAAGTAAAACATCACAATAAACTGTCCTATTTTCCCCCAATTTGAAGTGAACAATTCCCCAACACTGTGTGGTCCTTGTCTGTGCTAATTCCTCTGTTGCCCTGGTAAGTGTATCGACAGATATGTGTCAGCTCTGATACATGTGGTGTTGTACTGTGGCCCAGTTACACATCTGGCTTTAAACAAAAATATGCTCTCTTGTAACCTGTTAGAGGCCAGACTACTGCATTATTATTTCAACCGAGGGACATTTTTGTACTGCATTAGTCAAGATAAAATCAGAGCATAAACATGATGTACTGTATTACAAAGCTGTACAAAACAAATCTGCTTCAATTTCATGCAAGCAGCAAAAAATAATTCTGAGTCCAACATTTGGTGCTTTGAGACTTTAACATTCAAGGTCAAGCATCAGAGGTCTTCCGAAAGTTGAACAGCAGCTTTAGCTGGACCAAACATCCTCAGACTTTCCTTCATGTAGTTGTAGAAAGTTCTGTGACATCCAGAACTTCTTATCGGCAAGACAGAGGTTGAGAGGCGCCAGGCCACCGGGGTCGTTCCGCTTCACGGGTAGATACAGCTGTGTATGGTCTGCATATCAATGAAATGTCACATGTCTTTTTTATATATTATAGAGCCAAGTTGAGGTCTATACACTGAAAATAATAGAAACCAAAGATTAAAGCAGGGACACATCACAGGTGAGATTTGCAGATGGTCATTCATTTTAGATTGGACTCATCTAGGGAGCAGAAAGCAATAGTCCTCACAGCATTTCTAGCAGAGCCAAGCAAAAATTATGAGGCGTTCTAAGTTAATAAGAAGATATAAACACTGTTCTTCTTTAGACTGTACTCCCCAATTCTTTCATTTGATTCAATATCTTTCAGAAACAATTTGCATCCAAAGCTTTTAGCTTAATACAATATGATAACAAGAAAGTTTTGACTTTGAGGAGTTTTATCCTGCTTAAGGAAGTACTATTTATTGTACTTCGGCACAAATCATTTTAAGCATTTCTTATTGACACAGGCGGGGTGTCACTAACTTTTACCACAACAATAACTAATCCATTAGAACCATTGTGAAATACATACACATTAATCACTGCATAATGGGTAATGTGAGTGATTTAGAAGACATTTGAACACTGTTTTTTGGCCTCAAACACATTGGCCTCAAACACATTGTCTCAAGGCATGCTGGGAAACTCTGCCCATTTAGCTCCAACATGCCACAATATGTTAAGTGCACAATGATAGTGTTGTTTATTAGCCTTAAACTAATTAGGTGAAATCAGTTTTATAATTTTTAGTCAAATTTAATCAAAACTCAAAAACTGTTGACTTTACATAAAAAAAATAAATACAATTAAAAAAAATATGTAAAAGTTCTGTTTCAAGTGAACATAAAGTTTTTATGTCATTCTGACAATCCGGAGCATTTGTGTAGACTTACGTTAAAATTTTGTGCCATGGATGTATTGGGGTTTAGTAGGGCAGGGATGCAAGACAATATGGGCCGATATTGGCTTTAAAATGAAACATCAGAATCGGCCAGCATGCTTTTTCTTATTTTGCAAAATGAATGAATATTACATATGTTGAAAAGTGTTGTATTTCATGTCTCCATCTGCTGGTGGGCCATCACGATAACAGTATGCATGAATAATGTAACGTTAATCCCACTATAAAAGAGACTTGGTGATCACTAAAATCAGGTAGGGAAAAAATGGATATATCAATATTGGCATCGGTTATTGGCCAAATATGTTATTATATATTGACATATCTGATATCAGCAAAAAATCCAATGTTGCGCATCCCTACTATTTGGCTATATAATTGCTGGCAAATTGGACATATCTGAAATCCATTAATTTTCTGGGATAGTTTAGTGATCTGTTAATCATATGTTTTTGTGTCTAGCTGTGGTACTGTAATTTAGCTTAGTTAGCTGACCTAAGCTATTCTTATGTGCATTGTGGTGTACATGGGGATGCAATGAGGCTATGAAATGTGATGTTAAAATGGGGCTCAGACACTGATCCAAAGTACAGATGTTTTTTGACCAAATACAAGCTTTAGATGACATTCAGTCAACATGGTTTGTGGCAATTAGTGGCAATGCACGTAATGATGTAACTACGTTTAGGAGTGCTTTAATAACACTTCAATGGTGACTTAGCGATAGTATAGCTGGTGATAGTGTTGTGTTATGTTATCGCATCACAGCTTTACTGAGAACTAATTTATTGATGTTATTGGAGCAGTCCAAGTTACTGAGGGTTCCAGTTGAATCAATGCCAGCCATTTCCACAAAGTCCCGGACCTCGCTAGTGAGCTCAAACATGTCTCATGCATAGATGTATCATAATCTATCTATAAAGCAAAAAGCGTCTGTGTGTCTGCCTGTGTGTCTGTGGCTCGCATATCTCTCTGACTGTTTGTCAGATCAGCCTAAGCTTTCGGATATGGTTTGCGCATGGCACGATGGTGTGCATCCTTCATTTTGAAGTTTTTTGGATTAATTTTCACAACATTATCATTAAAAATAAAAATCCCATAGACCTCCGTGTAACCAATCTCGCTCGCAGCTGTAGCCACGCCTCAGAGAATAAAAGATCAAAGTATCCTACTGCTATACCGCTCTGGGTCACCCAAAACTTTGCACAGGCTTACCCCGGATGTCCACTGGATCCGTCACGTGCGCGATTTAGCCATGGCGTGGGTGCCGGAGCTAATAGCGGCCATTCAAGTCAATGTAAACTGCTCCACCAGAAGCGGCTCGGCGCTCCGCTCCACTAAAAATACGCGCCGGGTCTATTTTTTGACGGACGCCGCGCGACAAAGCGTCAATTTCCGCAGACCAAATGAGTCAAACAGGAAGTCAGGCGCAGAAAAGACGAGAGTATCCGGTCAATTTTCAAAATAAAAACACCCACGAAAACTCCGGAGCGTATTTCACATCGCTACAACATGACGTCAAAGTTTGTGGCCCCCGGCAGGTAGAGAAATCATTTCTTTGTTTGTTGATGTCTTTATACCTCCAGAGTTTCTGCAAATTATCGTGTGACATCATGATCTCGCGATCCGTCAATTCCAGCCGCTCGCGTGCGCGCCGCTATAGATACGCTTCCAGTGGACATTGACGCCCGGCACAGGACGGAGGAGTCCGTGTCACGGCCGGACCACGCACGCGACGGATCCAGTGTACACCCGGGGTTATGACATTCCCTTTCGTCCCTCCGCCATATAGGAATAGATGAAGTGGTGCAGTTTGCATTAACATAACATGTTTCAGTAATCTCATGGTAAGTAGTATTTCTTAAGTTTCACCACGCTGTTCTCATCTGCTCATGGTGTTTGCTGACATGGCTACAACATGGTTAGACTGACTAAAACATTGCCTAAACTTCCCATACCAAAGTATGGCTAGGTCGGAAACGTTTGTTTTTCCCTTCAGGCGTGCAGGGTTACGTGGTTGCTAGCTACCATTTCAAAATTGTTCGCCTACGGAAACCTAGGAAACCTAATGATGTTGTGTGTCTCTCCATATCTCAATGTACATTCATGTCTTACCCAATGTACAGTTTCTCTATTAACACTATGTAAGAGTATGTACACCTCTTTGTACATCCAACCATCGAACACAGCCTCATTTGGCCATACTTGAAAAATCTACTTAAGCTTCCACTTTTCATAGAAATACATACTTCCTACGAGCACTGCACTAGTATAATATAATGTCTTACACTATGTCTACAGTAGCTGTCAAAATCCTTTCAAATCTGTCAGTTAGCCAGGTAGGGGGTCTCAAAATGAAGTGGAGGGGTAGTGAGATGATCACAAGGGAAGGGAATCAGATTCCCTCATATAAAATGATGTTTATTAATCATACTGTCATTGTTTACCGCTATCATTGTGTCAAATACCCTTTAATTTTCCATTTTCAGCCCTATAAGAATTATTCAAATGAAATTTTGAGCTGTGAGCATTTCAAACAGATTTTTTCACTTGTTACAGACATCCTGTGATGAGGGCTTGGCTACAAGGAGATATTTACTATGCAGCAATTGTCGGTTACTGTTTGTAGACAGTATCACCAGTGAAACTGAAAGGCAACCCCAGAGTCACTCTTGCTTCGGAACAAACTTTGCTTGGCATTTCACCTTGCTACATTTGTGTGTGTTTTTACTTTTGCTTTGCCTGCATTTTTTAAAGCTTCCTCATGGATGCTTGTGGATGTCTGGCACCTGGAGTCACATTCACAACAGCGAGCTCCTAACTTAAGGAAGGGACAGAAACTTTTACCTTAGTCAGGAGATGTGGCTGACCCTGTTGCTAGTATGATGTATTCTTTTAACAGATGTGATTGGTTTTCACAGACACGCCCCTAAGTGACCCTGTAAGGTGTGGACACCCAGTGGAAATGAAATGAACTGCATCACAATAAGAGACTATGAAAGTGTTGTCTTTATTAGTGTCATCACTCTGCTGATGGAAGGTTGAGACAGACTCAAGTCATTACTGCTGCACTGTTGTATTTTTCCAGTTGCAAATATCTCTGTAATTGTCTATGTTAACTTCATTTCTGGCGTTATATTGTTATTGAGTAGGAAATATGTGCTTATTCCTAGTGAGACTGACCACAAACATTCTCCCTGCAGCTAATCTGTAGCACTTCATTTATTAACTGTCATCCAGAATATTTCTCCAACCTGTGTTTCCACCATTTTCTTCTCTACTTGAGAGACCTTCAAACCTCTTAAAAGTCATCTTCCCTGCTTCTAACATTTTTTCATCTTAGGAGCTCTCTTCAGGGCTAAAATGCTTTGTGAATTACTGTCATCTTAACCAGGACCCAGTCTAACTTTAAAAGGAGATCCTTAGAAAACATTGTAATTCTATAGGCCACAATACACTGGCAGTGTACACCACACATCAAAATATATCCCCTTTTATTTTCAATGTATAACCTCACCAGTGGTGCTGCATCACCACTCCTGGATGCCCCACCCTGTTGCACTTCATGTCACTGTCGCCATGCCGCGCCTGAAAATAAACTTTTTCTTTGCTCAAAACATTCCCTAATTGTCTTACTTGAGTACAAAAAAATAAAAAAGTATTATCTTCCAAATGTGCTTAAAGTACCAAAAGTAAAAGTATACAGAATTCATACTAGATGACACATTTCTTTTTTAGTATTAGCTGTAATTCATTGATTCCTTAATGTGTTCATCACTTTGATGACTTTACTGCTAGGTAGTTGCATCCAAAAACCTAGACAATTTAAAGTTTGATCAGCTTTATTATTAAAAAAAAAAAGAAAGCTACGCATGGAATAACTTTTCATTAGTTACATTATGTCTGATGACACACTGCAGCCTGAGGTGTCCTGTGTGTGCTTGGGGTGGCATGTCACGAGCAGTGGTATGTTTTCTGCTTAAGATTTTTCTCACAATATTGTCGCTCAGACCAACTCTGTGTACTAGGAAGTATTGTGAATACGGCTGTGTTTTTATAAAGTCACCCGTGCACTGTGCCCAGGAATGTCGCGTACACAGCAAACTAAGAAGAAAAATAAGAAAATACGAACAAAGGGCAGGGTCTCTGCTGATAAATACACCACCACATACTTCTGACCCTTAAAATTAGGAGAGCCTCTATGAACTCTGAGATAAGATAAAATAAGATAAGATATATTTTATTGATCCCCCAGAGGGAAAATTCAAAGGTCACAGCAGCACAAGACAAAAAAAGACATTTAATAGAATAAAGATAAAAAATAAAAAATAAATAAATAAAAAGATAAAATAAATTTGCTACATAAAGATGAATAAAGTGACTAAAAAGGGGATATTCAAGAAAACTTGCTTAATCGGGGGATAAATGGGGGAACCTTTTAAAATATATAGGAGGGTCTTTTTTGAAATGAATAAATGAGGCTACAGAAAGTCTTTTTTCTATGAAAACATAGCCATTTTATAACTGCTGTTTCTCGAGATCATTATGGGAAGATAGAGTCATACATAGGCTGCATACAGTCAGATATATAGTATCACTCATAAATCTTGGGTAGATAGATTAAATTGATCTTTACTCCTTATCTAAACTAATGTGAAAGCCCCCCAAAATATCCCTTCAATCTAAAAGGATTGTAGGCTATTATTATGATTGAGAGGGATTTTTTTAGGAAAGTCCTGCAGAGTACCTCTAAGCAAAATGGGTTGGTAACAACTGTCTTCAAATGTTTTCTTTCTTGTAGAATGTTTCTTTGGACCTAAATTAAGAGCAAACATGTTTTCATAGTTAAGACAGTTGGTTTGTCAACTGATTGGTAACTATTTTAGTAATTTATAATTCATTGATGATTAGTTAAACAATTTTGTAAGCAAACATGCCAAATATGACCCTGTGTTACTTTCTCTGTGTCAGGTCTGCTGCTTTCTTTCTGTCTGCTGCTTTCTTTCTGTTTTATGTGATAATAAAGTGATTCTCTGTGTTTGGTACGGCTGTTCAGTGAGAATGAGCTATATAAAGACAACCCCTCAGGCTTTAGGATTTCTTTTTTACTATTTTCTGTAACTTTATAGACTAAATGATTTTAATTGATTAATTTTAAACAATAGTTGCTGGTTAACTGATGAGGAAAATAACTATTGGTTGGAGCTCTACATTGTGGGTTTGCAGTTTAATTAAACCCACTGATATTCTGTTTCTCCATAATATTAACTCTAACATTGATATTTCTGTCTACTGTATGTGTCCTATTGTTGCTTCCTTTTCTCTCTGTTAAAGGGATTTAGTTGTTTTTTGTTTGTTTGTTTGTTTCCATATCCTTTTCAAGGGTCTGAGCACAGGCACTGTCACATTCTGAACAGATTGTAAAGCCCCTAGAGCCAGATGTGGAATTTTCCCCAAACAATCATTACTGTCCATTTAATTCATTTGAAAAATACATTTTCATTGATTTCATACCCCTTACAATTTTCCTTTTCTACAACTGCTACCTTTTTATTGAACCACTTGTTACTCCATCCTCAGATCTCTGTCACTGTAATATTTATTTTTAACATGACCAACGTCATTTGTCATGCATAGTCCGTCAGTCCTCCCCTGAAAGGCACGCGTGGATACCTAAAGTCTCACTTCCCCGTGTATCTTTAAGAGCAGACTGTGGTGGGGGCGGGTGGGGGATGAACTCATGTGGCTGTGGAGTTCCCTGCAAGGCCGCTAGGCGCGTCTCTGCTCCATGAAAGCTGCCGAGAGAGACTGAGGGCTGGAGGAGAGGAGAGGAGGAGGAGGGGGGAGGAGGAGGAGAGGAGGCGAGAGCAGAGAGAGAGGACGGTGTTTTATCAGCCAAGTGCAGCCTGAATCGTGAGGAGCGGACGATGGGGGGAAAAATCCCACTCTTGTTTCTTTTTCTCCAACATCACCGTCATTAACATGTAGAACGGTGCGTGTCAAAAGACCCGGAGCGCAATGGTCTTTGCTGTCTAGGAGAATATAATTCTAATTATAGTTGTGAATAAAAAACATTTTGGATTAACAGCGGACTTGTTTCTGGACTAAAGGGGTTTCCTTAATTTGTTTCCGCGCGTGTGTAAATGTTGGACCGCATTTAACCTGAGTTTCTACCCTCTGGAGTGAAAAGTGCGCCAGCCTTATTTCCCAGGCTTATTTCCAACGCTTGAGCGTCGGTATTTTTTGGGGGGGCTATGTGGCTTTTGGAAGGAATGCACCTTATCCTAACGGGACGTAACGCACAGAGGAATATTGTCTGAGGCGGAAAAAAAGCAGCGGATTGGATCCTGCCTTAACGGTAAATACACATTCAGACTTTGATTCTGCAAGCTCCATCAGCCAGTAAGAGATTCTGTTATGGGCTTTGACACTTTACCGGTCAGATCAAGCAACTGCGATGCAATGGGCTGATTTTCTTAGTTCATGATTTACTCAGCAGAATTTTCAAGAGGAGGTGGTGATGGTGGTGGAGGACAAGTTCAAGTGGATGTTGAGATAATGAATGGCTTTTTTTCCTCCACATGACGTTATTTCTGCTTAGTGGAAGGGGTTAGTGATGAGAGGAACTGTGCGCTGGAGAGGCTGTTGGAAACGTCCCCGTGCACAGCGGAAAGCAGCAGCTTCTGTCTGCCACTTTGGGCTCTCTCACTCCGTTCCAAGCGCATGGACGCACAGAGCTGCGCATTCTCACCCAGCGAGATGCGCAAAATAGCCAAGTTCGAAAATAACGCTTAGGCTGAAATGGCTGCGTGCTGAATTTGTTCTCAGAAATATTACCCCGCTGAAGAAATGTATGAACTATCTATCTGTCCGTGTGTGTGTGTGTGCAAATCTTCTATCGTAAACTGCATGATCTTGTATAAACGAGAGAAAATGCTTTTATCCATTCTTAATCCAAATGAACAATCTGAATATTGCATATTGATGCTGGAATCACATTTGTTGTAATACTCGCGCTGATTCCCTGTGGTTAATCAAATTAACGCAGCCCCCCTCTCAGGCTGATTGCTGGGGGTCAGGATGGAGGGGGAATTGAGAAGAACGGTGTGTGTGTGCGCGCGCGTATGGTGAATGGAGTCTCTCTATCCTCTCTCCGATCCAGGAGGAGGAGGAGGTGGAGGAGGAGGAGGAAAGTTGCGCCCGTCGGCCGCTGCGGGGGCACCATCACCATATAAAACTGGATGAATGCGGTATTTGTGTGTGTGCGCTCCAGTGACTTGTCACACCAAAAATGAAGTAGAAAGAGCCTTTGGATGCTGCGATGTGGCCCTGGCAGACAGTCTTTAATGACATTACCCCAACAGCCTTCACACCCATAGATACAGCAAGGGGCCAGGCTTTAATGGGGGGACAAGTAGCTCAGTTGCAGAGATGTTAGTCATGTCTTCAGCTATATGGGCATTTAAAAAATCGCCTTGCAGATGATCCTAATCAAGCCTGAGTGATCCTGCATATTTTTGTACTGTAGAGGCTACTGTCAGGCAGCTCAAAATATGTGATCTCATGTGTTGCCAAAATATTGTCAGGAGTGATGCAAAGGATTCTGGGTCTCATGTGATCTGCCGATGACCTTTAATAAAGTTCTTGGATTTTTTTTTGCCCCCTCTCCTCTGTTTCTAACTGCATTATTGTGTTCTCATTACATGGTCATGGAGGCAGCCTCCATGGTGTTTGTTTTGGGGGGGCAGGCCCCTGTAGTTCACACCACTCATTCCCTTGGGCTCTGATCTACATAGCCCAGCCCTCAAGGAAAACATCTCACTGCTCATCGTCGTCTTTTCTACCTTCACGAACTGCTCCCTCCGGTTCTCCCACATCCTCATCTCCTTTCCCCACCTCTTGCCTTATCTACCATTCTGTACATAGGAGGGAGCTAGTTCGTAAATTATAGATTCCTTGTTGACTCACGCTGTGGCCCTGTTGTTTCTGGAGAAAGTGGCAGCTTCACTCTTTGGTTGCCTGTTTTGTTTTGAAGGCTTCTATATATGAAGCTGGTCCTTGAAATTGGAGTTATGATTTGAACTGTTTTAGTGCAGTGGTACATGATGCCAGTGGGACGCTGGCTGTACTCCACCAGTGGTTCATACCACTGAATTAGTAATTCCACCACCCAGTTTGACAAAGCTCTTACATGTTGTGCTCTCAACACCAGAAAAGGCCTGGGCAGTTGTCAGTAGTTGTCTCATCTGCTTCCCTTGTCTCAAAGTCAATAACTTTTTGGTTAGATGCCTAACACAAGCTCTATGGTTCACTTGAGGTTAAGCGACACATTTCACATTTTGTTCTATGACATAAAATATGTCAGGAAATACCTGTGTCTTAAAGAAGGTGACTGCTAACAAGTGTCTTAATGAAACTGCAGAGTGTCTGTACACCACCCACAGCTTTACAACATTGTTGTGATGGTGACATTAAGTCATGCTATTCTAGTTAGGTTTTTTTATAACCTAATGTTAGCTTTTTACTTCTGATGATTGCATTTAGGCTTAAAAAAATCATTCATTTTCAAAGATTATCTTGCTGAAAAGCACATGTAAGTATCATAAACTTTTATTTTCCACAAAGCTTTTTTTTCCTGCATTAATCACAAAATCCCATGGAAAAATCCCATAGGCTTTTTGACTAGGGAACCTTGGGAACTTCCACCCACAAAAAAAACATAATCTCTGCAGCACTCTATTCTGAGGTTGCCTACTTCCAAGGACATGGCCTACACAGATGTAGCCTTCAGAGGGCTGAGGGACAACAGGCTGAACTGTGTCTCCTCCCCACATGTGGTAGTCTGGAGAAGATTCATTATGAGTTTACATCCCAAGCACCAAGCTCTAAATTAACAGTGCATTTAGGTCTTCATCACCTTGCAAAGTAGGAAATGTTAGTTTATTATGACAAGGTTTGTCTTGAATGGCTAATTTTCTCTTTTAGTTGTAATAGTTAATTTTATTTTATTTAATGTTTAAGAGGGACTACCTGCAAACAGTGACTGAAGTTAATGGTAAATGATAAATTCATGCATGTGTGTAACTCCAATTCTATGGCCCATACGTATGTGTGTGCATCAACAGATAGAGTGACTTGCATGTAACAGATTTTTGGGGCCCTAAAGGCTGTACACACAGCTTTTACCAATGAAAGTTCATATGCCAACTTCATTCAGGAGGACCCTTTGGAATAGGACAGGCTCTGATGACACCTTATTATGTATTCAATAGTGAAATATGGACTTGGAAATAGCAGCTACTTACAAGAGTTTGTGACTGAGCAGAATACATTAGAGCATCTGCACTGAATTAACTTCATGAACAAAGCCAAGTAAAACAGTTTGTTTTGGTTGTTTAAGCTTCCCTCAACCATAGAAGTGACAGATCAGAAAACATCATTTTTGAGAATCGTGACATGGGTCATTTGGAAGACAGTGACAAGCTACCTACTTTTTTTGTGTAGGTATGACATATTGTTGGAAAGGACATATAATGTGTGTCATATCTGTGGTATCATATTATATTATTATCTATGATATTATATTGGTGTTTCTCTGTGGGGCAGCAGCTTGGTCTAGAGATGGAGGCCGACTAAAAGAAAGTTGTCAGTTTGATCCCTGACAGTGTTTATTAAGGGTAAAGTAATTGTGTATTGTTAACTAAATGGTGTAGAAACACTGCTGAATATACCATATTTTGTTAAGATCTAATTACACTGGAGTCATGGCAACAGGGAAACAATTACAATAATTTTAAATATGCATCTTTCTTTACTGAGACAGCAGAAAATAAATTAGGTATTGACAGGGATACAGAGAGGGCATAAGTGGTTTCACCCAGCTAATCTATACTTTATTTGAGACACAAAGTGATTCAGTTTTCCACTCTGTTGCTTTTTACATGTTGTTGGAAATCTGTTTTACTGTTTCCTCTTAACCCTGGTAGCAGGATGAGAATCAAAAGGCAACTGTACAATATTACACTTCCTATTAAAATAAAAAATAGTTTGCTATGTTAAAATGCTGTATGTATAACAAATACTTTTTGCCCCCCAAGAAACAAGAATCAATTGCATATTATCAAAATCTCTTCCCCTTGGATGGAATTTGAGGGCAGTGTAACTCAAAAGTCCTGTCTGATTTTCCAACCTGTTCTATCTCCAAAGTCATCAAAAAACAGTGCTTGGTCAGTGACTTCCAGGGTCAGAAACCACTGAAAAAAGCCATCCTTTCATGTCAACATAATTTGCGTCTAATCAGTGTTACTGTTTAGTCCGAGCAGGGCAGGTGAGAGGGGTGGTGGATGTGTCCAACAAAAACTTTCACTGGGGAGGCTGATGTTCACTTTCAGTAAGACTGAAAAGCCCAACCCTGTTCTTTTTTCCTAAACCCAACCACGTGTATGTGTTGGCTAAATGTAACCGCGTGCTTTTGTTATTGAAGGAAGAAACGTCAATTCAAGGTGTTGTACCAGCGTAGAGAGAGACTGTATGTAAACTGTACATTTCCTGTAAAAACAGAAGTGTATTTCGAAAACAGACAATGTATGTACTGTAACACACTGAAGTTGACATGTTGTCCCAGAACGTCAACAACCAATGCACCCAGGGTACCTCGCGTGTTATATTTCGACATGGAAAGTCCATGACCAAACGTCTATGTGTGACAATGTCGAAGTGAAAATGTGTCCTGCTGCTGTGTTTGGTTCTCAGTTTGCCTGAACTCCCATTGGGTCCAGTTTGGTTAGACTGGTGAGAATATTGTCATTGGAACCTTGGTGATGATCGAACAGGACTCTACCAATGATAAAACACAAAACAGACCCATGATAGGATTATGTAATATCTTGTGATGGATGTGTACACATATATCCACCATCGTACTGAGGGACCGGCCACCTCATTTCCTTTACTCAGCTTCTAGCTGTCACTCTTTCTGACAGGTGTGGTTAATGGGGAGTCTGATCTGCCACATTCATCAGAGTTATTCAATAGATGTGTGTCTTTATACATTCTGCATCTTTGTTTACGAGGCGGGCAGATGCAAAGGCATACCTGAAGAGCAGTGTTCTTTGGGTTTGTTGTGTTCTTGATGGTTTTGATGA
Organism: Cephalopholis sonnerati; assembly: GCA_019142605.1. NCBI lineage: Eukaryota > Metazoa > Chordata > Actinopteri > Perciformes > Serranidae > Cephalopholis > Cephalopholis sonnerati. The sequence continues at coordinate 40,412,956 of JAGQAX010000006.1, read as the reverse complement.
TGGAATTCACCTATGGTTTCATTGTGCAATGAACAGCGCACTAAGACAAACAAATCAGCAAAAGAATCCAGATTTTCAATTTGTTTGGCTTGTCATAGGATATTGTCTATAGTTTGCTTTTTTGTAAAATTTTCAATTTTCAAGTCCTTCACAAGAGACATTTCTTTTATGAAAATAAAATATTGTAATGTTTTTTTAATTTTTGCAACTGTACATTGTGATTGGCAGTGTGATCATCTTAATTGTTGTCTTTTGTCTAGTGTCTGCATGGCTGGGAACCATTTGTTGCAGGATCCTTACATCAATCAATCATGTGTTTGAGGGAGATCCATGCAGATATTGCAGCATATTATTTTAACCTTGAATAGAAACCAGCTTGTCTTGCAAACTGTCTCATACATGAAATCTTAACTTAAAGGTCCATTGTGTAAGTTTAGCACATCTAGCAGCTAGCACTCAGGATTGCACACTGTAACCAGCTGAAGCTTCTCCTGATTAGAATTCCTTCATTGTTCATTGTTCAGGAGGTTTTTAACCATGAGCTAAAGTATCCACAGAGGTCTCTTCCTCTCCAAAATAAAGGACCAGGTGATTGAAACTGGTAAAAACACTGAATAAAGCAGTTTCACTTTACTTTTCAGTGTTTCTCCTATGCTGATTAGATCATGACAGTTGGGCTGCAAGCCAATCACCTGGTAATGTGTGCTCGTCTTTTGTCTCTGAGAACTTAAAATCCAGACATGAAGAAGATTTTTACCAGGAGCCAAATTATCCACAGAGGTCTCTTCCTCTCCAAAACAAACAGACTCAGTGATTAGGGCTGGGCGGTGTGACCTCAAAGTAGTATGATTGATTGAACATATTACCTTGATTTTAATTAAGTTTTTTGTTTGTTTGTTTGTTTGTCTGGGTTTTTTTGCCCTCATAGTTCACTGACAAGGTTTGTATTATAAATATACTTAACTATTAAAGCTGGAATATTTTTTCTAATGAAAGAGTGCATATCTTTGTGACTTTAAAATAACTGAAGGAAACACACACAGATAAACTAGTTTCTTCTATTTGTGTAGCCTTTGTAAATGCTTGTGTTGTCGAGAGCTGCTTTGTGGAGGCACTTGTCGCTGGAGGCTTGTCAGTCTCTTTCTTTTTTTTGAGCCATGCACTGTTCATATTCGGTAACATGATTGTGCTCCAAGTGCTGAAACAGATTGGTATTTATTACCTTTGGTCACTGAAACGTTTTCTCTGCAGTGTTTACATTTGATTTCTCTCTGTTTGGTGTCATCTTCACGAAAGTCAAAATGCATCCAAACAATGGACATGGTATTTTTCTTTGGTACAAGCTGCTTAGGTTGGTAAGTTGGCTTGGTGTTTGAGTTCTCCTCCATGTTGCTTCCAGGTCGAGGACTAGACAGGGTGGAGTTTCATGACTACACACACAGTACTACATTTTTAAGGGGACAGTACATGAACACAGACAGCGGGGAAAGTGTTACTAAAACAAAATTACAGACATGGGCAAAAGTATGTCAGTAAGAGGTTCTGAATGTCGGTTTCAATTAATTTTCAATTAATTGCCCAGCCTGACTGGTGAAATAAATTGGTAAAAACAATGATGAAGGTGGTTACATGTTAAAAATCAGTGTTGTTGCAATGCTGCTTGTTGCTGAGGGACTACTAGCTGTCTAGAGCCAGTGTTTGGTTTGTCCATTTTGGCCTACTGTAGAAATATCCATAAACGAAGACCCGCTCCCTATGTTGATAGAAATGGCTCATTCTAAGGTTATAAAAACACAGTGATTCTGATTTTCAGGTACACCAAAGAAAACATAGTTATTATATTCCATTTTGCCAAGATATCATTCAAATCCTACACACTATGCCTTAAAAGCCAAACCTGAGTGACAAAATGTGCGTATTGTAATTCTAATGAACTGACTGCTTAAAGAAGACAAGAGTTGTGCATCCTCAGAGTCAATCAGATAGATGTATGTCTAGTTCATCTATCCATGCAAATCACAACCTTATCCTTTGGGTATTGCAGCTAGAAAAAGCTTCTATTTGCAATTGGATGCTTTACAATGTGGGGAGCCTGTGAACAATAGTGACAAAAGCAGAAACAGTCCCTGAAGAAACAAACCACAGCTATCCCTCTGCTTGATAGTCATGCTAAAATTATGCTTCAACATTTTTGGCAGCACCTGAACTATAGTTGGAGCACAGAACAGCTCTGCTCATGCTGTTCCTTTTAATTATCAGAATGTTTTAATTGCATAGAATGGAAATAAAACAAACAACTTGCATGCTTGTAATTTAAAAATGCAAATGGGCCTTTGGAAAGAAAACAAGCCGTGTCAGAATGTATGAAAGAAAATGCAAGTCATTAGAGGTGATCACATCAGAGCAAAACGTAACAGGGGAGTCACGATTCCAACAGCCACAACCAAATAAAGAATTCAGAGATGGAGGACAGGGAGGACGCTGTTCCTGCTCAAATAAAGTAGACCGCAGGGTGCACTGATACCTGCATGTTATCAGTGATGACAGACAGAGGTGATAAGAAACACAGCAAGCAACAGAGAAGATAGAATACTATTTTGTACTATTTCAGCGTGGGAACCTTGTTTATCACAGGTTGCTGCCGGAAACAACTCCATGTATTGAGAATCCAATTCGGCCTTGCAACATCTCAGGAGTCCAGGTCGTCTTTTTTTTTTTGTTGTTGTTGTTTTTTTAATGGTGGGAGGACGCTGTCTGTTGCACAGAATATCACAGTGTCTGTGTGGATTCACACTTGTTGAGGCTCCTGGCAACTGCAGACTTGTCATCTGCTCCTTGTATAGCCACTTCTGTGCTCACTGATGCAGATTGGTAACCACCAGATAAGACTAACCATTGGTTAGTCTTATCTGCATGCTGTGATTCACAAGGACAGGAAGAGGAGAAATGAGAAGGAGGAGGAGTTGGGGAATATATGGAACAGAATACCCTGAGAGTATTTTACCTTGGCTTGGGATGGACTTTCGTCCTCTTCTACTGCTATGCTGTAATTCTGTAGTTTCATTGCAGTGAAAACACAAGCGTCATGGCTGGTAGCAGTAGATTATGATCAGTTGAAGATACAGTGCAGAGGTTTAGTGTCACTATGCATGAATGCTCCTTCTAAGAATCAAACAACAGCACTGGCTTAGCAAAGAACTGTAGTGATCTATCATCTCTGTGCTGTTTCTGAAAATTTCGTCAGTACTGGTTTCACTGTAGAGTTTCAGTTTTAAATGTTGAAAATCAACTAGGCTCTTGTTTTAATTTCAATCTTCAATCACAACCATCCACATGCTGCTGTTTAACATAGTACTTAGAGTAACTATCATATTGTAAACCAGGCTGTTCTCATTCACATATAACAAAAAGAGTAATGCAAGATTATTTGTATAAAAACTATGCCATCGTAAGCCAGGAGGCTGAGTTCACATGACTTACTGTATGTGCTGCAGGCTGCTGGGAGCATAGGAGCAAGTCAGGTGACATAGTATAAAGAGTAGAAAAGTGGTCGGGGTGGATAGATGGGTCAAACAAACAGGCATTCAACCCATGTGAAAGTCAGTGTTTAGCTATTTTAAGTTTTAAGTCAACATTTTCATCACGTTACATTAAAGGTTAACTTTAGCGTTTTTCAACCTGGACCCTATTTTCACATGTTTTTGTGTCCAAGTGACTAATAGCAGCAACACTTTTTGAAATTGGTCCAGTGTTTAGTGAGACTGCTGCAGCTGGCAGCAGCAAAACAGGTGTAAAAATGTAACCGCTTGGGGCAATAGTGCATCATCAGTTTACATCCGCTAAAAGTGCTTGTTTGTGCCACTGACAGGTTCAGATTGTTTTTCTAATGTTGCGTTCACACCAAACGCAATGCAAATTTTCACACTGCGTTCCTCACACAAGTTTGAACGCTAGAATATTTTGTGTTGATTTGCTTCATACACGTGAATAACTCACCTCATATGCACATGAAATTGCTGAGTGATCTTCGGCAGATATGTCCTTGGTGTCATACGTCTCCACAGAATCTCAATGCTGATTGGCTACCACAGCACGACTTGGTCACTGAAGTTAAGATTTTTCAACTCTAGCAAATAAGCGCATGATGCAAAACTGTGTTAATCACTTAATTTGCGCCACTTAATTTGCATAATTCGTGTCATTCACATCGTGTCCATCATATCCATTGCGCCGCCCAACGGGTACACTCATCTAATCACGTCTTTACATTAACTTAACATGTAATTCACTTGCGCGATTTGTTTTATTCACACCCGGTGTGAACACAACATAAGTGTCTAACAACATAATGGAAAGGATACCCACAAAGTTGGGTTTTTTTATTGAAGAGGGGGGTCCTTTTAACCAGAAACAGCCTTGAAATCGCCATTGCCAAACCCACCAGACTTCATTTAAGTAAACAGTAATTTTATCATTGCACCCTTTTTTTTTGGTTTTGGTGGAGTCTGGTGGTTTTGGCGACGGCAATTTCGAAATTGTTTCAGGTCGAACAAAAAGTATTTTACTCTTTAACACAAAGGTACTGTATATCTCTGTACGGATCCTTTCCATAATGCTTTTACACACCTATAATAATAATCTGAGCACTTATAGTGGACATGCATTGAGGGCGCACAATTACCTCGAGTGATTACAATTCCGCCTGCAATAAATGAAGTAGTTTTACTTGCCTAAACCTAACCGCTGATGTTTTTTTCATAAATGTCCAATATTAAGTGAGTTGTGGCGGTCATGTTCCAACTGTTAGCCACTGACAGCAATATGCTTTACATCAATGGCACATTGATAGCGTCCAGTCTGTATTCAGTACGTATAACGAAGCAAGCACATATAAAGCAAATCACAGAATGTGTGTGATTTTCTCAGTCTTCCACGTGTCTGGCCTGTAGACAATCAGACGACCTTGGTATGAATAGGAGGTATTATGCACGGGGATGGAGGGTTTTGGGTCCTAACAATTCAAGAGCATGTCAAAGTGTAATTGAACATTTACAAAACAAAAGGAACAAATGGTGCAGGGTGGCACAGTGTTATGCTGAGTGACCTATTGAACTGTAATTTAGTTGTGCTCATGATTAGCTCATTGTCTCCAAATTCATCTGCCCTGTCTCTTGTTATTGGGTTATGAGAGCATTTGGCTGTCATGCTGAGGTGACTGGTACAGAATATAGTGCCATGGTGAATCACTAGCTGTGGTTACACGAGTGGGTTCCTTTACCCTCCAAATGTAATCACTGGGATTGACAGTTCCCACCAAAGGATTTACATAAGTGCTAATTAGTATCATATTTTGTCCAGGTTGCTGCAGAGTATGACAACATGACTCGCCACAAGAACCTTTAGGAGCAGAGGCCACCGATTCAGGATTAATAAGAGGCCAGTAAGAATATCAGCAGCCAATTTTTAGTGAATAAGGAATATGCTTGTATAGTGTTGATGGGGAGCCAGGTTGCCTCACATGCAAAGAGATGATGGCTTCGTCCCCCCTTCATGTGTCTTGTGTCCGTCTCTGAGGGTGTCACTTTTAAAGCCTTCAAATCTTTTCACACATTTGTGTCAGCTGAAAGCTCACCTGAGGATTGAGCTGAAAAGAACAGTCTGTGCTGGCAGGCTGATAGGGCTGTTGAGGTTACATGGCCAGAGAGTGTGACTATATGTGTATGAATGTGTGTGTGTGTGTGTGTGTGTGTGTGTGTGTGTGTGTGTGTGTGTAGGTGTGTGCGTGTATGTGTGTGTGTAGGTGTGTGTAGGTGTGTGTGTGTGTGTGTGTATGTGTGTGTGTGTGTGTGTGTGTGTGTGTGGGTGTGTGTGTGTGTGTGTGTGTGTGTGTGTGTGTGTGAGTTTACATGGCTGGGGAGTGTGACTGGATGTGTGTGTTGATGTGCAAGCAAGCATCACCAGGGTTCCTAAAAAACAAGAGTACAAGTGGAGCAGCATTAATAGCCTGTTCTGCTTCTGAGACAAACTGCCTTCTCTTCTCTTCTCTTCTCTTCTCTTCTCTTCTCTTCTCTTCTCTTCTCTTCTCTTCTCTTCTCTTCTCTTCTCTTCTCTTCATGTAGCACATATCCATTGTACACATTTTTTAATGTCAGTGTGGTCATTTATAAGGCTTGCATGTGTAGCAAACATTTATCTTCCCAAATGGCATTTAAGATGTCTTATTCAAGTTTGTATTTTGTAGGCTGTATTATTGCATCAAAATTTGTGAGGTCTGGTGAAGAAAAAAAACTCACAGTTTTGGTTTTGCTTCAACATCTGGTAGGTGCATGAGCATGGTGATACTACTGGATCTGGATATGCACTAAAAAAACTAGCTAAAATATTAGGGATGCCTTGTTAGCTGTCATAGGCCTATCGGCAAACAAGATGCCATTCACTGATGGCAGTGGTTGAGTTTTTTCTGTTGTGTCATATTAATTTTGTGCAGGCGCCAGACTAACAGCCATAACGTTAAATTAATGAGCAGGTACAAGAAGAATACAGCAACTGTTTGGCAAATGGGTTCTGCAATCTCACTGTTGTGTGATAAGATGGTAAGAGGCAGCCAGTGTGCTGTTGTCCCAGGGAAAATAATAACGTGTTTGGGATGAACAGAGATCTTAATAGATGATAGATAATAGAGGAGGGATTATGAAATATATAATAAAAATGCTTTTGAAGCAATTTTTAAAAAATACTCTTTTCTTCCAAAAGGTTATATTAAAGGTTGCTGCATAAATTTGTATGATTGTACATTTGCTCATTCAAAGGGAGTGTAATGACAGGCTTAATTGCTCTAAAACAGTTCAGTTATATTCTATAGAGCAGATTTCTGTGTTTCTCTGGCACACAGGGGGGAATAAATGACAACCACAAAAAAGCAACATAAAAACATTGGTATTGGCCAAATTGTTATTTTAACATTGGTGTCGGTATTGTCTCAGAATTTTATAATCAGTGCATTCCCAAAAAAATCCCTAAACTAATGAGAACAAAACAGAACATTAGTTAACCTATGGCCTTTCCACCACATTCCACCAAAAAAAAAAAAAAATCAATTTGGACATTTTTAAGATATAAAGAGTAACTATACCCAGGCTTAAAATTTGGTCATCTGTGAGAAAATTTCCCCACTAATGGTATTTAACCACATGGTCCACTCACAATCATTCTTATTTATGTCCTGTTTCTGTCTGACTTACTTAAGAACAACTTTTATTTTTGATTTTAAACCAGGATCACTATTTCTGAGCGAAATGAGATGCCTTTTTGAGACACACATTGCCATAAACAAAAGTCTGCCATTTTTATGGAGCCAAACTCTGGTTTTCTGTTGAGCCACAGACCACTCTCGGAGCCATGATGTTAAACTCTAATCTACTTTGATGCCTGTTGGCCAAATTGCCTGGGCAGTCAAACCTCACTAACTCTGGTTTTCTAAAGGGACAAATAAGTCCATTCCTGGGCTCTTCACATGAGAAAACTTCAAAGTCCTCAGAGAGGCAATTTAGACTTCACACCTTTAAGCCAAAAGTTATATAAAACGGTGCCAAAAAAAGTCATGAAAACAAGATTCAGACTGTAGGCCCCAGCAGCGGCCGTCACAGTCCCACCACAGCCTCTGGCCTCTTTAGGCTCCTTTGGCACCCCAGGGAGGCCACTTCTCAGATATGTATCTCAAACTAACTGGATAATTATGTCTTTGAAGCAGACTTAAACTCTCACAGGGTGTAACACAGGTAGGAAAGAAAAGAGATTTAGGGAGGAAAAGAAATGGACTAGATACAGAGTTACAATGTAAAAGGTAAGAAAGAAGATATAATGATCCAACCTGCCCAGGTTCCCGCAGATTTGGCTGTATAAACGAATGTAGTTTTAGCTGTGATTGTATTAACACCTGAATGTGTGTTTGAGCTTTCTGGATGCAGCTCAGTACTCGTCTGTGCCTCTGTCCTGAAGGGATCCATCTCGCGCTGAGCCAGTGTGGTGGCGGCGAGGAAAGCCAGTTTCACGCCAACCCACTGCTTCCCCATTGACCCTCCTGGCAACTAGGCACAAGCTGTCTGCCAGGTGAACCAAACTGAGAAGGGAAAGGCTCGGCTCCTCCACGGCCTACTCAGATAACCCCAGCCGCTTTCCACTTTAGCCATTCTACGGCACTCACGGCAGCAGCCTGCTTAGTATGGACGCCTACTGACAAGACTGTGTGACTGAGAGAAAATGTCCATGCATCGATTCTGCTCAGTCGAGATGATGGAATTGAATATAGTGCAGGCAGATTGGCGCTTAATGCACTCATCCTTCGTGTGAGGTTATTAGGCTGCTCCTGTTGATGTAGCAACTGCATTTTAAAGCAGGTGTGTGTTCTTGTGTGTGTATTAGAGAGATGTCCAGTCCAGTACTTCTGTCACAGCCAGTTATATAAGCTTGTATTGTTGATTTTGTTGTCTTGTTTTTATTACTGAACTTTGATTTTACAAGAGTAGATTTAGAAAGTGCAATCTTTCAGACTGTGAGCCAGCATGGCAAGGGAAGGAAAGAAGAAGGGAGATGAGGAGAAAGAGAAGAAGGTGCTGAGAGGATGAGGAGCAGAACAGGGACAGTGAGCTGACACATCCCCTTGGTTCTCATATACCCTACTACTCCCTGGACTAACGTGTGTGTGTGTGTGTGTGTGCTCATGTGAACAATTTGTGTGGTGCTCTACGCTGGAGTTTAACATTACAAACATGAGAGTGGCATTTGACGAAATGGAAAATAAAGACAGTTTTAAGTAATAGTGATGCAGAAAAGGAAGAAATTGGTGCATGAAAATTCACCAGAATGCAGGGCATTACATGTTTGATCAAAGGACCCCCAACCTCGCATTGCATATGTGCAGTGTATTTTATTATAGATCTTGATGATAAAAAACAAAACAAAAATCAAAATCTATATTTCCTTATTTTTGACAAGACAATAGTGGACTAAAATATTAGTGTTGGAGGTATGAATGATATATTATTTCTGAAACTTATTGGAAAAATGTTCCAAACTAGAAAGCTGATAACAGCCATGCTTCCAATTATCATATAAAGCTGTATGAGCTATATGAGATCGGAGTGCCGACTGGCTGTGAACTCCACTAAACAGTCTGCACCAGGATGTTTCACTTAACCTGCAAAATACTCACTCCAGAGCAGTGTCAGCTGTTGGTGTAATTTGTGAGCTGTAATTTGTTGTAAAGAAGCAGCAGTGTGTGTATGACTGTGGATGGTGGAGCTGTTGAATGGATTTGTGGAGGTTGTCAGTTGAAGTGGGGCTATGAGCAGTTAGCTCTGCTGGTTAGCCGATGAATGGCAGCAGAGCAAGCAGCCACTGGACTTCACAGTTGATACCTGCAGGACTCCACTCAGTCTATAGAAAGTTTATGGTTTGATGCTGTTTGACAGCTCAGTTATCTGTGAGTGCAGCTGTGCTGTAAGTAAACAGTCTGAACTCAGATCAATTATCTCTGACAGATGAAAGTTTAGTTTAAATCACCAACTCTGTGAGAGGACGCAAGTTTAAACCTCCAGACTAGCATGTTGTAGATTAAGAAAGAATTCAGGCTTTAATTTAATTATTTTTCTGCTTCTTAACAGTGAGATCGGTAAGTCAGAGTTAACAATGAACCTGGGTACAAATCCTAGTTGTCTCAGATTAGTTATTTGTGGTGTCAAAGTTTTTGAGACACCCCTTAAACCTGTCAAAAACTGATGGGGAAACGTCACTTTGTAAGTGTGTTGAAATTATTTGTAGATGTAGAGAAAAAAAATCTCTGAATGACATTTTTATAGAGCCTGTCACATTGACTCTAATTTCTAATACCTGTATTAGTCTAATTGGATTTAAAAATAGTTTTTACCAAAATGTCATGACTTTTCATTGACTAATATGTTTTGAGTTGTTGTTGACTAACACTAGACTAAAACTATGAAGGATAAAAATGACTAAAATGTTACAAAAATTAATAAGCATTTTCATCTAAAGACTAAGACTAAACCTAAAAGCTGGACCTATGCGCTCTAGGCTGTCCGGCCTCACTTCCTCTTTTGCTCCTGACAAGAGCAAAAGAAGAAGTCAGTATAAAGCATCAGTATAAATATTGAAAAAGTCCATGTAGCGAGGTAGTTGGGTCGGACAGATGAGTCAAACAAAAACAGGGCTTTGACCCTAGAGACCAGTGTCTGTATCGTGTGACTTAACGTTCAGTTATTTGAAGTTACTTATGTACATTACATGTCATGTTATATTAAGTAAATAATGTGACAACACCCATCCATGATTCTTTTCCTAAACGTAAGCTAACCTGTAGGAGTGTTAATTGGTAAGATATCATACGAACCATTGCATGACGATATGTGGACTCACTGGAGCCAAGGTCACACAGCAAAATGATCCCCACTGACAGGTGAGAACACAGGTTACATTCCCTGTTCAGCAGACTAAACAACAGTCAGCCAGCCTTCTCCAACAGCCTTAAGACCAACATGCAGCAAACACTTAGAGTACTTACATTGAAGTGAGAGGCATTTGCAAAAGGGGACTTATTGGAGAAGCGAAAGGTCCCATAAGAGTTTATAGCTTATGATATTTATGTCTGTTATTAGAAGTTTATATGTCTTACCTCCACCAAGGGCCTAATGTTTTTGTATTGTGTTTTTTTTTTTTTTTTTCATCTTCTAACAGTGCTTGTGAAAACCTGGAGATAGTTCAATCAAAAGTTGTGAAAATACATGTCATGGGCTAAGACTTATTAATTGTTGATGTGAGTCAAGAATTTCTCATCATTATCATCATCCTCATTATTATTATTATTATTATTATTATTATTATTATTATTATTGTTGCTGTTGTTGTTGTTTTACTTGGCACTTAAACTGATTATATGTAGCCAACCAACCAGGGCTGAACAGGGGATTATGTGACTAGATGCATAGGAAAACATGGAGAGGAAAATATATACATTTATAACTATACCTTTAATAGTGTTTTAAGCAACAAGTTTATAAAAAAAGCCTTGGAAAATGACACACAAGCTTTCTGATCTGATGCCCTTATCAGCAGGATGACAGCCTTCCAGTGTCTTCCAGAATAATTACAATTAAAGCAGGATCTATACCTCCATGTCGAAATTGATGCCATACCTACAGTGTAGGTATGTCTTGTAAGTCATTGTAAGTCTTGTGTGTGATTTATCCTGGCTTCATATGAGTAGAGGAAAACTATGTTGGGAACCGTGTTTAGTATAAGGCTGTTGTTAGTCTGTGAGCCTGTTGAGTTATAACAAAGAATTATTTTACTGAATTAGTTTTGTTAAATGTTGCTGTTGCGCTCAACTTCATACAAGTAAAAGGAAAGATCCGCTAGCTGCTAGGCTAATTTATGCAATGTGAAATGCCATAGGCTTGTGCTAACAACATTAACATGTTGCATTTGTAGGGAGAACTTGTCCACCAAAAGACAAGTGTTTTGTTGTACAGTAAACCTTGTGAGTTATAGTAAGGCCAATTTATGTACTTTTGTTTGATATTGTTGCTATTAAGCCATATTTAATTTGTGTTTTAGGTGTATTTTAAATCAATCAGACTTTACAGCACTTCACAGAAACTCCACTGCCAACTAGCGTTTCAGAGGTGTAACTGCAGAGCGACTCAGGCACACAAATGCTAACGGCAGTGTAGGCTCTGCTCAGTGCTGATATACAATTATTAATCTACTTTACAGTAAATGTGAGCCAAGAATGTGTATTATTAAAAATGATCTACAGAAAAGCATATAGATGTAACAGTCTCTAGACCCAATGTCAGATAAAACATATATTCGAATCAAAGAGGATGGAGTGGAAAGCAAAACTATCTATTTTATAGGTTGCAAAGAATATTACTTTACATGGCTGTGTGCCACTTTGGTGTGTTGCGAGTGTTGGTGTGCTGCAGAACTGCTGCCACTCAGCTCTACTGCTGAGTGACTTGAATACTCTGTTTTATGCGAGTCACAGTGGAATGTGGATGGCTGCCGTGCCACACAGTATGTTTGTGAGAGAGCCAGATAAACAGACACTTCACTTAAATGTGTTGCCTTAAGCAACCGTAACTCAATACCTTTTTCTTTTATGTCTCTCCTACAGTTCTGACCTCGAGCTGTGTAGTTACATTTATTCCCAGCCAAGATGATTCGCATTGTGCTACTTTACTAATTATTTATTGTTCACTTATGTTCCTTATTATGACTTCAGTCTGCTTGTTTTACCTTCTCTACACATCATTTCTTGCCCTCTTTTCTGTGGATATTCAGAAATTTACAACCCTCTTGAGTGTGTCTCCTGCCATTGATCAAAATAGTGACTTTAGCCGACAGCTGTTGGGATTTTATTAGAGGCACAGTTACCATGACATCAGACTTCATCAGAGTTCACATCCTGTCTCAGACCTGCAGTTATTGTCCACCTTTATTTTAAGCCTTTATGGGTTGTCTGTCTGTCCCATTCTCATGAAAATAATATTTCAAGAACACCTTCAGGAAATTTCTTCATATTCACTACAAGTATCCACTTTGACTCAGGGATGAACTGATTCGATTTTGGTGGTCAAAGGTCAGGGTCGCCGTAACCCCATCTGTCTCATGCTCAAGAATGTGATATCTCAAGAACACCTTGAGAGAATTCTTTTTAATATGATACATTCACTCTAAGTCAAGGATGAACTGTTTAGAATTTGGTTGTCACTGGTCAAAGATCAGTGTCACTGTGACCTTGTCTATCTCAGGAAATGCAATATATGCTTTGTGAGAATGTCTTCAAATTTGGCTCAACATCCACTTGGACTCAATGATGAACTGATTTGGTAGTAGTGATTTGGTAGAATTTGATAGTCAAACATCAAGTTAACTGTGACATTTTACTTCTGCGACCTATCTACTTTGTATCAAGACCTTATATTTTGAAAACCAGAGGTAGTCACATGCGTGTCCTGGGCTGAAATGCCCTCCAATGAATGATTAGTGAAAAGTCAAATCAAACACTGATAGAAGAAATTACTGCAAGGTATTACATCACAAGTTCAAATCATGAGTAAACTTTTTTTTTTTCATTTATTTCAGAATCAGAATCAGAAATACTTTATTGGTCCCCAAGGGGAAATTGTTTTCGTTACAGGTGCTCCTTACAAGTGTAAAAAGAAGAAGATATAGTGCAAAAAGAAGCAAAAATATAAGATATATAAGAACATAATTTACAAAATATATATGTAGAGACCACACAACATAATTTACAATATATACAGGAACCTTATATACAGACTGAACAATATAGTCAGTTATTGCACGGATTATTTAAAAATAAAAATGTAATAATTTATTATGTAAGGGATAATGTAGAGCGAGCCGGTCACTATAGAGAAATAAACCCCGACAGGGTGATGTCCTACATCTATTAGCCTATTATCCCGCTTATTACACGGCTACTCACTAAAGAAATCAAAAGTTTGACAACAGAAAACAACAGAAAATTAACGATTTCTTGCCGCAGGTATAAACGTCTTTCTGCGGATTGATATGACAGGACGTGATTCGCCCGAGTCGATCAGAAGCGTCCTTAACAACGGTCTGCTATTCATAGCAACGGTCTGCTATTCAGAAATAACAGACCATAGAATGTTGTAATTGACCAATCAGGATCAAGCATTTGACAATGCCGTGTAATAAGAGTTGGTGACAGTGGTGAATCAGTCCAAGGGCAACTCAGAGGGAGGAGTTGTACAGTTTGATGGCCACAGGCAGGAATGATTTCCTGTGGCGCTCAGTGGTGCATTTTGGTGGTCTGAGTCTCCCACTGAAAGTACTCTTGTGCCCGACCAGCACATGGTGGAGTGGGTGTGAGACATTGTCCAAGATAGTTCGCAGCTTAGACAGCATCCTCCTCTCTGACACCACTGCCAGAGAGTCACACGCCATTCCCACAACGTCACTGGCCTTGCGGATCAGTTTGTTAAGTCTGTTGGCGTCCGCCACCCTCAGCCTGCTGCCCCAGCACACAACAGCATAGAGGATAGCACTGGCCACCACAGACTCATAAAAAATCCTGAGCATAGTCCAGCAGATGTTGAAGGACCTCAGTCGCCTCAGAAAATAGAGACGGCTCTGGCCCTTCCTGTAGAGAGGGTCAGTGTTCTTAGCCCAGTCCAGTTTATTGTCAATGTGGACCCCCAGGTACTTATAGTCCTCACAATGTCCACACTGACCCCATGGATGGAAATCGGGGTCACCGGTGTCTTGGTTCTCTTCAAATCCACCACCAGTTCTTTTGTCTTTGCCACGTTGAGCTGCAGATGGTTCTGCTCACACCATGTGACAAAGTTATCCACAGCAGCCCTGTACTCATCCTCATCACCCTTACTGATACATCCAACTATGGCAGAGTCATCGGAAAACTTCTGAAGATGGCAGGTCTCAGTGCAATAGCTGATGTGGTGTAGAGGGTGAAGAGGAAGGGAGAGAGGACAGTCCCCTGCGGGGCCCCGGTATTGCTGACCACTCTGTCTGACACAGAGTGTTGCAAGCGCACGTACTGTGGTCTACCAGTCAAGTAGTCCACAATCCAGGACACCAGAGAGGCATCCACCTGCATAGCTGTCAGCTTGTCACCCAGTAGAGCTGGACGGATGGTGTTGAATGCACTGGAGAAGTCAAAAAACATGACTCTCACAGTGCTCGCCGGCTTGTCCAGTTGGGCGTAGACATGGTTGAGCAGGTAGATGATGGCGTCCTCCACTCCAAGTCGGGGCTGGTAGGCGAACTGGAGGGGGTCCAAGAGTGGCTTGACCATGGGCCGGAGCTGCTCCAGGACAAGTCTCTCCAGGGTCTTCATGATGTGGGAGGTCAATGCCACGGGTCTGTAGTCCTTGGAGCCACTGGGACGCGGCGTCTTTGGCACAGGAACGAGGCAGGATGTCTTCCACAGCATGGGGACCCTCCGGAGACTCAGGTTCATGTTGAAGACATGCTGAAGTAATCCACATAGCTGGGGGGCACAGGCTTTGAGCACCCTGGGGCTGACACCATCAGGGCCTGCAGCCTTGCTTGAGAGGAGTCTCATCAGCTGTCTCCTCACATGATCGGTGGTGAAGCACATTGTGGAGGTGTCAGGCGGAGGAGGGGTGTAGTCCTCACGATGAGGAGTGTGGTCAGTCTGGCTACTGGGGGAGGAGGTGTGAGGGGGGCTCACACTGGAGGGTAGGGGAGTGTAAGCAGGAGGGGTGGGGGAAGGTGGAGTGGCTGTTGGTTGCACAAGACAGACAGCAGAAGAGTCAGTGGGAGGGTGGGCGGGACCAGCAGTGTCAAATCCGTTAAAAAACAGATTCAGTTCATTGGCCCTGTCCACGCTGCCTTCAACTCCTCTGTTGTTGTAGGTCCTGAAGCCAGTGATGGTCCTCATTCCACTCCAGACCTCCCTCATATTGTTCTGCTGGAGTTTCCACTCCAGCTTTCTCCTGTACCTCTCCTTAGCCTCTCTGATCTTCACCTTCAGTTCCCCCTGTATCGTTCTCACCTCCTCCCTGTCACCAGCTCTGAAGGCCCTCTTCTTGCCGTTGAGGATGGCTTTGATGTCCTTTGTTACCCATGGTTTGTTATTTGGGTAACAATGGACGGTCCTGGCTGGGACAGTGGTGTCCACACAGAAGGTGATATAGTCTGTGATGCACTCTGTGAGCCCGTCAATGTCCTCCCCATGTGGCTCACAGAGTGCCTGCCGGTCTGTCACCTCAAAACAGCCCTGCAGTGTCTCATAAGCCTCCTCTGACCATCTCCTCACTGTCCTCATGGTCGCAGGCTGGCTCCTTACTAGATGCACATAGCAGGGGTTGAGATGCACCAGGTTGTGGTCTGACCTACCCAGAAGGGGGAGGGGGGAGCAGCTGTATGCGTCCTTGGCGTTTGCATACAGCAAGTCCAGGGTTCTCCCTCCTCTAGTGGGACAGCTCACATACTGTGTAAAGTTCGATAGTGCTGTTGCCATGGTGACGTGGTTGAAGTCACCCGAGATAGCTATGAAAGCACTCGGGTGTTGAGTCTGCAGACGGGCTACGGCGGAATGAATGACGTCACATGCCGACGTCGGGTTGGCAGAGGGGGGAATGTAGACGGTAACCATAATCACATGTGAAAACTCCCTGGGCAAATAATACGGCCTGAGTCCAACAGCAAACAGTTCAATATCCGGGCGACAGATTTGTTCCTTCACAGTAATGTGAGCGGGACTGCACCACCGGTTGTTGACAAGCAGGGCAAGCCCCCCTCCTTTGCACTTACCGCTCTCGGTGCAGTCCCGGTCGGCCCAAACAGTCTGAAAGCCGCTGATGGAGACGTTGTGATCGGGAATGTCCTTGTGTAGCCATGTCTCTGTAAAGCACATCAGACTACACTCCCGGTACTCCTTCTGACTCCTGGCGACTGCTGTTAGCTCATCCATTTTATTTCCCAGTGACCTCACATTGCCCATGGTGATAGAGGGGAGACGCGGATTATATATCCTCTTCTCCATAAGCCTCCGTTATCTCACCCTCGCTCTTTTCCACTTCTGTTTCATTCCTCCCCTGCATCCTCTGTGAGTTTTCCTCCACATTTCGGCCGGTATCGCTGATGTTCCAGCCGCCAAGCTGGCCGGCCTCAGCGTGATCAGCTGATCTCTGGAGTAAACAATGCAGCCATGGAGTTGTTGCGCAAAGGTGCCGGGTCCGAATGAAAGTAGTAAATTAAGAGTAAAGAAATAGACCAGAACTCTCTCAATTAACATGTTTAAAGAGGGCACAGCTTCAGAATATTGGTCGTAAAATAAAGTAATAAGGTATAAAGCAAAAAAAAAAGTAAGAAATTAAGAAAAACAAGCAGGAGCGACCGCAACAGGCTGCACGCATGGTTGGCGCATGCGCACTCATCTTTAAGGCAACTTTAATCAAATATTGGTCAAATTGTGTGCAGAACCGAAAGAGTGTAAAGTGCATATAGGTGTCAACTCTCAGTTTTCCAGTCATGCCCAATTTATTCCAGGGCTTTAAAGGCTTTATGTTGAGGTGATATTTCAGGCATGCAGTACTCCGACGGTACAAAAAATTCCTTTCTGCAGATATTGCAGAGAATGGTGCTCCTATCAAAAGTTCCATCTGGGCTTTTTTTAAATGTTCCATTCACTGGGCCAAGCAGCATTGTCTTGTCTGCCCCCATCATGTGACGAAGCCACTGTGGCCTTTAATGATGCACCAAGTCAAAGGGTAGCACGGAATGCAATTAATCAGCATACATTTTTTTAATGTAATATTGTTTCTGTGATAAATTAATCAAATTAATGCATTATTTTGACAACCCTAGTAAATATACTGTATATAACTTGTATCGACAGTGATATAAGTCAGTAAGTTAATTGTTATACTCGATCCCTTTTAAAGGTCAAAAACAGAACTTTTCATGGGCCTCCCCTTGGCCTTGGAACAGGGTCATCTGTACCCCTTGACCCCCCTGATGGCAGGCCCATTCAAACATAGATGCTTCAGACTCATCTTCATGGATGTAAACTGTACACCCTTCACTACTGTACTGCAACTACACTGGTTTGCAGGGGCATACAACCGTGAGGAGGTAATACTAGTTTTTTAACTGTAACTGTGACCTTTCCCTTACATTGACCATACTGTAGTTACCATGTGCAGATTTCATAGAAAGTAAATATTAAAAACCCCAGAATCTGACGTAAAGAAAAAAAAAAAGTCACTGTGGGTATTGTGAGGTTTGGTAGACTCCAATAACCATGTTCTCTTCTGGCAATGATGTTGAGTTAGACCACGTAGAAAACTGTTGGAAATCCATAAAAAAAACTTCACTGATGATTTAATTGTGCCAGAGCCAACAGCATCATGCACACAGAGGAAAAGCCTGGTAAACTTCCCTTTATGGACACAGAGGTAATTGTACAACTGTGATGTGAAACTATTTATAGTGGACTTTGTCAGAGGAGTTCATCCTTCTCTCCCCTCTCCCTCGCTTATCTTGCCGTCTTCCTTTCCCTCTGTCTCTGTCTGTCACACACACACACAAGCATCATATTCTCAGGCTGACTGGTTCTCACAGACCAGTGAGAGGTTGAAGCTGGACTGACCTGCAAGCTAAGCACATCCCTCAAATAGTCATAAGCACTTCTTTAATAAATCCCTTCCACAAGCCCTGTGTGTGTGTGTGTATGTGTGTGTGTGTGTGTGTGTGTGTGTGTGTGTGCATGTGTGTGTGCACATGTGTGTGTGCGCATGTGTGTGTGCGTGCGTGTGTGTATCACAGAGGTGAGATGAGATGCTTAAAATAGGACAGACAAAGGGATGGAGGGGTGGCTAAAATGCTGTGATGTTGCGAGGATTTATCACGCAACGGTGGCGAGTGGAGAGATGGATGGATGGATGATGGGAAATAGAAGGAGGATATGGATGAGACTGACTAAAGCGCAGGCTGATGGAGTGTTTAGCTGGGTGACTGACTAAGCCATAAGTCTCCTGTGAGCCCTTATGCGCTCTCTCCCTCTCTTTCTCTTTTTCTCTCTCTCTCTCACTCTCTCTCCTTCTCCCTCTCTCTGTTCTATCCCTCTCTCAGTCTCTCTTTAAAATAACACTATGTTCTGTGTGGTGACAAGCCAGGATGAAATGATTGGCCCTTAGTTTTCCCCCGACTGCCCTCTCAGATAATCACTACACCTACTGGCTGCCTCCACATGCTGACTCTACTTTATTAAAGCAATCTCTCAATACATTATCTTACTGTGGTTAAGTGTCACTGCTTTGACTTGGATAGGTTTGAAAACTGCAGCAGTGTTGTTACTAAACTTTTTGGTCCATAAATGTATACATCTTTGGTCAGTCATTCAATCAAGAAAAGATGATTATCTGTGCTATACCTGGAAACTGTTTAAACAGTAAATGTGACGCCTGAATTAGACATCCCACGGGAACAAGGTATAGAAATTAAAATTAATCTGTAACAAAAAGTCAAATTCTGGAAGAAACAATGCCACACATTTTGGATGAAAATGCTCTTATTTTCAAATATCAAAAAAAAAAAAATACGGGCTATTCCATAGACACTCTAAAAATACAAAAAAAAATCTTCAAAATAATATTTTATAAGGCTGCCCCTTGAAAGTCTTAAAACTTTCCACTGTAAGGATCTGAGATAACATTATCTTCTCTTCTGTTTGGAAGTGGTGAATTTACAGCTTACAGCAACTTAGTACAACACAGTCTCTGGCTTTTGTTTGATATCTAGTGTCAGCAAAAAATGTTGTTGCGGGTTTACAATCCACTGTTAGTGCCATCTAGCTAAACCAGTTCAAACTTTAAAACTCTACATGGAAAAAAGGAATCGTCGAATATTCGTGTTGAACATCCAAATCTGATTCATATATTATAATTCTGAGTTGGGTACAGCCCCAATATTTAAAGTCTTTTTTTTTGTTTGTTTGTTTGGTTGTTTTTTGTTTGTTTGGTTGTTTGTTTTTGTTTTTTGTATGTACCAGTGCTTCAGTAAAGTTTTCATGGTTCCCAGCCTGGCACTTCTCCCGAAAGTGTGTTTTGCAGCACCCTGTTTTGTTAAAAATTGTCAAAATAAAGTCAAGTTAAAAATAATAATTATAAAAAAAATAATAATAAAGGTCATTTATAGCCATAAACACCAGGGGGTAAAATTTGCCCCTTTAAAGAAGGCAAGGTAAATATTCTATGTTGCTATGGCCTGCTTTTTGTCTACTACTGTGCATTATAGAGCTGCACTATAAGTCATAGGCTAACCTTCTTTATGGACAAGAGAAGGAGATTCATGGATGTACATCAGGCATTAGTCATTTTCAGTGCAAGTTTATTAGTATTAGGGCTTTAGGGAAAAACATTGATACAGCATGGTATCGTAATTTTTTTATGTGGCAATATCTTATCATTACACAAATGCCAAGTATTGTTTTTTAAATTATTATTATTATATAAATTATAAATCTAACAAATACAAATTAAACTTTTGGTAGCCTACCAGAATAATGTAATCAATTGCATTTTGGGTCCACTGGATACATTTGGCTGCAGTTAAAGTGACTAAAGTCAGATGAACAGACTGAAAGCTTTATCTCATTGCATAAAATGGATGTTGACAAAGTTTTAAATAGGGGACAGAATTTGCAGTTGAAAACAGGTAATAAATGGCAATATATCACAATATATTTTAACCTGATTCTCAACAACTTGTTAAAATTGTTGAGATACAATAATATTGTATTGTGACTTATGTATTGTGATAGTATTTTATCATGAGGCCTCTGGTGATTCCCAACCCTAATTATTATATTATACTATTGTCATATTGTCATTTTGTGAGGTCAAGAACTAGACAACTATGGCATTTCCTAATACAACCCTGTGTTTTGAATGAATAAATACATAATTTTAATAATACATCATTTAAATCATTTATTTATTATTCTACAAGTCATTTCATTCTAATCTGGGTATATTTTACCTTTTTAGGTATATAGTTACCCCTTGTGGTTCCAGTGTTCATTGATTATTTTGGCTACTTGGGGACAACTGTTGGCAAGCAGTTTACTTTACTCGTCCAGCAGACACAAAACAACATCAGCATTCTCTTGGAATCGTGTTTGTGTCCACCTGATGAATGTAAGGCTGATATTAACTCTCATTTTAACTCTGGTTTGGTCTCTCTACCAACTCCTGAGGCAAACAAGACTTTCTCTCCAGCTGCTAAATGCTCCATTTTGCTCACCAGCCAGTTACTAACTTTGTTGGTCTGTGGTTTTTTTTTTTAGTCAGGTAAAGAACGGTAGGGTTTTAGGGCTTTTGTGATTAAAAAAATCTTCTCTATGCAGCCAGTAATGAGATTAATGAGAGCTGTGTTTATGGGCTGGAAAACCAAAACAATTAGCTAAAAGTGTCCCTGCAGAGTCTCTGGGTTCATCACTATGAGTGACACATTTCAGATAACAGTCATTTGATGTATTTCAGCATTAAAATTCATTCTTCATCAGCATTTACAACTCAGCAAACACTGATGGGGAAATGCAGATGAGAACTTGGATTTAAGAATATTTTATCAAATTTGATCCATTGTTATGTAAAACAATATTTGAAATTAAGTTTTAACATAAGCGCTGTTTCCACCACTTTCGGTATAGTACCTTTGGAATTAAGAGTAACTCTGCAGACATGGTACAGAGACCCCAGGTCTGTTGAGTATTTTTTTACTGCAAATAGTACCCATAAATGTGGTCGGGGTTGTTGTCACTCACTGCTCCATCCAGCACTCGCTATATTTCCTCATCAGCAGTGACATACAGGAAGTCTGCACCTCATTTATCGTCCACAGAACAGGGTTTCACGACGACATTTGTGACATTCAAGTGAGGATTAGAATATATGCAGTTCACATAATCTGGTCAAAATTAAGATATATATTTTTAAATGCTTAAAGAT
This sequence comes from Cephalopholis sonnerati, assembly GCA_019142605.1. Lineage (NCBI taxonomy): Eukaryota > Metazoa > Chordata > Actinopteri > Perciformes > Serranidae > Cephalopholis > Cephalopholis sonnerati. The sequence continues at coordinate 40,391,387 of JAGQAX010000006.1, read as the reverse complement.
CCACTCATTACTAAAACTGTATATTATCCAAAAGAGACAACAAAAAACAAATGGAATGGTTAAAGTTGTCATATTAAAATTTAATGTATGCTGATGGATTCATGTTGTCAACTTATTCACTGAGTAACATAACAAGTAAGCATTCCACCTTAAAAGTTGCCGGCAGTTGTTGTGCTTATTTTTATTCAGTTAATTTTTAATCTATTTTTTCTCAGTCTACAGCTGCTGTGAGGGACAGCAAAACATCCTTTCATTTTATAGTTACAGTTTACTGATATATGTAAGACTTTCCACAGTATGAAAAGTGGTTACATAAGCTTCAAAACCAGCCACAACTCAGCCCTGAGCAAGAGTGATCATCCTCTATTGACCAATCAACAGACTGCAGTGTTCCTAGCTCCACCTTTTAGTACCAGATCTGTGTGTTACATACCCCAACTAAGGGGCGATGAAAATATGGACAGTAAGGAACAATTTCATTGGAACCATCCACAATTTTTCACAGTGGAAACATAAGAAATATGTACCAAACTGAACTGAACCATACCATACTGGACTGCTTGGTGGAGCCAGCCTGTCACTGGAAATTTTATAGTCCAGTGACATTAGGCTGGAATACTGAGCTCCCACTGTCCAACATTATAAAAAAAAAAAAACAAAAAAAACACTGATGCTCTTATTGTACTACAGGACTATCACAGTTTTTCTTTTGAATCTGGCAGACCAGTGGTTGTACATTAGTTTGCTAGTTAAGAACCTATCTCCAGATCTTCCATGTGTCTCCCTCTGGGCTTAAGTTGTACACAGGCTACATTTGTTTTGTGTCTCTAAGTGTGTTTCTGAATATGTGATGAGGATTGCTGTCACTGACTTCACATGCAACATCTGGCTGCTTGTTACTGAGCTGTGAGTCAGGTCTGAGTGGAAATTCATGTGAACGCTGCAGCGTTTAACTTTGATATGTCTGAAGTACAAACCCTGCTAAAGGCTACTGCTGAACTGTGACTTCTTAGAATTATGCAATATGACTTAATTAAAAACCTTTGATATATGTTTGAAGTCCATGCTAGTGAATTTCTCTGGTGTGGGATCAATGAAGTTTATCTCATCTTATTTTTTGTTGCATTACAATCATCTGCATATTGTTCGAAAAACTCTACCATTTAAGCCCTGACTCTGCAAAGCTTTTAAGTTCGAAAATATATTTTATCTTATATCCTTCTACTCCACCCCACTGCAAACAGTTCAAAAGCAGAGGATCAGCTCTTCGGCAGACCCATATAAAATATAGTTGTGGGAGATATTTTTGCTGTAGTTTTCCCTGTTTAACGAACACAAATACCCCTTGGCAGCTCATCTAGATGTGGTAACTGATGCTATGAGACTTATTCAAATATGACAACCTTTTGTTGCTGCTTTCATTTACCTGTGTTTTTGTTTATCTTGTCCTAAAATGTTGCAATGGTAAAATAAGGATTTACCTGACTGCTAGTTAACATACTGCAGTCCTCACATGTCTCCTCCTCTCTCTCTTTTTGTCTCCAACTGCAAACATGAAACAAAACTCTTACTGTGTGAGGATAAATCAGCCAAAATTATCTTTTAATTTGCTAATAGATACAGGCATTGAAATACACTTACAAGTGAATATCTTGTAAGATAGATCTGACAAGTTAAGATAGTGAAGCTAGATAGAGCTGCATGTGAGATGCTCCAGACTCCTCTAGAATGGCAGCAGATCTGCAGCTAAGTTTGGTGTCCCTGGAAACTGGGTGTCATGTTATCAATACTTAATCAAAAGTTGATAAAAATGAGCTTTTGATTTTGATCATCAAATTAAAAAAACAGCATCAGCGACCCCTCCCCCCTTGCCTGCATGCAGGCATCCAAAAAGAGCTGGTGTAGCTTACTGGTAGCCTGCACTTTTTCAGACACCATGTCCATCCACCTGTCATTTAAATTAAAAGGTAAATTGAATTGTCAATTTGAAGAATTTTGACATAGCTCCTGAAAACCTCAAGATGTTGACTTTTTAGAACTGAAACTGAACTTCTATTTTTGACTGAAAATTTGTAAACCCAAATCCATGACAGAAAATTGTAATGTCTACACAATTGCCCCGGATTGTTAAAATGACGTTTATTTTCACTCGACACAAAGACATGAGTTTTATTCACAAAAACATATATATATATAAATAACACATTTAACCTTTCTCAGTTCACTAATTTCTGGCATACCGGTAACATGGATGCACACTTGGTGTAGCAAGTCCACAACAGAGCGTGGCTTGGACCACATTTTCCTGACCGAATCCGACCCGAGTTCAAGACAATTATAATCCAGCCCGACCCGAACCCGACAGACTTTCTGAATTTTAAGTATGATCACACATGGACAGTGTGTAAATGACCATCAAAAGGCTGCCGTTACTCACAGTCAAACACGCCACACGCACAGCAACACAGCACACACACTCAGTTGGAGAGGAGCCTGCGTTGCATTCAGGCGTTGTCATGTAAATAACAAATTCCAGCATTTGAATAACAATGGCCATAGCACAACACAGCAGTATATATATATATATATATATATATATACATATACATATAGATATATATGTGTGTGTGTGTGTGTGTGTGTGTGTGTGTGTGTGTGTGTGTGTGTGTGTGTGTGTATACAGTATATATACATTGAAATAATGGAGATGTGACATGGGACACCCTAATAAGCAATCAGAAGCTTAACAATAGGTGCCCAGACATGAAGCAAATTGTATTTTAAAATATGTTAAACAACATATTTAGATTTAAGACAGTGCATACAATATACATTTACATTCATGACCAACAAAACTCCTAAGACTAACCAAAAACCTAGAGACTAAACTAGCCTAATGCTAACCACAAATTTGCCTCAAGACATTTATTCCATCAACCTGAATGAATGAATGAATGAATGAATGATCTTTATTGTCATTGCACATGTCATTGCACTGAACATTGGTTTCATAGGTAAGATAACATAGGTAAGATAACATAAATAGAGACAAGTGACAAGTGGAAATAACAGTACATCCTTTGTGAACTTGACATATTTTTTTATGTTAAGTAAACAATTTTTGAGTTTTAGTTACTTTGACTAAAATTTATAAAGCCGATTTTGCCTAGTTAGTGTAAGGTCAATAAACAACACTATCATTGTGCACTTTACATATTGTGGCGTATCGGGGCTAAATGGGTTGAGTTTCCCAGCATGCCATGAGACAATGTGTTTAAGGCCATAAGCTGAAGAAAACTGTGTTTAAATGTATTCTAAATCACTCATGTTACCCATTACGCAGTGATTAATGTTTATGTATTTTGCAATGGTTCCAATGGGTTACAGTTAATGTTGTGGTAAAAGATATTTTGCACCAAGAGTTAAGCCGTATACACAGGCAGTGATGTCCTGCCTATGTGGCTGTCGTACTGTCTAAATTAAGGTTATGCTGAGGTGAAACAAAGATTACTTTCTGGGTCTGAGTTCATCTCTTTAAACGTCAACTTACCACAAGATATTTTTATAATTCAGAGGAATTAAAAAATATATAATTGTAATATGTAAAATGTGTACTCAATGTTTAAATGTGCATGTGACATAACATTACATGTGTAAGCTGTTTCCAAAAAAATTTGAGTGAGTGAATTGAGGTTATGGTAGCTCACCTGATATGTGCTGTGCTTGTGCCCCCTACAGGCTGAGTCCTTAGCAGTGACCTTGGTTAAATTCTGACCTGCAGTGTCATGTCATCCCTCTCTCTTGTATCTGTACTGTCAAATAAAGGCAAAAAAATGACCAAGATGTATTAAAACAAAGCTTTTCCGTGGCTTTTAAACAATGTCCTGCATATATGTTGATGGGTTTAAAGAACTTTAGATTTTTGATTTTGCGGTTTGATAGATTTTATCTTTGTGATTAAGCATGATTTCTGAATCATCTGTTAAACACACACACACACACACACACACACACACACACATACACACATACACAAGTCACTTTAATAGCTGTCATTGAGCGTCAGTGAAATGGCAGCAGTGTGGCTGCAGGCTGCCGTGGCTGATCTGAGCTCATTAGAACAGTGACTCAGACTGAGGGGATTCAGCAGGGATTTGTTACGCCGCCACAGCACTCCTGCCCTGGCCAGGAGGTGAAATAGGGGGAGATGAAGAGAAGGATGAGGAAAAAGGTAAAAAAAAAAAAGAAAAAAGATGCAGTTAGGTGGAGGAGAGCAGGAGGAAATTGGAAGGAGGGGGAAGACATTGAGGAAAAAGAAAAGGGGGCGGAGGGTGGAAAGAGGAGATGAGAAAGGATAAATGTAAGAGGGAAGGGGGCAGTGGAAGAAATGAATAAGAAGAGGAGAGAAATGGAGAAAGCCAAATGAAGTAATAAGGTAATAGTGCAGATAAAAGACAAAAAGGATAGAAGTTGATGAAACAGAGAGTTAAAAGAGAAAACAGATAAGGACGTCATGACAAGCCACACAGGAAAGGAGAATAGTAAATAAGTGGAGGAAAAGTAGGGGGTGGATGATCTGATTAAAGGTGTAAAAAGAGAGAGAAGAGGAGGAGAAGTAGGAGTGGAGTGGAGAGCAGGAGCTGAGAGGGTGCAAAAAGATAAGATGAAAACTTTATTGATCCCTGCAGGGCAGAGCAGCAACAGAAATGACTATAAAAAAATAAAAATAAAAAAGCAGCAGAGTACAAATAAGAGAGGAAGTCTGAGCGTTATAAACACGTACAAATCATAACATGAAATTCTGGTCATGTAAATCAGAAATATGATTAAAAAATGTGATGAAAAGGTCCAAATTATTAAAATGAATATCAGTTTATGTGTGCACTTTATAGCAAAGAGGAATATGAGAGTGAGGTAGGAGTGTATATGTAGAACAGGCAGTTGAAAATGTGCTGGTGTCCATAATGTCTACTGAGTATGAAGGGAGGACGCAGGAAGGAGAGGACAGAATGACGTTGCAACGAAAGAAAAAGCTGGACAGAAATGAAGAGGTGTGAGTGAGCGGAGGATAGGAATAAGAGGACAGGGAGGAAATGGAATGAAGACGCAAGGTGAAGATTGAAGACGGATTTTCCAGTTGGTTACCCGGTCCCGACCACGTGTGAAATTTGCTCTGAACACCCGGTGGCGTTCAATCATCAGTCAAGTGAAGCAACAAGGAAATTAACGCCAAAGTAGAGAGGAGGAAGTGGAGAGAATGAAGTAAAAAGAAGGGAAAGGCAGACAGAGGATACAGACCCATACATTTCTGACATTTTAACGCAGTATTCTTGATGTACTCTGTCTAAAGCATTTGGATTGAGCACAGACATAGTGCTGCACAAATGGCTCTTGTAACAAGTCATTATGTCGACTGTTGACTCTGAATTGTACTTTAACGAATACAAATGCAACAATCAGCCAATGAGGCGGGCTAATTTGATTTATTTTATTTCATATTCCATTCTTTGGATCAAGTCTCATATTTCAAAAAGTAAGTAAGAATTAATTTGTATTTTTATTCTCTGTGCTGGTGATAGCTGTGACCAGAGGCAGTATGTTTTCAGGTTGTCTGTCCATATCCACATCTGTCCATCCATACATCTGCCTGTATGTTCATCCTATTCTCGTGAACGCAATGTCTCCAGAACACCTTAAGCCAGAGGTCTTCAATGTTTTTCAGGCTAAGGACCCCTTAACTCAAAGAGAGACAGAGCAGGGACCCCTACTACATATAATATATAAAACTGAGTTGCACTTGGGACATTTTGGGATTTCAGGTCTTCCCTTGTTTGCCTTTAGCTGCCAAGTCAGCAGCAGTTGTAGCATGGCTAGGTGTGTTAGCCTCCCCTCTGTACTTTCAGTGGTGTTTTCCGAGGTGGATGGTGTGTCTAGTAGAAAGTTATAAAACAATCCATTGAGGCTCACAAGAATGCCTGTAACATCGACATCGTAATACAGCTAATTTGCTAATATGCCAAAAAAAGAGAAAAACAGGTGCAGCACAGTGATGTAGGTTAACTAGCTCATATGATTGCACAAGGATTCATAGGTAACAGTCATTCTACCATTAATGTTGTGTACTGTTAACTAAATAGGTTTTATGAATAGGCTGATTTATCTTTGCAAATAATATATTAGAGTTATGTTAATGTGGATTTTCAGGCACATTTTACTTTACTTACCCTTAAATCTCCATTGGAATCGATGATGGACAGATTAGATTTTAGTGGTCGTAGGTCAAAGGTCAAGGTCACTGTGACCTTGCGTCCATTTCATTCATGTGAATGAACTATCTCAAATACACCTTGAGGGAGTTTCCTCAAATTTGGCACAAATGTCCACTTGGACTAAACAATGAACTGTGGAGGTCAAAGGTCAAGGTCACTATGACCTCACAAAACATTTTTTTGTCCATAACTCAAAATTCATACACTAATTATTACAAAATTTAACCAAAAAGTATGATAGGATAAAACTAAGAGAGTCAACTTCACTGTGACATCACAATTATCTGCATAAATACTTTTCCCGCCATTATTTGATGTCAGAACAGAACAGAAAATGTTACATTTGGTCAGATACTTAATTGGTGACACAAATCTTTGGTGTCCACCTTGAAACTATGCTGATTGTATGTGCACATGTAAACTGTAAGTGCACACAGAAAGATACAACCATCAGGTGGTAATTCCAGTTCTGCAAAGAACTGTGCTCTGAAAGTAACTGGAATTATGTCATCATCTCCCCATCACCATCTGATTTATTTTAATACCCAATATGTCTTAAACTTAAGTGTTAAACTCGGGATAATGTATTTTGGCGCATTTGGGGACCCACATGTAGAGCATTTTAATAATACATAATCTGTCATTTTATTTGAAAGACTGTGGGGGACAGGAAACAATTTTTGCATCATCTAGTCCTCTTAAACTTTGTTGCAGGATAATGCTGGTTGTATTTGATTTGACTCATAGTGTGATTAACTGATCCCTGAAGAGACTTAAAGCAACAATGAAATTATCCCTCTAATGGATATCTCCTGTTTAGCCACAGCCTGATGTACCTTTTTTCTATGTGCCATAGAGTTCCAGTGATATTCAAAAACTATTAAAGTTTTGTAAAAGAGCTACACTGATTAGTTGGATGCATATTGTCTTTCATTGCTGTAAACATGGCAAGCATTCACTCCACTGTTTTAGTGGTAATGTTGCAGCACCAAGTGAAAGGATTTATCATAAAAAAAAATAAATAAATAAAAAAAACTGCTTGGTGGACTTTATTGTGTGCCTGTTCAAGAAAACACCAAACTATTTGTTCAAAACTTTCACTTCCAAAATCTGATTCTAAAAAAAAAAAGCAAGGTAAGAGGAAAATGCAAGAGATGGCCTGCACTTTATCCTCAGAATGTATTCAGTTTGACATTCAGTTAGGCAATATATGTACAAATGTTCAATTTTCTTCCTTTTCTTTTATATGAGAAATATAAGAGAAAGTTGCTGCATGTGGCCCATTGTAAAGCCATGTTTGTTTTGTTTTCCTCTAACCAGTGAAAGATAAGTAGTGATGCATTCGTGCCACCAAGGTCAGTTTCAGTTGACACAGAAGCTGCAGCAGTGAGGTTTTTTTTGTTTGTTTGTTTGTTTGTTTTGTTTTTTGATGAAATATGACAATTATGAGTTAGTAATTTTGAAGAAATGCCTGCATAGCTGCCCTGAGCTGATCCCACTTGTCATAGTGTTTTCTGGTAGTTTTTCTCTTGCTATTTTTCCCGGTCCTAGCGCTCAAAGATGGCATCCCCATTCTTAATTTCCTCTGCAAAGCTGTGATTGGTCCATTGTTTCTTCAACTAGGGGAAGGGACTGCATTTGTGCATTGTTTTAGGTACTGCTGAGACAATAAAACAGGCTCATCATGCATGGTCATCATGTTCTCACACATTTGAGCTCATTATCCCATTATCATATATAAAATTTTATTTAAATTGTGCCACAAAATCTTCTACTCCTAGAGAAAAACTGCCATTAATTCTGTTGTTGCTGTTCCTGAATTAAGCAATGATCACGTTTTCATGTGGCTCTCTTTTTTTCCTGACCAGCTTTTCATTTGATGATAATTTCCCTGTTGTACACAATAATAGAGACATACATTAACAGAGGAGGTCAGTGAGATGAGACCACATACCAAATAATATGATGAAACAAAGTGAAATAACTGAGACAGATGAACACAAATAGAGAACTGGAGATCAAATGAAGTTATGAGGTCCTAATGATTTAGTTTCAGTCAGCTGACAAAGAGAGATTCAGAGATAGAGGTAGAGTTATGCTGTTAAAGTCTGTGCATATAGCAGATACAATACGTACGGTTATAACAGGACCGTTTATCAGAGAGAACGTTGCCAGGCGACAATACAAAATGTGTTTGTTCCCAAACCAACACAGATACACTAAGATGAAAATAGATTTTTCGTTGAAAACACGCACTGCTCTAAATAATAGTGTAACACGAGCCCAACTTACAATACAAATAACTTGAAATGATGTGGGAGTAAAATCGCAAGAAATTGAGAGAAGTGGGAAGATGGAGAGGGAAAGCTAGATTTAGATGAATTTAGACAAAGAGATGAGAGAGACAGAAATAGATGGACACAGAGAGACAGTGACAGTGACGCTGGGTTTGATCCGATGACAGGCAGAGAAGGAATGACAAGAGCTACTGGCTGCACACACACACATACACACACACACACACACACACACGCACACACACACACACACACGCACACACACACACGCACACACACACACGCACACACGCACACACACACACACACACACACACACACACACACACACACAACAGGATGTGAAAGCAAAGTGTCTCTGCTGACAGCTAATGAGTGAAGCTGCAACTCAACCACTGACTGATCCATGCACTTTAGATGGAATTATGATCCTGCACATTGCATTTAAATTTTGGCAGGAGAGGTGCAACATTATTGCAGTGCCAATACCGTTGGCATACATGAATTTGTATATATTTGATTATATATATATTAGATATAGATATTATGCCTGCCTTTTTGGTAAACCAGCAGATATTTTAACATATACCTTCCTCTCAGTATTTGACACAGTATCTTTAGAACGCAGCAAGGGAATTTCTTCAAATTCGGCACAAATGTTCACTTGGACTCCAGGCTGAGCTGTTTAGATTTTAGTGGTTGAAGATCAAAGGTAAAGGTCACTGTCTCATTCTTGTGAATGCGATATCTTCACAACACCTTGAGATAATTGCCTCAAATTTGGCACAAACGTCCACTTGGACTCAAGAATAAACTGATTCCATTTTAAAATCCAAAGGTCAAAGGTCACTGTGGTCTTATGTCCATCTCATTCTCATTACATTAACCCAATATTTAAAGAGGGCCCTCAAAGAATTTTATGATATTTGGTACAAATGTCCCGTTGGACTCAAGGATGGATATTGGAGCTGGATATTGGTGGTCAGGGTTCTAGGTCACTGTGACCTTACAAAACATGTTTTTGGCCATAACTCAATAATTCATACACTTATGACAAAATTACACACATATGTGTAATAAGATAAAAATGATGAAGTAGTGACAGTTTGTATCCAATATATCAAAGGTCAACTGTGACATCATAATGTTCTGCAAAAACACTTTTTTGGCCATTATTCAACATCATATCTCAGGAACAGAACGGGGGACATTTGATCAGATATTGAATTGGTGACACCGACCATCTTAAAAACTGTGAAGCATCCATGTTTTATAATTTGTAGTTTCTTTGCAACAACATTCATGTTTGAAGCATTGTCAACTGTAACTGCAATTTTACTTGTTAGCAGAGGTATATAATCGTGAGGCAGTAATTCTAGTTGTTTTGGTGACAAGTGTTATTGAGGGTCACCCTTTTTGAGTAGTTTCACTTTAAAGGCCCTATGAGGTTTTTGTCAGTCCACACTATTATATATTTTTTTCAGACTGCCCTTTAATTTTATTATAAATTTCTTTTGTTTCTGTCAGTACAAGTGCGAGTTTGTCTCTTGATTTATTTCAGTGAGGAATTCAGAGTTGAATTTGGGTTAGATCATAGTTTCTACAAAAAATAAAGATGTAAATGAGAATTACAGTTCTGCAATTATTGGTCCCTGATAAAAAACAATAAACAATTGTTTTCTATATGAAAACACTGTATTGTATTTTGGTCCAGTTGTGAAATACCCAATTGCTCCCATGGGGTCACTGTGTCCCAGCCTTCATTACATGGCCTTGCCTATACCGTAGACCTCTATGTTAACAATTCTGGATGGCTTATTCAGCTACTCCAAGCCTTTTATTTCATTTTTATTTGTGTTACTATCACCAACACCTAGTTTCTTGAGTTTTGGCCAAACAACGTGTTTTGTGAGGTCACGTTGACCTTGATCCTTGACCTTTGACCACCAAATTCTAATCAGTTCATTGTTGAGTGGACAAAATTCCCTTGAGCTGTTCTTGAGATATCACTTTCACCAGAATGAGACAGACCTTTGACCTATTACACCCAAAATCTAATCAGTTTATTGTTGAGTCCAAGTGGACATTTGTCCCAAATTTAAAGAAATTCTATTAAGATGTTTTTGAAATACTGCATTTGCCAGCTCGGCACTGCTGAGGGATAAAAATACTAAATATGACACTGACTATGGGAGCTAATGTCTTTCTAAGATGGTCTATGTATCCCTGATATTCACAGGGATTTTATCAACCATTCTTTGTAACCACTCAACATTAAAAAATGGTTTTACATAGTGCTTTACAAGTTGTAGGGTTGAGTGGCAATGAAAAATATTGAAAAGCTTTATCTTAAAGTGGACATTGGGCATCTGGCTGACTGCGCACCAAAGCTGAACAACACTGAACTCTGATCTGTAAGTCTGCTAGACCAGTGCTGGACTTATAGAGGCATTAAAACAGGAGACACAACCGTGAATTCATCAGTCTCACAGGCTTCAGTTCAGCAGATAGGAGTATCTGCAGAGACTGTTGCTAATGTGAATGTGAGATGCAACTTTTCTCCATGTTCTGTAATATCCACTCAGTGGTGATTTACATGCTGTATGTAAAACAAAGACAACAGTGGTGACAAAGATTGTCAGTCAACTGCCTTTGAGATGTGACATATTGCACATCATGGGGTCATTGGGCAAATCAGCATGCAACATAAGATTTCAAAATCAAATCTGGTTTATCAGACATGAAGTATGAGTAGCTGAGTTGACTGGTGGTGTTGACTGTTGGTGGAGATTGTGAAGAAGTTCCTGATGTTTTCTTGTGTGCTTCTAAATGACCATAGTTTGATTTGTTGACTGGTTTATGTCCCTCTCAGCAGTTCATGTGTCCCTGATGACAAAGAGCAGCATGTCATTTCTTTCTCCCCGGCCTCGCTGTAAAAACACTTGCAGCCACTTTTATGGACTCATTAACAAAACCGCGGAACAATCAATGAAAACAGCTTCCTTTTCAGCACTCTCACTGCCTCTCTCTCTTGTTGTCTGTCTGCTATTATTCTGCAAGCGCTGGCTCCCTGTTTTGCATTTGTTTGTGTACATATCAATTTTTGTGCGCTGTTGTCGATAAGCGGTGGTTTGTTTAGAAATATGTTTGCTGGGAGGAGGGGTAGGAGGGCTTCTGTCTGCCAGTATGGCTGTTTGGGCTGGGAGGATAGAGGAGATGACTGTCAGCTTCATCACCATGTGCGCTTGGAGTTCACAATTGTTGCTCCTCTGTGTGGTTTGAGTGGAGAGAGGCACAGCGTCTGGGATTACTTAGTCTGACTCAACAGATGTTTCACAGGAAAAAATGGGGATTTCTATTACTGTTTCTGAGCTAGCAGATGGGAAACTCAAATTTTTGGCTCCCTTAATGGTTCACCTTCTCTCCCATGTTGTTGCCACTTGACTAACTGCCTGCCTGCATCCCATGAGGCCTCCGAAAAAATTAACATCAACAGATGCAAACTGTCACATCCTTAAGTTTAGAGTAAAAAACATAGACCACCTTAGAAAGACATTAACTCCCATATTCACAGTCATATTCAGTGTTTTTATCCCTCAGCAGTGCCAGTAGCTGTGGCTGTTGGATTCTTCTTGCAGCAGTGCCTCAAGGCTGGTCCATACCTCTCTTGCTCTCCTCTTGGTAGACACTTTAAATTCTTACCACCCACAGCGTGGGTGGAGGGCTGTAGCCAGCCTGGTTAAGTGTAGCTTGGTGTTCGGATAGGTCCTTCATGAAGGCAGTCTTGAATCTCACTATGTAGGATGAGTCCTCATCAGAGACCGTCATGGTGCGGTCCAGGTGGCAGAGAGCAGGTAACACCACAGAATATGAGACATAAGTCTCACCTCCAAGGAGCTAAGTCACATTTCTGCAGTAAATAGTTCATGAAAATTATTTTTAATAATTTTACGAATTAACAGTCAATTTAAAAAGCTTTTCAAAGGCTGGGTAACTAGCAACAGCGCAGTTTACAGCATAGTGCCTGGTGTTTGTCTTCTGTACGGTTAAGACGAAAGACTGAAGATGCCATTCCCCGTCTATGACGATAGTACTTTCTGCCCAACAATCCAAGTACTGCGGACTCATCTTCCATCACTGTTCACCAAACTTTCTTGTGCGCTGACATCACTCAATGCATCCTGTGCATCTTCTTTGCGGCTGGCAAAGAAACTTAAGGTTTGTGTGCATAAGTGTTATTGGTGTGCGAAAAATTAGAGAACTGATAAAGATGTGATTAAATGTGTTATTTTTTTAACGCATTAATTGTTCTGTAATTAATTAATCGAAATTAACGTGTTAAAGTCCCAGCCCAAATATATGTATTTATATATATATATATATATATATATATATATATATATATATATATATACATATATATATGTGTGTGTGTGTATACTGTGTGTGTGTGTGTGTGTGTGTGGGTGTGTGTGTGTGTGTGTGATCATAGCTGTTTGCAGATGTTGGAGCACTGGGCTAGGGGTTGTTTATTTGTCAGTGTAGATGTTTGGTTTCTAAGTATCCATATATCCCAACCCTCTGCTTGAAGCCCCTCTCACTGGGGTTACTTGTATAGTAGCATTCCAACAGTCCCATATTCTCTGCTCTTGTCCATCTATTTTTTGTTTCAGTAGCCTGTATCTCATGAGGTGGCCCCAGTTCCCCAACATCTGACGTGGATGTTGACCCTCATCCTGAGGTAGGCTAGCAGCATTAAGAACCTTGCCTAAGGGTCCAGACTGGATATGTTACCTGCCCTGACCGGGATTTGAACCCTGCTCGGTCATTCTTAACCACTTTAGGGGGTGTTTTCCATTCTGACCTTGGGACTTCTGTTCCTGTACACTATGCCAGCCATTTGGTTATGGCGTTCCATGTACACTCTTCCTGCCTGCATCTTACACCCTGCTGTTATGTGCTGAACTGTCTCAGGAACACCTTTGCTCAGCCTGCACCTGGGGTCCTGTCAGGTGTGGTAGATCCCTGCTTCTATTGATCCTGTACTAAGTGCCTGTTCCTGTGCTACCATGATTAGTGCTTCTGTGCTGTCTTTCAATCCAGCCTTTTCCAGCCACTGGTAGGATTTCTTGATGTCAGGCACTTCTTCAATCTGTCAGTGGTACATGCCGTGTAAGGGCTTGTCCTTCCATGATGGGTCGTCCTCCTCTTCTGCATTCTTGGATTTCTGCTGCCTGAGGTATTCACTTAGCAGCTCATCTTTGGGGGCTATCTTCTTGATGTATTCCTGGATCTTGGTTGTTCGTTTTGGACAGTGGCTCTGACACTCACCAGTCCTCAGCCCCCCCCCCCGCTACGCTTAGTGTCCATTCCGCTGACTTTTCAGGACCTGCCTTACTCTTTGTAGGTATTTGGCTGTGGCTGGCTTACTTGCAGCTTCCTCATGGTTCCGATTTGCTTGCGGGACCCCAAGGTATTTGTAGCTGTCCTGAAAATCTGGTAGTTCAATCCCCTCAGTTCTGATCCTCTTCCTCTCTTGGACACCATCCAACCATATCTATCTAGTCCGAATGACATTCCGATGTCATTTCTGTAGATCCTGGTGAGGTGGATCACTGAGTCCATGTTTCGCTCACCCCTGGCATACAGCTTTTTGTCCTCCATTAAGAGGAGGTGACTGATGGTTGCTCCACTTCGGAACCGGTATCCGTAGTCACTCTTTGTGATGAGTTGGCTGAGGAGGCTTCAGGCCTATGCAGAATAGTAGCGGGGACAGTGCATCACTGTGGAAATGCGGCACTTGACTGTAACTTGTGCAATTGGCTTTGAGTTGGCTTCCAGAGTCTTTTCCACAGCCCCATTGAGTTCTTGAAGAAAGCCCTTAGTGTCCTGTTGATGTTGATAACTTTATTGATCTATTCTCCTGTTGTTACCTTGCCACACAGTGACTCTTGTTTTTGCAGTTTCACTCATCCTGACGTAGACTAGCAGCATTAAGAACCTTGCCTAAGGGTCCAGACTGGATATGTTACCAGTTTAGTCATGTACTACTGCAGTACATGTACTACTGCAGTGATTGACACTGTATCAGCGAATACTCCTAGCTCTGATTGGTTGTTTGCTGTGGATTTTTGAAAGTGCAATTAGGAGCACTAGTAGGAGCCAGAGGAACCAGATTTTTTTTACAGATTGTCTGGATCATATACTACTGGCGGGATATAGTGATAGAGTCAAGTTTTTACGTTTATGCATCAGCCACTGTATTGTGCAGCTCCTCTGCAATGAGCCAAACAATGTTGTGAAAACACTGAATTTTTTAAGTGAATCTGCATTATTAAGTACTTTTGTCAGTTTTAATCACCAGGTCTGTTTGTTTTTGGAGAAGAAGAGGCCTCTGCAGGTAATTTTACTTCTGGTAAAGACTTCCTGAATATCTGGATCAAAATCTAAAAGAGAGAAAAGGTGAGCACATATTAGCAGGTGCTGGGCTAGCAGCCTGTAGCAGATGGGCCAAACAGCATCGGAAGAGCACTGCTTTGTAATGTAAAACTACTTAATGAAGTGTTCTTATTGGTTTTAATCACCTGATCTGTTTGTCTTGGAGAGGAAGAGACCTCTGTGGATCATTCAGTTCCTGGTAAAACCTCTTAAAGATTGAGCACTGAAGAAATCCTAACTGGGAGTTCACACTTGGCACATGGGAGAAGTTTCATCTGATTGCAATCTGCATTCGACACCGGTAGATGCCACTAAAATCTACAAAAGGCTCCTTTTAGACCAGCAAATATACCCTATAGAGTCCACTACTGGTGAACATGTGTACTGACCCAACATAAATCAGTGATGACTTCAGTGCATACTACTCCGCTCTATAATCTTTACATCAAGGACACTAAGGATACCACTAAGTTCTGCTTCAGCTTTGCATCAACAGAAAACAAGATGTGATCTTGCCACCCAAAACCATGGGAAAACTGGTTGCTCCTAATTTTGAAGGTGTTACAGTTTACATGTCATGTTTTTACTACCTGTCTTAAGACAGGTAGTAAAAACGTGCTTTTAACTTTCACATACAAAAAGCTACATGTTTTTAACAGAATGGCATATGATGCATTTTAAAAATCTGCTAATGATGGAACACATGAAGTACTTTCATTGACAGGATTTAAAGTCCCCAACATTTGGTTTCTAATCTTGAGTATGTCTTTTTAAAATCAAATAGTCATGACTAAAAAAAAGCAATAATAAAAATTAAATTCCACAACCTTATCAAATTTTGC
Source organism: Cephalopholis sonnerati (assembly GCA_019142605.1). NCBI lineage: Eukaryota > Metazoa > Chordata > Actinopteri > Perciformes > Serranidae > Cephalopholis > Cephalopholis sonnerati. The sequence goes on along the minus strand of JAGQAX010000006.1, from coordinate 40,375,541 downwards.
TTCATATCTCTAATCATAATTGGTACTCAGGACAATGTGACAACCTTTCAAAACTGAGCCTAGCCCACTTCAAAAAAATTAAATAAAATAAAATCTCTCTGTAAAATAACTAAATCCAAAATTGTGTGTTTATGTATTTTTTAAAGCTCATAGCAAGAAACAATATGAGAAAATAGGGATTCAGGGGCATTTAAATAAAGTTAGGATGAATGTAATAGATATTTACTGGATATTTTCTTTGGCCTTTTGTGATCTAAAGCATGACTGTGAATATTTAGTGGTGATTTTCAGTTCCAACAGCCTGCTGTGTTTGAAACTGTTGTAATTATCCATCAATATAAAGAAAACATGGATATATTCTGCCAGTCTCCTCGTTTGACATGATCCAAAGGGACCATTTAGCATGCTTCAGTTTGCTAAAAGTAAAAGAGGTTTAGTAGGCAATTCTTCTGTGTCCCTGAACAAATAACAAAAACTGCTGACTTTTAAAGGCGGCCGATGAAGCAGTTTATCCTCTGGCATCAACATGGCAGCTAACATGATTTCATACAATGAATGTGTATCTTAGACATGATACAGGCTTTCATATACACAAAAAAAAGAAACTATTAAATGTTGCCCTAATGCATGTTACAGCATTTTAACATGTGACCAATGAAGATGACATTACATACCCTATAAATCAAACTATTGTCTTAGATTTATTCAACTTCATCAGGTTAGTCTTTTCACTCAAGAGTGCAGATGTATAGATTTTCCAAGAAAATTGGTGTGTGTGTGTGTGTGTGTGTGTGTGTGTGTGTGTGTGTGTGTGTGTGAGAGAGAGAGAGAGAGAGAGAGAGAGAGACAGGGATAATAATACTAGAAATGAAATGACTTGCATTGTTTGTCATCATTGAGTTAGTGTGTTTGAGTGACTTTGTGTGTGTGTGTGTGTGTGTGTGTGTGTGTGTGTGTGTGTGTGTGTGTGTGTGTGTGTGTGTGTGTGTGTGTTCAGGTGTAAGTGGGTATGAAACCTTGTACTGTCCAAAAAGCATTTTGATTGTTTTGGGATAGTTTTATGCCTGCATGCCGGCGATACCCGTCTTCAGGAGGCATTACGTTTGTCCATCTGTCCGTCCCATTCTTGTGAACAAAATAACTCATGAAGGCCTTGCGGTAATTCTTTCAAATTTGGCATGAACATCTACTTTGAGTAAATGATGAACTGACTAGAATTTGGTGGTCAGTGGTCAAGGTCACTGTGATTTTGCATCCTCTCATTCTGGTGAATGCAATGTCACAACAAGACCTTGAGGGAATTTTCTTAAATTTGGCACAAACATCCACTTGGACTTAACAATGAACTGATCAGATTTGGGTGGTCATGCCTCACACTCTGTGTGACCTCAGTTCTTGTGAACGTGACATCTAAAGAACGCCTTGAGGGACTGCGTCTCTCTCATTCTGGTGAGTGTGATGTCTCAAGAAGGCCATGAGGGAATCTTCTCAAATTTGGCATGAACATCCATTGGACTCAGGAATGAACTGATTAGAATTCTACCACCTATGTTTTTGGTGACAGTTCAGGTATATGCTAATGATGATAATTCTGGTGAATACACTATTCAGACTGCTTTGATGGAATTTCTTCAAATTTGGCACAAACATTCACTTGGACTCAGTAATGAACTGATTAAATTTATGTGGTCAAATGTCACTGTGACCTTGTGTTCACTTTGGCGGTGTGCTGTTTGTAAGAATCTTCTGTGCTGCCAGGGGGAAGATGTGTGTGAGGCATCCATGTTTTCACAGACATGGATGTAAACTGTAAGAGAAACTTGATGGGTTTGCAGAGGCAAACAAGCATAAGGCGATAATTCTAGTTTATTTTTATGTCCATTTAATTGAGAACAGTGTTGAAGGACGTGTTTGTCTTGTTATTATTGGCAGAAGCTGTCCCCTACCAACCATGCTATTTTTCAACCTTTATCACTCTCATCTTTTCCCTCTTGCCTGTTTATTTTTCAGCACTGCCACAGCTCAGCTGATTCTGTGCCAGAAGCACACAATGATTGCCTGTGTTTCACCATGTCACTGATATAGATATACCCTATATACGTTTACCCATGGGCAGATTATGAGACAAGTGGCACCTGGGCACAGATATGCAAAAGGCCCCACCACCTCTCATACATAGGAGCAAGACAAAGAGACTGTGTGGTGATTTTGCTACTATTAGTCGTTTTGCAACTTTTTGTGGTTTTGTATCTCTTTGAGGTCATTTTGTGTATAAATTCCCGGATATGTCACAACAGAGTTCAAAATGCTTTTCCTCTAATCGTGGTAAACAGCTGCACTTTATATGGGAAGCATTACAAGAAAATGTTGCTATTCCCGATAAGAGTAAACAAGTGTGAAAGCAGAGTAGCAGTGTTGGAGAGAGGGACAATTAAGTTGACTCAAACAAGCCTTGTGTGGAAATACTCTGATGTGTATGTGTGTACATACTGTTTGTGTAATAAGTGGTGAGTGAAGTCACACCTGTGTATTCCTGCTGAGTGCAGTTGAAATGTTAGGTAATAAAATATCTGAACAAGAAAATGAAGGGTTTTCTCTGTATTTCTATCTGCAGCAAAATGGTTCTAAAATATTCTTTTTGACTGTACAGTGTGATGGTGCAGCCATGTTCCTCATTAAAACCACTACTCCCCTGACTTCAAACAGAAATAGAACACATGATCATCGCTAGTGAATTTAGGTCTTCACTCACAAATATAGCTGACAGATTTGGACACAGAGATAGAGCAGCCAAACATGGCAAGAAAGGGGGGGAATCATTCTAGTAAAGTTGGGGAGCAAGATGACAGGAAAAAGGCTTGTTATGAGAATACACAGAATAACAGTACAGTTGATGGCAAGGGTGTGGTTTAGTTTCAGGAGTGAGAGTGGGACTACAGTGAGATTAGGCAACTAACTAGACCACTTTTTGAAGACTTTGGTCTGGAGATTTTATTTCAAGACTGATCAAGACTACAACTGCTGGGATATCATTAAATTGCCTGTGCACAATAGAAGGAGAAATTTATTTGTCTCATTTGTTTTCTTTGGGTGTTTTTATGGCAATGTGGATCTTTCAGATCGATTTGAGGGGTGCCTCCAGTTTGCATGTTCCACATTCATGATGTAGATGTGGACATTTCATCGGACATTGTCTCTTTGTTAGCTTTGCTGACTTTATGCTTAATTGATGCTCTTATGACTTTTTTGCATGTCTTGGTGGTGCTTGCTGTGGCTGGCCTTGAGCTGTGGTGGCGTGTGGCTGCAAGTCACTCATCCGGATGAGGAAATTTACCAACTTACCAGTCTTGGTCAGGATGTGTGGACAGTTAAATCATTCAAAAACCAGAAACCATGGATCACCAGATCCATCCAGAAACATGGACAATTATAAAGCGGCAGCAAACAATGTGACTAAACAGGACAGCACAGGACCTGGTGGACATCTCACTAAACTGTACCTTGTATAATTCTATGTGACATATTATTGATTGATTGATTGATTGATTGATTGATGTTATCATAGGTGTGGGACTTACATTGGTCTGGTCCTGGTCTTGGTCTTAATTTGGTCTCAATCCATCAAAGTCTTGGTCCAACCTCAGTTTCGTGACAGTCTGGTCTTGTTTGTAACCCATTAAAGTCTTGATCTTACCTCAGTCTTGCAGAAGTCTGGTCTTGTTCATAACCCATTAAAGTCTTGGTCTTATATCAGTCTCAAACACTCCGGTCTTGGTCTTAACCCATCAAAGTCTTGGCCTTATCTCGGTCTTGAAACACTCAAGTCTTGGTCACGACTTGATCTTGATTTACATGGTCTTGACAACAACACTGACAGAATATCGTTCGGTTCATTCAGTCATAAAAAGGTTGCCTCTGAATGTAAGCTTAATATATGTATGAACATAATTTCTAGCAGACCAGATTATTTTGAGTCAAGTATTTTAGGTGTCTATAGGGGATTAAAAGAGTTTGGGCGGTGCTAGTTTAGAAAGATGTTAGTCACTGAATCAAACTGTAACTGTGAAAGACTTTGAAATATTCAGCGAAAACAGACTCATGTTGCATGGAAATCAGTTTTCAGTTACAATAAATGTACTGCAAACACTTAGTACTTTGTAATCAGACCCTCTATGGACACCAATTTGATTAGTCTTCTTGTATTTCTTGATGTGTTTTTGTGGTCTGTGTGTGTGTGTGTGTGTGTGTGTGTGTGTGTGTGTGTGTGTGTGTGTGTGTGTGTGTGTGTAGGTGTGTGTGTGTGTGTGTGTGTGTGTTGACTGATACATAAACTCATATCTTTGTTTCAGCCACTAACTTTCCCTGTTCTTATCATGTTTCTCTAATTACCTCCAGTTAGCTTGTGGTGCACGCTAAATTATCCATGATCAAACTCTTTCTCATGCACACACACACACAGAAATTGGGAATGTGTACTTTTTGTCTGCATATCACACACTCCAGTTTGATCTATATCTCCTGTCTTTTTCGCCCCTTTTTTCCCATTATGATTCTCTTGCTGCTGATGTTGTATAAACGTCTGTACTCCTTGTTGTTTCATACCTCACTCATTTCCTACTTCTCTATGTATGTTTGTGTGTGTGTGTGTGTGTGTGTGTGTGTGTTGCTGAGAGGAGAATATGGTGTGTGGTTTCACATATAAATGTGAGCTACAGTATGTCTATAGCCCACAGTGTGTATGTGCACATTTCTCTGTGTACATGTGTGTAATCACGTCATATCTTCTTCATTCCATGGTGTCTAAGCTGAGGGGTGTGTGTGTGTGTGTGTGTGTGTGTGTGTGTGTGTGTGTGTGTGTGTGTGTGTGTGTGTGTGTGTGTGTGTGTAGCTAAATAGGATTTCCTCAGAGTATGAAATCTGAAGGTGAGCTCATCCAGGTGGAACATTGACTCCTAAGCAGTGTGGAAAAAAATACAAAAACACATACTGAGGAAGACAAGCTTTCATGTTCTACATCACGCACACACAAACAAGCATATAGATTTCCTTCTGAAAATATCTCTTCTCTGGTTCTTTAAGGCAAGAAATGAATTTGGATTTATTTCCATTCACTTGGTCCCTTGTCTTAGCAGTTGTTTATTATTTTATTTTTTTCACATACCACACATTGTATATTTTAATTTCACTACTATCGTGCATTTCAATCCTTGTAAATGCTTTTTGAAGTTTAAAACAAATCTTATTCTTCCTTTCCTTGATTTTTATTTATTGCAAATCAGTTGGCTGTGTTGCACGAACGGCAACTAATTACACAAAATAAATATTTTCCTGAAGCATGGAGCCCTGAAATAGGACAAATATTTTAGATGTGAGAAAAATACTAATTATTGCACTCTCTTGCAGATTTTTTTAGTGTTCTTTGCAAAATGTTTGCAATACACGAGACATGTTCTTGTTTTCTACCAACAGTAACAGCAATTGAATATAATACATGCATGTTGCGTTGCATTATATGAAAACCATATATCTCACCAGACAAGTAGTAGTCAAGGCACAGTAGCTAAGGTGTTGCTGATCTGGGGAACGAATGTGATAATTGGTTTACTTTTTTGGAAAGTTGATGCATGTCAACACTGGAAAATAGGATAATGGCATATTTGGATATGCTGATGTGTGAGGTCGATAGATAGATGACAATACCGAGATACTTAATCCCAAGATGGCGCCTCTTCATCCCAGTGGAGTTGCTTGCATGGCGCATATGTCAAAAAATGTTTCTTTTTCCAGGTTTATTTCCACCATATGCAGCTTACTAAATATAGCCAGTAGTGTTTCTCTTGCTGGCCCCATCCACGAGTTCCTGCTCAGCTCATAGACTTATTATTGTGATGATGTCAAAGACATTTTTGGCTCTAGGAAAGTTTTACAAATATAAACCCTCCTTTATAATGGTGGCCTATGGAAAAATTGTTTTTTGGGCTGCAGGGGATTTGTTTGCGGCAAGGCTGAGATGTGTGTCGCCCCTAAGTCTTCTACCCCAAATCATTCACAAGCATAAAAACCTTTTTTTCTGACAATCAACTAACCAGAAAATATGAATCTAGTGCAAAAAAATGCACAAATAATATACCAAACTATGCCTTATGACTTCTACTTTATTCTCACAATATCACTTCAACTGTAGTTCTGTAAGGGCAAACATTCAGGTCATCAAAAGCAGTAACGTCGCCTACAAATGATACATATTGAGATTGATGTGTTAAATATATTCAACTTTGATTTTTAACACAGAATGCATGTGTCAAAATATCCCTTACGTGTACTTCATCCCCGTACTCATGTATGTCATGTATTTCAACCCCACTGCCAGAAATGAACACTCATAATGGACAATTATGAAAATCTCCAATTTATGCCCCATATAGTCCATAGGATATAAAATGGAAGAACCCCTTGTTACCTCAACAATTATTTTAGGAGGTCAGAAGAATTCCATGACTACAATACCAGAGCTAGAGGCAGATAATCAGAGCTTTTATGGATTCATAACTATGATGGGTAAGGTTTCTTTTATCTTCGCTGGTGCTATGGAGAGGAACAAACTGCCTCTTGAAATGAAGGAGGTGCATAACCTACAAGCCTTTAAGAAAATGGTAAAACAAAGGCTGCTAGATAGCATCTCCAAATAAGGTTATGGTCGTTTTGTAGACAGATTTCTTAACATTTCTGTATGTCTGTGAATGAACTGTTGTGTTAGGATGTTGGGGTTTGTGGTCAAAGCATTTTTTCACTTTGGCCATTGAACAGCTGTCTCCAGTTTGTTATGTAGTGGAAGGTCTAGGGAAATCAGGAACCATGATGGAAATATGTCCTGGGGCTGGTTGCACAAAACACCTTAGGTTTGTTCCTTAAGTATGACACTAAAGGCTTATATAAAACACCTTGCCAATAACTGACTGAAAAGATCCATTAACTGTAAAGGTAATAGAAGAGCGCAGCTTTTGAAAGTTGATTGGTCCAACTCCAGATGTTTATAGCACAAAATCATTTGCTCACAATTACACATGTCCATTGGGCTCTCCTGGTAATGGAACACACTTCTTGGGAAGACTAAGTTTTTTCTCATTGATCTCCATAAACCAGTCATGTTTCAGTTAACATGGAGTCAGACGTACTTTATGTTTCGTCCTTACTTTGGTTACTAAGGTCCAGTGGTTTAACAAACTTTAAGCAATTCCTTAAGTACAAGACCAAGTTAATGAGAAAAATTTTAATTGTTAAGTAAACATTTTAAGGAAACCTTTAGGAGAAGACTTAAGGGTGTTTTGTGCGACTGAATTCATCTCAAGGAAACCTTAACTCTGACATTAAGGAAAATCTTAACTGAAGGTGTTCTGTGCAACTGGGCCCTGGACATTATTGTGCTATCCCTGACAATGTCATAAATGCCATAAATGTATTTTTTGCTGCTCTACTTGAATTCTTGTCAAATAAGTTTAACTAAACTATGA